>CM042999.1:1281983-2481983 GCA_023678885.1 Pogostemon cablin
CCTTCAACTCTTGCTGGACCTCTAGGTTACCCATATGGTGTGTTGAGTTCAATTGTTACTTCACGTGGGCCAAATTAATTAGATGATCTGTATAACCTAATTAAATCACCTCCATAGTCATACAACACCTTCAAGAATAGATTAAATAAGTCATTTGAAATTGTAACAACCCATATAATTTTATACATGAATCCAATTGTGGCCCAACTCATAGAGGCCCAATACAAGCATAAAGCATAATCCAGCCCACCTGTTGCTGCAACCACGTGAATGAAGAAGAGGAATCAGGGTTTTATACACTTTCATTATTTATGAAATCTCCTCCTGTCCAAGAAATGATCATATCTCGTCTATTCTCAAAGAGATATCTCCCTACAATCAAATTCCAAATTTGTTCTCTTTGCTAAGGAAAGTTTGACCACTCTAACACATTAATTTTTCTTGAGATTTGGCCCATCCATTCAAGCATAAAAACCGATCATTCTTTTCATCCTTACACATCACTCACAGTTTCTTGTCACGCGGCTGCACTTGTACGAAGAGAAAAGGGTTTCGAAGGATCTTGATCGCGATATTTTATACTTGAATCTAAGGCTCTTACACGGTTAAATGGTGGGGATTTACTCATCTTATGAATGTTGAATTATATTCGTATGTGAATGTTGAAGTTGACTGAAAATTATTATCACTGAGATTGTTCTTGCACTTATGAAATCATATATAGCATGGGTATGGGCTGCACTAGTGCCATACTATAGCATGGGTATGGGCTGAAATAGTGCCATACTATAGCATGAGTAAGGGCTGTAAAGGGGTGCCTTACTAACGAATAGCGATATCATAACCTTACACGAATATGGGTCGAAAGGTGCCATATTGACATGACAGGATTGTATTGTAAGTGAAATTATATTCTCGCACATGAATTATTTGACGTCTGTAAGCATGCTTAAGTCTCAACTGAGCTTGTGGTTGCTCACCCCCCAAAAATTTTCCTCCTTTCAGATTAAGGCGTGGCGATAGCGTACGCGGGGAGCGTCGAGAAGGAGGAGACTATATAAAATTTTGAATAAGTTTGCAGTCCCTGTCTCATCCTCATTTCACTCTTGGCATGAAAACATTAAATTGTGGTTTTGTTGATTTACTGTCATATTGATTCTAAAATAAATTTATATAAAGAGAATAATTTGGATGTGTAGAAAGATACATTCTTATTCACAAGAACAGTGATATATATAATACAATTCTGATCTATATCTAATGCCTAAATTACGTACAGAAAATTAATGAGAATATTACAATTACTCCTAATTAATGGAAAGAATAACAACAACGTGATTGAAGGAGTATTTACAAATAATAAAGACAGACGTTATCTTCTATCATGCCCTCGCAAGATGGAGCTACGTGAGGAGAGTCCTATATTGAGCAATAGACTTTGAAAACGTGCACGAGGCAAGGGTTTGGTGAGAGCATCCTCAAGCTGATCCACAGAAGAGACGCGAGTTACCCGAAGGACGTCATCTTGAACTAGTTGCCGAATAAAATGAAAGTCAAGAGCCACATGTTTCATCCTTGAATGGAAAACATGATTTGAGCATAGATTTGTGGCGCCAATATTATCACAGTAAATGACAGGTTTGTGTGGAACTTTAATGCTAAGTTCACTAAAGAGAGAGTTGATCCAACATATCTCAGCGGCTGTAGAGGCTACAGTTCTGTATTCAGCCTCTGTTGATGACCTTGCAACTGTGTTTTGCTTTTTCGAACTCCAGGAGATCGGGTTACGTCCTAAATAGACAATGTACGCACTAGTAGACGTATAGTCATCTTTGTTCCCAGCCCAACCGCCATCCGAATAAGCATGCAAAGTAGTTGGCGAATCTTGGTAGAGTGTGACACTGTGGTGAATAGTACCACATAAATACCGAAGAAGTCTTTTTGTTGCATTCCAATGATCTGTAGTTGGGCGGTGTATGAACTTGGAGAGCTTGTTGACTGCATATGCGATGTTGGGCCGAGTGAGAGAGAGATACTGGAGACTCCCTATAACCATGCGAAACTCAAAAGGATCTGACAAAGCTGTTTCGAAATGCAGTGTTAAAGGAGGCGAGTTGGTTAAGGGGGTAGAAACAGGATGAGCATCTACCATCTTCGTACGAGCCAACAGATCAGCAATGTAACGTCTTTGAGATAAAATAAGACCTTGTGGACAGGACACCACCTCAACACCCAAAAAATAGTGAATATTATCAAGGTCCTTGAGAGAAAACCTTTGAGCCAATATATTGATGAAGCCATGAACATAATCTTTCTGATTGCCTGTGACAATAATGTCATCAACATATACTAAAATAAGAACAATAATACCTCCATTGTTGTAGATAAACAATGACGTATCAGCAGCGGAGTTGGCGAAATGAGATGTGAGAAGAAACGGGCGAAGCTCAGTATACCAGGCACGTGATGCCTGCTTGAGACCATAAATAGCTTTTCGAAGCTTGCAGACATGAGTGGGATGATCTGGGTCAATAAAACCTGGAGGTTGAGCCATGTATACATCATCTGGAAGGGATCCTTGAAGGAATGCATTATTAACATCGAGTTGGCACAAAGGCCAACCGCCACTGATAGATATGGAAAGTACGAGACGAACAGTGACCGATTTTACTACCGGACTGAATGGCTCCTGATAATCAACTCCAGGGCGTTGATGAAAACCCTTAGCAACAAGACGTGCTTTATACCTGTCAATGAAACCATCAGGATGTTGTTTGATTCTAAAAATCCACTTACAACCAACTATGTTTGGAACGTTGGTTGGAGGCACAAGTTCCCAAGTTCCATTGCAAATTAGAGCATCAAATTCAGCAGACATTGCTTTTCTCCAATTAATGTCTTTCATAGCTTGTGAAACACAAGTTGGTTCTAGCAGATGGGTGAGTTGAGCAGAGAGAGATATTTTGGGATTTGGTTTGAAGATGTTGTTCCGAGAACGGGTGATAATGTGTGAAGTACGAGCGGCATTTTGAGGGAGAATGGGGCAGGCTCGTTGGGTAGTTGAGGGAGAATAGGGGCAGGCTCATTGGGTGGTTGAGTGATTGGGGAATTATCAATTGGTGGAGAAGTTGAATGGGAATGATGTTGTGGAGAGTATGATGCAGAGGACAAAGAGGGTTCAGATGGAGAAGTTACCTGAGGTGGCATGCGTGTTGAATCCACTGAAAAAGGAGCCTCGAAAGTAGTCAGAGATGGAGTAAATGATGTACGTATGAGAATATGTTCGGGCAGCCATGTTGTGGTACTTGACTCACTAGGGCGATCCAATTGTTGTAGAAGGTGAGACATGGGATAGTCACTTTCAACAAAGCGAACATGTCTTGAAGCAAATGTTTCTACGTGAAGTTGGATCAAAGCATATATATGCACTTTGAGTAAGTGAATATCTAAGAAATACACAAGGATTGAATTTGGTAGCAAGTTTATGTGGAGAATATGGGCGTAACCAAGGATAACACAAGCAACAGAACGTACGGAGTTTATTGTAGTTGGGTGGTGACTAGAACAATTTCAGATAAGGTGACAACATATTTAGAGTAGATGATGGGGGACGGTTAATGAGGTAAACAGCGGTTAGAAATGCATGTGGCCAAAAGACGAGAGGGATAGATGCATTTGTGAGGAGTGAAAGGCCTGTTTCAACTATGTGGCGATGTCTGCATTCAGAAAATCCATTATGTTCAGGAGTGTGGGGTAGAGACGTGAGGTGTGTTATGCCATGGATGGATAAGAAATTATTTAAAGCCATATATTCACCACCATTATCGGTATAGAGTGTCACAATTTTGATTTGAAAAAAAAATTTCAACTAGTGCTTTGAAACGTGTAAAAACTTGGGCAACATCGGATTTCTTCTTAATTGGATAAAGCCAAATGTAATGAGTGTTATGATCTACGAAAATCACATAATATTTGTATCCATCAATGGAATGTAATGGTGATGTCCAGACATCAGAAAATACAACTTGAAGAGGGGAAGTAGAAACAACAGTGGACTCAGAAAATGGTAGTTTACGACTTTTATTGCAATAACAGGCATTACAATGACTTGATAAAGGTGTAGTGGAAACTGACTTTAAGTGATATGTGGAATGGATGTGACGCTGAATGGGCTTAGATGGGTGACCAAGACGTTGATGCCAATTAGTTTTCATACTGGTAAAAATGGATGGAAGAGAGGTGGAGGATACCGTTGTCTATTCATATACTCCATCTCTAGACTTTCCTTCCAGAAGACTCGCTCCTGTCAGTAGATCCTTCACGTGAAAAGAGAATGGTAAGAATTCAATAGAGGTTTGATTGGTTTTGCAAAATTGAGAAATAGAGATCAAGTTACACTTCATGTTAGGAACAAATAAAACATTATTCAGATGAAAATTGCGAGAGTGAGAAGGACTGGATGTAGAACCAGTTGTGGAGATGTGTAACCCCGTACCATCACCAATCACAATGTCATCGGGTCCATCGTATGGAGCATGGAGTGAAAGATTATTCAAATCGGTTGTGACATGATGAGATGCACCACTATCTAATAGCCATGTAGGTGGGTTGACATCACTTGATGTGGCAACATGAGCAGCTGGAGGCCATGGAGGACAACTAGTAGGTGCTTGAGAAGTGTTGGTTGCGGGTATAAGTCTGAACCTCGGACAATTGGATGTTGTATGACTGAGTTCACGACATCCTTGACATTTGCCAAGATATGGCCGTGGGGTATGCCCAACAGATGGTGATTGTTGAGGACGCGAATTAGATCGATTGTTTTGTTGATGAGGGCGAAAGTTTTCAGAATTGTGAGTTGAGGCTGCATTCGATGTTGCTGGAAAAGAGAGGGAGAGAGATTGTGATTGCTGCAAAATAAGTTCATGATTAATCAATTTCTCATGGAGCTCATCAAAGGAGATAGGGGTGTCACGTCCCTCAACAATGTCAACAATGTGACGATAATCATCGTCGAGTCCGGCTAGAATTGTTTCAATCAGGTCTTCATGATCAAGAGATTTCCCTAGCGCTGCAAGTTCATCAGCACGACTTTTGACAAACTGCATGAAATCAAAAATAGATCGGGAGCCTTTCGTGGATCGTTTGAGCTGATCTTTGATTTGTTTAATATGACCAAGAGATGGTCGAGCATAGGTGTCGGCAAGAGTTAGCCATGCTGCTCGAGATGTGGTGGCTTGTTGGATTAGCGGGATAAGAGGGGCAGATATCGATCCGACAAGAGCGACGAATAAAAGTTTATCTTGCCGGATCCAAGGTTGGAAGTCAGGATTTAGAACTTCTTCTGTGTTGTTGCAGATTTTCGGAGATGGACATGGATAAGAGCCATCTACATATTTGTAGAGATCATATCCAATTAAGAGAGCCTCAATTTATAGCTTCCAGGAAAAATAATTGGTGGGGGTTAGTTTCATAATATTGTGATGAGAGATGTTGAGCAATGGGGGGGAGGTAGTGGATTGAGTTTGATCAATGACTGTGGTGGGTGGAGTGGTGGTGATCACTGGATCAGTGGAAGCCATTTGAGCAGGTATTAAGAAAAAGAAGTTAGGATTTGCGGTGTGATACCATATAAAGAGAATAATTTGGATGTGTAGAAAGATACATTCTTATTCACAAGAATAGTGATATATATATATATATATAATACAATTCTGCTCTATATCTAATGCCTAAATTACGTATAGGAAATTAATGAGAATATTACAATTACTTCTAATTAATGAAAAAAATAACAACGACGTGATTGAAGGAGTATTTACAAATAATAAAGACAGACCTTATCTTCTATCAATTTCATGTTGGTATTGAATATTGATGGAAACTTGTGATCGTTTGAGATTGGATTCAGTAAATTAATATTATATGTTATTTGCCTGCCAAAATTTATATTATGTTTGTTGTTGGATTTATGAAAGTGGGACGAGATTTGGGGTTGTACTTTTTCGAAAAGAAAGTTGGTTCTCATAAATTTCATTTGTTTTGGGATTTGCGAGTATATATAATTGTATGTACTGGATGTACAGATGGAGTATGGATTAGTAATGAATTAATAAATGTCTGTTTTGTTATATTGAAAGATGTCAAAACGGTGTTTGCAACTGGACTCTTGAATTAATGCTTATAAGTATGTAGTGATGTTTACGTCTGTGTGTGTATAAAAAAAAGAGACGTGAGGTTCCAAGATTTGTTGATGGGACCACGTCTTTAGAGGTTAATTCATGTGATTTTGAAAGTGGATTTGAGATTAATTAATTGTTCTTTCTTTGCAAATTGAGGTGGCAGTAGCATGTTGGATGAAGTGGGTTTGCTATTTCTGCCTATTTGAAATTAAATTAATTTACATGTACCAAATTATAAGGATAATTAGTCGATTATTTTATTATAAATATTTTCTTTCCTCTTTCATGGGAAGAAGGCCATACTCGCAAAGATTAAATATTTATTATTGATTTGTTTATTATAAGTGTATTGATGGGCTTAATAAAATCAAACCAATCAAAACAACATACGTGGTGCAGGGACGGACCTGGGGCAAGGGGGCAATGGTCCCCCCCTGAGATTTCAATAGTAATTAGTATATATATAGAAAATAGAGTTAAATATGTACTTAGCCTGACGGTTGGAGTGTAAATGTGCTACTTGAGCGGTACAGGGTTCGATGCTCTCTAGCGTAGTTTCACTCTCTTTTATTCTTTTCATTTTTATTTTTCCTAACTCATATCATTCAACTTTATTTATTTCATTGCCTTTTATTCTTTTCATTTTATTTTTTGCTCTTATCCAACTTTAGTTGCTCTCATTCAACTTTATTTATTTCATTCTTTTCATTTTATTTTTTGCTCTTATTCAACTTTAGTTGCTCTCATTCAACTTTATTTATTTCATTGCCTTTTATTCTTTTCATTTTTATTTTTCCTAACTCATATCATTCAACTTTATTTATTTCATTGCCTTTTATTCTTTTCATTTTATTTTTTCTTAATTTATTTTTTACTCTCATTCAACTTTATTTATTTCATTTTCGTCAAGTCCAAGTTCAAGTTCATACTTTCATAAAAGAAAATAATATTTAACTAATATTATCACACTTTAATTTTAAATTTGACATCCATCTTTACTACATAACATACTTTACAATTTATTTATTATCTAAAATATCAAATTACCCTAAAAAGTAAGTCAAAAAATAACATTTAACTAATATTCTCATACTTTAATTTTAAATTTGACATCTTCTTTATTACATAACATACTTTACAATTTATTTATTATCTAAAATATCAAATTACCTTAAAAAGTAAGTCAAAATAAGGCTTTTATTAATATCCATACAAACAGTAAATATAAACTCAAACTGGAATAGTTAGAGTAATAAAAATCGGGCAAAATTGGCCCCTGACTAAAATTCCTGGGTCCGTCACTGCGTGGTGCATAGAATAAATAACAATTAAGGTTCTTGAGGACAACTCCAATGACATTTGTGACCTAAATCACCAAATTACTAAATTTTTTATGATTTGGTGCATATCATCTCCAATGATTTTTACCCAAAATTTAGTGCAAAAGGGAATATTCTATAAAATCTTATTAAAATATTATTTTATTAAATTATAATTATAATATTCTAAATTGATTATTTATCCCTCTAATTTTAAATTATTAATTAAACAATATATTTCTATTTTATATTAATTAATTAATATTTAAAATTTAAATTTAATTTTTAAATTTTAATGTTGTATAAATTTTACAAATTACATCAAAATAAATATCAAAATGAAATTAAAGAAATATATAAACAACACATATTTTATTGATAATTGCATAATACAACACATACAAATAAAAGACATAAATTTTAATCCTCCGATGAATACAGTTCCCAAATATGATCAATTAATGTATCTCGAAGTTCATAGTGAGCATCTAAGATTTTTTATTTTTCTAAATCGAGCCAGAAATTTCTGAAATTGAGAATCGTCATCATCCCCCATTTCAATATTTGTATGTCTATCTTTTTTAATGTTCAATGTAAATTTTTTAAT
Organism: Pogostemon cablin; assembly: GCA_023678885.1. Taxonomy (NCBI): domain Eukaryota; kingdom Viridiplantae; phylum Streptophyta; class Magnoliopsida; order Lamiales; family Lamiaceae; genus Pogostemon; species Pogostemon cablin. The sequence goes on from CM042999.1 coordinate 1,290,092, forward strand.
GTAATACGTAATTTTAATTGTGCAAGAAGTAATTTTTTAAATTATTTTAATGATACATAATTTATTATATATTAATTATATAAAATATAAAAAATAAAAATATATTTAACCATTAAAAATAATTATTATGAGTGATTAAAAATATATATAAATATAATTATATTTAAATTGAACATTAAAAATAATTATAAAAGAAAAAAAATTTAGGTAACAAAGACCCAAATTTACCCAAATCTTACCCAAATTTGGGTCACGTTTCCCTTTTACCCAATTTTTTTGGATAAAAAGGGGTAGCCAGTGGAGGAAGTTGACACCTTTTACCCAAAAATTTGGGTTAAAGGGGTAGCCATTGGAGATATCCTAAGTATATAAAATATAAGACTAATTATACTATGCACCTGGGTGCACCCTAAGATAGAGTGCGCCACTTTAAAAAACGTATACAAATATAAATAAAAACATATACAATTATGAACAAAAATGTATACAATTTAATTGTTAGTTTTTTTAATAAAAATTTGAGTGTAAAAAATATAAAAATATTAAAAAACATGTAGTATATATTATTGAATAAAAAATTATATACTAGGTTTTTTTAATGAAAAACTTAGCGTGAAAAAAGTATACCCTCCGTCCCACAGCAAGGGTCTCTTTTTTCCATTTTGGTCGTCCCACCCAAAGTGTTCTCTTTCCTTTTTTACACACATGAGACCCACGCATCCCCTCTAATACAATTAAAACATGGGGTGGGTCCATACTCCCACTAATACAACTACCCACTACACATTAAATAATAATACTCCTTAATTCACGTGCCAAAAAGCAAAAAACTACCCTTTCCGTGAGACGGAGGGAGTACAATTATTAAGAAACACTTATACAAAATAGCATAACATGTACTCCATAAAAAATAGAATAAAAATTTATACACATATGATTGCAACCTTGTACAAGGTATAGCTCTCAAAGTATAATATTAATAAGAGACCAACTCTCTTGTAGTTAATCATACTTTAACTACTACTATTCAATACTATATTTTACCTCGCAGGTTTGTACTAGCAGCTCCATTTTTTTTTCCTTCTAGTAATACTTTTTAATCATCTACTATGTATTTCATTTTTTTAATTATTAATTTAATATCCTTAACCTTGATTTCCGTAATATTGCGGAATTTAATTGGTTAGTATATAAATTAAATGTCTACTGCCTTCTGCATGTTAGGTAAGCCCTATATGTTGGAGTATATGTTATGAATTTGAGAATAAACTTGTAGTCATTTTCTGGAAAGATTTTTGCTAAATACTTTTCTTAAAATTAAATTTACAGAAAATTATAGGACCTGTCCCTTAATTAATATCCTTTATCTTTGCATTATTATTTATTTGATTATTTAAATGCTTTGGTCATGCCCTATTTAAGAAAATAAATGCACATCTCTTTATTTAGAAAATTGGGGTGTGACAGAAATGATACTAGCTCGTTCACAAAATAAGTAAACTCTTTGCCTTGTTTGTTGATCTCTTTAACACCATTCCTGAAGAAATTAAATCATGGCACCACAAAGCAATATGCGACTTTTAGTTGTCACCACATCTGCATATTCGAATGGTGTCAGCTAGGAAAATTGCTTTCTGCTTGAGACAGACTTGCCATAAACACCCAAGAAACGAGTTAAGTATGTTTCTTTATTCAGACAACAAGGCATGCATATCGATGATACGTTCATTATCATAGAGACGAGCATAAGCACTATCACCAGCAAAAATTAATTTTGAGCGGTACAGTATCTGTTCAATCTGTATGGCATTGTCTCAAAATATAGAGACTGCAGAGATCTTCTTAGTGTCAGTCTGTACAAATAGTATGCAAGATTTAGATTTTTTTTTCTTTGAGATGTCGAGTTACTGAATTGTATAATAGAGTCCAATCTGAATGCCTCAAGCGCACGCCTTTGGCAGATAGTTTCAGCCATGTCAATGTACCTGCAATTGCTCAACACTAGTCCAGGAGAAGAATAATTAAGAGGGAGTAATATCCTCTAGATATCTTGCACTAATTAACACAAACAGATATGACTTCCATCATATATCAATGAAGAAAGAATTGGTGAAAAACTTGGTTACTTTCGACTCACTCTATCTAGCCTTCACTGTACTTGTTAGTCATAACTGAACCAATTGCTTGCATCACACAAAGAAGTGAAGTTTTCCCAAGTCCTCACTATCATATGCAATATAAATCCCAATGATTAACACCAATCACACAAAGAAGTGAAGTTTTCCCAAGTCCTCACTATCATATGCAATATAAATCCCAATGATTAACACCCAATCCCAGAAACAAGACAAGATAGGCAAGAGAGTGCACGCAGCAGAGAGAGAGTGCAGGGTAACCGCCTAATCCAATGCGTCTCGGAAGTAAAACTCCAGCACAGCATATGAACAAGTCAGCACCACCGGGGGGCTACGAGCCTGTACACAGTTATCATGAAAATAGAAGATCCACTCACTATCGATACAATTACACAAAGCTTGAAAGAAAATGATAAAACTTAAGTTGAATTGTATACAATTCATGGTAGAAATGATCCTTACTTCACAATCCATCTTTGTTCGTATTCAAGATAACAAAATGAAAAGAAATTCAAATCAAAATCCACACCGCATCATCTATTGCTACAAATGCAAAGAAACTGCGGTCTATGACTGCCTCAGGAACATGGTGAAGAAATTCTCCTGGCGGAAGAATTTGAGAGGAACCGGTGGAAGGCGAAACACAAGAGATTTGACCTTCGTCATTCCAGGAAGTATCATAGGTTGAACACCCATCCAATCATACTCCTTCGATCTCTTTATCCTTTTCTTCTTCTTAATCTGCTGAATTTTCTTTTTTGCAAGGTCCTGTTTAATACCCTCCCTGCACTCTAAAAGATCACAAACGTAAACGTCTAAAGACATACATATTCGACGGACATCCACACCGTCGTCACTCCGACCTCTCCCTTCTAGGGATACTTTCATAATGCACAGGGTGACTCTACCACCATCTTCACCCAAAACAGCAGCGCCCCCACCCACGACAGCGCCCCCACTCACGAAAGCTGATATAGTTGATAACCCTGGGTATGTATAGTAACATGTAACTTCATTTCCACCTACATCATTACGGGGGGTATCTTTCTCAAGGCTGACAATGTTGAAACAAGAATTCCAACCCAAACAACAAATGTCTTGTCCAAGAAGAATAAAGCCATGAAGAGGCATTAGCATCCGGCCTATACCAGAAAAGCTACGCCATTTCTCCCAACTTCTTTCATTTACAGATTTGCTAAGATCAATGGAAAGCATATCTTTTCCATCTGATAGTATGAAGAGGGTATGCTGGTCGATGAATGCAAACGATATGATCCGAATCTGAGTAAGTTCCTTAGGATCAGGATACCTCCTCTCATCATAGAAGCTAGGATTGGGAAGCTTTTCAGTACATTTCCCCGAGTTGGGGTCAAACATCTCAAAATTGAAGAGAAGATCATGGTTACCCGGCGTGATCACAGATGAAAATATAAGAATCTTTCCATCGGGTGTTACATAACCTTTAGGGTAACTCTTGTTTCCCTGCATCCGGCAAACCCTCCGCATCATACTTTTCTCCAAAGTGAAATCCACAAACTTTGATGATGGTATATCATACTCGTATACTGATTGGCCCTTATGCCCAGCCCTACGGTGATTGGGTCCCATGTACGGATCACAATGATCGAAAGCGTACAAGGTGTTTTTTAATACACAAAAACCTAAAGAATAATCAAGTCGAATTTTGCAAATCTCCCCAGCATTTAAATCGACAACACATAGATAGTTAGCATTGTTGGTTGAAAAAAGAATACAAACTCTTCCACCGGGGATGTTAGATGATGGTATTGCTTCCTCAATGCTAGTTTCGACCTCCATAGTAGGGAGAAAGAGCATATCTTCTGGCACTGGCATTGCTCCGAGTCGTGAAGTTCCGCAGGCGCGCTGGAGTTCTGGAATAAAGAATGGAATGGTGTTGGTTTCCCTAATAAATTAGGGTTCGTAAAAGCCCCAAATCGATTAACCGCCCCGAATCCGGATAGTTTTAATAAGGAATTATGTGGTGGCAAAATGGTAATTTTGAATACTCACTATTCAACCGACAACAATACAAATTAACCGACGAAGCGAATGTCTGATGTTGTGGTGATGAAATAGTAGCTGCTTCCTAAATTAAACTTAAATAAAAAATGGCAGAATTTCAACAAGTTGATGGCCCAGATTACTTTCGACAAATATTCGGAATGTCTGATCTAAGCAGGCAAATTAAGTGAGAAGCAAAAATAAATTAATTAATTATGAGAAGGCCCAAAGATATGAATTAAAGAATTGAACTCATGTTGGAGTCCAAATATCAAATTGAAGCAATCAATTTGTGTAACCCATATCAGTCAACTAAAAGCCCAAAATCAAATAGGCCCATGATTCGTTAATTGAGGTATCAAATTGCAAGGTCAAATTGGGTAGTTCACCCATAACACAATCACGTTAAAAAATTGCCCAAGTCAGAATTTAAGGAAATGAGTTACTAATTCTCTGCAGTGGTAATGACCAAATTATTTTAAATTTAATGGTGTATTATTTAAGGGTATGTAAGCCTTTTATGGTGGGTGTATTAATCATTTGAATATTATGATTTAGTTAGTGTGTACTCTCTCCGTCCCCTTGAAAGGTATTTGTTTACTTTTTGCACGTGGATTAAGGAGTATAATAATTTAATGTATAGTAAAATGAGAGAAATAATATTTTAATGTGTAGTGAGTAGTGGGTCACATCAATCAAAAAAGAAAAATTGATACTTTGTAATGAAATGGACTAAAATGGAAAAATGGATACGTATCAAGGGGACGGAGGGAGTATTAAGAAAATGATGTATGAAGTAAAAATAGCGTTATGAATATCTGTGGCCTAAAAATTTTTTAAGACAGAAACCATTACCTTCTATGTTCTTGTGAGACAATATCCTCTTCTCCACCTCGCCTCTATCATCCGCCTATTCTTCATCGTTGTCGGCGTCCATCGAGATCTTCCTCACGCATGTTCGCCTCCTCCTATTCCTGCATCGCCCTACATGGAAAGTGACGACGTAGACGTCTTGACCTATTATGCGCGTTTTCTTTGCACGCAAAATTAATCCCCAAGTATTAAGGATATCAGTTTCAGCTTAAGCAAGCGATCAAGTGAATTATCAAACCCAAAGGACGGCGTATTATCAATTTAATTATTAACTAAATTAATTAAGACGAAAAGCAACAAAGATTGGGATTTTAATCTAACAACTAATAAACAATTAATTAAAATAACAAATAAAATAAAATATGACTCGAAGAATACAAAAGTGGATCAAGTAGGAGAATAGGTAGCCCTAGGATAATCCAGTTTTACACATTAATTTCCCTTCCGTGTGTTGATGTCCGACTCTGTCTTGTGGAATATGAACGCATCACTAACCATGCATATCTACTCTATAAACACAAGTAAACATGAGTGTAACACGTGTGAATAACCTCGGAGCAAGAGATATAATTCCACTCCATTTTCTAAGTACTATCAGTATAAATTATTTTCCTGGCCAATGGTACTCTAACCCGATATGATCTCCCTTTATAGGTACTATAAAATTATCCTCTTTATCCTACTTAATAACTCGAATTCAATTTAATTAATAAGTATTCATATATGATAGTTCTAATGAAGCTTTGGAGTCCCCTCACTTAGAATCATAATATGAAATCCTATTCATCGGTGAACGCACTCAATCTACAACCAAGATATATATTTAGACTCTATATACCAATTAAAAATGCACAAAACGACCGTGAATATGGATTAAGAAAGTACAATCATATATAAAATCAACCCACAAGTAGTGTTGTACAGATTTTACACACGAAAGTTTAATTAATTCGTAAAAACATTCACAATCCTATTTCTACCAAAAAGGCTCTAGCTCATGATGTTACGAAGAATAATCGTGGGTGTTGGATAGATCTTACTCGGATGTCTAGAAAATTACAAGATAAATTAGGAAACGAAATAAAATCTAGATTTGGGAGTCATCGCGTCCTTCTCCGTCTTGAATCCTCCTCTTGGTTCTCCTCTTGATTCCACAGACGAATCTTCAAAGTGATGGATGGATGGAGGAAAGGATATGGATAATGGTTGGGGGGTGATCCCCCCTTGTGGGATGTAATATTGTTGTGGCCTCTCTTCAATCCAATTCCAATGAATAATGATGTGATCCATATCCCCTTTTATACTTGTAAGCTCTCCTTATTGACCTAGGAAGGGTTTTTTTTTGGTAAACACGAAAATACATGCAATGGGATGTAAAACACGCGACACACACTGAGTGGGAAAAACACGCACAAATTCGAAAATTCTCGCTAGCAGCTGCGCGACTTCACGATTTTGAGCATAACTTTCTCTTCAAAACTCTGATTTGAGTGATTCTTGCTCTCAAGCGATCATATCTTCTTTGGCTTTCTATCGATATAAAGAAATTAAGAAAATTTTAAGATTTGAAGGTGTAACAAGCCATGAAAATTAACACAGCTATTATGTTCGGCACAGCTCGCACGACGTAACCACTTTGATAATAACTTTCTCGTTTGGAATCCAATTGGGGTGTTCTTTATGCCAAAAAAACTCTCACTTCTGTGGCTTCCAACCATGTATCACAATTTCAATTCAGAGCTCCATACAAACACAGAAAAATTACACAAATTGAACTTGTGTTTTTCAGCATCATTGCAAAATTGCACCTTTACTCCAACTTGGCACTTTTGATCTTTTTTCCACCTAAAACACAACAAAATACCTCAAGTGCACTTTTTTCTCACATATATCGAATATAAGACACTTGTACTAATATATGACAACAATTCCCATTAAAAAGGTGTTAAATTGGACACTAAAATACACTTATTTTCACTATCAACAACCTACCACATTGCTTTTCTTCTAGGCGCGCAGGTGCCCTTTTTCCAACATACAACACACTCAGTTTGTAGTTAAGTAATCTCTTTCTCTCTCTAGATTCTCTAAAATTTTGTCAATGTTTTCTGCATTATTTGATTTTGATGGTTTTGAGGTGTAATTGGCAGAGCTGTCAAAATGGGTTGGCAGGACGGTCGACCTAAAACCCGCCTCAACCAGCCATTTGGCGGGCTTAGGTGGGGCGAGCCTAGGAGGGTTGCAGACCGGAAATATGAGGCCCAATCCATTTAGAGGTGGATTGCGGGTTACAACGGGTTAACCCGTCTTTTTCTCTTTTTTTACGATGTTATTATAATTATCATTATTTGAAAATGAATATCAAAATAATGGAAGCTCTTAAAAAATACTCCATTTCGTCCGCTCCAAAGAGTCTTATTTTACTATTTTGGGCGTCTGCTCCTAAAGGTCTCATTTATCTCATTTCTCTTTTTATACAAGTGGGACACACACACACACCCACTAATACAATTAAAATATGGGGACTACACACCCACTAATATAACTACCAACTATAAATTAAATAATAATACTCCCTCCATCCCGTCCTTATGATTAAGTTTACTTTTTGCACGTGGATTAATAAATATAGTATTTTAATTTGTATTGAGGTGAGAGAAATAATAATTTAATGTAAAATTGGTAGGTGTATTAGTGGGATGTGTGGACCCATAGATAGAGAAGTAATTAATTTGTGTGGGTTCCATACGCTAAAAAAAGAAATATGACCATTAGGATGGGACACCCAAAATGGAAATATATAACCATTAAGATGGCATGAAGGGAGTACTCCTTAATCATGTGCAAAAACCAGACTGAGGGAGTACTATAATGACAATTAGATAATTAAAATATAAATATAAATTTTACAATTAAATATAAACAAAGATCATTAATCAAACAACATAAAATTTACTAATTATACATAAATAAAACATCTTAAGTTTAATTATTCTCAAATAACACAAATTAAATCAAAAAAAGTTTACTAGTTCTAAAGGCCAATCACAAAGTTCAAAACATAATTATAAAGTCTCTTCAAAACTCATCAATCATAACATCATAATATAAACATCTCAATCATTATGTTGACCAATTATATCATCGTCAATCTTCAAAAGATTATATGTTTTAAAGGTTTATCATTTGCATTTGCTTCTAATCCATATACATACATTTATATTAAAATTTCAAAAATTAAAAATAATTTCAAATTAAGCAAAATATGACTTAAAATTTTTTACGAATTTTGTATATTATACTACGGTACAAAATACTTAGAATATTCATCTTATGTTATTTAAAAAAATAATAAAAAAAAGAACAACAATTATTTAAAATATTAAATACTAGACCATTAGAAAAAAAATGGCAGGACAAACGGGTCAACCCGTTTAGACCCGCCTCTAAATAGGCTGCAAATTTTACAACCTAACCCACCTTTTATAGAGGCGGGGGCTGGCCAACTTGGCAGGCTTAACCCGTTTTGACGGCTCTAATAATTGGAAATGAATTGATGATTAAGCTTGAGAATATTCTATCATGGTGAATTTTTGAAATGGCAATGGGGTAGATCTGGTCGCTTGGTGAAACAGGAGTTGTTGGACGGTGGTGGCCGTAGCCATTGTTAACAAAAACTTCATTTTCACTCTCTGTTTCTCTCTCATTTTCCTTGTCTTTCTTACCATTCAAGAGGTTTTCCTTTTATTCCAGCTATGAAATATCGTATATAGATCCTTATTATAAGTTTCATCTGTAAATCTTTTAGCATATATTTCTTGGATCTTAGTATATGCTTTTTAATCCTTATTATGTTTCTGTTTATGTTTAGAAGCACTCTTTTTGTTATCTATCCATGCTTGCTGATGGTTTATTAGGTCACAGCTTTGTGATATTGTGAAGAATGAATTACATCTAATGGGTGGGTTGGGGGTGGTTGACTGACAGGGGTTATATTTAAAAAATCAAATATATTTTTTTAAAATTAAAATTAATTTATTAATTATATATATTTTTATAAATATTAATATATACTCATTCCGTCTCGCGTTAACATTGACGTTTGCTTTTTGCACTGAGATTAAGAGATATAATATTTTAATGTGTAGTGAGGTGAGAGAAATAATATTTACTGAAAAGTCGGTAGTTGTATTAGTGCTATGTGTGGCCCTACATAGAATAATTAATTGTTATTTGTGGGCCCAAATTGATAAAAAAGAAAATGTAAACCTTAATGTGCGATAACCCAAAATGGAAAGCGTAAACCTTAACGTGCGACGGAGGGAGTATGTTATACAATGGAAGGATTTCAAATGACACAGTTTGAGTAATAAATTAATCCAAAACAACTAAAAAAACATCAAAATCAAATTCATAATTTGAAATCTTGGATTTAATGATGGATCCAAACATAAAAACCCCTCCTCAAATTCTCCCATTTAAACACAACATTTATAAGATACTTTATTTTAAACCTTTTAACCAATTTAAAACTTGTTTTTAAGCATTTGTGTATACATGTTGTCACGGAAATCACGTCCAACAAAGGCTGAGAGTTGTAGGATTGTTAGACCACATCAAAATTTTCGTCAAACACAGGACAACAATTGTAAAGACTATCGTCCAACACCGGATGAACAATCTAAGATTTTTCGTCTAACGTTGGTCGAATAGAGGACCTTCCAGCGTCCATGATTGGTCGAAATTTTGAGGATCTATTTACACCTAATTTGTTTGATTTTAGGATTTATTGGGAGTATCCAAATACGGTAGTGATGTTTCCGTTGGAAACAAATATTGTAGGGACGTGATGATATTGGTTGATTATAGTGACTTGTTTATGACATATGACATTTTCAAAAATTCGGAGGGGTTAATGAAGTGAGCTTGAGATGTTGGTACTTGAAATTGATTGTAGCTATTTTTACCTAAATTTTAGTATCTTTTTATGTTTATTTTGGTATAATTTTATCCGTTTTGTATAGCTTTTGGTGGTAATTTATGTTCATATAGAAATTTGTATTATAAATTGTTAAATGTGTGAAAATGAGCTTAATTGTGTATGAAACAGGTAAAAAATAGAGCGAAACAGAATTGAGAGCCGAAATGGGATAAAAGGCCCAGAAGTCGACGGAACTCGACTCGATCACAGGTTTCGAGTCGAGTCCATTCACATAGCCCATGTCGAGTTTTGCATACTCGAACATCACGTCATCTACACACATCAGAGACATATACTTGGCCTTCCTTGTTCGACGAGCTGCATGTGTCAAGCCTGAAATCTGCCGAGAAAATGTTATTGCAACTCGAATCGAGTTGCAGTGCTCGAGTCGAGTTCAGCCAAAACGTAGAACTTAATCAGACTATTTCGAGAAGGTTCTAGGGCTATAAATACATCATTTGCTTGAAAATTATGGGAGATATTCATTCTGGGCAGTTTCCATATTCATTCACACTATTATACCATTTTCTCACAGACTCTCATCTCCAATCTATTTTCCGTCCAATTCCTCACCATCTTCTATGTATCATCACATCATCCATATACCATTCCATTTCTAAGGAGAATTGAGGCATGAAGAGGTGGATTTGCATCTTGAAGGAAGTATTCTTCCCAATTCAAATAGGGAAGCAATATTTTACCTTTAATTTGTAAATTCTTTGGTTTATTTGCAACAATGGATTCATGTAAGCGTTTCTATATTGTAAGAATCATGATGATTATTGGCTAGTCCTCTTATGAGGCTATTCACATGATGGATTAAGAAATTCTAAACTTGTTAGATTTTTAATGGTTTAATTGATTTAGTTTTGGAATTTATCTCATGATCTATGATTTACTTGATTCATACTATGATGTGTGTAGTTAATTTCTCTATTTACATGGTTAGGATAGTCAATCCAGTTATGTGCTTAGGGTTTTGATTGAATCATATTATGATGTAAATTATGCATGTTAATGTAGCGAGAGTTAAGCCATAATATTCTATTGTTTAGAATAGCATTGACTAGAATACTTAGATATTTGAAATATACTCTAAGTTTTGGCATACTGTGCAAAAAACATTCAGCCGTGGTGTAAGGATTCACGGATGCTAATTAGACAACCAATTTAAAAGACTATAAATCCACAAGTGGTTACGTATTTACCATAGGTAGAGGAGTAGTATCATAGAGATCCTTTAAACAAACATGCATAGCTTGATCCACAATGGATTCAGATTTTATTGCATTAGCCAAAGCTGGTGAAGAAATCGAATGACGTAGAAACTTCTTAGAGGATATTCTTGGTTGTAGCAGACCAGTGCCTCATGTAATGATACATTGTGATATCACAACAACTATTGGGAGAGCACAAAGCTACATGTACAATGGTAAGTCTTGACACATAAGGAAAAATAATCCTGTTAGACATTTGATCTCTAGGAAGAAAATTTCCATCGACTATGTAAAGTCTAAGGAAAATATCGCGGATCCGCTAACAAAAGACATAACTGGAGATCTAATGACAAATGCAGTAAGGGAATGTGTTTAAAATCCACGCACTAAAGAACATTCATAGCAGTGACTTAATTATGATGATAGGAGATCCTGAGAACATGGTTCAATAAGACAACTAAGTTATGAATGTTCCAATATAGCACTTAAAAATATTTTGAATTCATTCTCAAAACAACTCAAGTGCAAGCCGGTGAAGTGTGGTAAAGGGTAAGCTTTAAAAGCTTTTATTGATTTTTATACCTCAAAGGTAAAGTATATATAGTAGGATACTCCTTATAGGAGATCACCTATATAGGTGTGAAGTTTGGTCACTTCGAATGAAAAAAACACTTATGAACCCAAGATGGTCCAGGGCTAAATTGGACACAACATGATAACGAAGAATTTTAGAAATGTTATTATGTAGGTGTCGTTGTCTTGGTTTACACATAAACAATGACTAGTCTAAGACATCATGTTCATTAAGCACAAAGTAAATCCAACGTCATTCAATTAAGGAATGTTCAAAGCCGAAAGCTACCTATCTTGATGATCGTCGCTATTTTCACATAGATTTTAGTGTCTTTTACATGTGTTTTTATATTATTGTATCCGTATTTTATGTATATCTTGGTCGTGTTATGTGTTTTCATGAAAATGTGTGTGATTGAGCCTAAACATGTTTAAAAATAGGTGAAAAATGGAGCAAAAACAAAACGAGCAAGAAACAAGCTGAATTGACCCAACTCGAGTTGGCAACTCAAGTTGAGTTAAGGCCCAAAAAGAGTCCAGAATTATACAGTGAGCCAACTCGAGTTGCAAGACCCAACTTGAGTTGGCAACTCAAGTCGAGTTGAGTGCTTAAAAATGTTCAGAATCGTCTAGAGAGCTTACTCGAGTTGCAAGGTCCAACTCGACTTGCAACTCGAGTCGAGTTGAGGGCAGAGCAGCATCCAAAAATCATCCAGAAAGCCGACTCGAGTTGTCTAGTCGTTACTCGACTTGCAACTCGAGTTGAGTAGGGTGCAGATGGGTTGTCCAGTTTAAGAGCCTTGTAACACGACAGAACAAGCAAGTGCTCGAGTTGCCAACACGAGTCGAGCTGGGTCAGCTCGAGTTACATTACATGTAACTCGACTTGAGTAGCTAACTCGAGCTGGGAAGGCCAAGTCGAGTAAGGCTATTTTGGGCCAAAAATTCAGATTTTCGCCTTCCAATACGTGACAATGCATGTAAAAAGCCTAGTTGATGCAAAATTCGAGGCCCAAGTTTGGAAGAGGTATAAAAACTCTCAAGTTCAACATTCAAAAGGAGATGGATTAGGTCTTCACTTGAACACATAGATCACACACAATTTCCTTCATTTTACACCTCAATCTCCATCCATTTCATCATACATTCCATATAACTTCATCCCACCATAAAATTTACCATCCAAGTGAGGAGAAGAATCAACGAAGAAAGGAGAATTGTATATTGAAGGATAATTTCAAGCCAAGCACCAAACTAGGGGAGAGATTACCTTTAATTTGTATTTTCCTAAGTTTAAATTGCTACAATGGATGTTGTTAAATATTGTTTTGATATTTTGATATGTTTGTTGTTGGCTAAACCTCTTGTGAGGCTAGCCACTTGATGGATTAAGGATCTATGGATTTATTGAATTTTTAATGGTTTAATTGATGTGATTTTGAAATTTCTTACATGATCTATGATCTACTTTATTTGTATTATGATATGTGTGGTTTGGGTTCTCTATTTATGATATTGGGATGGCCTTTCCAATATTGTGATTAGGGTTTTGATTGAATCATGTTATAATATGAATTTTGTATGTTAGTGTGTGAAGTATGTGGTTGCATCTTTATATACTTAGAACATTCATGTGAGAACACTTAATTGATTCATCATATTTGGTTGATTAATTGAGTGAGGAGACCAATCTTGTTATCATAGTACCTTAAGGGAATTGAGAGTGAGATTCAATCTTATGTGCTTAAAACTTGTAATGAGTTGAGAACCTAATTGTCTTGGCCTAGGGATTAGGGGAATATATGTGATTGCTTCTATTCCAATGATCATTGATATTTGCCATTTGAATTTAACAAGCCATGTTGTGTCCTTGATCTTGAATATGTTTAGCCTTGCTCTTCTCTAGATTGTCCTACATCCATTTCATTTTAATTTTGTTTATTTGATACTTTGCTTCATCATCGTAATTGTTAATTGTTTTTACTTGGTTCTTGCTTAGATAATTGGTAGTTTAATTGCTCTTTTCAATTTTTAAATCTCAAAATCCGATCACTCCTATAAAGTATGATTGAAAACAAACACGGTTACACTCTTGATTAAAATCTCCCTTTGATCGATATGCAAACTTGGTCACTCACTACAAACGATAAGGTACGCTTACCTTGTTCAATTTAACCCTAAATTGAGTCCAAGTTCATGGCGCCGTTGCCGGGGAGAAAGCCTTCGGTGTAACGTGTTTGGATTTATTAGCTCTACTTAGGACATTTTTTTCTTCTTATTTTTTTACATCTATATTTTCTTTGAAAAAAATTATTCTTACTTTTTCTTCTTGATAGGTACGACAACCTTGAAAGAATGGAAGAAGGAGCAACCGAAAATAGTAGGTGAAGAAAGTTGTAGCAAGCCTTGAAAAGAAGAGTATGAACATAGATGGGTGGAACCAATACTTGGGAGGAAATTATGGACTTAGTTTGGTTCTACCACAACAATTAATAGGCTATATGAATGAGAGTGACTATGGGTATAGTTGTCAAATGAGTCAAGTAAGCTCTCAATGCTACAACAAGGGGAGTTATGAGGAATGACAATGTTCTTATAATGGAAATACATTCCAACCTCATCAAGCACACACTCCTTGATGGAGTTGCTTAGAATATATGCTTATGGAAGTGATACAAGGCAAAGTTTTCAACCTAGTCTTCCTAGTTATGGGTGATAAGTCATATTCTAGCATGATTATTTGGTGGTAATTAAAGTCTATTTGATTTAATTATATTTAATTATGTGCTAATATTGACTTATATTATTTTTGTGAGATAATTGCTTTAATTATTTAAATTGATGTGGAAACAGGTTATTAAAGGAGTAAATAAGGAAATAAATCAGCCCAACTTATTTTTAGGATCGGATCTCTCCAAATCTGTGGGTGGCATAATCGATCAAAAGAAAGAGAAAAGAAAGAGATCATGGAGATATTTTTGGAAGAGAGAAATAAGGAAAGAGATCAAATAGATTACTTAGGAATCAAGACAAAGATATTTATGGGAAAATATTTATTTATTTTTGGGGGGCTGCTATAGAGATAATACACGTGAATTGAAGAAGAGCAGAATACTCGTGATTTTGGGAGAAGCAGGCGACTCCAAGGCAGATTTGGCGTGAGTTTCAAGAGCAACTTTGGACATCATTCGGTTTTTATTCTTTAATTTTGTTTATGCTATGAGCATGCGGGGCTAATCCCCTTTTCTAGTTTAGGATTTCGTGAACCTTCCGTTGAATGTTAGATTATTTATTAAGGATTTTTCATTGAATCTTTTGTGCAAATTTATTCTATTACATGCTTTGATGTTCTTTATAGTGGTTTAATAATTATTTAGTCTGATCAACTAGATTAATTATTTAATTGCTTATTGTTATTCCATGAACTATAATCCGTAATTGTTGTAGGAATTGGATTAATTAACAAATAGAGATTATTCCCTCTAGGTTTAATAAAATCTAGGTTGTAAGATACCTAGCCGGGTTTCGTAGCCTAGTAATCCTATGTTTGGAGTTTTAATGCATTTATGAGTTCGAATCCATAGGGTCACTCATAGATAGTTCAATTTAGTGGTCGTACCCTAATTGATGAACATAAGAACATTCGGGTTGATTGGTCGTACCGTCAATCTAGGGATTTGAGTTTGCATACTAGGCTAGATGTTTAATTCGTATAATTAATTAATTTAGTAAACGGGAGGGAATCGTCATCCTAAGCTAGGCTTTCGTCACTTGGTAAATTTTATAATTATTTTTTCGTCTACTTAGCTATTGAAATTTGAGTTATTTAATTATTCGTGTTATTTTAATTTCAATTGTCACCAACAAAACCCCACTTTTATTTAATTATTTGAAACACTTAGATTTAATTTTAAATTTATTATACTCTCCTGGGTTCGACCCATACTCGTTACTATACTATGTATTAGTATGAGTTGGAAATAAATTTATTTTGGTAGGCTGGTGACAGCTTATCAATGGGGTTCAAAGTCTTCAATGTATACCAACTTCTTATCCTATGGTGCAACAAGAGTGGATGGTGCCTAGTTTTCAAGTGGATGATATGTCTTACATGGAAGGGAGTAATTTCTCAAGTGTTGATCAAGGAAATTATCTCCAATGACAAAGATGGCAACCACCGAGTGAAGAGATAAAGCCAACCATAGAGAATCGAGTTGGTCAACTCATGAAAATGCTTGAAGAAATGATTAAAGAAAGAAGAGAAATGAGGGAAGAAAGAAAGAGAGAAGATGAGGAAAATGAGAGGAGACTTGAAGCCCTAGAACGTCAAATGAGTTAAATGATAAGTGAACGGAACACTCTTCATGAAATGAAGAATTTTGATGAAAAGATTGAAGTAGAGTTAGATAGAGAAGAGTGTTCGGAGGATAGTGAGGACTCAAGAGATGATGAGCTTATTGAGGATAAGGAAGTCAAGGAAGAAGAAAACTTGGAGGATGAAAATTCAAGTGAAAAGGGTAAAGAGCCTAAGGTAGAAGAAAGCTTAGAGGAGGAAGAAATTATCTATGATTTCTTGTCTCTTGTTGATAAAGAAAATTCATGTGAAGATGAAGAATCAAGAGAGGAGTATGAATTTGATGAAGTGAAACAAGGTCTAAAAGCACTTGAAGATGAGTTCGAGAGTGAAATGAGCATTTCTACACCTTTTAACTCTTCAAGTTGCATTGAATTTCAAAATATTGTTTATATTGACTTTATCTTACCTATTGATTCTTTTCAAAGCCTTAGGTACAAAAGAGAGCTTGAAGAAATGTTGGGAACATATTTGGTAAAAAGGAATAAGTGGTGGTCACAGAAGGAAATGTTAATGGAATGCAAGCTCAAGAGAGTTGAATTGTTAAAGCCAATCTCGAAGGATGCTACTATGGTCGTTACTGGCCACAAATGCCTAGTAGAAAAAGAAGCACAAAGAGTAAAATTTGATGGCAAGAACGAATGATATCCTTGGCTATTTCGATGAGTTCTCCATAATCCGTCAGACTTGAAGATGTTAAACTTAGCGCTGGATGGGAGGCAACCCATCGTTTACTTTATTGCTTTCATTTAGTTGTTTTGATTTAGTTTTCTTGCATTTTTGGCATGTAGGTTGATTGTGCTCATGGACAATAATGCGTATTGAAAATACGAGAAGTGCTTGATTTGAAGTGTGAAGGGATGTCTCACCACTTTTTGCAAACTTAAACCGACAATCTTGTTTCAATTTAAGTTTGGGGGGGACAGTACATGGTGGACATACCTTGAATTGTTGTAATGCATATACTTCTCTACAAGAAGCTCATTGTTGGAACTACAAGGGTAAGTCCCACCACTTTTTACAAACTTAATTCTCAACTTGTTTCGATTTAAGTTTGGAGGTAGAGTGCGTGGTGTGACTCACTACTTGAGTGTGTTTATTATATTGAGTGAGAGGTTTTCTTGTAAAATTGGGTAAATTTTAAAAAAAAAATTCATGAGTATTGAGTTGATTTTGGCATGATTGGTTGTGTTGAAGTGCATGCTAGTTCATATTGTTATTTCGATTATTGAGCTAATGGTTTTGAATGAGTTTTTGAGCATAAATGAAGTGTAGTGGAAGCATGAATTGAACCCAGAAATCAAGTCGAGATTCGTTGTACATGCAATCTGAAAGCCCGTGCCAACCATTTCCATTACCAAATTCCTTTCTATGGGAGTTTACTCTACATCTCATCTCTTCTATGTGCTTATCATAATTTGATTTTGAATTGGACTTGATTGGATTGACATGCTACTTCATTTGTTATGTATTTAGGAGGTTTACTTTCTTTATTAGTTTTTCTCATTTTTGAATAAGGTGGTAAAATCTTGAGCTTACATGCTATTGGATGATGAGGATATGTGCTTGATTTTCTTTTGATGGATGGAATTTTTATCATGAATGTTATGTGTTTTTGAGTTATTTCTTGTTTGGTGAGTCTTTTCTCATGTGTGGTGTTTAATATTTTTGTTCTTGTATAGGATTGCTTGGAGGTTTGTTTTGGGATGTTGTGAGTCATTTTCAAATGTGAGTAATGGCATGTTGTTTGTGATATGTGATGGCGAATTATGTTAGGAATCTCTACTCTTTAAAAATTATGACATATTCTACTTAATTTGTTCAATTTTGAGATGAATTGAGGTGTAATGAGTTCTTAAAGGTCCAAGCAAAAGCTTGTGAGAGTTTGAGCCTTAACCGTGCATCCATGGTTAATTTCTTCATGAGTGGATCGATTTAGCCTTGATAAACTAGAACTTGCTCATGGACTACAGGAATGAGCCCGATTGGTAGATATTAGTGTGATGATCTTAGGCCATCCTTGTTATGTCATAGCCATTGCCATATATCTCCTTACCCTTATACATCATTCCTAGTTAACCACTTTGAGCCTGAAAGCCTATTTCTTGTGATATTAGCACATTACAAGCTATTATTACCCACTTAAGCCTTATATATATAATCTTTGCGTGGGTGATTGAGGAGATGATGGTCTACAAGGTTTGAATGTGAGAAATATGAAAGAGAAAGAAGGAAATAGTGAACAAGTAAGAAAAGGATGAAAAGAGCTCAAGCAAAATGTACATGCAACCTCAAAGTAAGAAAAAAGAGCGAGTTAACAAAAATATGCTCAATGAATCAAAAGTCGAAAGAAAGGAAACAGGCAAATCAAAAGAAGCTCAAGAAATCAAAGGAATGATAATGATTAGTGCTTGTGATTAGAAAAGAAAAGAAAGGAAGATAGAAACGTGAAGAAGTTGAAGAAGCTGATCATCTCTTCGATTATCTACACTTGAATAGTCACTTTTATCCAAATCTTCATACTCTAAAGAGCCTAAAATTACATCCAAAGATAATGACCTTTTTGATCACTTATTGAAGCTAGGGTGGCTTGTGAATATAGTCCGTGAGCAAGCCTATGGCGCGTTGGGTTCAACAGGTTGATGAATGTTGATCTACCTTACCTTATAGAGTGTTGATCTACCTTACCTTATAGAGTGTTGAGTGAATTGAAATCCGATGTGAGGCTTAGACCGAAAGGAACTTGATTACTTTTTATTCTCTCAAACTTGAACTTGTTAATTTTTCATGTCATGATTTTAATGTTGTAGTGTGACTTGATATGATTTGTAGTCCTTGTTACTTATGATGTGTTGTGTGATGCGCGTTTTCTTTGCTTGCAAAATTAATCCCCAAGTATGAAGAATATCAATTGTAGCTTAGATAAGCGACCAAGTTAAATATCGAACCCAAAGGACTGCGTATTATCAATTTAATTATTATCTAAATTAATTAAGACAAGTGATAAT
This sequence comes from Pogostemon cablin, assembly GCA_023678885.1. Classification (NCBI taxonomy): domain Eukaryota; kingdom Viridiplantae; phylum Streptophyta; class Magnoliopsida; order Lamiales; family Lamiaceae; genus Pogostemon; species Pogostemon cablin. The sequence goes on from CM042999.1 coordinate 1,309,255, forward strand.
AAAGATTGAGGATTTTATTATTTAACTACTAAACAATTAATTAAAATAACAAATAAAATAAATAACGCTTAACGAATACGAAAGTGGATCAAGTAGTAGAATAGGTAGCTCCAGGAAAATCCAATTTTACTACTTAACTTCCCTTCCGTGTGTTGGTGTCCGACTCTGCCTTATGGAATATGGACGCATTACTAAACCATGCATATCTACTCTATAGACACAAGTAAATATGCGTGTAACACGTGTGAATAACCTTGGAGCAAGAGATATAATTCCACCCCCTTTCTAGGTACTATCAGTACCAATTATTTCCCTAGCCAATTGGTACTCTAACCTAATATGATCTCCCTTTATAGGTACTATAAAATTATCCTCTTTATCCTATTTAATAACTCGAATTCAATTCCATTAATAAGTATTCATATATGATAGTTCTAATGAAGCTTCGGAGTCCCCTCACTTAGAATCATAACATGGAATCCTGCTCAGCAGTGAACGCACTCAATCAATAACCAAGATATGTATTCAGACTCTACATAACAGTTAATGATGCACAAAACGACCGTGAGTATGGATTAATAAAGCACAATCATATATAAAATAAATCCACAAGTAGTGTTGTACGGAGTTTACACACGAAAGTTCAATTAATTGGTAAAAACCTTCACAACCCTAGTTCTACCAAAAAAGCTCTAGTCCATGGTGTTGTAGGAAACACATATGGGGGTTAGATAGATCTTACTCATATGTCCGGAAAATTAAAAAGTAGTAGAAAAGAATTAGGAAAACCTTTGGTATAGAAGCCTTCTTCCTTCTCTCTTCCGTCTCTTCAATTCCTCTTGGTTCTCCTCTTGATTCCACAGACGAATCTTCAAAGTGATGGATGGATGGAGGAAAGGATGTGGATGATGGTTGGGGGGTGATCCCCCCTTGTGGGGTGTAGTATGGTTGTGGCCTCTCTTCCTCTAATCTATTGTATTATCCCACAATTTATGAATAATGATGTGAAATATATATAGGTGTGAAAAAAGAATTAAATAAGCAAAGAAATATATATGGGTGAATCATGGAGGATTACGTGATAAGAAGATAATTTTCGGAAATTCTCGCTGGCAGCTGCGCGACTTCACGATTTTAAGCATAACTTCCTCGTCCCATCTCCGATTTGAGTGATTCTTGCGCTCACGCGATCTCTCTTCCTTGGCTTTCTATATTTATAAAAAATACAGAAACTCCAAGATTTAAATGTATAAAAAGTCATGCAAAGTGGCACTGCCGTTCTGTTCGACACAGCTTGCGCGACGTCACCACTTTGATCATAACTTTCTCGTTTGAAATCCAATTGAGGTATACTTTACGCCAAAATGACCCTCTTTTCTGTAGCTTTCCAATCATATATCACACATCTAATTAAGAGCTCCACAAGAATACAAAAAAATTATAAAAATTGGATGTGCGTTTTCAGCATTCTTGCACAAATTGCACATTTTCTCCAACTTTGCACTTTTCATCCTTTTTACACCTAAAACACAATAAAAAATCTCAAGTGCACCTTGTTCTCACATATATTGAATATAAGATACTTGTACTAATATACAACAACAATACTCATCAAAAAGGTGTTAAATTGGACACTCAAACACGCTAATTTCCACTCTCATCATTGTGCTTATGTTCTTTAGGTTTTTCTCAAGGTGAAAATTTCCCCTCTCGTTTTCTCATTTCTGTTGCTCAAGGACGAGCAACACTTTAAGTTTGGGGGGTTGATCGGTGTCATTTTCACCTAGATTTTAGTGTCTTTTTATTTTGTATTTTTGTATGTTTATATTTATTTTGTATATCATTTGGTGGTGTTATATGAAGATATGGAGATGTGTGCTTTGAAATGATAAATGTGTGATTTTCATGATTAAGTGCCTTAAATTGTGCGATATTTGTAAATATTTAGAGAATTGATACTTTGGGTAATTTATGTGATTTTCAGGTAGAAAAGGATTTTAGACACAATAAGGAAGATGTAAAAAAAATAGAGCTCAATTCAGAGTTAAAACGAGGGAGAACGAGCCAAAACAAAATGCTGAAAAATGCACATCCAACTCGTGTAATTTTTTTATATTCTTTTGAAGCTCAAAACTGGAAATATGATACATCTTTGGAAAGCCACGAAAGAGAGGATCGTTGTTCTTAGTCTCATTTCTAGTAAAATATTTAAGAGTAAGAGACTCTATCGTCGAGTACACGTGTGACCAAGTACAAAATTTATAAAAATGTCGTCCCAAGGGAAAATAAACTTGTGGTTATATCCGGATTTGTCATTTATTTATGATTTGTAAGAATGTCAAGATTGAAGTTTTGGTATTTAGACTACTTATTATTCTAATCAATTAACTAAAAATTAAACTAGCAACAAAATGTATCAAATATATCGAACAAATGATGAATGGAATGTAGATAGAATTCACTTGAGAAGGGAGCAAGGCTAATCATAATCATGGTTAAAAATATAGCTAGATATGCATAACTCTTGATGGTGAACTTCATTAACTTTGGACTAAAAGCAATCACGTTTTTACCCCTAATCCCTATGGCCAAGGCAATTAGGTTCTCTTCTCTTTTACAAGTCTAAATCTCCTAGGATTGTTCTTAATCTCAATTCCCTTAAGGTACTATGATAATAAGTTTGGTTCTTTTCACTCAATTTCTTAAGTGTCCCCTTATAAAGCTTCTAAGCATAAGAAGTGTATGACTTACCTCCCATCTGATTAGCCATTTTGTAGTAGGGATGACCAATTGAAACAATTTATCAAACCACAGGGAGGTAGGTACTAGTACTTAAGCGATATCACGTTTCTTGTAATTTTATAGAGACGAATCATCAATAGAGTGGTTGTTCAAACAAGTAAATAGAAGTAATCAAAGCAAATAAGCAAATAATGATCAACAAACAAGATGGATGGATGAAAAGTGGTTTACCAAATTGATTAAAAGTGAGATTAACAACAATCAATAAGTGGTAATTCTAGGAATAATGTATCAAATTCATATGTATCATGGATATAGGATTAAGGGCCAACACTAAGTTCACCTAAACTCCCTCTCGAGATAGATAGGATATGATTATCAAATAGCTCAATGGATTGGTTCTCACACAAACAATTCCAACTAGGTACTAAGCTTGAAATGAGAGTCCCTTCACACGATTAATCAACCTCTCGATCAAACCAATCACATGTTCTATCAAAGGGTTCTAAATTATGAAGGATTTCTCAATCTCTTTACAACTTATAATTAACATGAAGTGCATGATAACTTGATTCAATCAACTATCCTAAACATATAATTGATTTCTCAATCTAATCACATGCCCATGACAATTAACAACACAAATCAACATTACAAATAAAGCAATTAATAATCAATAATAGAAAATCATAGATCCAATCAACATATTAATTCAAATACACAAATCCTCAAAATTAACCAACAACTCTCATGTTGCTAATCCCACAAGGGAGATTAGCCTACAATATTCAAAAGGAAATTAACATAGACATTAAGATCCTTACAAATCATGATGAAACTATGAGGTTTAACTACAAATTATGGAAGAAAACTCCCTTGAAGTGCTTCAATAGTGATCTCCTTCCTTCCTTGCAATTCTCCTCTCTTCCTTGCTTCTTCTCTTCAATTTGATGAAGGTTTTGATGGTGGGATGATGGTAGATGAAATAGATGGTGAATGGATGAAGATGATGGTGTGAATGGAAGGAAATGGTGTGTGATCAAGGTGTAGAGGTGCAAATTGGTGGAATCTCCAGTCTCCTTTGAAATGTTGAACTTGAGGCTATTTATACCCTCTCCAAGTTGGGCCACTAATTAATCATCAACTGGGCTTTTTATACACACTTACACACATTGGCAAGTGAAAATCTGAATTTTAGGCCCAAAAACATGCAACTCGAGTTGGTCTTACCCAACTCGAGTTGCAACACGAGTCGATTTGGAGGTGTGTAACTTGAGCTAAAGTAGCTCGACTCATGTTGGCTACTCGTGCACCCACCTGTTCGGTCGTGTTGCGAGGCTCCAAAACTGAAAATCCCACGGAAGGCAGCTTGACTCGAGCTAGCAACTCGAGTTGCAGCTTGCAAGTCGAGTTGGCTCACTGTACAATTTTTGGTCACTGCCCTGCTCCTTACACGACTCGAATTGCAAGTCGAGTTGGACCCTGCAACTCGAGTAAGCTCTCTGGACAATTTTTGACCCCAACTCGACTTGATCTCAACTCGAGTTGCACCTTGCAACTCGAGTTGGGTCCCGGCAGCCCATTTCTTGCTCGTTTCAGTTCCCGTCTCCATTTTTGCTCCGTTTTCACCTGTTTTACATATGTTTAAGCTCATTCTCACACATTTCCATGAAAAAACATAACACAACCAAATAACACATAAAATACGAATAAAATACTATGAAAACAGACATAAAAAGACAATAAAATCTAGGTGAAAATATCACTCATCACCCTCACACTAACATACATGCTCATTTTAATATATGATTCAATTAAACACCTAATCATAATATTGGAATGGCCATCCTAACACTCTGAATAGAGAATTTAATCATACAAGTATTGAAATGAAAACATGATTCATTAATCATAAAAGAAAATCCAAAATTAACTCAATTCAACATCTCAAATCCTACATATCTAGCATTCTTCTCAACCAATCATATGATTAGCCTTACTATAGGACTAGCCATTACACATTGTGTTTAGATCAATACATTCAAAGGCTTGTTCCATTTGAAGAAAATCAACAATTGAAAAGTAGATTGGCTTCTCTTTTGTGTAGATAACCTTCATTCTCTTCAAAATGCTAACTTCTTCAATCATTGATGCTTTTCTCTTCTCAAGTGGTGGATGGGTGGATTGATTGTTGAAGATCAAGTGAAATGGATGGATCAAATGTATGGAGATGATTCAAATGGATCTAGTGTGTGAAAATATGGTGTGGAGTGTATGTAACTGCTCTAATTCTGATATCTTTTCTGAATTTTTGCAAAAGTCATCATTTTATATCACTTAGGGGCCTTCTAGAAGCTTTCGAAACATTATGAAATATGCACTGCCTTTTGCACCTACACGGGCCGTGTAGCAGTGCATGGCTCGTGTAGTACACACCTAGTTCGGCATGTTCTGTGTTTTCCCGGACACAGCCCGTGCGCCCACACACGGCCTCTCCCATGGGGGTGTAGCGATTTCTGACGACTGTGCACAGGCTTTCTCAAATCCACCCACTAACCCATCCATCCACCAATTTAAGAAGGGGAATTCATTATTGGTTGAAGATTGGAGCATATTGAAGGAAGAGAAGGCCTACTTCAAAAGGGAAGCCAACTTACCTTTAATTTGTGATTTTCTTCATTATTTGGCTCAATTGGAGCAAGCCATGGATTATGTTGATTTTATTATGATTTGTAGTGGCTAGTCCTCCAGTGAGGCTAGCAATGTGATTGGTTAGGAATTATGTAGATTTTGCACACTACATATTTGATGAAATGATTGTTATGGAAAATTTCTATCATGAATGCTTATTCTCATTTTATGTATAATTTGTGTGATTAAATTCTCTATTCATAGTGTTAAGATGGTCATTCCAATATTATGCTTAGTGGTTTAATTGAATCATTGATTGCATGAGGTGACTATATTAGTATGTGGGGAGTTTGACCATAACCTTCATATGCTTAGAATCACATGATAGGACATTATTGATAATTACTTGTGAAAGTATTTGATATGATGAGGGGACCCAAGCCATGACTCACTTGACCTTAGAAAGGGAACACTAGGAAAACGTCCCTGCTAGAGGAAATTCTTCGTTATAATATCTCTATATTGGTATATTAATATCCGTAAGTACCTATAGGAAGAGTGAGGATTTGAGACAATCTTCGTAAGTGCCCTTAATATCATAACATGAAAATCATCATTCATGTGTGTGTGTGAGTCTACATGAGCCTTTTCCATGATGTTGCTTGCCTTATATACTTCTTAGATTGTTCACCTTCATCCATCATCCATCCCATTTGTATATATTTCTATCTTTTAGTTGCTTTCCTAGTTGTTAGTTTTTAGTGTTAAACAACTCCCTCCTTAATCGATTAATCCTTCTAGAGTGAAGCACTTCTCAAACATGGCTACCCACTTTCGCCCTTGAGTTCGATATATTATAAATTTTTCACTTGGTCGCTTACGTGTTACAAACGATAGAGTACACTTGCTCTAATAAATTTAACAAAAATTGGCATCTTATATTTGCTTTAGAAAATTTGTTCTAATTTTTCTTTCTCTTGTAAGTGTATACCTTAAGAAGGAAGAATTAAGTGAACAAGCCAAAAAAAAAAATGAGCTACATGGAAAATATTCAAAACATGATGAACGCAAATGCTCTTCCTAATGGGGAAGCTCAAGGAGATATAAGGATAGTTCAGGGGGTTCAAGTTCCCAATTTAAAATTTCTTCAACAAGTTTATTGAAATCTTTTTGCTCCTCAACAACAAGTTTATCTTCAAGTGCTTCATAATGTACACCCTCAAGTTCCTCAAGGCATGATGAATATGACTATTAGAGATCATTTCCAACCGAAGGTGGTTCAATAAATTATGGCTCCTCTGATCACCGCCAATGATTTTGAGTTGAAGGCGAGTTTGATTTGGATGGTTCAATCAAACAAATTTGATGGAGATCCAACCGAAGATCCAAATGACCACCTTGACCACTTCACATAGATAGCGAATACTATTAAAATGAATGGGGTGAGTGAAGATTGCATTAATATGCGGCTCTTTCCTTTTTCTTTAAATGAATACTATTAAAAATGACTTGGAACGATCACTCCTGGGACATGCAACACTTGGAAAGATCTTGCTCAATGTTTTCTCGATAAATACTTTCCACCTTTAAAGACAATACAATTGCAAAGTCTCATTGCTCAATTTAAGCAATTGCCTCATGAGATCTTTCATGAGTCATGGGAGAGGTTCAAGGAGATGTTGAGGAAGTGTCCTCATCATGGTTTCCCGGAGGAGCAACAAGTGGGATTCTTCTATCAAGGCTTGAACAGAAGAGATCGATTATTCGTTGATGCGTCATCCGGTGGGTCTATTTTTGGCATCACCGCTCAAAGAGCAATAAGAATTTTTGAAGAAATTGCCATGAATACCTCCCAATGGCCTATGGAGAGCATAAAATGTAGCTATGATTTGGAGAATGTAGCTAAATGTGGTGTAGTTTTTCCACCGATGTTCAATTTGGGGAGAAAATTGCCAAATGATGAGAGAAAATTGCCTTCGGAGGATTTTTTGCACAAGTATATTAAGGATAATGAAGTTAGGATGAAAGCATTTGAAGAGAAAGTTGAAAAATTCGAGTTGTTATTTCTTGATGTGAAGAGTTCTATAGAGGTGAGGATGGAATCTATGGAGCATCAGTTAGGCCAAATCTCAACCACCTTGAAAAATATACAAATAAGTATATCTTCTACATCGAAGACTAAGGATCAATGTATGGCTATTTACTCTCAGGATAAGGAAATAATGGTTGAAGAAGGGTTGGAGGCTTGTAAGGTGGTTGATAAAGAAGAGGTTAGAAAAGAGGATAGTTTGGGGGTTGATAAGGCTACAAAGGAGAAGAGAGAAAGAGTTCCTAAATTGGTGAAAGCAAAAGAGTAAGAAGAGTTGAAGGAGGAATTAGATAGATTTGTTGAGTCTCTTGAGATGATGCTTAAGAAAGAAAAATTCCGAGATCAAGAAGAGATTTATGCACTTAAGATGGAAGAAGAGAAACCTCCGGAGATTAAGATCTTTGATTTTACTCCACATGAAGAAAAAATTTCTCATTCTCTTAAACTTTCAAATTCTCTTATGAATCTTCATAATTTTGTTGATAAAAATTTGTTTGCTGATAATTGTAGGACAAGGATTGTAAGAGAGCATCAACATTCATCATTGCAGAGCATATCTTTGCCTGAATTCTTACCGGGAGATGTGGTAGAAATTCAAAATTCATGGGGAGCCTGATGGAAAAAATGGAACAAGTGGAAAGGGTCATTCATTGTGAAGAATGTCTTCGGAAAAGAATTGCTTGAGCTATTTAACAAGAAAAGATACCTCCTAGTGGTTGAGCAAGAAAGAACAAGACACTATTTCAAGAAGAAACCTATGAAAGTGCCCAAAGATTATTCTAGACCACCATCACCTTGAAAAAATCTCATCCGACTTGAAGACGTTAAACTTAACGCTAGATGTGAGGCACCCCATTATTATCTTTTATCTCTTTCTTAGTGTGCTTTTATTTTATTTCTTGTCTTTTTAGGAACATGAAAGAGTTTTCCGGTGATGGACTTGAAGTGAAGAGTGGTGCAATAAATTTGGTAACAAAATTCTTTCCAAACTAAAATTGAACTCTTAGTTAAATTTAAGTTTGGGGAGCTTGCTCGTTTTGTTACTCATTCATCTTGTTCTTAGTTTGCACATTTTGCACCGGCGCACCTTTTGTCCTCTTGTTCTTGTTGTTAGTTGTTTTCCCTTGTGTTTCTTGTCATTCAATATTCTCTTATGGAGCTTATTTGATGGTTGTTTGAAGCTATAAGATTAGGTTGGATTATGTAGTTGGATTGGTGTGAATTTGTGAACATATTATGGTTGGGAATTTACTTGCATGGTGCTTGTTCACCCTATTGACGAACTGTGAGATTTTGAGCCTTGAATTCGTAATTGTTATACGATTCATTCTTTCATCATTTATGTGTATGTGCTCTAGAACTTGCCATTCGTCTTGCTTGAGGCTACGTTTGTATGGAGACTTTTGAAAATGATTTTAGGCCATCTTTGATCTTTAAAGTTAGAGCCAAATACATATTTTTCCTACCTTTCAACATTATCCATTGCTAGCCAACTTGAGCCATTTTAGCCTATATTCTTTGATAAACACATCATCTAGCCAAATACCACTTAAAGCTAAGAAAGAACCCTATGTGTGGAGATTGATTAGAGAAAGTATAGCTAGACAATGTGAAAGGCAAGAGAATGAAGGAGGGAAGAAAAAAAAGGGTTACGAAAGAAGAATATGAGATGTAAAAGAGCGTGAAAGAAAAAGAAAATGAGCTTGAATTGTTATTGTGATATATTTTAAAGATCAAGTTCAAGAAAAACTCAAAGAAGGAAATTGTTGTTGTCCATGAAAAGGGGAAGTTGAAAAAGTCTTGAATAAGTGATAAGAAAGAAGGAGAAGATGTGGAAAAAGAAATAAAAAAGGGTTACAAAGCTTTCAATATGATCTCTCCACACTTTTAGTCACATTTATCCTATATTTACTCTTCCCTAACCAAAGAGCCTTCATTACATCCAAATGAAAAGTCCTATTTGATTCGATTGTTGACTCACATGATTAGTGGTGGAGAGTCTAGACTTGTGGCAAGCCTATAGTAATGCATGCATGTGAATTGATTTTTGAGAGTATACACCTCCATAATTTTCTAAATACTTTGAGAGTGAGTGCATTCACACCATGAGAGGATAAATGAGAATGAGTATTGTGGTTACATTTCCCACCATGATTTTTTGCATTTGTTTATTGATATCCGATTATATGATTTGATTTGATTGTGTAGTTGAGAATGACTATATTCTTTATTCACTCCATGCTTCAATTCTATGCAATTTCTCCCCTCATGTTCCTTTTCTTTTCCATTGTTCGGGGGTGAATAACACTTCAAGTTTGGAGGTTTGATGAGCATAGAAATTACTAGAAAATATGGTCCATTTTTAGTTAGGATTTATATAATTAAGGTTGTTTTTAGTGATTAATTTCTTTAATTCCTTAATTTTTGTGGAGAATGGTACTCTTGTTAGAATTTGCAGAATTTATACTTAAAATGAGCTTCTACGTTCAATTACGAGTTCCAAGTTAATGCCAGATAAAAAGGATTTTGGTTATAGTTTTCTGTGCGATGGTCCTGGACGAGAATTATCCTGATTTTCATTGATATTCATTAGATAAGACTCTTCAGAAATGGGTACTGCGAGTTGTTTCATGCCATAAATAAACCCAAACGCTCAAAAAATCCGTTCGGCAGGCGGATTCACACCTCTTACAACCAACACAGTCTTCGGTCCTTGGAGCAGAGGCAATTTGTTTAGCTTTACATCTGTCCCAGGGTATCATTTCTAATACATCCGTGGGGCACGCCTTATATGACCAATCATATAAGCCGTTTATAATTTGATCCCAACGTTTTCTTTACGGACCTAACTTAACAAATTCAAGGCGTGAGAGAAAACGGGACTTGATTCGAAGTTAAAACGAGCAAAAACAGGGCAAAACAGTAAAACAGCGCAAGCTGAACATTTCAGCAAAATGGTTGCGCCCAGCCTAATTTCAGCCCAATTCAGAATTCTCTTTAGCCCATTTACAATTAAAATTGCAGGTATGTGCCACCTTTAATTAGGAAATCAAATTGGCATTAGTTGAAGACATGCACATTTTCTTGAATCCATACAAAAGGGCCTGCATTTAAATTGTGAGGAGAAAGTCAAATTGTGTAAGAATTCTTTATGGCCCACTTCATCCAAAAGAGAATACACCTGATTTAAAAGCCCACTAACTTAGAATGAAAGGAGGTAGTAGCCGTGTGATTGCAGAGGGGTCGAACAACACTTCAGTTCCTATTACTCTGTTTTTCCTTTTCTTTCTTTATTCATCTTTCATCAAATTCCACTAATTCCACCTATTTAATTCATGAATTTCCTCCACATTCTACTCCAAGTGATCAAGGAAGCAAAGGAGGTTGAAAATTGTAAGAGAAGATAGAAGCTTTCATTGAATAAGTTTAAGGGAAGCATTTACTGTATTTTGTAATTTACTTAGGGTTTAATTATGGGATTTTGTAAGAAAATTTATTTTATTTTGCTTAATACTATGTTAGGCTAATCTCCTTTGTGAGATTAGCTCCAGGTGTTGGATAATTTTAGGTTTTATGCAATTGGATTTTAATCTTAATTGGGCATTTGTGTTATTTCCATCATTGATGTTTATTGCTTGATGTATATGTTTGATTTGTGTGATTAATTATCATGGGCATGTGATTAGGTTGATAAATCAATTATGTGTTTATGATAATTCATTGAATCATTTCATCATACACTTCATGTGAATTAATTTAGAATGAGACAAAGATATCCTTCTAGATTTAGAACCCTTTGATAGAACATTTAATTGGCTTAATCGAGAGATTAGTTAATTAGGTGAGGAGACCCAAACCATTAGTGAATTCATAGTACCTTAAAAGAGAATATTGCCTGTGATTTAGTACCTCGTTAGGGAACTCGTAGACTAATTAGTACCTAGTGGGAGATGTTAACTTTGGTCTCGATCCTTTGTTCTTTTGGGAGCCTTATTGAGGGCCTACATCCTCTTCATTTCGAGAGAGAGAGAGTTTAGGTGGAAATCGTGATCGCTCCTATGCCATGTCCATGATAGATTAGAATTAATTGCATGATTACTTTATTATCCATATGATTGTTGCTAATCTCATCCTTATATTATTTGGAAACCCTTTCTTCTTGCATTCATTTCATTATTTGCATTAGTTTAAGTGCATTCATTTACATTCTTATCCTCCATCCCATTCCGTTGCCCTTATAAAATCACAATAAACTTGAGATCTCTTAAACTCTAATACCTTTCTCCATGTGGTTCGATAAATTCTTTAATTGGTCATCCCAACTATACTACGACCAATCACCTGATGCAATAACAGTTTGCCAGGACGTTTAATAGTCTACATGCATTAATTATATTCATGTGGAGGATTATTGGAACTGGTTAAATAATAAAAGTGGGTCAAGCATACCTTTTACTAATATTCTTGTAAATTTCATTGTAAAAAATGAAAAAAAATTGCATACTTAAAAACTACATTTCGAGTGGATGAATTTAATGTATAAGTTTGCTCAAATTCAATTTCGGGTGAATGGGTAATTAATAAATGAAATTAGCAATTTAATTAAAAAGAAGCATATGTTCGAACCAAGGATATTGGAGGTTCTTGGTTTGGCTCAAAAATTCAAATTCAAATTTAAAATGAAGGGATGCGATCCTGACCATTAGATCTTGATCTTAATCAAGAGGTGAGATATGATGGTGCAAAACAATCTGAGACATCCTTTCGAAGGGGGCACCATACCTCTTCAACTCTTGTAAATAGATCTCCAAATCTCCTGCAGAAATCATTCAAATCCAGCATTGAAAATCAAGCATATTACAATATAGTCCCAATAGTTCTAGAATTCCAAAATCAAGTCCGAATGTTCTAAAATATTTGTTCGTTTGCCAATAATTTTGGACTCGTTGTATTACAAGTCTAAAACTCAAAGTCGTATATTGGAGGCGGTTGCTATAATTCGTAAACACATGAGTACAAAGCAATTTCGTCGTAAGGAGAATGTGCGTAATTCTTGACTCGACTTTACAAAAGTAATTCATAAGCCGTTTTAAATACTACCTCTATACCCAACAGTTCTACAGTTCTACCCATTGTCATCCCTATGAAACACTCTGTCCCACCTATACCCTACTCATCACCAACCCCGAGACACCAATTGGACCTATCTTCGTATACATGTATATATCCCTTAAATAACGAAAAGGCACACCTTTCTTCCCTTTTGGAGGGAAAAAACTGTATAAAAATAGGATAATACATGAATGATCAATTCTAGTAAAATTGTTCAAATCCTAATTCCACACTCCCATCATTAACCATGCAACTTGGTTGTCGATGAATATGTTTCCATGGGTAACTTTATATTAATTTTCAGTGTTGATCCTGAGAAAATTCATCGATAAATATGGTAGCTATGTGTTTCAATGCAACTGCAAGACCAAGTGATACAACTTAAATTAACAAAAAAGAAGAATTAAAAAATAAACCACTTTCCAAGCGAGTTAAGCTCCTAAAAGAAGGGGAGAATGATAAACTAGAATAACCTCACAATAATTATCTATGATCTATGCCTTGCCAGCAGAAACAACAAACATTTAAATGGAATGTAAATGAGTGGAGACGTGGATGCTATTGCTCTGCTTCTCACATGTAACCAACTTGTACCCTTTTGAATACTGAATAATGGGCCTTCAACTCTTGCTGGACCTCTAGGTTACCCATATGGTGTGTTGAGTTCAATTGTTACTTCACGTGGGCCAAATTAATTAGATGATCTGTATAACCTAATTAAATCACCTCCATAGTCATACAACACCTTCAAGAATAGATTAAATAAGTCATTTAAAATTGTAACAGCCCATATAATTTTATACATGAATCCAATTGTGGCCCAACTCATAGAGGCCCAATACAAGCATAAAGCATAATCCAGCCCACTTGTTGCTGCAACCACGTGAATGAAGAAGAGGAATCAGGGTTTTATACACTTTTCTTATTTATGAAATCTCCTCCTGTCCAAGAAATTATCATATCTCGTCCATTCTCAAAGAGATATCTCCCTACAATCAAATTTCAAATTTGTTCTCTTTGCTAAGGAAAGTTTGACCACTATAACACATTAATTTTTCTAGAGATTTGGCCCAGCCATTCAAGCATAAAAACCGATCATTCTTTTCATCCTTACACATCACTCACAGTTTCTTGTCACGTGGCTGCACTTGTACGAAGAGAAAAGGGTTTTGAAGGATCTTGATCGCAACATTTTATACTTGAATCTAAGGCTCTTACACGGTTAAATGGTGGGGATTTACTCATCTTATGAATGTTGAATTATATTCGTATGTGAATGTTGAAGTTGACTGAAAATTGTTATCACTGAGATTGTTCTTGCACTTATGAAATCATATATAGCATGGGTATGGGCTGCACTAGTGCCATACTATAGCATGAGTATGGGCTGAAATAGTGCCATACTATAGCATGGGTAAGGGCTGTAAAGGGGTGACTTACTAACGAATAGCGATATCATAACCTTACACGAATATGGGTCGAAAGATGCCATATTGACATGACATGATTGTATTGTAAGTGAAATTATATTCTCGCACATGAATTATTTGACGTCTGTAAGCATGTTTAAGTCTCAACTGAGCTTGTGGTTGCTCACCCCAAAAATTTTTCTCCTTTCAGATTAAGATGTGGCGATAGCGTACGAGCGGGGAGCGTCGAGAAGGAGGAGACTATATAAAATTTTGAATAAGTTTGCAGTCCCTGTCTCATCCTCATTTCACTCTTGGCATGAAAACATTAAATTGTGGTTTTGTTGATTTACTGTCATATTGATTCTAAAATAAATTTCTATAAAGAGAATAATTTGGATGTGTAGAAAGATACATTCTTATTCACAAGAACAGTGATATATATAATACAATTCTGCTCTATATCTAATGCCTAAATTACGTACAAGAAATTAATGAGAATATTACAATTACTCCTAATTAATGGAAAGAATAACAACAACGTGATTGAAGGAGTATTTACAAATAATAAAGACAGACGTTCTCGCAAGATGGAGCTACGTAAGGAGAGTCCTATATTGAGCAATAGACTTTGAAAACGTGCACGAGGCAAGGGTTTGGTGAGAGCATCCTCAAGCTGATCCACAGAAGAGACGCGAGTTACCCGAAGGACGTCATCTTGAACTAGTTGCCGAATAAAATGAAAGTCAAGAGCCACATGTTTCATCCTTGAATGGAAAACAGGATTTGAGCATAGATTTGTGGCGCCAATATTATCACAGTAAATGACAGGTTTGTGTGGAACTTTAATGCCAAGTTCACTAAAGAGAGAGTTGATCCAACATATCTCAGCGGCTGTGGAGGCTACAGATCTGTATTCAGCCTCTGTTGATGACCTTGCAACTGTGTTTTGCTTTTTTGAACTCCAGGAGATCGGGTTACGTCCTAAATAGACAATGTACGCACTAGTAGACGTATAGTCATCTTTGTTCCCAGCCCAACCGGCATCCGAATAAGCATGCAAAGTAGTTGGCGAATCTTGGTAGAGTGTGACACCGTGGTGAATAGTACCACATAAATACCAAATAAGTCTTTTTGTTGCATTCCAATGATCTGTAGTTGGGCGGTGCATGAACTTGGAGAGCTTGTTGACTGCATATGCGATGTTGGGCCGAGTGAGAGAGAGATACTAGAGACTCCCTATAACCATGCGAAACTCAAAAGGATCTGACAAAGCTGTTCCAAAATGCAGTGTTAAAGAAGGCGAGTTGGCTAAGGGGGTAGAAACAGGATGAGCATCTACCATCTTCGTACGAGCCAACAGATCAGCAATGTAACGTCTTTGAGATAAAATAAGACCTTGTGGACAGGACACCACCTCAACACCCAAAAAATAGTGAATATTACCAAGGTCCTTGAGAGAAAACCTTTGAGCCAATATATTGATGAAGCCATGAACATAATCTTTCTGATTGCCTGTGACAATAATGTCATCAACATATACTAAAATAAGAACAATAATACCTCCATTGTTGTAGATAAACAATGACGTATCAGCAGTGGAGTTGGCGAAATGAGATGTGAGAAGAAACGGGCGAAGCTCAGTATACCAGGCACGTGATGCCTGCTTGAGACCATAAATAGCTTTTCGAAGCTTGCAGACATGAGTGGTATGATCTGGGTAAATAAAACCTGGAGGTTGAGCCATGTATACATCATCTGGAAGGGATTCTTGAAGGAATGCATTATTAACATCGAGTTGGCACAAAGGCCAATCGCCACTGATAGCTAGGGAAAGTACGAGACGAACAGTGACCGATTTTACTACTGGACTGAATGTCTCGTGATAATCAACTCCAGGGCGTTGATGAAAACCCTTAGCAACAAGACGTGCTTTATACCTGTCAATGGAACCATCAGGATGTTGTTTGATTCTAAAAATCCACTTACAACCAACTATGTTTGGAACGTTGGTTAGAGGCACAAGTTCTCAAGTTCCATTGCAAATTAGAGCATCAAATTCAGCAGACATTACTTTTCTCCAATTAATGTCTTTCATAGCTTGTGAAACACAAGTTGGTTCTAGCAGATGGGTGAGTTGAGCAGAGAGAGATATTTTGGGATTTGGTTTGAAGATATTGTTCCGAGAACGGGTGATAATGTGTGAAGTACGAGCGGCATTTTGAGGGAGAATGGGGGCAGGCTCGTTGGGTAGTTGAGGGAGAATAGGGGCAGGCTCATTGGATGGTTGAGTGATTGGGGAATTATCAATTGGTGGAGAAGTTGAATGGGAATGATGTTGTGGAGAATATGATGCAGAGGACAAAGAGGGTTCAGATGGAGAAGTTACCTGAGGTGGCATGCATGTTGAATCCACTGAAAGAGGAGCCTCGAAAGTAGTCGGAGATGGAGTAGATGATGTACGTATGAGAATATGTTCGGGCAGCCATGTTGTGGTACTTGACTCACTAGGGCGATCCAATTGTTGTAGAAGGTGAGACATGGGATAGTCACTTTCAACAAAGCGAACATGTCTTGAAGCAAATGTTCTACGTGAAGTTGGATAAAAGCATATATATGCACTTTGAGTAAGTGAATATCTAAGAAATACACAAGGATTGAATTTGGTAGCAAGTTTATGTGGAGAATATGGGCATAACCAAGGATAATACAAGCAACAGAACGTACGGAGTTTATTGTAGTTGGGTGGTGACTAGAACAATTTCAGATAAGGTGACAACATATTTAGAGTAGATGATGGGGGACGGTTAATGAGGTAAACAGCGGTTAGAAATGCATGTGGCCAAAAGACGGAGGGATAGATGCATTTGTGAGGAGTGAAAGGCCAGTTTCAACTATGTGGCGATGTCTGCGTTCAGAAAATCCATTATGTTCAGGAGTGTGGGGTAGAGACGTGAGGTGTGTTATGCCATGGATGGATAAGAAATTATTTAAAGCCATATATTCACCACCATTATCGGTATAGAGTGTCACAATTTTGATTTGAAAAAAATTTTCAACTAGTGCTTTGAAACGTGTAAAAACTTGGGCAACATCGGATTTCTTCTTAATTGGATAAAGCCAAATGTAATGAGTGTTATGATCTACGAAAATCACATAATATTTGTATCCATCAATGGAATGTAATGGTGATGTCCAGACATCAGAAAATACAACTTGAAGAGGGGAAGTAGAAACAACAGTGGACTCAGAAAATGGTAGTTTACGACTTTTATTGCAATAACAGGTATTACAATGACTTGATAAAGGTGTAGTGGAAACTGACTTTAAGTGATATGTGGAATGGATGTGACACTGAATGGGCTTAGATGGGTGACCAAGACGTTGATGCCAATTGATGGGAGTTTTCATACTGGTAAAAATGGATGAAAGAGAGGTGGAGGATAACGTTGTCTATTCATATACTCCATCTCTAGACTTTCCTTCCAGAAGTCTCGCTCCTGTCAGTAGATCCTTCACATGAAAAGAGAATGGTAAGAATTCAATAGAGATTTGATTGGTTTTGCAAAATTGAGAAATAGAGATCAAGTTACACTTCATGTTAGGAACAAATAAAATATTATTCAGATGAAAATTGCGAGAGTGAGAAGGAATGGATGTAGAACCAGTTGTGGAGATGTGTAATCCCGTACCATCACCAATCACAATGTCATCGGGTCCATCGTATGGAGCATGGAGTGAAAGATTGTTCAAATCGGTTGTGACATGATGAGATGCACCACTATCTAGTAGCCATGTAGGTGGGTTGACATCACTTGATGTGGCAACATGAGCAGCTGGAGGCCATGGAGGACGACTAGTAGGTGCTTGAGAAGTGTTGGTTGTGGGTATTGTTGGATTGTATACTAAAAGTCTAGTTTTTTGTATGAACAATGTTATAATAATTAATTTGAAATGAGAATCATATGATCAAATGATTGCATCTTATAATTTATTTATATGTTCGATGCAATAGTCCACTTACTTTATACTGTAGATAATATGTTATGCGACAACACGCGGAAGATCATATTATCGGTTTCCTTATAAAGTATAAACAGATGCTCACAACCGAGATAGACGGGGACTCTCTATCGGGATGGTTGTAGTGTGGTTTGGTATTAGCTTGTCTTGGCTATAGAATCACATTAGTGCACTTGTGTGTATTGAGCAGGACCGTTTGAGATCGTTTGACTTATACTGACTTATAGGAGAACTTGATCTCAGTTATTATGGAAGTTCGTGCTCTTAATCCCTATACAATAACCTCGACACGTAGGCAGTATGTATTTCTTTGATTCATCAATGGGTGAGATTTACATGTTATTAAATCAACAAACTCGATGAGTTGGGAAATAGTGCTGTCTCTATGGTGTGCTGTTGATTGTAGAAGGAATCTGTGTCCGTCATAGGTTGATGATGTCCCCTTGAGGAGATCATAAGGATTATCATGTAAACCCTGCAGGTGGAATTTATTCCGGCATGATAATGAGGTTGAGTGGTACTACTCTTGGATGAGATATTAATTAATTGAGTTGTCAGTAACTTAAATTAATTAATGGACATTGTATATCTTAAACATGGGGAGACTAACGGGCTCATAATAAGAAGGAGCCCAAAACGTAATTTTGGGATTGGTACGGTAGTGCAATAATAATATTTTAGTGGAATATATTATTATTATTGGACTTAAGTATAAGCTTTGGGCTAAGCTTGGATACTTAAGCCCAATGGAGGCCCAACCCAATTTCTCCTCCTGGTCCCTGCTGTAGCCCATGTATATAAGTCACCTCAACTTATCTGGAACTCTAATTTAATTTATCATTCACGTGTGATGAGGGTTGAGAGCAGATTGAGTAGGTCTCGTAGATCGTCGCCCACACGACGTCGAGATCGGACTTGGGACATACAGCAGAAGACCGGAAGGTAGTTTGCTGCTGCTGTCCGCCACCTTGCGAAATTGATATAAAATCGTAAAGTGCTCACAATTTGATGATCAATATACTGATGGAAAGCCGTTGAAGAGAAGATTGTCTGACCACAAAGATCATTCAATTCCGACATCAGACGAGGAAGTTATGGCCATTCTCGTGGGACTGCGCAGGCTGCCTGCGAGAATCAATCTTCATCAACATACCTTGGTGAACGGTAATCGTTTCTATAATTTATTGCTTCCGCTGTGATAGAAATGCATGGTATGAATCCCTAACGGGTCATGTTAACCAAACGATCCAAGCGCCAACAATTGGTATCAGAGCTTCGGTTTCGTGGTGAAGCGTGACACGTTAGGCTAGGGATTATGTGATTAATTTTTCGAAATTAGGATCACATGTTTTGGGTTTTGGTTTTACTGTGCAAACCATAAATATCCTATGTGGAATATACCCTATATCATATCTGTTCGTTGATGGTTGTGTGTGAGAGGATTCGACGAAACATGTTCGTCAATTTCACATGGAAGGAAGAAATTGAGAGAAAATTCAGCACAGTGATATTGCAAAGGCAATAACCGGAGTTTCAACCGTCGGATCAGGCTGAATTTTGGTCAGCACGTTCGGAGTTTATGGATGTACATTCTGAATGGTGAAGATTGTATTTGGAGCTTGTGTTGTCGGGAATATGCCAAAAACAGAAGCAGTTTTTTGGGAGATTCTGTTCTGCGCAGTCGAGGGAAAAGAGCTGTTTCTCACAATCTAACCGTTGGATCGACCTGTAATTTGGACATCATGTTCAAAACTCACAGGCGTAGATTCTGGACGGTGATGATTGGATTCCCAGATTCCTACAGTTGCGAACCCTGAACGACAGTTGGTGTAGTTTGATGTTGCGCGTTGGGCTGAACTTGGTTCCGTGCAAGTAGGCCCTTGGACGAGCGACAGTTCGAGCAGATTTGCATCAGGTTCGATTGGTCTGCATCAGGTTCGATCGATGCTGCACCAGGTTCGAGCGGGTCTGCATCAGGTTCGATTGGTCTGCATCAGTTTCAATCGATGCTGCACCAGGTTCGAGCGGGTCTGCATCAGGTTCGATTGGTCTGCATCAGTTTCAATCGATGTTGCACCAAGTTCGAGCGGATTTGCATCAGGTTCGATTGGTTTGCATCAGGTTCGATTGATGCTGCACCAGGTTCGAGCGGGTCTGCATCAGGTTCGATTGGTCTGCATCAGGTTCGATCGATGCTGCACCAGGTTCGAACGGGTTAGCATCAGGTTCGATTGGTCTGCATCAGGTTCGATCGATGCTGCACCAGGTTCGAGCGGGTCTGCATCAAGTTCGATTGGTCTACATCAGGTTCGATCAATGCTGCACCAGGTTCGAGCGGATTCACATCAGGTTCGATTGGTTTACATCAGGTTTGATCGACTCTGCACCAGGTTCGAGCGGGTTTGCATCAAGTTCGACTGGTCTGCATCAGGTTCCGCGTGAGTCTTCACAATATGATCGGGTAGGGTGCCAGAGTGGTGGAGCAGGCTGCTGGGAGGTCGATCCTCATCGCAGTTGTCCGCATTCGTGATTGGTGGCGAACAATCGAATTCGCTGTTATATAACTGTTATAATTGATTTATTAATTGATTATTGTTATATATGTATGCATGATTCTCTATGATTTATTACCTTAAATAGAAGCATGCTAGATTGCATATTATATTTGGTATATTATATGCATGTATGTTGGAGTGTTGATCAAGTCAACTTATTTTTGGCAATTTATTTCCTTATATATAACTGCTATAATTATTTTATTGGTCAATTATTGTTATATATTTGGAAGTATGAGCATGCTAGGTTGCATATTTTATTCTGAAATATTATATGCATGTAAAAACCCTCGGTCTTAAATAACTAAGTGGGAGAGGGGATTGGTAATTAATTCCCACGGCCTCCATTATTGGTTTGTAAGTGATGTGAGTAAACTTGCGCGTTGGCAATAGAGCCTTCCTCCCTAACGGATGAGTTTATTCACGGATCACTGGTACAAACTTCTTTAAATAATTATTGTTTGTAATGTGATGCATATGGACTTGCGCGTTGACTATAGTGCCTTCCTCCCTAACGGATGAGTTTATATGTGGTTCATTAGTACAAACTTATATAATTGATGGTTGTAGAAAGTTATCTGAGCGCGTGTGTACTTCTCCAACAGTAAGGCACATAAGCTTGGGCAGCGGACTTGGAATCAAATAATGGTGCACACTTAGATGTAAATAATTAGTATCCTCCCCAACGGAGTCACTGCTATTATTTGCATGGCTAAAGAGGAACCGACTATTAATTATTTTGTCATGAAGTTAGGTTGACAAATGAAATTAATGGGTAAAACCTTCTCTTGTAAATGTTCGGGTTTGTAAACGTCCACACTAACGTGGCTTGCAGACTCACGGTGCTTGAGATGTCGGTGAATTTTATTTTTATATTGTTTTGAGGGAATCAATATAAAAGGATAAAATTCGAAGTTTTGATCGGTAAACTAATTTATGATTCTCTGATTTTCAAATGGTTTTATCTCACATATTATTAACTAAAAGAAATTATATTTACTTGTCCAAATTAGATGATTAGAAAAGAATCTTGGTTTTGAATTTTACTGCTTAAGAAAATACATGTGTGTTCTCACAAGGGACGTCTCATGATGCCTATTAAAGTCTCTAGTGAAGAGATGAGAGGTTCATAGAAATATGATGGTCTCATGTAACTCTTCGGATACTTGAGTAAGTTAAAAGGCAGAAGATCATGATTTAATTTGATGAATGAATTGGGAAAGCATGGAGTATAAATTGAAGGGAAACCTAGATCAATTTAATTCTTCGTGAATTGCCTAGATGTTTTTGAGTAAGTTCCACCTGAATTACAATAGGATGTATATGGTGGAAAACTTCTGGCAAAACATGTGGCAAAGGAAAGCCATTTTCATCATAATGTGAACAAGTTTTATATCTTATTCACTAGTTGTTTAAAACATGATTAGTGATGGCATTTACTGACACGAAGTGTGTAGATACTGGAATCACTAAATGTTTATTACTAAGTGAGGATAAGATTGTTATGACATGGATAAAACTATAAGAGTAGTGGCTATTGCAGTGGGAGTTGTCTATTTATCTAATGATATGAGTAGACGTTTGATTATGAGAAATTGTTTTACGTACGTTTTCATAGAAAGAATTTGATTTCGGTTTCTATGCATTAATAGATGGATACTCCATTTCATTTAAATGACATGGTCATTATAATGAAGGATAGAGTTGTAATCTGTTATTGTACGTTGGTGAACAATTTGTATACTCTTAAATCATGTATATTCCACAGATGCAACAAATAGTAATTAATAATGAATCTTCTAATCTTAGTAAGAGAAAGATACCTTCGGATATGAACTAAACATATATTTGACATCTAAGAATAGATCATTTTACTTGAGTAGGATTCAAAAGTTGATAGCCGATAGACTCTTAGGTTTATCTGAAGTGAAAACTATCTGACTTTCGAGTCTTGCTTGGGAGTAAAAATGACTAATTGCTTTTTCAAGGCAAAGGGGTGCAGAACCAAAGATATATATGTTGAAATTAGTTCATTATGATTTATGTGATCCTAAGATTGTCCGGATGAGAGGTGGATATGAATATTCGTCAATCGATAATTATTCTAGATACCGATATATTTATTTGATGCACTGCATGTCTAAGTTCTTTGATTAATTCAAGAATTGTAAGGCTGGTACAGTGAAGCGTCATGGAAAATATATCAAGTAATGACGATTTAATCGTCATTACGAGTACCTCTTAGGATAGTTAGGAGCTATTAATCAGAGGTTGAGATTAAATCTCAAGTGGTCTATACCGGGCATGCCCCAACTGAATGGTGTGGTGGATAGAAGGAATAAGACTCTTATGGTAATGATTAGATAGATGATGAATTATTTGGAATTACTTAATTCATTTTATGGATAAGCCCTAGAAACAGTAATTCATTTGAATGTTTGTCTGTTTGTGGGTTATGCTATAAAAATGAAGGTGATTTATTTAGTCTAAAAGATCGAAGGGTGATTGTTAACACAAACACTAGATTTTTGGAAAGAGACTATGTATTAAATCATAAACCCATGTATAAATTATTCTAAAGGAAGTGAGAGGGAAAAACACAAAGTATAAGTACCAAGTGTACAAGAGGATATACCACAAGGTAAACTGCAACGCTTGTCACATCTGATACACAATTGCATGTAGTGCCTTGTCATAGTGGGAGGGTTCTTCGACAACTTGTAAGATACATGTTTTGGGAAAGTCGTGAGACTTGGTCCCTCGCAAACATGAAATGGACCCACGGATACGACGAAGCATTACAAGTTAGAAATGTCAAATCCTAGCAAAGTGCAATGAATATTAAAATAGAATCGATGGATTTTAAATTAGGTCTGGATGCTTGTTGAACCGCTAAATGGCGTAAAAGCCATTGAAAGCGGGCATGCAAGAATAAAAGAGGATCATAGAATAAGGTGAAAACCTTGGAAGCAAGCTTGTTGCGAAAAGGTATACTCTGAAAGAAAGAGTTCGATTATGAGAAAACCTGTTCGCCGGTAGTTATGCCTAAGTTGATCCGGACTCTTTTATTTGTTGCTACTCATATGAAATATGAGGGATAACAAATAGATATCGAGACAGCTTTCCTGAATGGAAGTCTTAAAGGAAACATCTATGTGAAGCAACCAGAGTGATTCATTGCAAAAAGCTAAGAGCATTGTGATAGTAAGCTTAAAAGTGTCCATTCATGGATTAAAGCAAGCTTCAAGATCATGAAACATCCGTTTTGATGAGGTAATCCAGTTACATGGATCTAATCAATGATCGGATGGGTCTTGTGTATTGAAAAGAGTGATGGAAACGTGGTGGTATTTCTTGTACTATACGTAGATAGTATCTTGCTCATTGGAGACAATGAAAGAGTATTGTCGGGCGTATGGGTATGGTTGATAAAGTGGTATGAGATGAAGGACTTAAGAAGAGCAAAAATATCCTTTTGATCATACGGATCACAAGAAAGGATGTTATGCTTATCTCAAGTTTCATATAATGATACGATCCTTACTCGTTTAGCATGTGAATTTATCTAAGTGAATGTGTCTTGTGACACAAAAGTAGATAAAGAAGATGAAAGCGGTTCCTTATGCTTCGGCAAATGAGGAAGCTTAATCTAAGGAATGCTATGCACGAGATTAGATATTTATTTTGCCGATGGCATGAACAGTGGGTATCAAGGTAACCCAAAATAAGAATGATGAATTGTGGTAAGACATATACTTATGTACCTGAAAAGGACTAGAAATTATATGTAGGCTTACCGGACAGATTCGCTGCTTCTTATGAGTTACGTAGATTCGGATTTTTCAAATCAGATGGGGATGGCAGTAAATCCACCTCAAGGTTATGTGTTTAATTTTAGGAAGTAGAGCCATAATATGGAGGAGTGTTATATAGAAATATATTTCGGACTCCAGACTCCATCATGGAAAGATGATAAATTGGAGCCATGAGGCAGCCAAAGTATCTGTATGACTCTAGAAACTTCATGATAGACTTTGGTGTGATTCTAAGTTTGCCCAAGGTTATCACAATTTATATTGATGATATTAGGTGCAGTTGCAAACTTGAAGGAATCACAAGTCCATAAGGAAATTAAACACATGGAGCGCGAGTACCACCTGTTACGAGAAATCGTATGATGAGGGGAAGGTTGTTGTCACCTAGATTACATCGGATGATAACCTAGTAAATCCATTTACAAGGACCTTAAGGCGAGAGCTTTTGATGGTCGTGTAATGGGAGTGAAAATCAGATGTATGGCAGAAGACATGACAGCATAGTCTTTTAGTATAAGTGGGAGATTGTTGGATTGTATACTAAAAGTCTAATTTTTTGTATGAACAATGTTATAATAATTAATTTAAAATGAGAATCATATGATCAAATGATTGCATCTTATAATTTATTTATATGTTTGATGCAATAGTCCACTTACTTTATACTGTAGATAATATATTGTGCGACAACACGCGGAAGATCATATTATTGGTTTCCTTATAAAGTATAAACAGATGCTCACAACCGAGATAGACGGGGACTCTCTATCGGGATGGTTGTAGTGTGGTTTGGTATTAGCTTGTCTTGGCTATAGAATCACATTAGTGCACTTGTGTGTATTGAGCAGGACCGTTTGAGATCGTTTGACTTATACTGACTTATAGGAGAACTTGATCTCAGTTATTATGGAAGTTCGTGCTCTTAATCCCTATACAATAACCTCGACACGTAGGGCAGTATGTATTTCTTTGATTCATCAATGGGTGAGATTTACATGTTATTAAATCAACAAACTCGATGAGTTGGGAAATAGTGTTGTCTCTATGGTGTGCTGTTGATTGTAGAAGGAATCTGTGTCCGTCATAGGTTGATGATGTCCCCTTGAGGAGATCATAAGGATTATCATGTAAATCCTGCAGGTGGAATTTATTCCGGCATGATAATGAGGTTGAGTGGTACTACTCTTGGATGAGATATTAATTAATTGAGTTGTCAGTAACTTAAATTAATTAATGGACATTGTATATCTTAAACATGGGGAGACTAACGGGCTCATAATAAGAAGGAGCCCAAAACGTAATTTTGGGATTGGTACGGTAGTGCAACAATAATATTTTAGTGGAATATATTATTATTATTGGACTTAAGTATAAGCTTTGGGCTAAGCTTGGATACTTAAGCCCAATGGAGGCCCAACCCAATTTCTCCTCCTGGTCCCTGCTGTAGCCCATGTATATAAGTCACCTCAACTTATCTGGAACTCTAATTTAATTTATCATTCACGTGTGATGAGGGTTGAGAGTAGATTGAGTAGGTCTCGTAGATCGTCGCCCACACGACTTCGAGATCGGACTTGGGACATACAGCAGAAGACCGGAAGGTAGTTTGCTGCTGCTGTCCGCCACCTTGCGAAATTGATATAAAATCGTAAAGTGCTCACAATTTGATGATCAATATACTGATGAAAAGCCGTTGAAGAGAAGATTGTCTGACCACAAAGATCATTCAATTCCGACATCAGACGAGGAAGTTATGGCCATTCTCGTGGGACTGCGCAGGCTGCCTGCGAGAATCAATCTTCATCAACATACCTTGGTGAACGGTAATCGTTTCTATGATTTATTGCTTCCGCTGTGATAGAAATGCATGGTATGAATCTCTAACGGGTCATGTTAACCAAACGATCCAAGCGCCAACAGGTATAAGTCTGAACCTCGGACAATTGGATGTTGTATGACCGAGTTCACGACATCCTTGACATTTGCCAAGATATGGGCGTGGGGTATGCCCAACAGATGGTGATTGTTGAGGACGCGAATTAGATCGATTGTTTTGTTGATGAGGGTGAAAGTTTTCAGAATTGTGAGTTGAGGATGCATTCGATGTTGCTGGAAAAGAGAGGGAGAGAGATTGTGATTGTTGCAAAACAAGTTCACGATTAATCAATTTCTCATGGAGCTCATCAAAGGAGATAGGGGTGTCACGTCCCTCAACAATGTCAACAATGTGATGATAATCATCGTCGAGTCTGGCTAGAATTATTTCAATCAGGTCTTCATGATCAAGAGGTTTCCCTAGCGCTGCAAGTTCATCAGCACGACTTTTGACAAACTGCATGAAATCAGAAATAGATCGGGAGCCTTTCGTGGATCGTTTGAGCTGATCTTTGATTTGTTTAATATGACAAGAGATGGTCGAGCATAGGTGTCGACAAGAGTTAGCCATGCTGCTCGAGATGTGGTGGCTTGTTGGATTAGTGGGATAAGAGGGGCAGATATCAATCCGACAAGAGCGCCGAACAGAAGTTTATCTTGCCGGATCCAAGGTTGGAAGTCAGGATTTGGAACTTCTTCTGTGTTGTTGCGAATTTTTGGAGATGGACATGGATAAGAGCCATCTACATATTTGTAGAGATCATATCCAATTAAGAGAGCCTCAATTTATAGCTTCCAGGAAAAATAATTGGTGGGGGTTAGTTTCATAATATTGTGATGAGAGATGTTGAGCAATGGGGGGGGGGGGAGGTAGTGGATTGAGTTTGATCAATGACTGTGGTGGGTGGAGTGGTGGTGATCACTGGATCAGTGGAAGCCATTTGAGCAGGTATTAAGAAAAAGAAGTTAGGATCTGCGGCGTGATACCATATAAAGAGAATAATTTGGATGTGTAGAAAGATACATTCTTATTCACAAGAACAGTGATATATATATATATATATATATATATATATATATATATATATATATATATATATATATATATATATATATATATAATACAATTCTGCTCTATATCTAATGCCTAAATTACGTACAGGAAATTAATGAGAATATTACAATTACTTCTAATTAATGAAAAGAATAACAACGACGTGATTGAAGGAGTATTTACAAATAATAAAGACATACCTTATCTTCTATCAATTTCATGTTGGTATTGAATATTGATGGAAACTTGTGATCGTTTGAGATTGGATTCAGTAAATTAATATTATATGTTATTTGCCTGCCAAAATTTATATTATGTTTGTTGTTGGATTTATGAAAGTGGGACGAGATTTGGGGTTGTACTTTTTCGAAAAGAAAGTTGGTTCTCATAAATTTCATTTGTTTCGGGATTTGTGAGTATATATAATTGTATGTACTGGATGTACAGATGGAGTATGGATTAGTAATGGATTAATAAATATCTGTTTTGTTATATTGAAAGATGTCAAAACGGTGTTTGCAACTGGACTCTTGAATTAATGCTTATAAGTATATAGTGATGTTTACGTCTGTGTGTGTATAAAAAAAGAGATGTGAGGTTCCAAGAGTTGTTGATGAGACCACGTCTTTAGAGGTTAATACATGTGATTTTGAAAGTGGATTTGAGATTAATTAATTGTTCTTTCTTTGCAAATTGAGGTGGCAGTAGCATGTTGGATGAAGTGGGTTTGCTATTTCTGCCTATTTGAAATTAAATTAATTTACATGTACCAAATTATGAGGATAATTAGTCGATTCTTTTATTATAAATATTTTCTTTCCTCTTTCATGGGAAGAAGGCCATACTCGCATAGATTAAATATATTTATTATTGATTTGTTTATTATAAGTGTATTGATGGGCTTAATAAAATCAAAACCAATCAAAACAACATACGTGGTGCAGGGACGGACCTGGGGCAAGGGGGGCAATGGTCCCCCCTGAGATTTCAATAGTAATTAGTATATATATAGAAAATAGAGTTAAATATGTACTTAGCCTGACGGTTGGAGTGTAAATGTGCTACTTGAGCGGTACAGGGTTCAATGCTCTCACTGTCTTTTATTCTTTTTATTTTTATTTTTCCTAACTCATATCATTCAACTTTATTTATTTCATTGCCTTTTATTCTTTTCATTTTATTTTTTGCTCTCATTCAACTTTAGTTGCTCTCATTCAACTTTATTTATTTCATTGCCTTTTATTCTTTTCATTTTTATTTTTCCTAACTCATATCATTCAACTTTATTTATTTCATTGCCTTTTATTCTTTTTATTTTATTTTTTCTTAATTCATTTTTTACTCTCTTTCAACTTTATTTATTTCATTTTCGTCAAGTCCAAGTTCAAGTTCATACTTTCATAAAATAAAATAATATTTAACTAATATTATCACACTTTAATTTTAAATTTGACATCCCTCCTTACTATATAACATATTTTACAATTTATTTATTATCTAAAATATCAAATTACCCTAAAAAGCAAGTCAAAAAATAACATTTAACTAATATTCTCATACTTTAATTTTAAATTTGACATCTTCTTTACTACATAACATACTTTACAATTTATTTATTATCTAAAATATCAAATTACCTTAAAAAGTAAGTCAAAATGAGGCTTTTATTAATATCCATACAAACAGTAAATATAAACTCAAACTGGAATAGATAGAGTAATAAAAAATCGGGCAAAATTGGCCCACTGACTAAAATTCCTGGTCCGTCACTGCGTGGTGCATAGAATAAATAACAATTAAGGTTCTTGAGGACAACCCCAATGACATTTGTGACCTAAATCACCAAATTACTAAATTTTTTGTGATTTGGTGCATATCATCTCCAATGATTTTTACCCAAAATTTAGTGCAAAAGAAAATATTCTATAAAATCTTATTAAAATATTATTTTATTAAATTATAATTATAATATTCTAAATTGATTATTTATCCCTCTAATTTTAAATTATTAATTTAATAATATATTTTTATTTTATATTAATTAATTAATATTTAAAATTTAAATTTAATTTTTAAATTTTAATGTTGTATAAATTTTACAAATTACATCAAAATAAATATCAAAATGAAATTAAAGAAATATATAAACAACACATACAAATAAAAGACATAAATTTTAATCCTCCGATGAATACAGTTCCCAAATATGATCAATTAATGTATCTCGAACTTCCTAGTGAGCATCTAAGATTTTTTTATTTTTCTAAATCGAGCCAGAAATTCCTGAAATTGAGAATCGTCATCATCCCCCATTTCAATATTTGTATGTCTATCTTTTTTAATGTTCAATGTAAATTTTTTAATGTAATACGTAATTTTAATTGTGCAAGAAGTAATTTTTTAAATTATTTTAATGATACATAATTTATTATATATTAATTATATAAAATATAAAAATAAAAATATATTTAACCATTAAAAATAATTATTATGAGTGATTAAAAATAATTGTAAAAGAAAAAAAATTTAGGTAACAAAGACCCAAATTTACCCAAATCTTACCCAAATTTGGGTCACGTTTCCCTTTTACCCAATTTTTTTTGGATAAAAAGGGGTAGCCATTGGAGGAAGTTGACACCTTTTACCCAAAAATTTGGGTTAAAGGGGTAGCCATTGGAGATATCCTAAGTATATAAAATATAAGACTAATTATACTATGCACCTGGGTGCACCCTAAGATAGAGTGCGCCACTTTAAAAAACGTATACAAATATAAATAAAAACATATACAATTATGAACAAAAATGTATACAATTTAATTGTTAGTTTTTTTAATAAAAATTTGAGTGTAAAAAATATATAAATATTAAAAAACATGTAGTATATATTATTGAATAAAAAATTATATGCTAGGTTTTTTTAATGAAAAACTTAGTGTGAAAAAGTATACCCCTTCGTCCCACAGCAAAGGTCTCTTTTTTCCATTTTGGTCGTCCCACCCAAAGTGTTCTCTTTCCTTTTTTACACACATGAGACCCACGCAATTGCTCAACACTAGTCCAGGAGAAGAATAATTAAGAGGGAGTAATATCCTCTAGATATCTTGCACTAATTAACACAAACAGATATGACTTCCATCATATATCAATGAAGAAAGAATTGGTGAAAAACTTGGTTACTTTCGACTCACTCTATCTAGCCTTCACTGTACTTGTTAGTCATAACTGAACCAATTGCTTGCATCACACAAAGAAGTGAAGTTTTCCCAAGTCCTCACTATCATATGCAATATAAATCCCAATGATTAACACCCAATCCCAGAAACAAGACAAGATAGGCAAGAGAGAAGAATAATTAAGAGGGAGTAATATCCTCTAGATATCTTGCACTAATTAACACAAACAGATATGACTTCCATCATATATCAATGAAGAAAGAATTGGTGAAAAACTTGGTTACTTTCGACTCACTCTATCTAGCCTTCACTGTACTTGTTAGTCATAACTGAACCAATTGCTTGCATCACACAAAGAAGTGAAGTTTTCCCAAGTCCTCACTATCATATGCAATATAAATCCCAATGATTAACACCCAATCCCAGAAACAAGACAAGATAGGCAAGAGAGTGCACGCAGCAGAGAGAGAGTGCAGGGTAACCGCCTAATCCAATGCGTCTCGGAAGTAAAACTCCAGCACAGCATATGAACAAGTCAGCACCACCGGGGGGCTACGAGCCTGTACACAGTTATCATGAAAATAGAAGATCCACTCACTATCGATACAATTACACAAAGCTTGAAAGAAAATGATAAAACTTAAGTTGAATTGTATACAATTCATGGTAGAAATGATCCTTACTTCACAATCCATCTTTGTTCGTATTCAAGATAACAAAATGAAAAGAAATTCAAATCAAAATCCACACCGCATCATCTATTGCTACAAATGCAAAGAAACTGCGGTCTATGACTGCCTCAGGAACATGGTGAAGAAATTCTCCTGGCGGAAGAATTTGAGAGGAACCGGTGGAAGGCGAAACACAAGAGATTTGACCTTCGTCATTCCAGGAAGTATCATAGGTTGAACACCCATCCAATCATACTCCTTCGATCTCTTTATCCTTTTCTTCTTCTTAATCTGCTGAATTTTCTTTTTTGCAAGGTCCTGTTTAATACCCTCCCTGCACTCTAAAAGATCACAAACGTAAACGTCTAAAGACATACATATTCGACGGACATCCACACCGTCGTCACTCCGACCTCTCCCTTCTAGGGATACTTTCATAATGCACAGGGTGACTCTACCACCATCTTCACCCAAAACAGCAGCGCCCCCACCCACGACAGCGCCCCCACTCACGAAAGCTGATATAGTTGATAACCCTGGGTATGTATAGTAACATGTAACTTCATTTCCACCTACATCATTACGGGGGTATCTTTCTCAAGGCTGACAATGTTGAAACAAGAATTCCAACCCAAACAACAAATGTCTTGTCCAAGAAGAATAAAGCCATGAAGAGGCATTAGCATCCGGCCTATACCAGAAAAGCTACGCCATTTCTCCCAACTTCTTTCATTTACAGATTTGCTAAGATCAATGGAAAGCATATCTTTTCCATCTGATAGTATGAAGAGGGTATGCTGGTCGATGAATGCAAACGATATGATCCGAATCTGAGTAAGTTCCTTAGGATCAGGATACCTCCTCTCATCATAGAAGCTAGGATTGGGAAGCTTTTCAGTACATTTCCCCGAGTTGGGGTCAAACATCTCAAAATTGAAGAGAAGATCATGGTTACCCGGCGTGATCACAGATGAAAATATAAGAATCTTTCCATCGGGTGTTACATAACCTTTAGGGTAACTCTTGTTTCCCTGCATCCGGCAAACCCTCCGCATCATACTTTTCTCCAAAGTGAAATCCACAAACTTTGATGATGGTATATCATACTCGTATACTGATTGGCCCTTATGCCCAGCCCTACGGTGATTGGGTCCCATGTACGGATCACAATGATCGAAAGCGTACAAGGTGTTTTTTAATACACAAAAACCTAAAGAATAATCAAGTCGAATTTTGCAAATCTCCCCAGCATTTAAATCGACAACACATAGATAGTTAGCATTGTTGGTTGAAAAAAGAATACAAACTCTTCCACCGGGGATGTTAGATGATGGTATTGCTTCCTCAATGCTAGTTTCGACCTCCATAGTAGGGAGAAAGAGCATATCTTCTGGCACTGGCATTGCTCCGAGTCGTGAAGTTCCGCAGGCGCGCTGGAGTTCTGGAATAAAGAATGGAATGGTGTTGGTTTCCCTAATAAATTAGGGTTCGTAAAAGCCCCAAATCGATTAACCGCCCCGAATCCGGATAGTTTTAATAAGGAATTATGTGGTGGCAAAATGGTAATTTTGAATACTCACTATTCAACCGACAACAATACAAATTAACCGACGAAGCGAATGTCTGATGTTGTGGTGATGAAATAGTAGCTGCTTCCTAAATTAAACTTAAATAAAAAATGGCAGAATTTCAACAAGTTGATGGCCCAGATTACTTTCGACAAATATTCGGAATGTCTGATCTAAGCAGGCAAATTAAGTGAGAAGCAAAAATAAATTAATTAATTATGAGAAGGCCCAAAGATATGAATTAAAGAATTGAACTCATGTTGGAGTCCAAATATCAAATTGAAGCAATCAATTTGTGTAACCCATATCAGTCAACTAAAAGCCCAAAATCAAATAGGCCCATGATTCGTTAATTGAGGTATCAAATTGCAAGGTCAAATTGGGTAGTTCACCCATAACACAATCACGTTAAAAAATTGCCCAAGTCAGAATTTAAGGAAATGAGTTACTAATTCTCTGCAGTGGTAATGACCAAATTATTTTAAATTTAATGGTGTATTATTTAAGGGTATGTAAGCCTTTTATGGTGGGTGTATTAATCATTTGAATATTATGATTTAGTTAGTGTGTACTCTCTCCGTCCCCTTGAAAGGTATTTGTTTACTTTTTGCACGTGGATTAAGGAGTATAATAATTTAATGTATAGTAAAATGAGAGAAATAATATTTTAATGTGTAGTGAGTAGTGGGTCACATCAATCAAAAAAGAAAAATTGATACTTTGTAATGAAATGGACTAAAATGGAAAAATGGATACGTATCAAGGGGACGGAGGGAGTATTAAGAAAATGATGTATGAAGTAAAAATAGCGTTATGAATATCTGTGGCCTAAAAATTTTTTAAGACAGAAACCATTACCTTCTATGTTCTTGTGAGACAATATCCTCTTCTCCACCTCGCCTCTATCATCCGCCTATTCTTCATCGTTGTCGGCGTCCATCGAGATCTTCCTCACGCATGTTCGCCTCCTCCTATTCCTGCATCGCCCTACATGGAAAGTGACGACGTAGACGTCTTGACCTATTATGCGCGTTTTCTTTGCACGCAAAATTAATCCCCAAGTATTAAGGATATCAGTTTCAGCTTAAGCAAGCGATCAAGTGAATTATCAAACCCAAAGGACGGCGTATTATCAATTTAATTATTAACTAAATTAATTAAGACGAAAAGCAACAAAGATTGGGATTTTAATCTAACAACTAATAAACAATTAATTAAAATAACAAATAAAATAAAATATGACTCGAAGAATACAAAAGTGGATCAAGTAGGAGAATAGGTAGCCCTAGGATAATCCAGTTTTACACATTAATTTCCCTTCCGTGTGTTGATGTCCGACTCTGTCTTGTGGAATATGAACGCATCACTAACCATGCATATCTACTCTATAAACACAAGTAAACATGAGTGTAACACATGTGAATAACCTCGGAGCAAGAGATATAATTCCACTCCATTTTCTAAGTACTATCAGTATAAATTATTTTCCTGGCCAATGGTACTCTAACCCGATATGATCTCCCTTTATAGGTACTATAAAATTATCCTCTTTATCCTACTTAATAACTCGAATTCAATTTAATTAATAAGTATTCATATATGATAGTTCTAATGAAGCTTTGGAGTCCCCTCACTTAGAATCATAATATGAAATCCTATTCATCGGTGAACGCACTCAATCTACAACCAAGATATATATTTAGACTCTATATACCAATTAAAAATGCACAAAACGACCGTGAATATGGATTAAGAAAGTACAATCATATATAAAATCAACCCACAAGTAGTGTTGTACAGATTTTACACACGAAAGTTTAATTAATTCGTAAAAACATTCACAATCCTATTTCTACCAAAAAGGCTCTAGCTCATGATGTTACGAAGAATAATCGTGGGTGTTGGATAGATCTTACTCGGATGTCTAGAAAATTACAAGATAAATTAGGAAACGAAATAAAATCTAGATTTGGGAGTCATCGCGTCCTTCTCCGTCTTGAATCCTCCTCTTGGTTCTCCTCTTGATTCCACAGACGAATCTTCAAAGTGATGGATGGATGGAGGAAAGGATATGGATAATGGTTGGGGGGTGATCCCCCCTTGTGGGATGTAATATTGTTGTGGCCTCTCTTCAATCCAATTCCAATGAATAATGATGTGATCCATATCCCCTTTTATACTTGTAAGATCTCCTTATTGACCTAGGAAGGGTTTTTTTTGGTAAACACGAAAATACATGCAATGGGATGTAAAACACGCGACACACACTGAGTGGGAAAAACACGCACAAATTCAAAAATTCTCGCTAGCAGCTGCGCGACTTCACGATTTTGAGCATAACTTTCTCTTCAAAACTCTGATTTGAGTGATTCTTGCTCTCAAGCGATCCTATCTTCTTTGGCTTTCTATCGATATAAAGAAATTAAGAAAATTTTAAGATTTGAAGGTGTAACAAGCCATGAAAATTAACACAGCTATTCTGTTCGGCACAGCTCGCACGACGTAACCACTTTGATAATAACTTTCTCGTTTGGAATCCAATTGGGGTGTTCTTTATGCCAAAAAAACTCTCACTTCTGTGGCTTCCAACCATGTATCACAATTTCAATTCAGAGCTCCATACAAACACAGAAAAATTACACAAATTGAACTTGTGTTTTTCAGCATCATTGCAAAATTGCACCTTTACTCCAACTTGGCACTTTTGATCTTTTTTCCACCTAAAACACAACAAAATACCTCAAGTGCACTTTTTTCTCACATATATCGAATATAAGACACTTGTGCTAATATATGACAACAATTCCCATTAAAAAGGTGTTAAATTGGACACTAAAATACACTTATTTTCACTATCAACAACCTACCACATTGCTTTTCTTCTAGGCGCGCAGGTGCCCTTTTTCCAACATACAACACACTCAGTTTGTAGTTAAGTAATCTCTTTCTCTCTCTAGATTCTCTAAAATTTTGTCAATGTTTTCTGCATTATTTGATTTTGATGGTTTTGAGGTGTAATTGGCAGAGCTGTCAAAATGGGTTGGCAGGACGGTCGACCTAAAACCCGCCTCAACCAGCCATTTGGCGGGCTTAGGTGGGGCGAGCCTAGGAGGGTTGCAGACCGGAAATATGAGGCCCAATCCATTTAGAGGTGGATTGCGGGTTACGACGGGTTAACCCGTCTTTTTCTCTTTTTTTACGATGTTATTATAATTATCATTATTTGAAAATGAATATCAAAATAATGGAAGCTCTTACAAAATACTCCATTTCGTCCGCTCCAAAGAGTCTTATTTTACTATTTTGGGCGTCTGCTCCTAAAGGTCTCATTTATCTCATTTCTCTTTTTATACAAGTGGGACACACACACACACCCACTAATACAATTAAAATATGGGGACTACACACCCACTAATATAACTACCAACTATAAATTAAATAATAATACTCCCTCCATCCCGTCCTTATGATTAAGTTTACTTTTTGCACGTGGATTAATAAATATAGTATTTTAATTTGTATTGAGGTGAGAGAAATAATAATTTAATGTAAAATTGGTAGGTGTATTAGTGGGATGTGTGGACCCATAGATAGAGAAGTAATTAATTTGTGTGGGTTCCATACGCTAAAAAAAGAAATATGACCATTAGGATGGGACACCCAAAATGGAAATATATAACCATTAAGATGGCATGAAGGGAGTACTCCTTAATCATGTGCAAAAACCACACTGAGGGAGTACTATAATGACAATTAGATAATTAAAATATAAATATAAATTTTACAATTAAATATAAACAAAGATCATTAATCAAACAACATAAAATTTACTAATTATACATAAATAAAACATCTTAAGTTTAATTATTCTCAAATAACACAAATTAAATCAAAAAAAGTTTACTAGTTCTAAAGGCCAATCACAAAGTTCAAAACATAATTATAAAGTCTCTTCAAAACTCATCAATCATAACATCATAATATAAACATCTCAATCATTATGTTGACCAATTATATCATCGTCAATCTTCAAAGGATTATATGTTTTAAAGGTTTATCATTTGCATTTGCTTCTAATCCATATACATACATTTATATTAAAATTTCAAAAATTAAAAATAATTTCAAATTAAGCAAAATATGACTTAAAATTTTTTACGAATTTTGTATATTATACTACGGTACAAAATACTTAGAATATTCATCTTATGTTATTTAAAAAAATAATAAAAAAAGAACAACAATTATTTAAAATATTAAATACTAGACCATTAGAAAAAAAATGGCAGGACAAACGGGTCAACCCGTTTAGACCCGCCTCTAAATAGGCTGCAAATTTTACAACCTAACCCACCTTTTATAGAGGCGGGGGCTGGCCAACTTGGCAGGCTTAACCCGTTTTGACGGCTCTAATAATTGGAAATGAATTGATGATTAAGCTTGAGAATATTCTATCATGGTGAATTTTTGAAATGGCAATGGGGTAGATCTGGTCGCTTGGTGAAACAGGAGTTGTTGGACGGTGGTGGCCGTAGCCATTGTTAACAAAAACTTCATTTTCACTCTCTGTTTCTCTCTCATTTTCCTTGTCTTTCTTACCATTCAAGAGGTTTTCCTTTTATTCCAGCTATGAAATATCGTATATAGATCCTTATTATAAGTTTCATCTGTAAATCTTTTAGCATATTTTTCTTGGATCTTAGTATATGCTTTTTAATCCTTATTATGTTTCTGTTTATGTTTAGAAGCACTCTTTTTGTTATCTATCCATGCTTGCTGATGGTTTATTAGGTCACAGCTTTGTGATATTGTGAAGAATGAATTACATCTAATGGGTGGGTTGGGGGTGGTTGACTGACAGGGGTTATATTTAAAAAATCAAATATATTTTTTTAAAATTAAAATTAATTTATTAATTATATATATTTTTATAAATATTAATATATACTCATTCCGTCTCGCGTTAACATTGACGTTTGCTTTTTGCACGGAGATTAAGAGATATAATATTTTAATGTGTAGTGAGGTGAGAGAAATAATATTTACTGAAAAGTCGGTAGTTGTATTAGTGCTATGTGTGGCCCTACATAGAATAATTAATTGTTATTTGTGGGCCCAAATTGATAAAAAAGAAAATGTAAACCTTAATGTGCGATAACCCAAAATGGAAAGCGTAAACCTTAACGTGCGACGGAGGGAGTATGTTATACAATGGAAGGATTTCAAATGACACAGTTTGAGTAATAAATTAATCCAAAACAACTAAAAAAACATCAAAATCAAATTCATAATTTGAAATCTTGGATTTAATGATGGATCCAAACATAAAAACCCCTCCTCAAATTCTCCCATTTAAACACAACATTTATAAGATACTTTATTTTAAACCTTTTAACCAATTTAAAACTTGTTTTTAAGCATTTGTGTATACATGTTGTCACGGAAATCACGTCCAACAAAGGCTGAGAGTTGTAGGATTGTTAGACCACATCAAAATTTTCGTCAAACACAGGACAACAATTGTAAAGACTATCGTCCAACACCGGATGAACAATCTAAGGTTTTTCGTCTAACGTTGGTCGAATAGAGGACCTTCCAGCGTCCATGATTGGTCGAAATTTTGAGGATCTATTTACACCTAATTTGTTTGATTTTAGGATTTATTGGGAGTATCCAAATACGGTAGTGATGTTTCCGTTGGAAACAAATATTGTAGGGACGTGATGATATTGGTTGATTATAGTGACTTGTTTATGACATATGACATTTTCAAAAATTCGGAGGGGTTAATGAAGTGAGCTTGAGATGTTGGTACTTGAAATTGATTGTAGCTATTTTTACCTAAATTTTAGTATCTTTTTATGTTTATTTTGGTATAATTTTATCCGTTTTGTATAGCTTTTGGTGGTAATTTATGTTCATATAGAAATTTGTATTATAAATTGTTAAATGTGTGAAAATGAGCTTAATTGTGTATGAAACAGGTAAAAAATAGAGCGAAACAGAATTGAGAGCCGAAATGGGATAAAAGGCCCAGAAGTCGACGGAACTCGACTCGATCACAGGTTTCGAGTCGAGTCCATTCACATAGCCCATGTCGAGTTTTGCATACTCGAACATCACGTCATCTACACACATCAGAGACATATACTTGGCCTTCCTTGTTCGACGAGCTGCATGTGTCAAGCCTGAAATCTGCCGAGAAAATGTTATTGCAACTCGAATCGAGTTGCAGTGCTCGAGTCGAGTTCAGCCAAAACGTAGAACTTAATCAGACTATTTCGAGAAGGTTCTAGGGCTATAAATACATCATTTGCTTGAAAATTATGGGAGATATTCATTCTGGGCAGTTTCCATATTCATTCACACTATTATACCATTTTCTCACAGACTCTCATCTCCAATCTATTTTCCGTCCAATTCCTCACCATCTTCTATGTATCATCACATCATCCATATACCATTCCATTTCTAAGGAGAATTGAGGCATGAAGAGGTGGATTTGCATCTTGAAGGAAGTATTCTTCCCAATTCAAATAGGGAAGCAATATTTTACCTTTAATTTGTAAATTCTTTGGTTTATTTGCAACAATGGATTCATGTAAGCGTTTCTATATTGTAAGAATCATGATGATTATTGGCTAGTCCTCTTATGAGGCTACTTACATGATGGATTAAGAAATTCTAAACTTGTTAGATTTTTAATGGTTTAATTGATTTGGTTTTGGAATTTATCTCATGATCTATGATTTACTTGATTCATACTATGATGTGTGTAGTTAATTTCTCTATTTACATGGTTAGGATAGTCAATCCAGTTATGTGTTTAGGGTTTTGATTGAATCATATTATGATGTAAATTATGCATGTTAATGTAGCGAGAGTTAAGCCATAATATTCTTTTGTTTAGAATAGCATTGACTAGAATACTTAGATATTTGAAATATACTCTAAGTTTTGGCATACTGTGCAAAAAACATTCAGCCGTGGTGTAAGGATTCACGGATGCTAATTAGACAACCGATTTAAAAGACTATAAATCCACAAGTGGTTACGTATTTACCATAGGTAGAGGAGTAGTATCATAGAGATCCTTTAAACAAACATGCATAGCTTTATCCACAATGGATTCAGATTTCATTGCATTAGCCAAAGCTGGTGAAGAAATCGAATGACTTAGAAACTTCTTAGAGGATATTCTTTGTTGGAGCAGACCAGTGCCTCATGTAATGATACATTGTGATATCACAACAACTATTGGGAGAGCACAAAGCTACATGTACAATGGTAAGTCTTGACACATAAGGAAAAATAATCCTGTTAGACATTTGATCTCTAGGAAGAAAATTTCCATCGACTATGTAAAGTCTAAGGAAAATATCGCGGATCCGCTAACAAAAGACATAACTGGAGATCTAATGACAAATGCAGTAAGGGAATGTGTTTAAAATCCACGCACTAAAGAACGTTCATAGCAGTGACTTAATTATGATGATAGGAGATCCTGAGAACATGGTTCAATAAGACAACTAAGTTATGAATGTTCCAATATAGCACTTAAAAATATTTTGAATTCATTCTTAAAACAACTCAAGTGCAAGCCGGTGAAGTGTGGTAAAGGATAAGCTTTAAAAGCTTTTATTGATTTTTATACCTCAAAGGTAAAGTATATATAGTAGGATACTCCTTATAGGAGATCACCTATATAGGTGTGAAGTTTGGTCGCTTCGAATGAAAAAAACACTTATGAACCCAAGATGGTCCAGGGCTAAATTGGACACAACATGATAACGAAGAATTTTAGAAATGTTATTATGTAGGTGTCGTTGTCTTGGTTTACACATAAACAATGACTAGTCTAAGACATCATGTTCATTAAGCACAAAGTAAATCCAACGTCATTCAATTAAGGAATGTTCAAAGCCGAAAGCTACCTATCTTGATGATCGTCGCTATTTTCACATAGATTTTAGTATCTTTAACATGTGTTTTTGTATTATTGTATCCGTATTTTATGTATATCTTGGTCGTGTTATGTGTTTTCATGAAAATGTGTGTGATTGAGCCTAAACATGTTTAAAAATAGGTGAAAAATGGAGCAAAAACAAAACAAGCAAGAAACAAGCTGAATTGACCCAACTCGAGTTGGCAACTCAAGTTGAGTTAAGGCCCAAAAAGAGTCTAGAATCATACAATGAGCCAACTCGAGTTGCAAGACCCAACTCGAGTTGGCAACTCGAGTCGAGTTGAGTGCTGAAAAATGTTCAGAATCGTCTAGAGAGCTTACTCGAGTTGCAAGGTCCAACTCGACTTGCAACTCGAGTCGAGTTGAGGGCAGAGTAGCATCCAAAAATCATCCAGAAAGCCGACTCGAGTTGTCTAGTCGTTACTCGACTTGCAACTCAGTAGGGTGCAGAAGGGTTGTCCAGTTTAAGAGCCTTGTAACACGACAGAACAAGCAAGTGCTCGAGTTGCCAACATGAGTCGAGCTGGGTCAGCTCGAGTTACATTATATGTAACTCGACTTGAGTAGCTAACTCGAGCTGGGAAGGCCAAGTCGAGTAAGGCTATTTTGGGCCAAAAATTCAGATTTTCGCCTTCCAATACGTGACAATGCATGTAAAAAGCCCAGTTGATGCAAAATTCGAGGCCCAAGTTTGGAAGAGGTATAAAAACTCTCAAGTTCAACATTCAAAAGGAGATGGATTAGGTCTTCACTTGAACACATAGATCACACACAATTTCCTTCATTTTACACCTCAATCTCCATCCATTTCATCATTCATTCCATATAACTTCATCCCACCATAAAATTTACCATCCAAGTGAGGAGAAGAATCAACGAAGAAAGGAGAATTGTATATTGAAGGATAATTTCAAGCCAAGCACCAAACTAGTGGAGAGATTACCTTTAATTTGTATTTTCCTAAGTTTAAATTGCTACAATGGATGTTGTTAAATATTGTTTTGATATTTTGATATGTTTGTTGTTGGCTAAACCTCTTGTGAGGCTAGCCACTTGATGGATTAAGGATCTATGGATTTATTGATTTTTTAATGGTTTAATTGATGTGATTTTGAAATTTCTTACATGATCTATGATCTACTTTATTTGTATTATGATATGTGTGGTTTGGATTCTCTATTTATGATATTGGGATAGCCTTTCCAATATTGTGATTAGGGTTTTGATTGAATCATGTTATAATATGAATTTTGTATATTAGTGTGTGAAGTATGTGGTAGCATCTTTATATACTTAGAACATTCATGTGAGAACACTTAATTGATTCATCATATTTGGTTGATTAATTGAGTGAGGAGACCAATCTTGTTATCATAGTACCTTAAGGGAATTGAGAGTGAGATT
Organism: Pogostemon cablin; assembly: GCA_023678885.1. Lineage (NCBI taxonomy): Eukaryota > Viridiplantae > Streptophyta > Magnoliopsida > Lamiales > Lamiaceae > Pogostemon > Pogostemon cablin. Next base: position 1,351,344 of record CM042999.1, read on the forward strand.
CAATCTTATGTGCTTAAAACTTGTAATGAGTTGAGAACCTAATTGCCTTGGCCTAGGGATTAGGAGAATATATGTGATTGCTTCTATTCCAATGATCATTGATATTTGCCATTTGAATTTAACAAGCCATGTTGTGTCCTTGATCTTGAATATGTTTAGCCTTGCTCTTCTCTAGATTGTCCTACATCCATTTCATTTTAATTTTATTTATTTGATACTTTGCTTCATCATCGTAATTGTTAATTGTTTTTTACTTGGTTCTTGCTTAGATAATTGGTAGTTTAATTGCTCTTTTCAATTTTCAAATCTCAAAATCCGATCACTCCTATAAAGTATGATTGAAAACAAACACGGTTACACTCTTGATTAAAATCTCCCTTTGATCGATATGCAAACTTGGTCACTCACTACAAACGATAAGGTACGCTTACCTTGTTCAATTTAACCCTAAATTGAGTCCAAGTTCATGGCGCCGTTGCCGGGGAGAAAGCCTTCGGTGTAACGTGTTTGGATTTATTAGCTCTACTTAGGATATTTTTTTCTTCTTATTTTTTTACATCTATATTTTCTTTGAAAAAATTTATTCTTACTTTTTCTTCTTGATAGGTACGACAACCTTGAAAGAATGGGAGAAGGAGCAACCGAAAATAGTAGGTGAAAAAAGTTATAGCAAGCCTTGAAAAGAAGAGTATGAACATAGATGGGTGGAACCAATACTTGGGAGGAAATTATGGACTTAGTTTGGTTCTACCACAACAATCAATAGGCTATATGAATGAGAGTGACTATGGGTATAGTTGTCAAATGAGTCAAGTAAGCTCTCAATGCTACAACAAGGGGAGTTATGAGGAATGACAATGTGCTTATAATGGAAATACATTCCAACCTCATCAAGCACACACTCCTTGATGGAGTTGCTTAGAATATATGCTTATGGAAGTGATACAAGGCAAAGTTTTCAACCTAGTCTTCCTAGTTATGGGTGATAAGTCATATTCTAGCATGATTATTTTGTGGTAATTAAAGTTTATTTGATTTAATTATATTTAATTATGTGCTAATATTGACTTATATTATTTTTGTGAGATAATTGCTTTAATTATTTAAATTGATGTGGAAACATGTTATTAAAGGAGTAAATAAGGAAATAAATCAGCCCATCATATTTTTAGGATCGGATCTCTCCAAATCTGTGGGTGGCATAATCAATCAAAAGAAAGAGAAAAGAAAGAGATCATGGAGATATTTTTGGAAGAGAGAAATAAGGAAAGAGATCAAATAGATTACTTAGGAATCAAGACAAAGATATTTATGGGAAAATATTTATTTATTTTTGGGGGGCTGCTATAGAGATAATACATGTGAATTGAAGAAGAGCAGAATACTCATGATTTTGGGAGAAGCAGGCGACTCCAAGGCAGATTTGGCGTGAGTTTCAAGAGCAACTTTGGACATCATTCGGTTTTTATTCTTTAATTTTGTTTATGCTATGAACATGCGGGGGTAATCCCCTTTTCTAGTTTAGGATTTCGAGAACCTTCCGTTGAATGTTAGATTATTTATTAAGGATTTTTCATTGAATCTTTTGTGCAAATTTATTCTATTACATGCTTTGATGTTCTTTATAGTGGTTTAATAATTATTTAGCCTGATCAACTAGATTAATTATTTAATTGCTTATTGTTATTCCATGAACTATAATCTGTAATTGTTGTAGGAATTGGATTAAGTAACAAATAGAGATTGTTCCCTCTAGGTTTAATAGAATCTAGGTTGTAAGATACCTAGCCGGATTTCGTAGCCTAGTAATCCTATGTTTGGAGTTTTAATGCATTTATGAGTTCGAATTCATAGGGTCACTCATAGATAGTTCAATTTAGTGGTCGTACCCTAATTGATGAACATAAGAATATTCGGGTTGATTAGTTGTACCGTCAATCTAGGGATTTGAGTTTGCACACTAGGCTAGATGTTTAATTCGTATAATTAATTAATTTAGTAAACGGGAGGGGATCGTCATCCTAAGCTAGGCTTTCGTCACTTGGTAAATTTTATAATTAATTTTTCGTCTACTTAGCTATTAAATTTGAGTTATTTAATTATTCGTGTTATTTTAATTTCAATTGTCACCAACAAAACCCCACTTTTATTTAATTATTTGAAACACTTAGATTTAATTTTAAATTCATTATACTCTCCTGGGTTCGACCCGTACTCGTTACTATACTATGTATTAGTATGAGTTGGAAATAAATTTATTTTGGTAGGCTGGTGACAGCTTATCAATGGGGTTCAAAGTCTTCAATGTATACCAACTTCTTATCCTATGGTGCAACAAGAATGGATGGTGCCTAGTTTTCAAGTGGATGATATGTCTTACATGGAAGGGAGTAATTTTTTAAGTGTTGATCAAGGAAATTATCTCCAAGGACAAAGATGGCAACCACCGAGTGAAGAGATAAAGCCAACCGTAGAGGATCGAGTTGGTCAACCCATGAAAATGCTTGAAGAAATGATTAAAGAAAGAAGAGAAATGAGGGAAGAAAGAAAGAGAGAAGATGAGGAAAATGAGAGGAGACTTGAAGCCCTAGAATGTCAAATGAGTTAAATGATAAGTGAACGGAACACTCTTCATGAAATGAAGAATTTTGATGAAAAGATTGAAGTAGAGTTAGATAGAGAAGAGTGTTCGGGGGATAGTGAGGACTCAAGAGATGATGAGCTTATTGAGGATAAGGAAGTCAAGGAAGAAGAAAACTTGGAGGATGAAAATTCAAGTGAAAAGGGTAAAGAGCCTAAGGTAGAAGAAAGCTTAGAGGAGGAAGAAATTATCTATGATTTCTTGTCTCTTGTTGATAAAGAAAATTCATGTGAAGATGAAGAATCAAGAGAGGAGTATGAATTTGATGAAGTGAAACAAGGTCTAAAAGCACTTGAAGATGAGTTCGAGAGTGAAATGAGCATTTCTACACCTTTTAACTCTTCAAGTTGCATTGAATTTCAAAATATTGTTTATATTGACTTTATCTTACCTATTGATTCTTTTCAAAGCCTTAGGTACAAAAGAGAGCTTGAAGAAATATTGGGAACATATTTGGTAAAAAGGAATAAGTGGTGGTCACGGAAGGAAAGGTTAATGGAATGCAAGCTCAAGAGAGTTGAATTGTTAAAGCCAATCTCGAAGGATGCTACTATGGTCGTTACTGGCCACAAATGCCTAGTAGAAAAAGAAGCACAAAGAGTAAAATTTAATGGCAAGAACGAATGATATCCTTGGCTATTTCGATGAGTTCTCCATAATCCATCAGACTTGAAGATGTTAAACTTAGCGCTGGATGGGAGGCAACCCATCGTTTACTTTATTGCTTTCATTTAGTTGTTTTAATTTAGTTTTCTTGCATTTTTGGCATGTAGGTTGATTGTGCTCATGGACAATAATGCGTATTGAAAATATGAGAAGTGCTTGATTTGAAGTGTGAAGGGATGTCTCACCACTTTTTGCAAACTTAAACCGACAATCTTGTTTCAATTTAAATTTGGGGGGGACAGTACATGGTGGACATACCTTGAATTATTGTAATGCATATACTTCTCTACAAGAAGCTCATTGTTGGAACTACAAGGGTAAGTCCCACTACTTTTTACAAACTTAATTCTCAACTTGTTTCGATTTAAGTTTGGAGGTAGAGTGCGTGGTGTGACTCACTACTTGAGTGTGTTTATTATATTGAGTGAGAGGTTTTCTTGTAAAATTGGGTAAATTTTAAAAACTTTTTTCATGAGTATTGAGTTGATTTTGGCATGATTGGTTGTATTGAAGTGCATGCTAGTTCATATTGTTATTTCGATTATTGAGCTAATGGTTTTGAATGAGTTTTTGAGCATAAATGAAGTGTAGTGGAAGCATGAATTGAACCCAAAAATCAAGTCGAGATTCGTTGTACATGCAATCTGGAAGCCCGTGCCAACCATTTCTATTACCAAATTCCTTTCTATGGGAGTTTACTCTACATCTCATCTCTTCTATGTGCTTATCATAATTTGATTTTGAATTGGACTTGATTGGATGACATGCTACTTCATTTGTTATGTATTTAGGAGGTTTACTTTCTTTATTAGTTTTTCTCATTATTGAATAAGGTGGTAAAATCTTGAGCTTACATGTTATTGGATGATGAGGATATGTGCTTGATTTTCTTTTGATGGATTGAATTTTTATCATGAATGTTATGTGTTTTTGTGTTATTTCTTGTTTGGTGAGTCTTTTCTCATGTGTGGTGTTTAATATTTTTGTTCTTGTATAGGATTGCTTGGAGGTTTATTTTGGGATGTTGTGAGTCATTTTCAAATGTGAGTAATGGCATGTTGTTTGTGATATGTGATGGCGAATTATGTTAGGAATCTCTACTCTTTAAAAATTATGACATATTCTACTTAATTTGTTCAATTTTGAGATGAATTGAGGTGTAATGAGTTCTTAAAGGTCCAAGCAAAAGCTTGTGAGAGTTTGAGCCTCAACCGTGCATCCATGGTTAATTTCTTCATGAGTGGATCGATTTAGCCTTGATAAACTAGAACTTGCTCATGGACTACAGGAATGAGTCCGATTGGTAGATATTAGTGAGATGATCTTAGGCCATCCTTGTTATGTCATAGCCATTGCCATATATCTCCTTACCCTTATACATCATCCCTAGTTAACCACTTTGAGCCTGAAAGCCTATTTCTTGTGATATTAGCACATTACAAGCTATTATTACCCACTTAAGCCTTATATATATAATCTTTGCGTGGGTGATTGAGGAGATGATGGTCTACAAGGTTTGAATGTGAGAAATATGAAAGAGAAAGAAGGAAATAGTGAACAAGTAAGAAAAGGATGAAAAGAGCTCAAGCAAAATGTACATGCAACCTCAAAGTAAGAAAAAGGAGCGAGTTAACAAAAATATGCTCAATGAATCAAAAGTCGAAAGAAAGGAAACAGACAAATCAAAAGAAGCTCAAGAAATTAAAAGAATGATAATGATTAGTGCTTGTGATTAGAAAAGAAAAGAAAGGAAGATAGAAACGTGAAGAAGTTTGAAGAAGCTGATCATCTCTTCGATTATCTACACTTGAATAGTCACTTTTATCCAAATCTTCATACTCTAAAGAGCCTAAAATTACATCCAAAGATAAAGACCTTTTTGATCACTTATTGAAGCTAGGGTAGCTTGTGAATATAGTCCGTGAGCAAGCCTATGGCGCGTTGGGTTCAACAGGTTGATGAATGTTGATCTACCTTATCTTATAGAGTGTTGATCTACCTTACCTTATAGAGTGTTGAGTGAATTGAAATCCGATGTGAGGCTTAGACCGAAAGGAACTTGATTACTTTTTATTCTCTCAAACTTAAACTTGTTAATTTTTCATGTCATGATTTTAATGTTGTAGTGTGACTTGATATGATTTGTAGTCCTTGTTACTTATGATGTGTTGTGTGATGCGCGTTTTCTTTGCTTGCAAAATTAATCTCCAAGTATGAAGAATATCAATTGTAGTTTAGATAAGCGACCAAGTTAAATATCGAACCCAAAGAACTGCGTATTATCAATTTAATTATTATCTAAATTAATTAAGACAAGTGATAATAAAGATTGAGGATTTTATTATTTAACTACTAAACAATTAATTAAAATAACAAATAAAATAAATAACGCTTAACGAATACGAAAGTGGATCAAGTAGGAGAATAGGTAGCTCCAGGAAAATCCAGTTTTACTACTTAACTTCCCTTCCGTGTGTTGGTGTCCGACTCTGCCTTGTGGAATATGGACGTATCACTAAACCATGCATATCTACTCTATAGACACAAGTAAATATGCGTGTAACACGTGTGAATAACCTTGGAGCAAGAGATATAATTTCACCCCCCTTTCTAGGTACTATCAGTACCAATTATTTCCCTAGCCAATTGGTACTCTAACCTAATATGATCTCCTTTTATAGGTACTATAAAATTATCATCTTTATCCTATTTAATAACTCGAATTCAATTCCATTAATAAGTATTCATATATGATAGTTCTAATGAAGCTTCGGAGTCCCCTCACTTAGAATCATAACATGGAATCCTGCTCAGCAGTGAACGCACTCAATCAATAACCAAGATATGTATTCAGACTCTACATAACAGTTAATGATGCACAAAACGATCGTGAGTATGGATTAATAAAGCACAATCATATATAAAATAAATCCACAAGTAGTGTTGTACGGAGTTTACACACGAAAGTTCAATTAATTGGTAAAAACCTTCACAACCCTAGTTCTACCAAAAAAGCTCTAGTCCATGGTGTTGTAGGAAACACATATGGGGGTTAGGTAGATCTTACTCATATGTCCGGAAAATTAGAAAGTAGTAGAAAAGAATTAGGAAAACCCTTGGTATAGAAGCCTTCTTCCTTCTCTCTTCCGTCTCTTCAATTCCTCTTGGTTCTCCTCTTGATTCCACAGACGAATCTTCAAAGTGATGGATGGATGGAGGAAAGGATGTGGATGATGGTTGGGGGGTGATCCCCCTTGTGGGGTGTAGTATGGTTGTGGCCTCTCTTCCTCTAATCTATTGTATTATCCCACAATTTATGAATAATAATGTGAAATATATATAGGTGTGAAAAAAGAATTAAATAAGCAAAGAAATATATATGGGTGAATCATGGAGGATTACATGATAAGGAGATAATTTTCGGAAATTCTCGCTGGCAGCTGCGCGACTTCACGATTTTAAGCATAACTTCCTCGTCCCATCTTCGATTTGAGTGATTCTTGCGCTCACGCGATCCTCTCTTCCTTGGCTTTCTATATTTATAAAAAATACAGAAACTCCAAGATTTAAATGTATAAAAAGTCATGCAAAGTGGCACTGCCGTTCTGTTCGACACAGCTTGCGCGACGTCACCACTTTGATCATAACTTTCTCGTTTGAAATCCAATTGAGGTATACTTTATGCCAAAATGACCCTCTTTTCTGTAGCTTTCCAATCATATATCACACATCTAATTAAGAGCTCCACAGGAATACAGAAAAATTACAAAAATTGGATGTGCGTTTTCAAAATTCTTGCACAAATTGCACCTTTTCTCCAACTTTGCACTTTTCATCCTTTTTACACCTAAAACACAATAAAAAACCTCAAGTTCACCTTGTTCTCACATATATTGAATATAAGATACTTGTACTAATATACAACAACAATACTCATAAAAAAGGTGTTAAATTGGACACTCAAACACGCTAATTTCCACTCTCATCATTGTGCTTATGTTCTTTAGGTTTTTCTCAAGGTGAAAATTTCCCCTCTCATTTTCTCATTTCCGTTGCTCAAGGACGAGCAACACTTTAAGTTTGGGAGGTTGATCGGTGTCATTTTCACCTAGATTTTAGTGTCTTTTTATTTTGTATTTTTGTATGTTTATATTCATTTTGTATATCATTTGGTGGTGTTATATGAAGATATGGAGATGTGTGCTTTGAAATGATAAATGTGTGATTTTCATGATTAAGTGCCTTAAATTGTGCGATATTTGTAAATATTTAGAGAATTGGTACTTTGGGTAATTTATATGATTTTCAGGTAGAAAAGGATTTTAGACATAATAAGGAAGATGTAGAAAAAAACAGATCTCAATTCGGAGTTAAAACGAGGGAGAACGAGCCAAAACAAAATGCTGAAAAATGCACATCCAACTCGTGTAATTTTTTTATATTCTTTTGAAGCTCAAAACTGGAAATATGATACTGTTGGCATTCGATCATTTGGTTAACGTGAACCGTTAGCATACCATGCGTTTCTAACACAGCGGAAGCAATAAATCATAGAAACGATTACCGTTCACCAGGTTATGTTGATGAAGATTAATTCTCGCAGGCAGCCTGCGCAGTCCCACGAGAATGGCCATAACTTCCTCGTCTGATATCAGAATTGAGTGATCTTTGCGTTTAGACAATCCTCTCTTCGACGGCTTTCCTTCAGTATATTGATCATCAAATTCTGAGTACCGTACTAATTTATACAAATTTCGCAAGGTCGCGGACAGCAGCAGCAAACTACCTTCTGATCTTCTGCTGTATGTCCCAAGTCCGATCTCGACGTCGTGTGGGCGAAGATCTACGAGACCTCCTCAATCTGCTCTCAACCCTCATCACACGTGAATAATCAATTAGATTAGGGTTCCAGATAAGTTGAGGTGACTTATATACATGGGCTACAGCAGGGACCAGGAGGAGAAATTGGGTTGGGCCTCCATTGGGCTTAAGTATCCAAGCTTAGCCCAAAGCTTATACTTAAGTCCAATAATAATAATATATTCCACTAAAATATTATTATTGCACTACCGTACCAATCCCAAAATTACGTTTTGGGCTCCTTCTTATTATGAGTCCATTAGTCTCCCCATGTTTAAGATATACAATGTCCATTAATTAATTAAGTTACTGACAACCCAATTAATTAATATCTCATCCAAGAGTAGTACCACTCAACCTCATTATCATGCCAGAATAAATTCCACCTGCAGGGTTTACATGATAATCCTTATGAGCTCCTCAAGGGGATATCATCAACCTATGACGGACACGGATTCCTTCTACAATCAACAGCACACCATAGAGACAGCACTACTTCCCAACTCATCGAGTTTGTTGATTTAATTACATGTAAATCTCACCCATTGATGAATCAAAGAAATACATAAGGCCCTACGTGTCGAGGTTATTGTATAGGGATTAAGAGCATGAACTTCCATAATAACTGAGATCAAGTTCTCCTATAAGTCAGTATAAGTCGAACGATCTCAAGCGGTCCTGCTCAATACACACAAGTGCACTAATGTGATTCTATAGCCAAGACAAGCTAATACCAAACCACACTACAACCATCCCGATAGAGAGTCCCCGTCTATCTCGGTTGTGAGCATCAGTTTATACTTTATAAAGAAACCGATAATATGATCTTCCGCGTGTTGTCGCACAACATATTATCTACAGTATAAAGTAAGTGGACTATTGCATCGAACATATAAATAAATTATAAGATGCAATCATTTGATCATATGATTCTCATTTCAAATTAATTGTTACAATATTGTTCATACAAAAAGCTAGACTTTTAGTATACAATCCAACAATCTCCCACTTATACTAAAAGACTATGCTGTCATGTCTTCTGCCATACATCTGATTTCCACTCCCACTACACGATCATCAAAAGCTCTCGCCTTAAGGTCCTTGTAAATGAATTTACTAGGTCATCATCCGATGCAATCTAAGCGACAACAACCTTCCCCTCATCATACGATTTCTCGTAATAGGTGGTACTTGCACTCCCTGTGTTTAATTGCCTTATGGGCTCGTGATTCCTTCAAGTTTGCAACTGCACCAATATCATCAATATAAATTGTGATATCCTTGGGCAAACTTAGAAACACTTCGAAGTCCATCTTGAAGTTTCTAGAGTCATACAGATACTTTGGCTGCCTCATAGGCTCCAATTTATCATCTTTCCATGATGGAGTCTGGAGTCTGAAATATATTTCTATATAACACTCCTCCACATTATGACTCAACTTCCTAAAATTAAACGCATAACCTTTGAGGTGGATTTACTGTCGTCCCTATCTGATTTGAAAAATTTGAATCTATGTAACCCATAAGAATCAGTGAATCTGTTTGGTAAGCCCACATAAGTTTCTAATCCTTTTCAGGTACATAAGTATATGTCTTACCACAGTTCAACATTCTTGTTTCGGGTTACGTTGATACCCACTGTTCATGCTATCGGCAAAACAGATATCCAATCTCGTGCATAGCATTCCTTAGATTAAGCTTCCTCATTTGCCGAAGCATAAGGAACCGCTTTCATCTTCTTTATCTACTTTTGTGTCACAAGACACATTCACTTAGATAAATTCACATGCTAAACGAGTAAGGATCGTATCATTATATGAAACTTGAGATAAGCATAACATCCTTTCTTGTGATCCATATTACCGTGATCAAAAGAATATTTTTGCTCTTCTTAAGTCCTTCATCTCATACCGCTTTATCAACCATACCCATACGCCCGACAATACTCTTTCATTGTCTCCAATGAGCAAGATACTATCTACGTATAGTACAAGAAATACCACCACGTTTCCATCACTCTTTTCAATACACAAGACCCATCCGATCATTGATTAGATCCATGTCATTGGATTACTTCATCAAAACGGATGTTTCATGATCTTGAAGCTTGTTTTAGTCCATTAATGGACACTTTTAAGCTCACTATCACAATGCTCTTAGCTCTTTGCAATGAATCACTCTGGTTGCTTCACATAGATGTTTCCCTTAAGACTTCCAATCAGGAAAGCTGTCTCGACATCTATTTGCTATTCCTCATATTTCATATGAGTAGCAACAAATAAAAGAGTCCGGATCAACTTAGGCATAGCTACTGGTGAACAGATTTTCTCATAATCGAACCCTTTCTTTCTGAGTATACCTTTTCGCAACAAGCTTGCTTCCAAGGTTTTCACCTTATTCTATGATCCTCTTTTATTCTTGCATGCCCGCTTCCAATGGCTTTTACGCCATTTAGCGGTTCAACAAGCATCCAGACCTAATTTAAAATCCATCGATTCTATTTTAATATTCATTGCACTTTGCTAGGATTTGGCATTTCTAACTTGTAGTGCTTCGTCGTATCCGTGGGTCCATTTCATGTTTGCTAGGGACCAAGTCTCACGACTTTCCAAAACATGTATCTTACAGGTTGTCGAAGAACCCTCCCACTACGACAAAGCACTACATGCAATTGTGTATCAGACGTGACACGTGTTGCAGTTTACCTTGTGGTATATCCTCTTGTACACTTGGTACTTATACTTTGTATTTTTTTTCTCTCACTTCCTTTAGAACAATTTATACATGGGTTTATGATTTAATACATAGTCTCTTTCCAAAAATCTAGTGTTTGTGTTAACAATCACCCTTCGATCTTTTAGACTAAATAAATCACCTTCATTTTTATAGCACATCCCACAAACAAACAAACATTCAAATGAATTACTGTTTCTAGGGCTTATCCATAAAATGAATTAAGTAATTCCAAATAATTCATCATCTATCTAATCATTACCATAAGAATCTTATTCCTTCTATCCACCACATCATTCAGCTGGGGCATGCCCGGTGTAGACCACTTGAGATTTAATCTCAACCTCTGATTAATAGCTCCTAATTATTCTAAGAGGTACTCGTAATGACGATTAAATCATCATTACTTGATATATTTTCCATGATGCTTCACTGTACCAGCCTTGCAATTCTTGAATAAATCAAAGAACTTAGACATGCAGTGCATCAAATAAATATATCGGTATCTAGAATAATCTTCGATTATTCATAACTACCTCTCGCCTAGATAATATTAGGCCCGCTTGAATCAGAATGAACCAATTCCAACATATATATCTTTGGCTCTACACCCCTTTACCTTGAAAAGGTAATTAATCATTTTTACTTCCAAGTAAGACTCGCAAGTCCGATAGTTTCCACTTCAGATAAACCTTACGGTCCATCTGCTATCAACTTTTGAGTCCTACTCAAGTAAAATGATCTAGTCTTAGACGCCAAATGCATGTTTAGTTCATCTCCGAAGATTACTTTCTCTTACTAAGATTAGAAGATGCATTATTAATTACTATTTGTTGCATCTGTGGAATATACATGATTTAAGAGTATACAAATTGTCTGTCAACGTACCATAACAGATTACAACTCTATCCTTCATTATAATGACCATGTCATTTAAATGAAATGGAGTATCCATCTATTAATGCATAGAAACCGAAATCAAATTCTTTCTATGAAAACATAAGTAAAGACAATTTTACAAAATCAAACGTTTATTCATATCGTAAGATAAATAAACAACTCCCACTGCAATAGCCACTAGTCTTGTAGTTTTACCCATGTCATAACAATCTTATCCTCACTTAGTAATGAACATTCAGTGATTCCAGTATCTACACACTTCGTGTCAGTAGATGCCATCACTAATCATGTTTAAACAACTAGTAAGTAAGATTCTATCCTTGTTCACTCCTTTTATGAAATTGAATTTCCTTTACCACATGTTTTGTCAGAAGTTTCCCACCATATACAACCTCTTGTAATTCATGAGAAACTTACTCAAAACATCTAGGCAATTATGAAGAATAAAATTGACTTAGGTTTCCCCTTCAACTTCTATTCCATGTATTTCCAATTCATTCATCAAATTCAATCATGACCTACCGCCTTTTAAATTACTCAAGTATCCGAAGAGTTACATGAGACCATCATATTTCTATGAACCTCTCATCTCTTCACTAGAGACTTTAATAGGCATCATGAGACGTCCATTGTGAGAACACACATGTATTTTCTTAAGCAGTAAAATTCAAAACCAAGATTCTTTTCTAATCATCTAATTTGGACAAGTAAATATAATTTCTTTTAGTTAATAATAAGTGAGATAAAACCATTTGAAAATCAGAGAATCACAAATAAATATACCGATCAAAACTTCAAATTTTATCATTTTATATTGATTATCTCAAAACAATATAAAAATAAAATTCACCGACATCTCAAGCACCGTGAGTCTGCAAGCCACGTTAGTGTGGACGTTTATAAACCCGAACATTTACAAGAGAAGATTTTACCCATTAATTTCATTTGTCAACCTAACTTTATGACAAAATAATTAATAGTCGGTTCCTCTTTAGCCATGCAAATAAAAGCAGTGACTCCGATGGGGAGGATACTTATTATTTACACCTAAGTGTACACCATTATTTGACTCCAAGTCCGCGGCCCAAGCTTATGTGCCTTACAGATGGAGAAGTACACACGCGCTCGGATAACTTTCTACAGTCATCAATTATAAGTCTGTACAGTGATCCGCACATGAACTCATCCGATAGGGAGGAAGGTCTATGCCAACGCGCAAGTTCATATGCATCACATTACAAACATAATTATTTAAAGAAGTCTGTCCCAGCAATCCATGAATAAACTCATCCGATGGGGAGGAAGGCTCTAATGCCGACGCGCAAGTTTATTCACATTGCTAACAAACCAATAATGGAGGCCGCGGGATTTTTTACCAATCCCCTCTCCCACTTAGTTATTCAACACCGAGGGTTTTTACATGCATATAATATTTAAAAATAAAATACGCAACCTAGCATGCTCATACTTCCAAATATATAACAATAATTGACCAATAAAATAATTATAGCAGTTATATATAAGGAAATAAATTGCCAAAAATAAGTTGACTTGATCAACACTCCAACATACATGCATATAATATACCAAATATAATACGCAATCTAGCATGCTTCTATTTAAGGCAATAAATCATAGAGAATCATGCATACATATGTAACAATAATCAATTAATAAATCATTTATAACAGTTATATAACAGCGAATTCGATTGTTCGCAACCAATCACGAATGCGGACAACTGCGATGGGGATCGACCTCCCCGCAACTTGCTCCACCACTCTGGCATCCTGCCCGATCATATTGTGAAGACTCACGTGGAAACTGATGCAGACCAGTCGAACTTGATGCAAACCCGCTCGAACCTGGTGCAGAGTCGATCAAACCTGATGCAGATCAATCGAACCTGATGTGAATCCGCTCGAACCTGGTGCAACATTGATCGAACCTGATGCAGACCAATCGAACCTGATGTAAATTCGCTCGAACCTGGTGCAGCATCGATCGAACCTGATGCAGACCAATCGAACCTGATGCAAATCCATTCGAACCTGGTGCAGCATCGATCGAACTTGATGCAGACCAATCGAACCTGATGCAAATCCGTTCGAACCTGGTGCAGCATCGATTGAATCTGATGCAGACCAATCGAACCTGATGCAAATCTGCTCGAACCTGGTGCAGCATCGATCGAAACCTGATGCAGACCAATCGAACCTGATGCAAATCCGCTCAAACCTGGTGCAGCATCGATCGAACCTGATGCAGACCAATCGAACCTGATGCAAATCCTCTCGAACCTGGTGTAGCATCGATCGAACCTGATGTAGACCAATCGAACCTGATGAAAATCTGCTCGAACCTGGTGCAGCATCGATCGAACCTGATGCAAATCCGCTCGTCCAAGGGCCTACTTGCACGGAACCAAGTTCAGCCCAACGCGCAATATCAAACTACACCAACTGTCGTTCAGGGTTCGCAACTTTAGGAACCCGGGAATCCAATCTCCACCATCCAGAATCTACGCCTGTGAGTTTTGAACATGCTGTCCAAATTACAGGTCGATCCAACGGTTAGATTGTGAGAAACAACTCTTTTCCCTCGACTGCGCAGAACAGAATCGCCCAAAAAACTGCTTCTGTTTTCGGCGTATTCTCGACAACGTAAAACTCCAAATACGATCTTCACCGTTCAGAATGTACATCCACAAAATTCGAACGTGATGACCAAAATTCAGCCTGATCCGACGGTTGAAATTCTAGTTATTGCCTCTGCAATATCACTGCGCTGGATTTTCTCTCAATTTCTTTCTTCCATGTGAAATTGACGAACAGTTTTCGTCGAATTCTCTCACACACAACCATCAACGAATAGATATGATATAGGGTATATTTCACATAGGGATATTCATGGTTTGCGCAGTAAAACCAAAACCCTAAACATGCGATCCTAATTTCGAAAAATTAACCACATAAACCCTAGTCTAACGTGTCACGCTTCACCACGAAACCGAAGCTCTGATACCAATTGTTGGCGTTCGATCATTTGGTTAACATGAACCGTTAGCATACCATGCGTTTCTAACACAGCAGAAGTAATAAATCATAGAAACGATTACCGTTCACCAGGGTATGTTGATGATGATTAATTCTCGCAGGCAGCCTGCGCAGTCCCATGAGAATGGCCATAACTTCCTCGTCTGATATCGGAATTGAGTGATCTTTGCGTTCAGACGATCCTCTCTTCGATGGATTTCCGTCAGTTTATTGATCATTAAATTCTGAGCACCGTACGAATTTATACAAATTTCGCAAGGTCGCGGACAGCATCAGCAAACTACCTTCTGATCTTCTGCTGTATGTCCCAAGTCCGATCTCGACGTCGTGTGGGCGACGATCTACGAGACCTCCTCAATCTGCTCTCAACCCTCATAACACGTGAATAATCAATTAGATTAGGGTTCCAGATAAGTTGAGGTGACTTATATACATGGGCTACAGCAGGGACCATGAGGAGAAATTGGGTTGGGCCTCCATTGGGCTTAAGTATCCAAGCTTAGCCCAAAGCTTATACTTAAGTCCAATAATAATAATATATTCCACTAAAATATTATTATTGCACTACCGTACCAATCCCAAAATTACATTTTGGGCTCCTTCTTATTATGAGTCCATTAGTCTCCCCATGTTTAAGATATACAATGTCCATTAATTAATTAAGTTACTGACAACCCAATTAATTAATATCTCATCCAAGAGTAGTACCACTCAACCTCATTATCATGCCGGAATAAATTCCACCTGCAGGATTTACATGATAATCCTTATGAGCTCCTCAAGGGGACATCATCAACCTATGACGGACACGGATTCCTTCTACAATCAACAGCACACCATAGAGACAGCACTACTTCCCAACTCATCGAATTTGTTGATTTAATTACATGTAAATCTCACCCATTGATGAATCAAAGAAATACATACTGCCCTATGTGTCGAGGTTATTGTATAGGGATTAAGATTACGAACTTCCATAATAACTGAGATCAAGTTCTCCTATAAGTCAGTATAAGTCGAACGATCTCAAGCGGTCCTGCTCAATACACACAAGTGCACTAATGTGATTCTATAGCCAAGACAAGCTAATACCAAACCACACTACAACCATCCCGATAGAGAGTCCCCGTCTATCTCGGTTGTGAGCATCAGTTTATACTTTATAAGAAAACCGATAATATGATCTTCCGCGTGTTGTCGCACAACATATTATCTACAGTATAAAGTAAGTGGACTATTGCATCGAACATATAAATAAATTATAAGATGCAATCATTTGATCATATGATTCTCATTTCAAATTAATTGTTACAATATTGTTCATACAAAAAGCTAGATTTTTAGTATACAATCTAACAGATACATCTTTGGAAAGCCACGAAAGAGAGGATCGCTGTTCTTTGTCTCATTTCTAGTAAAATATTTAAGAGTAAGAGACTCTATCGTCGAGTACACGTGTGACCAAGTACAAAATTTATAAAAATGTCATCCCAAGGGAAAATAAACTTGTGGTTATATCCGAATTTGTCATTTATTTATGATTTGTAAGAATGTCAAGATTGAAGTTTTGGTATTTAGACTACTTATTATTCTAATCAATTAACTAAAAATTAAACTAGCAACAAAATGTATCAAATATATCGAACAAATGATGAATGGAATGTAGATAGAATTCACTTGAGAAGGGAGCAAGGCTAATCATAATCATGGTTAAAAATATAGCTAGATATGCATAACTCTTGATGGTGAACTTCATTAACTTTGGACTAAAAGCAATCACGTTTTTACCCCTAATCCCTATGGACAAGGCAATTAGGTTCTCTTCTCTTTTACAAGTCTAAATCTCCTAGGATTGTTCTTAATCTCAATTCCCTTAAGGTACTATGATAATAAGTTTGGTTCTTTTCACTCAATTTCTTAAGTGTCCCCTTATGAAGGTTCTAAGCATAAGAAGTGTATGACTTACCTCCCATCTGATTAGCCATTTTGTAGTAGGGATGACCAATTGAAACAATTTATCAAACCACAGGGAGGTAGGTACTAGTACTTAAGCGATATCACGTTTCTTGTAATTTTATAGAGACGAATCATCAATAAAGTGGTTGTTCAAACAAGTAAATAGAAGTAATCAAAGCAAATAAGCAAACAATGATCAACAAACAAGATGGATGGATGAAAAGTGGTTTACCAAATTGATTAAAAGTGAGATTAACAACAATCAATAAGTGGTAATTCTAGGAATAATGTATCAAATTCATATGTATCATGGATATAGGATTAAGGGCCAACACTAAGTTCACCTAAACTCCCTCTCGAGATGGATAGGATATGATTATCAAATAGCTCAATAGATTGGTTCTCACACAAACAATTCCAACTAGGTACTAAGCTTGAAATGAGAGTCCCTTCACACGATTAATCAACCTCTCGATCAAACCAATCACATGTTCTATCAAAGGGTTCTAAATTATGAAGGATTTCTCAATCTCTTTACAACTTATAATTAACATGAAGTGCATGATAACTTGATTCAATCAACTATCCTAAACATATAATTGATTTCTCAATCTAATCACATGCCCATGACAATTAACAACACAAATCAACATTACAAATAAAGCAATTAATAATCAATAATAGAAAATCATAGATCCAATCAACATATTAATTCAAATACACAAATCCTCAAAATTAACCAACAACTCTCATGTTGCTAATCCCACAAGGGAGATTAGCCTACAATATTCAAAAGGAAATTAACATAGACATTAAGATCCTTACAAATCATGATGAAACTATGAGGTTTAACTACAAATTATGGAAGAAAACTCCCTTGAAGTGCTTCAATAGTGATCTCCTTCCTTCCTTGCAATTCTCCTCTCTTCCTTGCTTCTTCTCTTCAATTTGATGAAGGTTTTGATGGTGGGATGATGGTAGATGAAATAGATGGTGAATGGATGAAGATGATGGTGTGAATGGAAGGAAATGGTATGTGATCAAGGTGTAGAGGTGCAAATTGGTGGAATCTCCAGTCTCCTTTGAAATGTTGAACTTGAGGCTATTTATACTCTCTCCAAGTTGGGCCACTAATTAATCATCAACTGGGCTTTTTATACACACTTACACACATTGGCAAGTGAAATTTGAATTTTAGGCCCAAAAACATGCAACTCGAGTTGGCCTTACCCAACTCGAGTTGCAACACGAGTCGAGTTGGAGGTGTGTAACTCGAGCTAAAGTAGCTCGACTCATGTTGGCTACTCGTGCACCCACCTGTTCGGTCGTGTTGCGAGGCTCCGAAACTGAAAATCCCACGGAAGGCAGCTTGACTCGAGCTAGCAACTCGAGTTGCAGCTTGCAAGTCGAGTTGGCTCACTGTACAATTTTTGGTCACTGCCCTGCTCCTTACACGACTCGAATTGCAAGTCGAGTTGGACCCTGCAACTCGAGTAAGCTCTCTGGATAATTTTTGACCCCAACTCGACTTGATCTCAACTCGAGTTGCACCTTGCAACTCGAGTTGGGTCCCGGCAGCCCATTTCTTGCTCGTTTCAGTTCCCGTCTCTATTTTTGCTCCGTTTTCACATGTTTTACATATGTTTAAGCTCATTCTCTCACATTTCCATGGAAAAACATAACACAACCAAATAACACATAAAATACGGATAAAATACTATGAAAACAGACATAAAAAGACAATAAAATCTAGGTGAAAATATCACTCATCACCCTCACACTAACATACATGCTCATTTTAATATATGATTCAATTAAACACCTAATCATAATATTGGAATGACCATCCTAACACTCTGAATAGAGAATTTAATCATACAAGTATTGAAATGAAAACATGATTCATTAATCATAAAAGGAAATCCAAAATTAACTCAATTCAACATCTCAAATCCTACATATCTAGCATTCTTCTCAACCAATCATATGATTAGCCTTACTATAGGACTAGCCATTACACATTGTGTTTAGATCAATACATTCAAAGGCTTGCTCCATTTGAAGAAAATCAACAATTGAAAAGTAGATTGGCTTCTCTTTTGTGGAGATAACCTTCCTTCTCTTCAAAATGCTAACTTCTTCAATCATTGATGCTTTTCTCTTCTCAAGTGGTGGATGGGTGGATTGATTGTTGAAGATCAAGTGAAATGGATGGATCAAATGTATGGAGATGATTCAAATGGATCTAGTGTGTGAAAATATGGTGTGGAGTGTGTGTAACTGCTCTAATTCTGATCTCTTTTCTGAATTTTTGCAAAAGTCATCATTTTATATCACTTAGGGGCCTTCTAGAAGCTTTCGAAATATTCTGAAATATGCACTGCCTTTTGCACCTACACGGGCCGTGTAGCAGCGCACGGCTCGTGTAGTACACACCTAGTTCAGCATGTTCTGTGTTTTCTCGAACACAGCCCGTGCGCCCACACACGGCCTCTCACATGGGGGTGTAGCGATTTCTGACGACTATGCACAGGCTTTCTCAAATCCACCCACTAATCCATCCATCCACCAATTTAAGAAGGGGAATTCATTATTGGTTGAAGATTGGAGCATATTGAAGGAAGAGAAGGCCTACTTCAAAAGGGAAGCCAACTTACCTTTAATTTGTGATTTTCTTCATTATTTGGCTCAATTGGAGCAAGCCATGGATTATGTTGATTTTATTATGATTTGTAGTGGCTAGTCCTCCAGTGCGGCTAGCAATGTGATTGGTTAGAAATTATGTAGATTTTGCACACTACATATTTGATGAAATGATTGTTATGAAAAATTTCTATCATGAATGCTTATTCTCATTTTATGTATAATTTGTGTGATTAAATTCTCTATTCATAGTGTTAAGATGGTCACTCCAATATTATGCTTAGTGGTTTAATTGAATCATTGATTGCATGAGGTGACTATATTAGTATGTGGGGAGTTTGACCATAACCTTCATATGCTTAGAATTACATGATAGGACATTATTGATAATTACTTGTGAAAGTATTTGATATGATGAGGGGACCCAAACCATGACTCACTTGACCTTAGAAAGGGAACACTAGGAAAACGTCCCTGCTAGAGGAAATTCTTCGTTATAATATCTCTATATTGGTATATTAATATCCGTAAGTACCTATAGGAAGAGTGAGGATTGGAGACAATCTTCGTAAGTGCCCTTAATATCATAACATGAAAATCATCATTCATGTGTGTGTGTGAGTCTACATGAGCCTTTTCCATGATGTTGCTTGCCTTATATACTTCTTAGATTGTACACCTTCATCCATCATCCATCCCATTTGTATATATTTCTATCTTTTAGTTACTTTCCTAGTTGTTAGTTTTTAGTGTTAAACAACTCCCTCCTTAATCGATTAATCCTTCTAGAGTGAAGCACTTCTCAAACATGGCTACCCACTTTCGCCCTTGAGTTCGATATATTATAAATTTTGCACTTGGTCGCTTACGTGTTACAAACGATAGAATACACTTGCTCTAATAAATTTAACCAAAATTTGGCATCTTATATTTGCTTTAGAAAATTTGTTCTAATTTTTCTTTCTCTTGTAGGTGTATACCTTAAGAAGGAAGAATTAAGTGAACAAGCCAAAAAAAAAAATGAGCTACATGGAAAATATTCAAAACATGATGAACGCAAATGCTCTTTCTAATGGGGAAGCTCAAGGAGATATAAGGATAGTTCAGGGGGTTCAAGTTCCCAATTTAAAATTTCTTCAACAAGTTTATTGAAATCTTTTTGCTCCTCAACAACAAGTTTATCTTCAAGTGCTTCATAATGTACACCCTCAAGTTCCTCAAGACATGATGAATATGACTATTAGAGATCATTTCCAACCGAAGGTAGTTCAACAAATTATGGCTCCTCTGATCACCGCCAATGATTTTGAGTTGAAGGCGAGTTTGATTCGGATGGTTCAATCAAACAAATTTGATGGAGATCCAACCGAAGATCCAAATGACCACCTTGCCCACTTCACATAGATAGCGAATACTATTAAAATGAATGGGGTGAGTGAAGATTGCATTAATATGCGGCTCTTTCCTTTTTCTTTAAATGAATACTATTAAAAATGACTTGGAACGATCACTCCTGGGACATGCAACACTTGGAAAGATCTTGCTCAATGTTTTCTCGATAAATACTTTCCACTTTTAAAGACAATACAATTGCAAAGTCTCATTGCTCAATTTAAGCAATTGCCTCATGAGATCTTTCATGAGTCATGGGAGAGGTTCAAGGAGATGTTGAGGAAGTGTCCTCATCATGGTTTCTCGGAGGAGCAACAAGTGGGATTCTTCTATCAAGGCTTGAACAGAAGAGATCAATTATTCGTTGATGCGTCATCCGGTGGGTCTATTTTTGGCATCACCGCTCAAAGAGCAATAAGAATTTTTGAAGAAATTGCCATGAATACATCCCAATGGCCTATGGAGAGCATAAAATGTAGCTATGATTTGGAGAATGTAGCTAAATGTGGTGTAGTTTTTCCATCGATGTTCAATTTGGGGAGAAAATTGCCAAATGATGAGAGAAAATTGCCTTCGGAGGATTTTTTGCACAAGTATATTAAGGATAATGAAGTTAGGATGAAAGCATTTGAAGAGAGAGTTGAAAAATTCGAGTTGTTATTTCTTGATGTGAAGAGTTCTATAGAGGTGAGGATGGAATCTATGGAGCATCAGTTAGGCCAAATCTCAACCACCTTGAAAAATATACAAATAAGTATATCTTCTACATCGAAGACTAAGGATCAATGTATGGCTATTTACTCTCAGGATAAGGAAATAATGGTTGAAGAAGGGTTGGATGCTTGTAAGGTGGTTGATAAAGAAGAGGTTAGAAAAGAGGATAGTTTGGGGGTTGATAAGGCTACAAAGGAGAAGAGAGAAAGAGTTCCTAAATTGGTGAAAGCAAAAGAGTAAGAAGAGTTGAAGGAGGAATTAGATAGATTTGTTGAGTCTCTTGAGATGATGCTTAAGAAAGAAAAATTCCGAGATCAAGAAGAGATTTATGCACTTAAGATGGAAGAAGAGAAACCTCCGGAGATTAAGATCTTTGATTTTACTCCATATGAAGAAAAAATTTCTCATTCTCTTAAACTTTCAAATTCTCTTATGAATCTTCATAATTTTGTTGATAAAAATTTGTTTGCTGATAATTGTAGGACAAGGATTGTAAGAGAGCATCAACATTCATCACTGCAGAGCATATCTTTGCCTGAATTCTTACCGGGAGATGTGGTAGAAATTCAAAATTCATGGGGAGCCTGATGGAAAAAATGGAACAAGTGGAAAGGGTCATTCATTGTGAAGAATGTCTTCGGAAAAGAATTGCTTGAGTTATTTAACAAGAAAAGATACCTCCTAGTGGTTGAGCAAGAAAGAACAAGACACTATTTCAAGAAGAAACCTATGAAAGTGCCCAAAGATTATTCTAGACCACCATCACCTTGAAAAAATCTCATCCGACTTGAAGACGTTAAACTTAACGCTAGATGGGAGGCACCCCATTATTATCTTTTATCTCTTTCTTAGTGTGCTTTTATTTTATTTCTTGTCTTTTTAGGAACATGAAAGAGTTTTCCGGTGATGGACTTGAAGTGAAGAGTGGTGCAATAAATTTGGTAACAAAATTCTTTCCAAACTAAAATTGAACTCTTAGTTAAATTTAAGTTTGGGGAGCTTGCTCGTTTTGTTACTCGTTCATCTTGTTCTTAGTTTGCACATTTTGCACCGGCGCACCTTTTGTCCTCTTGTTCTTATTGTTAGTTGTTTTCCCTTGTGTTTCTTGTCATTCAATATTCTCTTATGGAGCTTATTTGATGGTTGTTTGAAGCTATAAGATTAGGTTGGATTATGTAGTTGGATTGGTGTGAATTTGTGAACATATTATGGTTGGGAATTTACTTGCATGGTGCTTGTTCACCCTATTGACGAACTGTGAGATTTTGAGCCTTGAATTCGTAATTGTTATATGATTCATTCTTTCATCATTTATATGTATGTGCTCTAGAACTTGCCATTCGTCTTGCTTGAGGCTACGTTTGTATGGAGACTTTTGAAAATGATTTTAGGCCATCTTTGATCTTTAAAGTTAGAGCCAAATACATATTTTTCCTACCTTTCAACATTATCCATTGCTAGCCAACTTGAGCCATTTTAGCCTATATTCTTTGATAAACACATCATCTAGCCAAATACCACTTAAAGCTAAGAAAGAACCCTATGTGTGGAGATTGATTAGAGAAATTATAGCTAGACAATGTGAAAGGCAAGAGAATGAAGGAGGGAAGAAAAAAAAAGGGTTATGAAAGAAGAATATGAGATGTAAAAGAGCGTGAAAGAAAAAGAAAATGAGCTTGAATTGTTATTGTGATATATTTTAAAGATCAAGTTCAAGAAAAACTCAAAGAAGGAAATTGTTGTTGTCCATGAAAAGGGAAAGTTGAAAAAGTCTTGAATAAGTGATAAGAAAGAAGGAGAAGATGTGGAAAAAGAAATAAAAAAGGGTTACAAAGCTTTCAATATGATCTCTCCACACTTTTAGTCACATTTATCCTATATTTACTCTTCCCTAACCAAAGAGCCTTCATTACATCCAAATGAAAAGTCCTATTTGATTCGATTGTTGACTCACATGATTAGTGGTGGAGAGTCTAGACTTGTGGCAAGCCTATAGTAATGCATGCATGTGAATTGATTTTTGAGAGTATACACCTCCATAATTTTCTAAATACTTTGAGAGTGAGTGCATTCACACCATGAGAGGATAAATGAGAATGAGTATTGTGGTTACATTTCCCACCATGATTTTTTGCATTTGTTTATTGATATCCGATTATATGATTTGATTTGATTGTGTAGTTGAGAATGACTATATTCTTTATTCACTCCATGCTTCAATTCTATGCAATTTCTCCCCTCATGTTCCTTTTCTTTTCTGTTGTTTGTGGGCGAACAACACTTCAAGTTTGGAGGTTTGATGAGCATAGAAATTACTAGAAAATATGGTCCATTTTTAGTTAGGATTTATATAATTAAGGTTGTTTTTAGTGATTAATTTCTTTAATTCCTTAATTTTTGTGGAGAATGGTACTCTTGTTAGAATTTGCAGAATTTATACTTAAATGAGCTTCTACGTTCAATTACGAGTTCCAAGTTAATGCCAGATAAAAAGGATTTTGGTTATAGTTTTCCGTGCGATGGTCCTGGACGAGAATTATCCTGATTTTCATTGATATTCATTAGATAAGACTCTTCAGAAATGGGTACTGCGAGTTGTTTCATACCATAAATAAACCCAAACGCTCAAAAAATCCGTTCGGCAGGCGAATTCACACCTCTTACAACCAACACAGTCTTCGGTCCTTGGAGCAGAGGCAATTTGTTTAGCTTTACATCCGTCCCAGGGTATCATTTCTAATACATCCGTGGGGCACGCCTTATATGACCAATCATATAAGCCGTTTATAATTTGATCCCAACGTTTTCTTTTCGGACCTAACTTAACAAATTCAAGGCGTGAGAGAAAACGGGACTTGATTCGAAGTTAAAACAAGCAAAAACAGGGCAAAACAGTAAAACAGCGCAAGCTGAACATTTCAGCAAAATGGCTGCGCCCAGCCTAATTTCAGCCCAATTCAGAATTCTCTTTAGCCCATTTACAATTAAAATTGCAGGTATGTGCCACCTTTAATTAGGAAATCAAATTGGCATTAGTTGAAGACATGCACATTTTCTTGAATCCATACAAAAGGGCCTGCATTTAATTTGTGAGGAGAAAGTCAAATTGTATAAGAATTCTTTATGGCCCACTTCATCCAAAAGAGAATACACCTGATTTAAAAGCCCACTAACTTGGAATGAAAGGAGGTAGCAGCCGTGTGATTGCAGAGGGGTTGAACAACACTTCAGTTCCTATTACTCTGTTTTTTCCTTTTCTTTCTTTATTCATCTTTCATCAAATTCCACTAATTCCACCTATTTAATTTATGAATTTCCTCCACATTCTACTCCAAGTGATCAAGGAAGCAAAGAAGGTTGAAAATTGTAAGAGAAGATAGAAGCTTTCATTGAATAAGTTTAAGGGAAGCATTTACTGTAGTTTGTAATTTACTTAGGGTTTAATTATGGGATTTTTAAGAAAATTTATTTTATTTTGCTTAATACTATGTTAGGCTAATCTCCTTTGTGAGATTAGCTCCAGGTGTTGGATAATTTTAGGTTTTATGCAATTGGATTTTAATCTTAATTGGGCATTTGTGTTATTTCCATCATTGATGTTTATTGCTTGATGTATATGTTTGATTTGTGTGATTAATTATCATGGGCATGTGATTAGGTTGATAAATCAATTATATGTTTATGATAATTCATTGAATCATTTCATCATACACTTCATGTGAATTAATTTAGAATGAGACAAAGATATCCTTCTAGATTTAGAACCCTTTGATAGAACATTTAATTGGCTTAATCGAGAGATTAGTTAATTAGGTGAGGAGACCCAAACCATTAGTGAATTCATAGTACCTTAAAAGAGAATATTGTCTGTGATTTAGTACCTCGTTAGGGAACTCGTAGACTAATTAGTACCTAGTGGGAGATGTTAACTTTGGTCTCGATCCTTTATTCTTTTGGGAGCCTTATTGAGGGCCTACATCCTCTTCATTTCGAGAGAGAGAGAGTTTAGGTGGAAATCGTGATCGCTCCTATGCCATGTCCATGATAGATTAGAATTAATTGCATGATTACTTTATTATCCATATGATTGTTGCTAATCTCATCCTTATATTATTTGGAAACCCTTTCTTCTTGCATTCATTTCATTATTTGCATTAGTTTAAGTGCATTCATTTACATTCTTATCCTCCATCCCATTCCGTTGCCCTTATAAAATCACGATAAACTTGAGATCTCTTAAACTCTAATACCTTCCTCCATATGGTTCGATAAATTCTTTAATTGGTCATCCCAACTATACTACGACCAATTACCTGATGCAATAACAGTTTGCCAGGACGTTTAATAGTCTACATGCATTAATTATATTCATGTGGAGGATTATTGGAACTGGTTAAATAATAAAAGTGGGTCAAGCCTATCTTTTACTAATATTCTTGTAAATTTCATTGTAAAAAATGAAAACAAATTGCATACTTAAAAACTACATTTCGAGTGGATGAATTTAATGTATAAGTTTGCTCAAATTCAATTTCGGGTGAATGGGTAATTAATAAATGAAATTAGCAATTTAATTAAAAAGAAGCATATGTTCGAACCAAGGATATTGGAGGTTCTTGGTTTGGCTCAAAAATTCAAATTCAAATTTAAAATGAAGGGATGCGATCCTAACCATTAGATCTTGATCTTAATCAAGAGGTGAGATATGATGGTGCAAAACAATCTGAGACATCCTTTCGAAGGTGGCACCATACCTCTTCAACTCTTGTAAATAGATCTCCAAATCTCCTGCAGAAATCATTCAAATCCAGCATTGAAAATCAAGCATATTACAATATAGTCCCAATAGTTCTAGAATTCCAAAATCAAGTCCGAATGTTCTAAAATATTTGTTTGTTTGCCAATAATTTTGGACTCGTTGTATTACAAATCTAAAACTCAAAGTCGTATATTGGAGGCGGTTGCTATAATTCGTAAACACATGAGTACAAAGCAATTTCGTCGTAAGGAGAATGTGCGTAATTCTTGACTCGACTTTACAAAAGTAATTCATAAGCCGTTTTAAATACTACCTCTATACCCAACAGTTCTACAGTTCTACCCATTGTCATCCCCATGAAACACTTTGTCCCACATATACCCTACTCATCACCAACCCCGAGACACCAATTGGACCTATCTTCGTATACATGTATATATCCCTTAAATAACGAAAAGGCACACCTTTCTTCCCTTTTGGAGGGAAAAAACTGTATAAAAAATAGGATAATACATGAATGATCAATTCTAGTAAAATTGTTCAAATCCTAATTCCACACTCCCATCATTAACCATGCAACTTGGTTGTCGATGAATATGTTTCCATGGGTAACTTTATATTAATTTTCAGTGTTGATCCTGAGAAAATTCATCGATAAATATGGTAGCTATGTGTTTCAATGCAACTGCAAGACCAAGTGATACAACTTAAATTAACAAAAAAGAAGAATTAAAAAATAAACCACTTTCCAAGCGAGTTAAGCTCCTAAAAAAAGGGGAGAATGATAAACTAGAATAACCTCACAATAATTATCTATGATCTATGCCTTGCCAGCAGAAACAACAAACATTTAAATGGAATGTAAATGAGTAGAGACGTGGATGCTATTGCTCTGCTTCTCACATGTAACCAACTTGTACCTTTTGAATACTGAATAGTGGGCCTTCAACTCTTGCTGGACCTCTAGGTTACCCATATGGTGTGTTGAGTTCAATTGTTACTTCACGTGGGCCAAATTAATTAGATGATCTGTATAACCTAATTAAATCACCTCCATAGTCATACAACACCTTCAAGAATAGATTAAATAAGTCATTTGAAATTGTAACAACCCATATAATTTTATACATGAATCCAATTGTGGCCCAACTCATAGAGGCCCAATACAAGCATAAAGCATAATCCAGCCCACCTGTTGCTGCAACCACGTGAATGAAGAAGAGGAATCAGGGTTTTATACACTTTCATTATTTATGAAATCTCCTCCTGTCCAAGAAATGATCATATCTCGTCTATTCTCAAAGAGATATCTCCCTACAATCAAATTCCAAATTTGTTCTCTTTGCTAAGGAAAGTTTGACCACTCTAACACATTAATTTTTCTTGAGATTTGGCCCATCCATTCAAGCATAAAAACCGATCATTCTTTTCATCCTTACACATCACTCACAGTTTCTTGTCACGCGGCTGCACTTGTACGAAGAGAAAAGGGTTTCGAAGGATCTTGATCGCGATATTTTATACTTGAATCTAAGGCTCTTACACGGTTAAATGGTGGGGATTTACTCATCTTATGAATGTTGAATTATATTCGTATGTGAATGTTGAAGTTGACTGAAAATTATTATCACTGAGATTGTTCTTGCACTTATGAAATCATATATAGCATGGGTATGGGCTGCACTAGTGCCATACTATAGCATGGGTATGGGCTGAAATAGTGCCATACTATAGCATGAGTAAGGGCTGTAAAGGGGTGCCTTACTAACGAATAGCGATATCATAACCTTACACGAATATGGGTCGAAAGGTGCCATATTGACATGACAGGATTGTATTGTAAGTGAAATTATATTCTCGCACATGAATTATTTGACGTCTGTAAGCATGCTTAAGTCTCAACTGAGCTTGTGGTTGCTCACCCCAAAAATTTTCCTCCTTTCAGATTAAGGCGTGGCGATAGCGTACGAGCGGGGAGCGTCGAGAAGGAGGAGACTATATAAAATTTTGAATAAGTTTGCAGTCCCTGTCTCATCCTCATTTCACTCTTGGCATGAAAACATTAAATTGTGGTTTTGTTGATTTACTGTCATATTGATTCTAAAATAAATTTATATAAAGAGAATAATTTGGATGTGTAGAAAGATACATTCTTATTCACAAGAACAGTGATATATATAATACAATTCTGATCTATATCTAATGCCTAAATTACGTACAGAAAATTAATGAGAATATTACAATTACTCCTAATTAATGGAAAGAATAACAACAACGTGATTGAAGGAGTATTTACAAATAATAAAGACAGACGTTATCTTCTATCATGCCCTCGCAAGATGGAGCTACGTGAGGAGAGTCCTATATTGAGCAATAGACTTTGAAAACGTGCACGAGGCAAGGGTTTGGTGAGAGCATCCTCAAGCTGATCCACAGAAGAGACGCGAGTTACCCGAAGGACGTCATCTTGAACTAGTTGCCGAATAAAATGAAAGTCAAGAGCCACATGTTTCATCCTTGAATGGAAAACATGATTTGAGCATAGATTTGTGGCGCCAATATTATCACAGTAAATGACAGGTTTGTGTGGAACTTTAATGCTAAGTTCACTAAAGAGAGAGTTGATCCAACATATCTCAGCGGCTGTAGAGGCTACAGTTCTGTATTCAGCCTCTGTTGATGACCTTGCAACTGTGTTTTGCTTTTTCGAACTCCAGGAGATCGGGTTACGTCCTAAATAGACAATGTACGCACTAGTAGACGTATAGTCATCTTTGTTCCCAGCCCAACCGCCATCCGAATAAGCATGCAAAGTAGTTGGCGAATCTTGGTAGAGTGTGACACTGTGGTGAATAGTACCACATAAATACCGAAGAAGTCTTTTTGTTGCATTCCAATGATCTGTAGTTGGGCGGTGTATGAACTTGGAGAGCTTGTTGACTGCATATGCGATGTTGGGCCGAGTGAGAGAGAGATACTGGAGACTCCCTATAACCATGCGAAACTCAAAAGGATCTGACAAAGCTGTTTCGAAATGCAGTGTTAAAGGAGGCGAGTTGGTTAAGGGGGTAGAAACAGGATGAGCATCTACCATCTTCGTACGAGCCAACAGATCAGCAATGTAACGTCTTTGAGATAAAATAAGACCTTGTGGACAGGACACCACCTCAACACCCAAAAAATAGTGAATATTATCAAGGTCCTTGAGAGAAAACCTTTGAGCCAATATATTGATGAAGCCATGAACATAATCTTTCTGATTGCCTGTGACAATAATGTCATCAACATATACTAAAATAAGAACAATAATACCTCCATTGTTGTAGATAAACAATGGCGTATCAGCAGCGGAGTTGGCGAAATGAGATGTGAGAAGAAACGGGCGAAGCTCAGTATACCAGGCACGTGATGCCTGCTTGAGACCATAAATAGCTTTTCGAAGCTTGCAGACATGAGTGGGATGATCTGGGTCAATAAAACCTGGAGGTTGAGCCATGTATACATCATCTGGAAGGGATCCTTGAAGGAATGCATTATTAACATCGAGTTGGCACAAAGGCCAACCGCCACTGATAGATATGGAAAGTACGAGACGAACAGTGACCGATTTTACTACCGGACTGAATGGCTCCTGATAATCAACTCCAGGGCGTTGATGAAAACCCTTAGCAACAAGACGTGCTTTATACCTGTCAATGAAACCATCAGGATGTTGTTTGATTCTAAAAATCCACTTACAACCAACTATGTTTGGAACGTTGGTTGGAGGCACAAGTTCCCAAGTTCCATTGCAAATTAGAGCATCAAATTCAGCAGACATTGCTTTTCTCCAATTAATGTCTTTCATAGCTTGTGAAACACAAGTTGGTTCTAGCAGATGGGTGAGTTGAGCAGAGAGAGATATTTTGGGATTTGGTTTGAAGATGTTGTTCCGAGAACGGGTGATAATGTGTGAAGTACGAGCGGCATTTTGAGGGAGAATGGGGGCAGGCTCGTTGGGTAGTTGAGGGAGAATAGGGGCAGGCTCATTGGGTGGTTGAGTGATTGGGGAATTATCAATTGGTGGAGAAGTTGAATGGGAATGATGTTGTGGAGAGTATGATGCAGAGGACAAAGAGGGTTCAGATGGAGAAGTTACCTGAGGTGGCATGCGTGTTGAATCCACTGAAAAAGGAGCCTCGAAAGTAGTCAGAGATGGAGTAAATGATGTACGTATGAGAATATGTTCGGGCAGCCATGTTGTGGTACTTGACTCACTAGGGCGATCCAATTGTTGTAGAAGGTGAGACATGGGATAGTCACTTTCAACAAAGCGAACATGTCTTGAAGCAAATGTTCTACGTGAAGTTGGATCAAAGCATATATATGCACTTTGAGTAAGTGAATATCTAAGAAATACACAAGGATTGAATTTGGTAGCAAGTTTATGTGGAGAATATGGGCGTAACCAAGGATAACACAAGCAACAGAACGTACGGAGTTTATTGTAGTTGGGTGGTGACTAGAACAATTTCAGATAAGGTGACAACATATTTAGAGTAGATGATGGGGGACGGTTAATGAGGTAAACAGCGGTTAGAAATGCATGTGGCCAAAAGACGAGAGGGATAGATGCATTTGTGAGGAGTGAAAGGCCTGTTTCAACTATGTGGCGATGTCTGCATTCAGAAAATCCATTATGTTCAGGAGTGTGGGGTAGAGACGTGAGGTGTGTTATGCCATGGATGGATAAGAAATTATTTAAAGCCATATATTCACCACCATTATCGGTATAGAGTGTCACAATTTTGATTTGAAAAAAAATTTCAACTAGTGCTTTGAAACGTGTAAAAACTTGGGCAACATCGGATTTCTTCTTAATTGGATAAAGCCAAATGTAATGAGTGTTATGATCTACGAAAATCACATAATATTTGTATCCATCAATGGAATGTAATGGTGATGTCCAGACATCAGAAAATACAACTTGAAGAGGGGAAGTAGAAACAACAGTGGACTCAGAAAATGGTAGTTTACGACTTTTATTGCAATAACAGGCATTACAATGACTTGATAAAGGTGTAGTGGAAACTGACTTTAAGTGATATGTGGAATGGATGTGACGCTGAATGGGCTTAGATGGGTGACCAAGACGTTGATGCCAATTAGTTTTCATACTGGTAAAAATGGATGGAAGAGAGGTGGAGGATACCGTTGTCTATTCATATACTCCATCTCTAGACTTTCCTTCCAGAAGTCTCGCTCCTGTCAGTAGATCCTTCACGTGAAAAGAGAATGGTAAGAATTCAATAGAGGTTTGATTGGTTTTGCAAAATTGAGAAATAGAGATCAAGTTACACTTCATGTTAGGAACAAATAAAACATTATTCAGATGAAAATTGCGAGAGTGAGAAGGACTGGATGTAGAACCAGTTGTGGAGATGTGTAACCCCGTACCATCACCAATCACAATGTCATCGGGTCCATCGTATGGAGCATGGAGTGAAAGATTATTCAAATCGGTTGTGACATGATGAGATGCACCACTATCTAATAGCCATGTAGGTGGGTTGACATCACTTGATGTGGCAACATGAGCAGCTGGAGGCCATGGAGGACAACTAGTAGGTGCTTGAGAAGTGTTGGTTGCGGGTATAAGTCTGAACCTCGGACAATTGGATGTTGTATGACTGAGTTCACGACATCCTTGACATTTGCCAAGATATGGGCGTGGGGTATGCCCAACAGATGGTGATTGTTGAGGACGCGAATTAGATCGATTGTTTTGTTGATGAGGGCGAAAGTTTTCAGAATTGTGAGTTGAGGCTGCATTCGATGTTGCTGGAAAAGAGAGGGAGAGAGATTGTGATTGCTGCAAAATAAGTTCATGATTAATCAATTTCTCATGGAGCTCATCAAAGGAGATAGGGGTGTCACGTCCCTCAACAATGTCAACAATGTGACGATAATCATCGTCGAGTCCGGCTAGAATTGTTTCAATCAGGTCTTCATGATCAAGAGATTTCCCTAGCGCTGCAAGTTCATCAGCACGACTTTTGACAAACTGCATGAAATCAAAAATAGATCGGGAGCCTTTCGTGGATCGTTTGAGCTGATCTTTGATTTGTTTAATATGACCAAGAGATGGTCGAGCATAGGTGTCGGCAAGAGTTAGCCATGCTGCTCGAGATGTGGTGGCTTGTTGGATTAGCGGGATAAGAGGGGCAGATATCGATCCGACAAGAGCGCCGAATAAAAGTTTATCTTGCCGGATCCAAGGTTGGAAGTCAGGATTTGGAACTTCTTCTGTGTTGTTGCAGATTTTCGGAGATGGACATGGATAAGAGCCATCTACATATTTGTAGAGATCATATCCAATTAAGAGAGCCTCAATTTATAGCTTCCAGGAAAAATAATTGGTGGGGGTTAGTTTCATAATATTGTGATGAGAGATGTTGAGCAATGGGGGGGAGGTAGTGGATTGAGTTTGATCAATGACTGTGGTGGGTGGAGTGGTGGTGATCACTGGATCAGTGGAAGCCATTTGAGCAGGTATTAAGAAAAAGAAGTTAGGATTTGCGGTGTGATACCATATAAAGAGAATAATTTGGATGTGTAGAAAGATACATTCTTATTCACAAGAATAGTGATATATATATATATATATAATACAATTCTGCTCTATATCTAATGCCTAAATTACGTATAGGAAATTAATGAGAATATTACAATTACTTCTAATTAATGAAAAAAATAACAACGACGTGATTGAAGGAGTATTTACAAATAATAAAGACAGACCTTATCTTCTATCAATTTCATGTTGGTATTGAATATTGATGGAAACTTGTGATCGTTTGAGATTGGATTCAGTAAATTAATATTATATGTTATTTGCCTGCCAAAATTTATATTATGTTTGTTGTTGGATTTATGAAAGTGGGACGAGATTTGGGGTTGTACTTTTTCGAAAAGAAAGTTGGTTCTCATAAATTTCATTTGTTTTGGGATTTGCGAGTATATATAATTGTATGTACTGGATGTACAGATGGAGTATGGATTAGTAATGGATTAATAAATGTCTGTTTTGTTATATTGAAAGATGTCAAAACGGTGTTTGCAACTGGACTCTTGAATTAATGCTTATAAGTATGTAGTGATGTTTACGTCTGTGTGTGTATAAAAAAAAGAGACGTGAGGTTCCAAGATTTGTTGATGGGACCACGTCTTTAGAGGTTAATTCATGTGATTTTGAAAGTGGATTTGAGATTAATTAATTGTTCTTTCTTTGCAAATTGAGGTGGCAGTAGCATGTTGGATGAAGTGGGTTTGCTATTTCTGCCTATTTGAAATTAAATTAATTTACATGTACCAAATTATAAGGATAATTAGTCGATTCTTTTATTATAAATATTTTCTTTCCTCTTTCATGGGAAGAAGGCCATACTCGCAAAGATTAAATATTTATTATTGATTTGTTTATTATAAGTGTATTGATGGGCTTAATAAAATCAAACCAATCAAAACAACATACGTGGTGCAGGGACGGACCTGGGGCAAGGGGGCAATGGTCCCCCCCTGAGATTTCAATAGTAATTAGTATATATATAGAAAATAGAGTTAAATATGTACTTAGTCTGACGGTTGGAGTGTAAATGTGCTACTTGAGCGGTACAGGGTTCGATGCTCTCTAGCGTAGTTTCACTCTCTTTTATTCTTTTCATTTTTATTTTTCCTAACTCATATCATTCAACTTTATTTATTTCATTGCCTTTTATTCTTTTCATTTTATTTTTTGCTCTTATCCAACTTTAGTTGCTCTCATTCAACTTTATTTATTTCATTCTTTTCATTTTATTTTTTGCTCTTATTCAACTTTAGTTGCTCTCATTCAACTTTATTTATTTCATTGCCTTTTATTCTTTTCATTTTTATTTTTCCTAACTCATATCATTCAACTTTATTTATTTCATTGCCTTTTATTCTTTTCATTTTATTTTTTCTTAATTTATTTTTTACTCTCATTCAACTTTATTTATTTCATTTTCGTCAAGTCCAAGTTCAAGTTCATACTTTCATAAAAGAAAATAATATTTAACTAATATTATCACACTTTAATTTTAAATTTGACATCCATCTTTACTACATAACATACTTTACAATTTATTTATTATCTAAAATATCAAATTACCCTAAAAAGTAAGTCAAAAAATAATATTTAACTAATATTCTCATACTTTAATTTTAAATTTGACATCTTCTTTATTACATAACATACTTTACAATTTATTTATTATCTAAAATATCAAATTACCTTAAAAAGTAAGTCAAAATAAGGCTTTTATTAATATCCATACAAACAGTAAATATAAACTCAAACTGGAATAGTTAGAGTAATAAAAATCGGGCAAAATTGGCCCCTGACTAAAATTCCTGGGTCCGTCACTGCGTGGTGCATAGAATAAATAACAATTAAGGTTCTTGAGGACAACTCCAATGACATTTGTGACCTAAATCACCAAATTACTAAATTTTTTATGATTTGGTGCATATCATCTCCAATGATTTTTACCCAAAATTTAGTGCAAAAGGGAATATTCTATAAAATCTTATTAAAATATTATTTTATTAAATTATAATTATAATATTCTAAATTGATTATTTATCCCTCTAATTTTAAATTATTAATTAAACAATATATTTCTATTTTATATTAATTAATTAATATTTAAAATTTAAATTTAATTTTTAAATTTTAATGTTGTATAAATTTTACAAATTACATCAAAATAAATATCAAAATGAAATTAAAGAAATATATAAACAACACATATTTTATTGATAATTGCATAATACAACACATACAAATAAAAGACATAAATTTTAATCCTCCGATGAATACAGTTCCCAAATATGATCAATTAATGTATCTCGAAGTTCATAGTAAGCATCTAAGATTTTTTATTTTTCTAAATCGAGCCAGAAATTTCTGAAATTGAGAATCGTCATCATCCCCCATTTCAATATTTGTATGTCTATCTTTTTTAATGTTCAATGTAAATTTTTTAATGTAATACGTAATTTTAATTGTGCAAGAAGTAATTTTTTAAATTATTTTAATGATACATAATTTATTATATATTAATTATATAAAATATAAAAAATAAAAATATATTTAACCATTAAAAATAATTATTATGAGTGATTAAAAATATATATAAATATAATTATATTTAAATTGAACATTAAAAATAATTATAAAAGAAAAAAAATTTAGGTAACAAAGACCCAAATTTACCCAAATCTTACCCAAATTTGGGTCACGTTTCCCTTTTACCCAATTTTTTTTGGATAAAAAGGGGTAGCCATTGGAGGAAGTTGACACCTTTTACCCAAAAATTTGGGTTAAAGGGGTAGCCATTGGAGATATCCTAAGTATATAAAATATAAGGCTAATTATACTATGCACCTGGGTGCACCCTAAGATAGAGTGCGCCACTTTAAAAAACGTATACAAATATAAATAAAAACATATACAATTATGAACAAAAATGTATACAATTTAATTGTTAGTTTTTTTAATAAAAATTTGAGTGTAAAAAATATAAAAATATTAAAAAACATGTAGTATATATTATTGAATAAAAAATTATATACTAGGTTTTTTTAATGAAAAACTTAGCGTGAAAAAAGTATACCCTCCGTCCCACAGCAAGGGTCTCTTTTTTCCATTTTGGTCGTCCCACCCAAAGTGTTCTCTTTCCTTTTTTACACACATGAGACCCACGCATCCCCTCTAATACAATTAAAACATGGGGTGGGTCCATACTCCCACTAATACAACTACCCACTACACATTAAATAATAATACTCCTTAATTCACGTGCCAAAAAGCAAAAAACTACCCTTTCCGTGAGACGGAGGGAGTACAATTATTAAGAAACACTTATACAAAATAGCATAACATGTACTCCATAAAAAATAGAATAAAAATTTATACACATATGATTGCAACCTTGTATAGCTCTCAAAGTATAATATTAATAAGAGACCAACTCTCTTGTAGTTAATCATACTTTAACTACTACTATTCAATACTATATTTTACCTCGCAGGTTTGTACTAGCAGCTCCATTTTTTTTTCCTTCTAGTAATACTTTTTAATCATCTACTATGTATTTCACTTTTTTAATTATTAATTTAATATCCTTAACCTTGATTTCCGTAATATTGCGGAATTTAATTGGTTAGTATATAAATTAAATGTCTACTGCCTTCTGCATGTTAGGTAAGCCCTATATGTTGGAGTATATGTTATGAATTTGAGAATAAACTTGTAGTCATTTTCTGGAAAGATTTTTGCTAAATACTTTTCTTAAAATTAAATTTACAGAAAATTATAGGACCTGTCCCTTAATTAATATCCTTTATCTTTGCATTATTATTTATTTGATTATTTAAATGCTTTGGTCATGCCCTATTTAAGAAAATAAATGCACATCTCTTTATTTAGAAAATTGGGGTGTGACAGAAATGATACTAGCTCGTTCACAAAATAAGTAAACTCTTTGCCTTGTTTGTTGATCTCTTTAACACCATTCCTGAAGAAATTAAATCATGGCACCACAAAGCAATATGCGACTTTTAGTTGTCACCACATCTGCATATTCGAATGGTGTCAGCTAGGAAAATTGCTTTCTGCTTGAGACAGACTTGCCATAAACACCCAAGAAACGAGTTAAGTATGTTTCTTTATTCAGACAACAAGGCATGCATATCGATGATACGTTCATTATCATAGAGACGAGCATAAGCACTATCACCAGCAAAAATTAATTTTGAGCGGTACAGTATCTGTTCAATCTGTATGGCATTGTCTCAAAATATAGAGACTGCAGAGATCTTCTTAGTGTCAGTCTGTACAAATAGTATGCAAGATTTAGATTTTTTTTTCTTTGAGATGTCGAGTTACTGAATTGTATAATAGAGTCCAATCTGAATGCCTCAAGCGCACGCCTTTGGCAGATAGTTTCAGCCATGTCAATGTACCTGCAATTGCTCAACACTAGTCCAGGAGAAGAATAATTAAGAGGGAGTAATATCCTCTAGATATCTTGCACTAATTAACACAAACAGATATGACTTCCATCATATATCAATGAAGAAAGAATTGGTGAAAAACTTGGTTACTTTCGACTCACTCTATCTAGCCTTCACTGTACTTGTTAGTCATAACTGAACCAATTGCTTGCATCACACAAAGAAGTGAAGTTTTCCCAAGTCCTCACTATCATATGCAATATAAATCCCAATGATTAACACCCAATCCCAGAAACAAGACAAGATAGGCAAGAGAGTGCACGCAGCAGAGAGAGAGTGCAGGGTAACCGCCTAATCCAATGCGTCTCGGAAGTAAAACTCCAGCACAGCATATGAACAAGTCAGCACCACCGGGGGGCTACGAGCCTGTACACAGTTATCATGAAAATAGAAGATCCACTCACTATCGATACAATTACACAAAGCTTGAAAGAAAATGATAAAACTTAAGTTGAATTGTATACAATTCATGGTAGAAATGATCCTTACTTCACAATCCATCTTTGTTCGTATTCAAGATAACAAAATGAAAAGAAATTCAAATCAAAATCCACACCGCATCATCTATTGCTACAAATGCAAAGAAACTGCGGTCTATGACTGCCTCAGGAACATGGTGAAGAAATTCTCCTGGCGGAAGAATTTGAGAGGAACCGGTGGAAGGCGAAACACAAGAGATTTGACCTTCGTCATTCCAGGAAGTATCATAGGTTGAACACCCATCCAATCATACTCCTTCGATCTCTTTATCCTTTTCTTCTTCTTAATCTGCTGAATTTTCTTTT
The DNA here is from genome assembly GCA_023678885.1 of Pogostemon cablin. Lineage (NCBI taxonomy): Eukaryota > Viridiplantae > Streptophyta > Magnoliopsida > Lamiales > Lamiaceae > Pogostemon > Pogostemon cablin. The sequence continues at coordinate 1,389,528 of CM042999.1, forward strand.
TTGCAAGGTCCTGTTTAATACCCTCCCTGCACTCTAAAAGATCACAAACGTAAACGTCTAAAGACATACATATTCGACGGACATCCACACCGTCGTCACTCCGACCTCTCCCTTCTAGGGATACTTTCATAATGCACAGGGTGACTCTACCACCATCTTCACCCAAAACAGCAGCGCCCCCACCCACGACAGCGCCCCCACTCACGAAAGCTGATATAGTTGATAACCCTGGGTATGTATAGTAACATGTAACTTCATTTCCACCTACATCATTACGGGGGGTATCTTTCTCAAGGCTGACAATGTTGAAACAAGAATTCCAACCCAAACAACAAATGTCTTGTCCAAGAAGAATAAAGCCATGAAGAGGCATTAGCATCCGGCCTATACCAGAAAAGCTACGCCATTTCTCCCAACTTCTTTCATTTACAGATTTGCTAAGATCAATGGAAAGCATATCTTTTCCATCTGATAGTATGAAGAGGGTATGCTGGTCGATGAATGCAAACGATATGATCCGAATCTGAGTAAGTTCCTTAGGATCAGGATACCTCCTCTCATCATAGAAGCTAGGATTGGGAAGCTTTTCAGTACATTTCCCCGAGTTGGGGTCAAACATCTCAAAATTGAAGAGAAGATCATGGTTACCCGGCGTGATCACAGATGAAAATATAAGAATCTTTCCATCGGGTGTTACATAACCTTTAGGGTAACTCTTGTTTCCCTGCATCCGGCAAACCCTCCGCATCATACTTTTCTCCAAAGTGAAATCCACAAACTTTGATGATGGTATATCATACTCGTATACTGATTGGCCCTTATGCCCAGCCCTACGGTGATTGGGTCCCATGTACGGATCACAATGATCGAAAGCGTACAAGGTGTTTTTTAATACACAAAAACCTAAAGAATAATCAAGTCGAATTTTGCAAATCTCCCCAGCATTTAAATCGACAACACATAGATAGTTAGCATTGTTGGTTGAAAAAAGAATACAAACTCTTCCACCGGGGATGTTAGATGATGGTATTGCTTCCTCAATGCTAGTTTCGACCTCCATAGTAGGGAGAAAGAGCATATCTTCTGGCACTGGCATTGCTCCGAGTCGTGAAGTTCCGCAGGCGCGCTGGAGTTCTGGAATAAAGAATGGAATGGTGTTGGTTTCCCTAATAAATTAGGGTTCGTAAAAGCCCCAAATCGATTAACCGCCCCGAATCCGGATAGTTTTAATAAGGAATTATGTGGTGGCAAAATGGTAATTTTGAATACTCACTATTCAACCGACAACAATACAAATTAACCGACGAAGCGAATGTCTGATGTTGTGGTGATGAAATAGTAGCTGCTTCCTAAATTAAACTTAAATAAAAAATGGCAGAATTTCAACAAGTTGATGGCCCAGATTACTTTCGACAAATATTCGGAATGTCTGATCTAAGCAGGCAAATTAAGTGAGAAGCAAAAATAAATTAATTAATTATGAGAAGGCCCAAAGATATGAATTAAAGAATTGAACTCATGTTGGAGTCCAAATATCAAATTGAAGCAATCAATTTGTGTAACCCATATCAGTCAACTAAAAGCCCAAAATCAAATAGGCCCATGATTCGTTAATTGAGGTATCAAATTGCAAGGTCAAATTGGGTAGTTCACCCATAACACAATCACGTTAAAAAATTGCCCAAGTCAGAATTTAAGGAAATGAGTTACTAATTCTCTGCAGTGGTAATGACCAAATTATTTTAAATTTAATGGTGTATTATTTAAGGGTATGTAAGCCTTTTATGGTGGGTGTATTAATCATTTGAATATTATGATTTAGTTAGTGTGTACTCTCTCCGTCCCCTTGAAAGGTATTTGTTTACTTTTTGCACGTGGATTAAGGAGTATAATAATTTAATGTATAGTAAAATGAGAGAAATAATATTTTAATGTGTAGTGAGTAGTGGGTCACATCAATCAAAAAAGAAAAATTGATACTTTGTAATGAAATGGACTAAAATGGAAAAATGGATACGTATCAAGGGGACGGAGGGAGTATTAAGAAAATGATGTATGAAGTAAAAATAGCGTTATGAATATCTGTGGCCTAAAAATTTTTTAAGACAGAAACCATTACCTTCTATGTTCTTGTGAGACAATATCCTCTTCTCCACCTCGCCTCTATCATCCGCCTATTCTTCATCGTTGTCGGCGTCCATCGAGATCTTCCTCACGCATGTTCGCCTCCTCCTATTCCTGCATCGCCCTACATGGAAAGTGACGACGTAGACGTCTTGACCTATTATGCGCGTTTTCTTTGCACGCAAAATTAATCCCCAAGTATTAAGGATATCAGTTTCAGCTTAAGCAAGCGATCAAGTGAATTATCAAACCCAAAGGACGGCGTATTATCAATTTAATTATTAACTAAATTAATTAAGACGAAAAGCAACAAAGATTGGGATTTTAATCTAACAACTAATAAACAATTAATTAAAATAACAAATAAAATAAAATATGACTCGAAGAATACAAAAGTGGATCAAGTAGGAGAATAGGTAGCCCTAGGATAATCCAGTTTTACACATTAATTTCCCTTCCGTGTGTTGATGTCCGACTCTGTCTTGTGGAATATGAACGCATCACTAACCATGCATATCTACTCTATAAACACAAGTAAACATGAGTGTAACACGTGTGAATAACCTCGGAGCAAGAGATATAATTCCACTCCATTTTCTAAGTACTATCAGTATAAATTATTTTCCTGGCCAATGGTACTCTAACCCGATATGATCTCCCTTTATAGGTACTATAAAATTATCCTCTTTATCCTACTTAATAACTCGAATTCAATTTAATTAATAAGTATTCATATATGATAGTTCTAATGAAGCTTTGGAGTCCCCTCACTTAGAATCATAATATGAAATCCTATTCATCAGTGAACGCACTCAATCTACAACCAAGATATATATTTAGACTCTATATACCAATTAAAAATGCACAAAACGACCGTGAATATGGATTAAGAAAGTACAATCATATATAAAATCAATCCACAAGTAGTGTTGTACAGATTTTACACACGAAAGTTTAATTAATTCGTAAAAACATTCACAATCCTATTTCTACCAAAAAGGCTCTAGCTCATGATGTTACGAAGAATAATCGTGGGTGTTGGATAGATCTTACTCGGATGTCTAGAAAATTACAAGATAAATTAGGAAACGAAATAAAATCTAGATTTGGGAGTCATCGCGTCCTTCTCCGTCTTGAATCCTCCTCTTGGTTCTCCTCTTGATTCCACAGACGAATCTTCAAAGTGATGGATGGATGGAGGAAAGGATATGGATAATGGTTGGGGGGTGATCCCCCCTTGTGGGATGTAATATTGTTGTGGCCTCTCTTCAATCCAATTCCAATGAATAATGATGTGATCCATATCCCCTTTTATACTTGTAAGCTCTCCTTATTGACCTAGGAAGGGTTTTTTTTTGGTAAACACGAAAATACATGCAATGGGATGTAAAACACGCGACACACACTGAGTGGGAAAAACACGCACAAATTCGAAAATTCTCGCTAGCAGCTGCGCGACTTCACGATTTTGAGCATAACTTTCTCTTCAAAACTCTGATTTGAGTGATTCTTGCTCTCAAGCGATCCTATCTTCTTTGGCTTTCTATCGATATAAAGAAATTAAGAAAATTTTAAGATTTGAAGGTGTAACAAGCCATGAAAATTAACACAGCTATTCTGTTCGGCACAGCTCGCACGACGTAACCACTTTGATAATAACTTTCTCGTTTGGAATCCAATTGGGGTGTTCTTTATGCCAAAAAAACTCTCACTTCTGTGGCTTCCAACCATGTATCACAATTTCAATTCAGAGCTCCATACAAACACAGAAAAACTACACAAATTGAACTTGTGTTTTTCAGCATCATTGCAAAATTGCACCTTTACTCCAACTTGGCACTTTTGATCTTTTTTCCACCTAAAACACAACAAAATACCTCAAGTGCACTTTTTTCTCACATATATCGAATATAAGACACTTGTGCTAATATATGACAACAATTCCCATTAAAAAGGTGTTAAATTGGACACTAAAATACACTTATTTTCACTATCAACAACCTACCACATTGCTTTTCTTCTAGGCGCGCAGGTGCCCTTTTTCCAACATACAACACACTCAGTTTGTAGTTAAGTAATCTCTTTCTCTCTCTAGATTCTCTAAAATTTTGTCAATGTTTTCTGCATTATTTGATTTTGATGGTTTTGAGGTGTAATTGGCAGAGCTGTCAAAATGGGTTGGCAGGACGGTCGACCTAAAACCCGCCTCAACCAGCCATTTGGCGGGCTTAGGTGGGGCGAGCCTAGGAGGGTTGCAGACCGGAAATATGAGGCCCAATCCATTTAGAGGTGGATTGCGGGTTACGACGGGTTAACCCGTCTTTTTCTCTTTTTTTACGATGTTATTATAATTATCATTATTTGAAAATGAATATCAAAATAATGGAAGCTCTTACAAAATACTCCATTTCGTCCGCTCCAAAGAGTCTTATTTTACTATTTTGGGCGTCTGCTCCTAAAGGTCTCATTTATCTCATTTCTCTTTTTATACAAGTGGGACACACACACACACCCACTAATACAATTAAAATATGGGGACTACACACCCACTAATATAACTACCAACTATAAATTAAATAATAATACTCCCTCCATCCCGTCCTTATGATTAAGTTTACTTTTTGCACGTGGATTAATAAATATAGTATTTTAATTTGTATTGAGGTGAGAGAAATAATAATTTAATGTAAAATTGGTAGGTGTATTAGTGGGATGTGTGGACCCATAGATAGAGAAGTAATTAATTTGTGTGGGTTCCATACGCTAAAAAAAGAAATATGACCATTAGGATGGGACACCCAAAATGGAAATATATAACCATTAAGATGGCATGAAGGGAGTACTCCTTAATCATGTGCAAAAACCAGACTGAGGGAGTACTATAATGACAATTAGATAATTAAAATATAAATATAAATTTTACAATTAAATATAAACAAAGATCATTAATCAAACAACATAAAATTTACTAATTATACATAAATAAAACATCTTAAGTTTAATTATTCTCAAATAACACAAATTAAATCAAAAAAAGTTTACTAGTTCTAAAGGCCAATCACAAAGTTCAAAACATAATTATAAAGTCTCTTCAAAACTCATCAATCATAACATCATAATATAAACATCTCAATCATTATGTTGACCAATTATATCATCGTCAATCTTCAAAGGATTATATGTTTTAAAGGTTTATCATTTGCATTTGCTTCTAATCCATATACATACATTTATATTAAAATTTCAAAAATTAAAAATAATTTCAAATTAAGCAAAATATGACTTAAAATTTTTTACGAATTTTGTATATTATACTACGGTACAAAATACTTAGAATATTCATCTTATGTTATTTAAAAAAATAATAAAAAAAAGAACAACAATTATTTAAAATATTAAATACTAGACCATTAGAAAAAAAATGGCAGGACAAACGGGTCAACCCGTTTAGACCCGCCTCTAAATAGGCTGCAAATTTTACAACCTAACCCACCTTTTATAGAGGCGGGGGCTGGCCAACTTGGCAGGCTTAACCCGTTTTGACGGCTCTAATAATTGGAAATGAATTGATGATTAAGCTTGAGAATATTCTATCATGGTGAATTTTTGAAATGGCAATGGGGTAGATCTGGTCGCTTGGTGAAACAGGAGTTGTTGGACGGTGGTGGCCGTAGTCATTGTTAACAAAAACTTCATTTTCACTCTCTGTTTCTCTCTCATTTTCCTTGTCTTTCTTACCATTCAAGAGGTTTTCCTTTTATTCCAGCTATGAAATATCGTATATAGATCCTTATTATAAGTTTCATCTGTAAATCTTTTAGCATATATTTCTTGGATCTTAGTATATGCTTTTTAATCCTTATTATGTTTCTGTTTATGTTTAGAAGCACTCTTTTTGTTATCTATCCATGCTTGCTGATGGTTTATTAGGTCACAGCTTTGTGATATTGTGAAGAATGAATTACATCTAATGGGTGGGTTGGGGGTGGTTGACTGACAGGGGTTATATTTAAAAAATCAAATATATTTTTTTAAAATTAAAATTAATTTATTAATTATATATATTTTTATAAATATTAATATATACTCATTCCGTCTCGCGTTAACATTGACGTTTGCTTTTTGCACGGAGATTAAGAGATATAATATTTTAATGTGTAGTGAGGTGAGAGAAATAATATTTACTGAAAAGTCGGTAGTTGTATTAGTGCTATGTGTGGCCCTACATAGAATAATTAATTGTTATTTGTGGGCCCAAATTGATAAAAAAGAAAATGTAAACCTTAATGTGCGATAACCCAAAATGGAAAGCGTAAACCTTAACGTGCGACGGAGGGAGTATGTTATACAATGGAAGGATTTCAAATGACACAGTTTGAGTAATAAATTAATCCAAAACAACTAAAAAAACATCAAAATCAAATTCATAATTTGAAATCTTGGATTTAATGATGGATCCAAACATAAAAACCCCTCCTCAAATTCTCCCATTTAAACACAACATTTATAAGATACTTTATTTTAAACCTTTTAACCAATTTAAAACTTGTTTTTAAGCATTTGTGTATACATGTTGTCACGGAAATCACGTCCAACAAAGGCTGAGAGTTGTAGGATTGTTAGACCACATCAAAATTTTCGTCAAACACAGGACAACAATTGTAAAGACTATCGTCCAACACCGGATGAACAATCTAAGATTTTTCGTCTAACGTTGGTCGAATAGAGGACCTTCCAGCGTCCATGATTGGTCGAAATTTTGAGGATCTATTTACACCTAATTTGTTTGATTTTAGGATTTATTGGGAGTATCCAAATACGGTAGTGATGTTTCCGTTGGAAACAAATATTGTAGGGACGTGATGATATTGGTTGATTATAGTGACTTGTTTATGACATATGACATTTTCAAAAATTCGGAGGGGTTAATGAAGTGAGCTTGAGATGTTGGTACTTGAAATTGATTGTAGCTATTTTTACCTAAATTTTAGTATCTTTTTATGTTTATTTTGGTATAATTTTATCCGTTTTGTATAGCTTTTGGTGGTAATTTATGTTCATATAGAAATTTGTATTATAAATTGTTAAATGTGTGAAAATGAGCTTAATTGTGTATGAAACAGGTAAAAAATAGAGCGAAACAGAATTGAGAGCCGAAATGGGATAAAAGGCCCAGAAGTCGACGGAACTCGACTCGATCACAGGTTTCGAGTCGAGTCCATTCACATAGCCCATGTCGAGTTTTGCATACTCGAACATCACGTCATCTACACACATCAGAGACATATACTTGGCCTTCCTTGTTCGACGAGCTGCATGTGTCAAGCCTGAAATATGCCGAGAAAATGTTATTGCAACTCGAATCGAGTTGCAGTGCTCGAGTCGAGTTCAGCCAAAACGTAGAACTTAATCAGACTATTTCGAGAAGGTTCTAGGGCTATAAATACATCATTTGCTTGAAAATTATGGGAGATATTCATTCTGGGCAGTTTCCATATTCATTCACACTATTATACCATTTTCTCACAGACTCTCATCTCCAATCTATTTTCCGTCCAATTCCTCACCATCTTCTATGTATCATCACATCATCCATATACCATTCCATTTCTAAGGAGAATTGAGGCATGAAGAGGTGGATTTGCATCTTGAAGGAAGTATTCTTCCCAATTCAAATAGGGAAGCAATATTTTACCTTTAATTTGTAAATTCTTTGGTTTATTTGCAACAATGGATTCATGTAAGCGTTTCTATATTGTAAGAATCATGATGATTATTGGCTAGTCCTCTTATGAGGCTATTCACATGATGGATTAAGAAATTCTAAACTTGTTAGATTTTTAATGGTTTAATTGATTTAGTTTTGGAATTTATCTCATGATCTATGATTTACTTGATTCATACTATGATGTGTGTAGTTAATTTCTCTATTTACATGGTTAGGATAGTCAATCCAGTTATGTGCTTAGGGTTTTGATTGAATCATATTATGATGTAAATTATGCATGTTAATGTAGCGAGAGTTAAGCCATAACATTCTATTGTTTAGAATAGCATTGACTAGAATACTTAGATATTTGAAATATACTCTAAGTTTTGGCATACTGTGCAAAAAACATTCAGCCGTGGTGTAAGGATTCACGGATGCTAATTAGACAACCAATTTAAAAGACTATAAATCCACAAGTGGTTACGTATTTACCATAGGTAGAGGAGTAGTATCATAGAGATCCTTTAAACAAACATGCATAGCTTGTTCCACAATGGATTCAGATTTTATTGCATTAGCCAAAGCTGGTGAAGAAATCGAATGACGTAGAAACTTCTTAGAGGATATTCTTGGTTGTAGCAGACCAGTGCCTCATGTAATGATACATTGTGATATCACAACAACTATTGGGAGAGCACAAAGCTACATGTACAATGGTAAGTCTTGACACATAAGGAAAAATAATCCTGTTAGACATTTGATCTCTAGGAAGAAAATTTCCATCGACTATGTAAAGTCTAAGGAAAATATCGCGGATCCGCTAACAAAAGACATAACTGGAGATCTAATGACAAATGCAGTAAGGGAATGTGTTTAAAATCCACGCACTAAAGAACATTCATAGCAGTGACTTAATTATGATGATAGGAGATCCTGAGAACATGGTTCAATAAGACAACTAAGTTATGAATGTTCCAATATAGCACTTAAAAAATATTTTGAATTCATTCTCAAAACAACTCAAGTGCAAGCCGGTGAAGTGTGGTAAAGGGTAAGCTTTAAAAGCTTTTATTGATTTTTATACCTCAAAGGTAAAGTATATATAGTAGGATACTCCTTATAGGAGATCACCTATATAGGTGTGAAGTTTGGTCACTTCGAATGAAAAAAACACTTATGAACCCAAGATGGTCCAGGGCTAAATTGGACACAACATGATAATGAAGAATTTTAGAAATGTTATTATGTAGGTGTCGTTGTCTTGGTTTACACATAAACAATGACTAGTCTAAGACATCATGTTCATTAAGCACAAAGTAAATCCAACGTCATTCAATTAAGGAATGTTCAAAGCCGAAAGCTACCTATCTTGATGATCGTCGCTATTTTCACATAGATTTTAGTGTCTTTTACATGTGTTTTTATATTATTGTATCCGTATTTTATGTATATCTTGGTCGTGTTATGTGTTTTCATGAAAATGTGTGTGATTGAGCCTAAACATGTTTAAAAATAGGTGAAAAATGGAGCAAAAACAAAACGAGCAAGAAACAAGCTGAATTGACCCAACTCGAGTTGGCAACTCAAGTTGAGTTAAGGCCCAAAAAGAGTCCAGAATTATACAGTGAGCCAACTCGAGTTGCAAGACCCAACTTGAGTTGGCAACTCAAGTCGAGTTGAGTGCTTAAAAATGTTCAGAATCGTCTAGAGAGCTTACTCGAGTTGCAAGGTCCAACTCGACTTGCAACTCGAGTCGAGTTGAGGGCAGAGCAGCATCCAAAAATCATCCAGAAAGCCGACTCAAGTTGTCTAGTCGTTACTCGACTTGCAACTCGAGTTGAGTAGGGTGCAGATGGGTTGTCCAGTTTAAGAGCCTTGTAACACGACAGAACAAGCAAGTGCTCGAGTTGCCAACACGAGTCGAGCTGGGTCAGCTCGAGTTACATTACATGTAACTCGACTTGAGTAGCTAACTCGAGCTGGGAAGGCCAAGTCGAGTAAGGCTATTTTGGGCCAAAAATTCAGATTTTCGCCTTCCAATACGTGACAATGCATGTAAAAAGCCTAGTTGATGCAAAATTCGAGGCCCAAGTTTGGAAGAGGTATAAAAACTCTCAAGTTCAACATTCAAAAGGAGATGGATTAGGTCTTCACTTGAACACATAGATCACACACAATTTCCTTCATTTTACACCTCAATCTCCATCCATTTCATCATACATTCCATATAACTTCATCCCACCATAAAATTTACCATCCAAGTGAGGAGAAGAATCAACGAAGAAAGGAGAATTGTATATTGAAGGATAATTTCAAGCCAAGCACCAAACTAGGGGAGAGATTACCTTTAATTTGTATTTTCCTAAGTTTAAATTGCTACAATGGATGTTGTTAAATATTGTTTTGATATTTTGATATGTTTGTTGTTGGCTAAACCTCTTGTGAGGCTAGCCACTTGATGGATTAAGGATCTATGGATTTATTGAATTTTTAATGGTTTAATTGATGTGATTTTGAAATTTCTTACATGATCTATGATCTACTTTATTTGTATTATGATATGTGTGGTTTAGATTCTCTATTTATGATATTGGGATGGCCTTTCCAATATTGTGATTGGGGTTTTGATTGAATCATGTTATAATATGAATTTTGTATGTTAGTGTGTGAAGTATGTGGTTGCATCTTTATATACTTAGAACATTCATGTGAGAACACTTAATTGATTCATCATATTTGGTTGATTAATTGAGTGAGGAGACCAATCTTGTTATCATAGTACCTTAAGGGAATTGAGAGTGAGATTCAATCTTATGTGCTTAAAACTTGTAATGAGTTGAGAACCTAATTGTCTTGGCCTAGGGATTAGGGGAATATATGTGATTGCTTCTATTCCAATGATCATTGATATTTGCCATTTGAATTTAACAAGCCATGTTGTGTCCTTGATCTTGAATATGTTTAGCCTTGCTCTTCTCTAGATTGTCCTACATCCATTTCATTTTAATTTTGTTTATTTGATACTTTGCTTCATCATCGTAATTGTTAATTGTTTTTACTTGGTTCTTGCTTAGATAATTGGTAGTTTAATTGCTCTTTTCAATTTTTAAATCTCAAAATCCGATCACTCCTATAAAGTATGATTGAAAACAAACACGGTTACACTCTTGATTAAAATCTCCCTTTGATCGATATGCAAACTTAGTCACTCACTACAAACGATAAGGTACGCTTACCTTGTTCAATTTAACCCTAAATTGAGTCCAAGTTCATGGCGCCGTTGCCGGGGAGAAAGCCTTCGGTGTAACGTGTTTGGATTTATTAGCTCTACTTAGGACATTTTTTTCTTCTTATTTTTTTACATCTATATTTTCTTTGAAAAAAATTATTCTTACTTTTTCTTCTTGATAGGTACGACAACCTTGAAAGAATGGAAGAAGGAGCAACCGAAAATAGTAGGTGAAGAAAGTTGTAGCAAGCCTTGAAAAGAAGAGTATGAACATAGATGGGTGGAACCAATACTTGGGAGGAAATTATGGACTTAGTTTGGTTCTACCACAACAATTAATAGGCTATATGAATGAGAGTGACTATGGGTATAGTTGTCAAATGAGTCAAGTAAGCTCTCAATGCTACAACAAGGGGAGTTATGAGGAATGACAATGTGCTTATAATGGAAATACATTCCAACCTCATCAAGCACACACTCCTTGATGGAGTTGCTTAGAATATATGCTTATGGAAGTGATACAAGGCAAAGTTTTCAACCTAGTCTTCCTAGTTATGGGTGATAAGTCATATTCTAGCATGATTATTTGGTGGTAATTAAAGTCTATTTGATTTAATTATATTTAATTATGTGCTAATATTGACTTATATTATTTTTGTGAGATAATTGCTTTAATTATTTAAATTGATGTGGAAACAGGTTATTAAAGGAGTAAATAAGGAAATAAATCAGCCCAACTTATTTTTAGGATCGGATCTCTCCAAATCTGTGGGTGGCATAATCGATCAAAAGAAAGAGAAAAGAAAGAGATCATGGAGATATTTTTGGAAGAGAGAAATAAGGAAAGAGATCAAATAGATTACTTAGGAATCAAGACAAAGATATTTATGGGAAAATATTTATTTATTTTTGGGGGGCTGCTATAGAGATAATACACGTGAATTGAAGAAGAGCAGAATACTCGTGATTTTGGGAGAAGCAGGCGACTCCAAGGCAGATTTGGCGTGAGTTTCAAGAGCAACTTTGGACATCATTCGGTTTTTATTCTTTAATTTTGTTTATGCTATGAGCATGCGGGGCTAATCCCCTTTTCTAGTTTAGGATTTCGTGAACCTTCCGTTGAATGTTAGATTATTTATTAAGGATTTTTCATTGAATCTTTTGTGCAAATTTATTCTATTACATGCTTTGATGTTCTTTATAGTGGTTTAATAATTATTTAGTCTGATCAACTAGATTAATTATTTAATTGCTTATTGTTATTCCATGAACTATAATCCGTAATTGTTGTAGGAATTGGATTAATTAACAAATAGAGATTATTCTCTCTAGGTTTAATAGAATCTAGGTTGTAAGATACCTAGCCGGGTTTCGTAGCCTAGTAATCCTATGTTTGGAGTTTTAATGCATTTATGAGTTCGAATCCATAGGGTCACTCATAGATAGTTCAATTTAGTGGTCGTACCCTAATTGATGAACATAAGAACATTCGGGTTGATTGGTCGTACCGTCAATCTAGGGATTTGAGTTTGCATACTAGGCTAGATGTTTAATTCGTATAATTAATTAATTTAGTAAACGGGAGGGAATCGTCATCCTAAGCTAGGCTTTCGTCACTTGGTAAATTTTATAATTAATTTTTCGTCTACTTAGCTATTGAAATTTGAGTTATTTAATTATTCGTGTTATTTTAATTTCAATTGTCACCAACAAAACCCCACTTTTATTTAATTATTTGAAACACTTAGATTTAATTTTAAATTTATTATACTCTCCTGGGTTCGACCCATACTCGTTACTATACTATGTATTAGTATGAGTTGGAAATAAATTTATTTTGGTAGGCTGGTGACAGCTTATCAATGGGGTTCAAAGTCTTCAATGTATACCAACTTCTTATCCTATGGTGCAACAAGAGTGGATGGTGCCTAGTTTTCAAGTGGATGATATGTCTTACATGGAAGGGAGTAATTTCTCAAGTGTTGATCAAGGAAATTATCTCCAATGACAAAGATGGCAACCACCGAGTGAAGAGATAAAGCCAACCATAGAGAATCGAGTTGGTCAACCCATGAAAATGCTTGAAGAAATGATTAAAGAAAGAAGAGAAATGAGGGAAGAAAGAAAGAGAGAAGATGAGGAAAATGAGAGGAGACTTGAAGCCCTAGAACGTCAAATGAGTTAAATGATAAGTGAACGGAACACTCTTCATGAAATGAAGAATTTTGATGAAAAGATTGAAGTAGAGTTAGATAGAGAAGAGTGTTCGGAGGATAGTGAGGACTCAAGAGATGATGAGCTTATTGAGGATAAGGAAGTCAAGGAAGAAGAAAACTTGGAGGATGAAAATTCAAGTGAAAAGGGTAAAGAGCCTAAGGTAGAAGAAAGCTTAGAGGAGGAAGAAATTATCTATGATTTCTTGTCTCTTGTTGATAAAGAAAATTCATGTGAAGATGAAGAATCAAGAGAGGAGTATGAATTTGATGAAGTGAAACAAGGTCTAAAAGCACTTGAAGATGAGTTCGAGAGTGAAATGAGCATTTCTACACCTTTTAACTCTTCAAGTTGCATTGAATTTCAAAATATTGTTTATATTGACTTTATCTTACCTATTGATTCTTTTCAAAGCCTTAGGTACAAAAGAGAGCTTGAAGAAATGTTGGGAACATATTTGGTAAAAAGGAATAAGTGGTGGTCACAGAAGGAAATGTTAATGGAATGCAAGCTCAAGAGAGTTGAATTGTTAAAGCCAATCTCGAAGGATGCTACTATGGTCGTTACTGGCCACAAATGCCTAGTAGAAAAAGAAGCACAAAGAGTAAAATTTGATGGCAAGAACGAATGATATCCTTGGCTATTTCGATGAGTTCTCCATAATCCGTCAGACTTGAAGATGTTAAACTTAGCGCTGGATGGGAGGCAACCCATCGTTTACTTTATTGCTTTCATTTAGTTGTTTTGATTTAGTTTTCTTGCATTTTTGGCATGTAGGTTGATTGTGCTCATGGACAATAATGCGTATTGAAAATACGAGAAGTGCTTGATTTGAAGTGTGAAGGGATGTCTCACCACTTTTTGCAAACTTAAACCGACAATCTTGTTTCAATTTAAGTTTGGGGGGGACAGTACATGGTGGACATACCTTGAATTGTTGTAATGCATATACTTCTCTACAAGAAGCTCATTGTTGGAACTACAAGGGTAAGTCCCACCACTTTTTACAAACTTAATTCTCAACTTGTTTCGATTTAAGTTTGGAGGTAGAGTGCGTGGTGTGACTCACTACTTGAGTGTGTTTATTATATTGAGTGAGAGGTTTTCTTGTAAAATTGGGTAAATTTTAAAAAAAAAATTCATGAGTATTGAGTTGATTTTGGCATGATTGGTTGTGTTGAAGTGCATGCTAGTTCATATTGTTATTTCGATTATTGAGCTAATGGTTTTGAATGAGTTTTTGAGCATAAATGAAGTGTAGTGGAAGCATGAATTGAACCCAGAAATCAAGTCGAGATTCGTTGTACATGCAATCTGAAAGCCCGTGCCAACCATTTCCATTACCAAATTCCTTTCTATGGGAGTTTACTCTACATCTCATCTCTTCTATGTGCTTATCATAATTTGATTTTGAATTGGACTTGATTGGATTGACATGCTACTTCATTTGTTATGTATTTAGGAGGTTTACTTTCTTTATTAGTTTTTCTCATTTTTGAATAAGGTGGTAAAATCTTGAGCTTACATGCTATTGGATGATGAGGATATGTGCTTGATTTTCTTTTGATGGATGGAATTTTTATCATGAATGTTATGTGTTTTTGAGTTATTTCTTGTTTGGTGAGTCTTTTCTCATGTGTGGTGTTTAATATTTTTGTTCTTGTATAGGATTGCTTGGAGGTTTGTTTTGGGATGTTGTGAGTCATTTTCAAATGTGAGTAATGGCATGTTGTTTGTGATATGTGATGGCGAATTATGTTAGGAATCTCTACTCTTTAAAAATTATGACATATTCTACTTAATTTGTTCAATTTTGAGATGAATTGAGGTGTAATGAGTTCTTAAAGGTCCAAGCAAAAGCTTGTGAGAGTTTGAGCCTTAACCGTGCATCCATGGTTAATTTCTTCATGAGTGGATCGATTTAGCCTTGATAAACTAGAACTTGCTCATGGACTACAGGAATGAGCCCGATTGGTAGATATTAGTGTGATGATCTTAGGCCATCCTTGTTATGTCATAGCCATTGCCATATATCTCCTTACCCTTATACATCATTCCTAGTTAACCACTTTGAGCCTGAAAGCCTATTTCTTGTGATATTAGCACATTACAAGCTATTATTACCCACTTAAGCCTTATATATATAATCTTTGCGTGGGTGATTGAGGAGATGATGGTCTACAAGGTTTGAATGTGAGAAATATGAAAGAGAAAGAAGGAAATAGTGAACAAGTAAGAAAAGGATGAAAAGAGCTCAAGCAAAATGTACATGCAACCTCAAAGTAAGAAAAAAGAGCGAGTTAACAAAAATATGCTCAATGAATCAAAAGTCGAAAGAAAGGAAACAGGCAAATCAAAAGAAGCTCAAGAAATCAAAGGAATGATAATGATTAGTGCTTGTGATTAGAAAAGAAAAGAAAGGAAGATAGAAACGTGAAGAAGTTGAAGAAGCTGATCATCTCTTCGATTATCTACACTTGAATAGTCACTTTTATCCAAATCTTCATACTCTAAAGAGCCTAAAATTACATCCAAAGATAATGACCTTTTTGATCACTTATTGAAGCTAGGGTGGCTTGTGAATATAGTCCGTGAGCAAGCCTATGGCGCGTTGGGTTCAACAGGTTGATGAATGTTGATCTACCTTACCTTATAGAGTGTTGATCTACCTTACCTTATAGAGTGTTGAGTGAATTGAAATCCGATGTGAGGCTTAGACCGAAAGGAACTTGATTACTTTTTATTCTCTCAAACTTGAACTTGTTAATTTTTCATGTCATGATTTTAATGTTGTAGTGTGACTTGATATGATTTGTAGTCCTTGTTACTTATGATGTGTTGTGTGATGCGCGTTTTCTTTGCTTGCAAAATTAATCCCCAAGTATGAAGAATATCAATTGTAGCTTAGATAAGCGACCAAGTTAAATATCGAACCCAAAGGACTGCGTATTATCAATTTAATTATTATCTAAATTAATTAAGACAAGTGATAATAAAGATTGAGGATTTTATTATTTAACTACTAAACAATTAATTAAAATAACAAATAAAATAAATAACGCTTAACGAATACGAAAGTGGATCAAGTAGGAGAATAGGTAGCTCCAGGAAAATCCAATTTTACTACTTAACTTCCCTTCCGTGTGTTGGTGTCCGACTCTGCCTTATGGAATATGGACGCATTACTAAACCATGCATATCTACTCTATAGACACAAGTAAATATGCGTGTAACACGTGTGAATAACCTTGGAGCAAGAGATATAATTCCACCCCCCTTTCTAGGTACTATCAGTACCAATTATTTCCCTAGCCAATTGGTACTCTAACCTAATATGATCTCCCTTTATAGGTACTATAAAATTATCCTCTTTATCCTATTTAATAACTCGAATTCAATTCCATTAATAAGTATTCATATATGATAGTTCTAATGAAGCTTCGGAGTCCCCTCACTTAGAATCATAACATGGAATCCTGCTCAGCAGTGAACGCACTCAATCAATAACCAAGATATGTATTCAGACTCTACATAACAGTTAATGATGCACAAAACGACCGTGAGTATGGATTAATAAAGCACAATCATATATAAAATAAATCCACAAGTAGTGTTGTACGGAGTTTACACACGAAAGTTCAATTAATTGGTAAAAACCTTCACAACCCTAGTTCTACCAAAAAAGCTCTAGTCCATGGTGTTGTAGGAAACACATATGGGGGTTAGATAGATCTTACTCATATGTCCGGAAAATTAAAAAGTAGTAGAAAAGAATTAGGAAAACCTTTGGTATAGAAGCCTTCTTCCTTCTCTCTTCCGTCTCTTCAATTCCTCTTGGTTCTCCTCTTGATTCCACAGACGAATCTTCAAAGTGATGGATGGATGGAGGAAAGGATGTGGATGATGGTTGGGGGGTGATCCCCCCTTGTGGGGTGTAGTATGGTTGTGGCCTCTCTTCCTCTAATCTATTGTATTATCCCACAATTTATGAATAATGATGTGAAATATATATAGGTGTGAAAAAAGAATTAAATAAGCAAAGAAATATATATGGGTGAATCATGGAGGATTACGTGATAAGAAGATAATTTTCGGAAATTCTCGCTGGCAGCTGCGCGACTTCACGATTTTAAGCATAACTTCCTCGTCCCATCTCCGATTTGAGTGATTCTTGCGCTCACGCGATCTCTCTTCCTTGGCTTTCTATATTTATAAAAAATACAGAAACTCCAAGATTTAAATGTATAAAAAGTCATGCAAAGTGGCACTGCCGTTCTGTTCG
This sequence comes from Pogostemon cablin, assembly GCA_023678885.1. Lineage (NCBI taxonomy): Eukaryota > Viridiplantae > Streptophyta > Magnoliopsida > Lamiales > Lamiaceae > Pogostemon > Pogostemon cablin. Next base: position 1,407,087 of record CM042999.1, read on the forward strand.
ACACAGCTTGCGCGACGTCACCACTTTGATCATAACTTTCTCGTTTGAAATCCAATTGAGGTATACTTTACGCAAAATGACCCTCTTTTCTGTAGCTTTCCAATCATATATCACACATCTAATTAAGAGCTCCACAAGAATACAAAAAAATTATAAAAATTGGATGTGCGTTTTCAGCATTCTTGCACAAATTGCACATTTTCTCCAACTTTGCACTTTTCATCCTTTTTACACCTAAAACACAATAAAAAATCTCAAGTGCACCTTGTTCTCACATATATTGAATATAAGATACTTGTACTAATATACAACAACAATACTCATCAAAAAGGTGTTAAATTGGACACTCAAACACGCTAATTTCCACTCTCATCATTGTGCTTATGTTCTTTAGGTTTTTCTCAAGGTGAAAATTTCCCCTCTCGTTTTCTCATTTCTGTTGCTCAAGGACGAGCAACACTTTAAGTTTGGGGGGTTGATCGGTGTCATTTTCACCTAGATTTTAGTGTCTTTTTATTTTGTATTTTTGTATGTTTATATTTATTTTGTATATCATTTGGTGGTGTTATATGAAGATATGGAGATGTGTGCTTTGAAATGATAAATGTGTGATTTTCATGATTAAGTGCCTTAAATTGTGCGATATTTGTAAATATTTAGAGAATTGATACTTTGGGTAATTTATGTGATTTTCAGGTAGAAAAGGATTTTAGACACAATAAGGAAGATGTAAAAAAAATAGAGCTCAATTCAGAGTTAAAACGAGGGAGAACGAGCCAAAACAAAATGCTGAAAAATGCACATCCAACTCGTGTAATTTTTTTATATTCTTTTGAAGCTCAAAACTGGAAATATGATACATCTTTGGAAAGCCACGAAAGAGAGGATCGTTGTTCTTAGTCTCATTTCTAGTAAAATATTTAAGAGTAAGAGACTCTATCGTCGAGTACACGTGTGACCAAGTACAAAATTTATAAAAATGTCGTCCCAAGGGAAAATAAACTTGTGGTTATATCCGGATTTGTCATTGATTTATGATTTGTAAGAATGTCAAGATTGAAGTTTTGGTATTTAGACTACTTATTATTCTAATCAATTAACCAAAAATTAAACTAGCAACAAAATGTATCAAATATATCGAACAAATGATGAATGGAATGTAGATAGAATTCACTTGAGAAGGGAGCAAGGCTAATCATAATCATGGTTAAAAATATAGCTAGATATGCATAACTCTTGATGGTGAACTTCATTAACTTTGGACTAAAAGCAATCACGTTTTTACCCCTAATCCCTATGGCCAAGGCAATTAGGTTCTCTTCTCTTTTACAAGTCTAAATCTCCTAGGATTGTTCTTAATCTCAATTCCCTTAAGGTACTATGATAATAAGTTTGGTTCTTTTCACTCAATTTCTTAAGTGTCCCCTTATAAAGCTTCTAAGCATAAGAAGTGTATGACTTACCTCCCATCTGATTAGCCATTTTGTAGTAGGGATGACCAATTGAAACAATTTATCAAACCACAGGGAGGTAGGTACTAGTACTTAAGCGATATCACGTTTCTTGTAATTTTATAGAGACGAATCATCAATAGAGTGGTTGTTCAAACAAGTAAATAGAAGTAATCAAAGCAAATAAGCAAATAATGATCAACAAACAAGATGGATGGATGAAAAGTGGTTTACCAAATTGATTAAAAGTGAGATTAACAACAATCAATAAGTGGTAATTCTAGGAATAATGTATCAAATTCATATGTATCATGGATATAGGATTAAGGGCCAACACTAAGTTCACCTAAACTCCCTCTCGAGATAGATAGGATATGATTATCAAATAGCTCAATGGATTGGTTCTCACACAAACAATTCCAACTAGGTACTAAGCTTGAAATGAGAGTCCCTTCACACGATTAATCAACCTCTCGATCAAACCAATCACATGTTCTATCAAAGGGTTCTAAATTATGAAGGATTTCTCAATCTCTTTACAACTTATAATTAACATGAAGTGCATGATAACTTGATTCAATCAACTATCCTAAACATATAATTGATTTCTCAATCTAATCACATGCTCATGACAATTAACAACACAAATCAACATTACAAATAAAGCAATTAATAATCAATAATAGAAAATCATAGATCCAATCAACATATTAATTCAAATACACAAATCCTCAAAATTAACCAACAACTCTCATGTTGCTAATCCCACAAGGGAGATTAGCCTACAATATTCAAAAGGAAATTAACATAGACATTAAGATCCTTACAAATCATGATGAAACTATGAGGTTTAACTACAAATTATGGAAGAAAACTCCCTTGAAGTGCTTCAATAGTGATCTCCTTCCTTCCTTGCAATTCTCCTCTCTTCCTTGCTTCTTCTCTTCAATTTGATGAAGGTTTTGATGGTGGGATGATGGTAGATGAAATAGATGGTGAATGGATGAAGATGATGGTGTGAATGGAAGGAAATGGTGTGTGATCAAGGTGTAGAGGTGCAAATTGGTGGAATCTCCAGTCTCCTTTGAAATGTTGAACTTGAGGCTATTTATACCCTCTCCAAGTTGGGCCACTAATTAATCATCAACTGGGCTTTTTATACACACTTACACACATTGGCAAGTGAAAATCTGAATTTTAGGCCCAAAAACATGCAACTCGAGTTGGCCTTACCCAACTCGAGTTGCAACACGAGTCGAGTTGGAGGTGTGTAACTTGAGCTAAAGTAGCTCGACTCATGTTGGCTACTCGTGCACCCACCTGTTCGGTCGTGTTGCGAGGCTCCAAAACTGAAAATCCCACGGAAGGCAGCTTGACTCGAGCTAGCAACTCGAGTTGCAGCTTGCAAGTCGAGTTGGCTCACTGTACAATTTTTGGTCACTGCCCTGCTCCTTACACGACTCGAATTGCAAGTCGAGTTGGACCCTGCAACTCGAGTAAGCTCTCTGGACAATTTTTGACCCCAACTCGACTTGATCTCAACTCAAGTTGCACCTTGCAACTCGAGTTGGGTCCCGGCAGCCCATTTCTTGCTCGTTTCAGTTCCCGTCTCCATTTTTGCTCCGTTTTCACCTGTTTTACATATGTTTAAGCTCATTCTCACACATTTCCATGAAAAAACATAACACAACCAAATAACACATAAAATACGAATAAAATACTATGAAAACAGACATAAAAAGACAATAAAATCTAGGTGAAAATATCACTCATCACCCTCACACTAACATACATGCTCATTTTAATATATGATTCAATTAAACACCTAATCATAATATTGGAATGGCCATCCTAACACTCTGAATAGAGAATTTAATCATACAAGTATTGAAATGAAAACATGATTCATTAATCATAAAAGAAAATCCAAAATTAACTCAATTCAACATCTCAAATCCTACATATCTAGCATTCTTCTCAACCAATCATATGATTAGCCTTACTATAGGACTAGCCATTACACATTGTGTTTAGATCAATACATTCAAAGGCTTGTTCCATTTGAAGAAAATCAACAATTGAAAAGTAGATTGGCTTCTCTTTTGTGTAGATAACCTTCATTCTCTTCAAAATGCTAACTTCTTCAATCATTGATGCTTTTCTCTTCTCAAGTGGTGGATGGGTGGATTGATTGTTGAAGATCAAGTGAAATGGATGGATCAAATGTATGGAGATGATTCAAATGGATCTAGTGTGTGAAAATATGGTGTGGAGTGTATGTAACTGCTCTAATTCTGATATCTTTTCTGAATTTTTGCAAAAGTCATCATTTTATATCACTTAGGGGCCTTCTAGAAGCTTTCGAAACATTCTGAAATATGCACTGCCTTTTGCACCTACACGGGCCGTGTAGCAGTGCATGGCTCGTGTAGTACACACCTAGTTCGGCATGTTCTGTGTTTTCCCGGACACAGCCCGTGCGCCCACACACGGCCTCTCCCATGGGGGTGTAGCGATTTCTGACGACTGTGCACAGGCTTTCTCAAATCCACCCACTAACCCATCCATCCACCAATTTAAGAAGGGGAATTCATTATTGGTTGAAGATTGGAGCATATTGAAGGAAGAGAAGGCCTACTTCAAAAGGGAAGCCAACTTACCTTTAATTTGTGATTTTCTTCATTATTTGGCTCAATTGGAGCAAGCCATGGATTATGTTGATTTTATTATGATTTGTAGTGGCTAGTCCTCCAGTGAGGCTAGCAATGTGATTGGTTAGGAATTATGTAGATTTTGCACACTACATATTTGATGAAATGATTGTTATGGAAAATTTCTATCATGAATGCTTATTCTCATTTTATGTATAATTTGTGTGATTAAATTCTCTATTCATAGTGTTAAGATGGTCATTCCAATATTATGCTTAGTGGTTTAATTGAATCATTGATTGCATGAGGTGACTATATTAGTATGTGGGGAGTTTGACCATAACCTTCATATGCTTAGAATCACATGATAGGACATTATTGATAATTACTTGTGAAAGTATTTGATATGATGAGGGGACCCAAGCCATGACTCACTTGACCTTAGAAAGGGAACACTAGGAAAACGTCCCTGCTAGAGGAAATTCTTCGTTATAATATCTCTATATTGGTATATTAATATCCGTAAGTACCTATAGGAAGAGTGAGAATTTGAGACAATCTTCGTAAGTGCCCTTAATATCATAACATGAAAATCATCATTCATGTGTGTGTGTGAGTCTACATGAGCCTTTTCCATGATGTTGCTTGCCTTATATACTTCTTAGATTGTTCACCTTCATCCATCATCCATCCCATTTGTATATATTTCTATCTTTTAGTTGCTTTCCTAGTTGTTAGTTTTTAGTGTTAAACAACTCCCTCCTTAATCGATTAATCCTTCTAGAGTGAAGCACTTCTCAAACATGGCTACCCACTTTCGCCCTTGAGTTCGATATATTATAAATTTTTCACTTGGTCGCTTACGTGTTACAAACGATAGAGTACACTTGCTCTAATAAATTTAACCAAAATTGGCATCTTATATTTGCTTTAGAAAATTTGTTCTAATTTTTCTTTCTCTTGTAAGTGTATACCTTAAGAAGGAAGAATTAAGTGAACAAGCCAAAAAAAAAATGAGCTACATGGAAAATATTCAAAACATGATGAACGCAAATGCTCTTCCTAATGGGGAAGCTCAAGGAGATATAAGGATAGTTCAGGGGGTTCAAGTTCCCAATTTAAAATTTCTTCAACAAGTTTATTGAAATCTTTTTGCTCCTCAACAACAAGTTTATCTTCAAGTGCTTCATAATGTACACCCTCAAGTTCCTCAAGGCATGATGAATATGACTATTAGAGATCATTTCCAACCGAAGGTGGTTCAATAAATTATGGCTCCTCTGATCACCGCCAATGATTTTGAGTTGAAGGCGAGTTTGATTCGGATGGTTCAATCAAACAAATTTGATGGAGATCCAACCGAAGATCCAAATGACCACCTTGACCACTTCACATAGATAGCGAATACTATTAAAATGAATGGGGTGAGTGAAGATTGCATTAATATGCGGCTCTTTCCTTTTTCTTTAAATGAATACTATTAAAAATGACTTGGAACGATCACTCCTGGGACATGCAACACTTGGAAAGATCTTGCTCAATGTTTTCTCGATAAATACTTTCCACCTTTAAAGACAATACAATTGCAAAGTCTCATTGCTCAATTTAAGCAATTGCCTCATGAGATCTTTCATGAGTCATGGGAGAGGTTCAAGGAGATGTTGAGGAAGTGTCCTCATCATGGTTTCCCGGAGGAGCAACAAGTGGGATTCTTCTATCAAGGCTTGAACAGAAGAGATCGATTATTCGTTGATGCGTCATCCGGTGGGTCTATTTTTGGCATCACCGCTCAAAGAGCAATAAGAATTTTTGAAGAAATTGCCATGAATACCTCCCAATGGCCTATGGAGAGCATAAAATGTAGCTATGATTTGGAGAATGTAGCTAAATGTGGTGTAGTTTTTCCACCGATGTTCAATTTGGGGAGAAAATTGCCAAATGATGAGAGAAAATTGCCTTCGGAGGATTTTTTGCACAAGTATATTAAGGATAATGAAGTTAGGATGAAAGCATTTGAAGAGAAAGTTGAAAAATTCGAGTTGTTATTTCTTGATGTGAAGAGTTCTATAGAGGTGAGGATGGAATCTATGGAGCATCAGTTAGGCCAAATCTCAACCACCTTGAAAAATATACAAATAAGTATATCTTCTACATCGAAGACTAAGGATCAATGTATGGCTATTTACTCTCAGGATAAGGAAATAATGGTTGAAGAAGGGTTGGAGGCTTGTAAGGTGGTTGATAAAGAAGAGGTTAGAAAAGAGGATAGTTTGGGGGTTGATAAGGCTACAAAGGAGAAGAGAGAAAGAGTTCCTAAATTGGTGAAAGCAAAAGAGTAAGAAGAGTTGAAGGAGGAATTAGATAGATTTGTTGAGTCTCTTGAGATGATGCTTAAGAAAGAAAAATTCCGAGATCAAGAAGAGATTTATGCACTTAAGATGGAAGAAGAGAAACCTCCGGAGATTAAGATCTTTGATTTTACTCCACATGAAGAAAAAATTTCTCATTCTCTTAAACTTTCAAATTCTCTTATGAATCTTCATAATTTTGTTGATAAAAATTTGTTTGCTGATAATTGTAGGACAAGGATTGTAAGAGAGCATCAACATTCATCATTGCAGAGCATATCTTTGCCTGAATTCTTACCGGGAGATGTGGTAGAAATTCAAAATTCATGGGGAGCCTGATGGAAAAAATGGAACAAGTGGAAAGGGTCATTCATTGTGAAGAATGTCTTCGGAAAAGAATTGCTTGAGCTATTTAACAAGAAAAGATACCTCCTAGTGGTTGAGCAAGAAAGAACAAGACACTATTTCAAGAAGAAACCTATGAAAGTGCCCAAAGATTATTCTAGACCACCATCACCTTGAAAAAATCTCATCCGACTTGAAGACGTTAAACTTAACGCTAGATGTGAGGCACCCCATTATTATCTTTTATCTCTTTCTTAGTGTGCTTTTATTTTATTTCTTGTCTTTTTAGGAACATGAAAGAGTTTTCCGGTGATGGACTTGAAGTGAAGAGTGGTGCAATAAATTTGGTAACAAAATTCTTTCCAAACTAAAATTGAACTCTTAGTTAAATTTAAGTTTGGGGAGCTTGCTCGTTTTGTTACTCGTTCATCTTGTTCTTAGTTTGCACATTTTGCACCGGCGCACCTTTTGTCCTCTTGTTCTTGTTGTTAGTTGTTTTCCCTTGTGTTTCTTGTCATTCAATATTCTCTTATGGAGCTTATTTGATGGTTGTTTGAAGCTATAAGATTAGGTTGGATTATGTAGTTGGATTGGTGTGAATTTGTGAACATATTATGGTTGGGAATTTACTTGCATGGTGCTTGTTCACCCTATTGACGAACTGTGAGATTTTGAGCCTTGAATTCGTAATTGTTATACGATTCATTCTTTCATCATTTATGTGTATGTGCTCTAGAACTTGCCATTCGTCTTGCTTGAGGCTACGTTTGTATGGAGACTTTTGAAAATGATTTTAGGCCATCTTTGATCTTTAAAGTTAGAGCCAAATACATATTTTTCCTACCTTTCAACATTATCCATTGCTAGCCAACTTGAGCCATTTTAGCCTATATTCTTTGATAAACACATCATCTAGCCAAATACCACTTAAAGCTAAGAAAGAACCCTATGTGTGGAGATTGATTAGAGAAAGTATAGCTAGACAATGTGAAAGGCAAGAGAATGAAGGAGGGAAGAAAAAAAAGGGTTACGAAAGAAGAATATGAGATGTAAAAGAGCGTGAAAGAAAAAGAAAATGAGCTTGAATTGTTATTGTGATATATTTTAAAGATCAAGTTCAAGAAAAACTCAAAGAAGGAAATTGTTGTTGTCCATGAAAAGGGGAAGTTGAAAAAGTCTTGAATAAGTGATAAGAAAGAAGGAGAAGATGTGGAAAAAGAAATAAAAAAGGGTTACAAAGCTTTCAATATGATCTCTCCACACTTTTAGTCACATTTATCCTATATTTACTCTTCCCTAACCAAAGAGCCTTCATTACATCCAAATGAAAAGTCCTATTTGATTCGATTGTTGACTCACATGATTAGTGGTGGAGAGTCTAGACTTGTGGCAAGCCTATAGTAATGCATGCATGTGAATTGATTTTTGAGAGTATACACCTCCATAATTTTCTAAATACTTTGAGAGTGAGTGCATTCACACCATGAGAGGATAAATGAGAATGAGTATTGTGGTTACATTTCCCACCATGATTTTTTGCATTTGTTTATTGATATCCGATTATATGATTTGATTTGATTGTGTAGTTGAGAATGACTATATTCTTTATTCACTCCATGCTTCAATTCTATGCAATTTCTCCCCTCATGTTCCTTTTTTTTTCCATTGTTCGGGGGTGAATAACACTTCAAGTTTGGAGGTTTGATGAGCATAGAAATTACTAGAAAATATGGTCCATTTTTAGTTAGGATTTATATAATTAAGGTTGTTTTTAGTGATTAATTTCTTTAATTCCTTAATTTTTGTGGAGAATGGTACTCTTGTTAGAATTTGCAGAATTTATACTTAAAATGAGCTTCTACGTTCAATTACGAGTTCCAAGTTAATGCCAGATAAAAAGGATTTTGGTTATAGTTTTCCGTGCGATGGTCCTGGACGAGAATTATCCTGATTTTCATTGATATTCATTAGATAAGACTCTTCAGAAATGGGTACTGCGAGTTGTTTCATGCCATAAATAAACCCAAACGCTCAAAAAATCCGTTCGGCAGGCGGATTCACACCTCTTACAACCAACACAGTCTTCGGTCCTTGGAGCAGAGGCAATTTGTTTAGCTTTACATCCGTCCCAGGGTATCATTTCTAATACATCCGTGGGGCACGCCTTATATGACCAATCATATAAGCCGTTTATAATTTGATCCCAACGTTTTCTTTACGGACCTAACTTAACAAATTCAAGGCGTGAGAGAAAACGGGACTTGATTCGAAGTTAAAACGAGCAAAAACAGGGCAAAACAGTAAAACAGCGCAAGCTGAACATTTCAGCAAAATGGTTGCGCCCAGCCTAATTTCAGCCCAATTCAGAATTCTCTTTAGCCCATTTACAATTAAAATTGCAGGTATGTGCCACCTTTAATTAGGAAATCAAATTGGCATTAGTTGAAGACATGCACATTTTCTTGAATCCATACAAAAGGGCCTGCATTTAAATTGTGAGGAGAAAGTCAAATTGTGTAAGAATTCTTTATGGCCCACTTCATCCAAAAGAGAATACACCTGATTTAAAAGCCCACTAACTTAGAATGAAAGGAGGTAGTAGCCGTGTGATTGCAGAGGGGTCGAACAACACTTCAGTTCCTATTACTCTGTTTTTCCTTTTCTTTCTTTATTCATCTTTCATCAAATTCCACTAATTCCACCTATTTAATTCATGAATTTCCTCCACATTCTACTCCAAGTGATCAAGGAAGCAAAGGAGGTTGAAAATTGTAAGAGAAGATAGAAGCTTTCATTGAATAAGTTTAAGGGAAGCATTTACTGTATTTTGTAATTTACTTAGGGTTTAATTATGGGATTTTGTAAGAAAATTTATTTTATTTTGCTTAATACTATGTTAGGCTAATCTCCTTTGTGAGATTAGCTCCAGGTGTTGGATAATTTTAGGTTTTATGCAATTGGATTTTAATCTTAATTGGGCATTTGTGTTATTTCCATCATTGATGTTTATTGCTTGATGTATATGTTTGATTTGTGTGATTAATTATCATGGGCATGTGATTAGGTTGATAAATCAATTATGTGTTTATGATAATTCATTGAATCATTTCATCATACACTTCATGTGAATTAATTTAGAATGAGACAAAGATATCCTTCTAGATTTAGAACCCTTTGATAGAACATTTAATTGGCTTAATCGAGAGATTAGTTAATTAGGTGAGGAGACCCAAACCATTAGTGAATTCATAGTACCTTAAAAAAGAATATTGCCTGTGATTTAGTACCTCGTTAGGGAACTCGTAGACTAATTAGTACCTAGTGGGAGATGTTAACTTTGGTCTCGATCCTTTGTTCTTTTGGGAGCCTTATTGAGGGCCTACATCCTCTTCATTTCGAGAGAGAGAGAGTTTAGGTGGAAATCGTGATCGCTCCTATGCCATGTCCATGATAGATTAGAATTAATTGCATGATTACTTTATTATCCATATGATTGTTGCTAATCTCATCCTTATATTATTTGGAAACCCTTTCTTCTTGCATTCATTTCATTATTTGCATTAGTTTAAGTGCATTCATTTACATTCTTATCCTCCATCCCATTCCGTTGCCCTTATAAAATCACAATAAACTTGAGATCTCTTAAACTCTAATACATTTCTCCATGTGGTTCGATAAATTCTTTAATTGGTCATCCCAACTATACTACGACCAATCACCTGATGCAATAACAGTTTGCCAGGACGTTTAATAGTCTACATGCATTAATTATATTCATGTGGAGGATTATTGGAACTGGTTAAATAATAAAAGTGGGTCAAGCATACCTTTTACTAATATTCTTGTAAATTTCATTGTAAAAAATGAAAAAAAATTGCATACTTAAAAACTACATTTCGAGTGGATGAATTTAATGTATAAGTTTGCTCAAATTCAATTTCGGGTGAATGGGTAATTAATAAATGAAATTAGCAATTTAATTAAAAAGAAGCATATGTTCGAACCAAGGATATTGGAGGTTCTTGGTTTGGCTCAAAAATTCAAATTCAAATTTAAAATGAAGGGATGCGATCCTGACCATTAGATCTTGATCTTAATCAAGAGGTGAGATATGATGGTGCAAAACAATCTGAGACATCCTTTCGAAGGGGGCACCATACCTCTTCAACTCTTGTAAATAGATCTCCAAATCTCCTGCAGAAATCATTCAAATCCAGCATTGAAAATCAAGCATATTACAATATAGTCCCAATAGTTCTAGAATTCCAAAATCAAGTCCGAATGTTCTAAAATATTTGTTTGTTTGCCAATAATTTTGGACTCGTTGTATTACAAGTCTAAAACTCAAAGTCGTATATTGGAGGCGGTTGCTATAATTCGTAAACACATGAGTACAAAGCAATTTCGTCGTAAGGAGAATGTGCGTAATTCTTGACTCGACTTTACAAAAGTAATTCATAAGCCGTTTTAAATACTACCTCTATACCCAACAGTTCTACAGTTCTACCCATTGTCATCCCTATGAAACACTCTGTCCCACCTATACCCTACTCATCACCAACCCGAGACACCAATTGGACCTATCTTCGTATACATGTATATATCCCTTAAATAACGAAAAGGCACACCTTTCTTCCCTTTTGGAGGGAAAAAACTGTATAAAAATAGGATAATACATGAATGATCAATTCTAGTAAAATTGTTCAAATCCTAATTCCACACTCCCATCATTAACCATGCAACTTGGTTGTCGATGAATATGTTTCCATGGGTAACTTTATATTAATTTTCAGTGTTGATCCTGAGAAAATTCATCGATAAATATGGTAGCTATGTGTTTCAATGCAACTGCAAGACCAAGTGATACAACTTAAATTAACAAAAAAGAAGAATTAAAAAATAAACCACTTTCCAAGCGAGTTAAGCTCCTAAAAGAAGGGGAGAATGATAAACTAGAATAACCTCACAATAATTATCTATGATCTATGCCTTGCCAGCAGAAACAACAAACATTTAAATGGAATGTAAATGAGTGGAGACGTGGATGCTATTGCTCTGCTTCTCACATGTAACCAACTTGTACCCTTTTGAATACTGAATAATGGGCCTTCAACTCTTGCTGGACCTCTAGGTTACCCATATGGTGTGTTGAGTTCAATTGTTACTTCACGTGAGCCAAATTAATTAGATGATCTGTATAACCTAATTAAATCACCTCCATAGTCATACAACACCTTCAAGAATAGATTAAATAAGTCATTTAAAATTGTAACAGCCCATATAATTTTATACATGAATCCAATTGTGGCCCAACTCATAGAGGCCCAATACAAGCATAAAGCATAATCCAGCCCACTTGTTGCTGCAACCACGTGAATGAAGAAGAGGAATCAGGGTTTTATACACTTTTCTTATTTATGAAATCTCCTCCTGTCCAAGAAATTATCATATCTCGTCCATTCTCAAAGAGATATCTCCCTACAATCAAATTTCAAATTTGTTCTCTTTGCTAAGGAAAGTTTGACCACTATAACACATTAATTTTTCTAGAGATTTGGCCCAGCCATTCAAGCATAAAAACCGATCATTCTTTTCATCCTTACACATCACTCACAGTTTCTTGTCACGTGGCTGCACTTGTACGAAGAGAAAAGGGTTTTGAAGGATCTTGATCGCAACATTTTATACTTGAATCTAAGGCTCTTACACGGTTAAATGGTGGGGATTTACTCATCTTATGAATGTTGAATTATATTCGTATGTGAATGTTGAAGTTGACTGAAAATTGTTATCACTGAGATTGTTCTTGCACTTATGAAATCATATATAGCATGGGTATGGGCTGCACTAGTGCCATACTATAGCATGAGTATGGGCTGAAATAGTGCCATACTATAGCATGGGTAAGGGCTGTAAAGGGGTGACTTACTAACGAATAGCGATATCATAACCTTACACGAATATGGGTCGAAAGATGCCATATTGACATGACATGATTGTATTGTAAGTGAAATTATATTCTCGCACATGAATTATTTGACGTCTGTAAGCATGTTTAAGTCTCAACTGAGCTTGTGGTTGCTCACCCCAAAAATTTTTCTCCTTTCAGATTAAGATGTGGCGATAGCGTACGAGCGGGGAGCGTCGAGAAGGAGGAGACTATATAAAATTTTGAATAAGTTTGCAGTCCCTGTCTCATCCTCATTTCACTCTTGGCATGAAAACATTAAATTGTGGTTTTGTTGATTTACTGTCATATTGATTCTAAAATAAATTTCTATAAAGAGAATAATTTGGATGTGTAGAAAGATACATTCTTATTCACAAGAACAGTGATATATATAATACAATTCTGCTCTATATCTAATGCCTAAATTACGTACAAGAAATTAATGAGAATATTACAATTACTCCTAATTAATGGAAAGAATAACAACAACGTGATTGAAGGAGTATTTACAAATAATAAAGACAGACGTTCTCGCAAGATGGAGCTACGTAAGGAGAGTCCTATATTGAGCAATAGACTTTGAAAACGTGCACGAGGCAAGGGTTTGGTGAGAGCATCCTCAAGCTGATCCACAGAAGAGACGCGAGTTACCCGAAGGACGTCATCTTGAACTAGTTGCCGAATAAAATGAAAGTCAAGAGCCACATGTTTCATCCTTGAATGGAAAACAGGATTTGAGCATAGATTTGTGGCGCCAATATTATCACAGTAAATGACAGGTTTGTGTGGAACTTTAATGCCAAGTTCACTAAAGAGAGAGTTGATCCAACATATCTCAGCAGCTGTGGAGGCTACAGATCTGTATTCAGCCTCTGTTGATGACCTTGCAACTGTGTTTTGCTTTTTTGAACTCCAGGAGATCGGGTTACGTCCTAAATAGACAATGTACGCACTAGTAGACGTATAGTCATCTTTGTTCCCAGCCCAACCGGCATCCGAATAAGCATGCAAAGTAGTTGGCGAATCTTGGTAGAGTGTGACACCGTGGTGAATAGTACCACATAAATACCAAATAAGTCTTTTTGTTGCATTCCAATGATCTGTAGTTGGGCGGTGCATGAACTTGGAGAGCTTGTTGACTGCATATGCGATGTTGGGCTGAGTGAGAGAGAGATACTAGAGACTCCCTATAACCATGCGAAACTCAAAAGGATCTGACAAAGCTGTTCCAAAATGCAGTGTTAAAGAAGGCGAGTTGGCTAAGGGGGTAGAAACAGGATGAGCATCTACCATCTTCGTACGAGCCAACAGATCAGCAATGTAACGTCTTTGAGATAAAATAAGACCTTGTGGACAGGACACCACCTCAACACCCAAAAAATAGTGAATATTACCAAGGTCCTTGAGAGAAAACCTTTGAGCCAATATATTGATGAAGCCATGAACATAATCTTTCTGATTGCCTGTGACAATAATGTCATCAACATATACTAAAATAAGAACAATAATACCTCCATTGTTGTAGATAAACAATGACGTATCAGCAGTGGAGTTGGCGAAATGAGATGTGAGAAGAAACGGGCGAAGCTCAGTATACCAGGCACGTGATGCCTGCTTGAGACCATAAATAGCTTTTCGAAGCTTGCAGACATGAGTGGTATGATCTGGGTAAATAAAACCTGGAGGTTGAGCCATGTATACATCATCTGGAAGGGATTCTTGAAGGAATGCATTATTAACATCGAGTTGGCACAAAGGCCAATCGCCACTGATAGCTAGGGAAAGTACGAGACGAACAGTGACCGATTTTACTACTGGACTGAATGTCTCGTGATAATCAACTCCAGGGCGTTGATGAAAACCCTTAGCAACAAGACGTGCTTTATACCTGTCAATGGAACCATCAGGATGTTGTTTGATTCTAAAAATTCACTTACAACCAACTATGTTTGGAACGTTGGTTAGAGGCACAAGTTCTCAAGTTCCATTGCAAATTAGAGCATCAAATTCAGCAGACATTACTTTTCTCCAATTAATGTCTTTCATAGCTTGTGAAACACAAGTTGGTTCTAGCAGATGGGTGAGTTGAGCAGAGAGAGATATTTTGGGATTTGGTTTGAAGATATTGTTCCGAGAACGGGTGATAATGTGTGAAGTACGAGCGGCATTTTGAGGGAGAATGGGGGCAGGCTCGTTGGGTAGTTGAGGGAGAATAGGGGCAGGCTCATTGGATGGTTGAGTGATTGGGGAATTATCAATTGGTGGAGAAGTTGAATGGGAATGATGTTGTGGAGAATATGATGCAGAGGACAAAGAGGGTTCAGATGGAGAAGTTACCTGAGGTGGCATGCATGTTGAATCCACTGAAAGAGGAGCCTCGAAAGTAGTCGGAGATGGAGTAGATGATGTACGTATGAGAATATGTTCGGGCAGCCATGTTGTGGTACTTGACTCACTAGGGCGATCCAATTGTTGTAGAAGGTGAGACATGGGATAGTCACTTTCAACAAAGCGAACATGTCTTGAAGCAAATGTTCTACGTGAAGTTGGATAAAAGCATATATATGCACTTTGAGTAAGTGAATATCTAAGAAATACACAAGGATTGAATTTGGTAGCAAGTTTATGTGGAGAATATGGGCATAACCAAGGATAATACAAGCAACAGAACGTACGGAGTTTATTGTAGTTGGGTGGTGACTAGAACAATTTCAGATAAGGTGACAACATATTTAGAGTAGATGATGGGGGACGGTTAATGAGGTAAACAGCGGTTAGAAATGCATGTGGCCAAAAGACGGAGGGATAGATGCATTTGTGAGGAGTGAAAGGCCAGTTTCAACTATGTGGCGATGTCTGCGTTCAGAAAATCCATTATGTTCAGGAGTGTGGGGTAGAGACGTGAGGTGTGTTATGCCATGGATGGATAAGAAATTATTTAAAGCCATATATTCACCACCATTATCGGTATAGAGTGTCACAATATTGATTTGAAAAAAATTTTCAACTAGTGCTTTGAAACGTGTAAAAACTTGGGCAACATCGGATTTCTTCTTAATTGGATAAAGCCAAATGTAATGAGTGTTATGATCTACGAAAATCACATAATATTTGTATCCATCAATGGAATGTAATGGTGATGTCCAGACATCAGAAAATACAACTTGAAGAGGGGAAGTAGAAACAACATTGGACTCAGAAAATGGTAGTTTACGACTTTTATTGCAATAACAGGTATTACAATGACTTGATAAAGGTGTAGTGGAAACTGACTTTAAGTGATATGTGGAATGGATGTGACACTGAATGGGCTTAGATGGGTGACCAAGACGTTGATGCCAATTGATGGGAGTTTTCATACTGGTAAAAATGGATGAAAGAGAGGTGGAGGATAACGTTGTCTATTCATATACTCCATCTCTAGACTTTCCTTCCAGAAGTCTCGCTCCTGTCAGTAGATCCTTCACATGAAAAGAGAATGGTAAGAATTCAATAGAGATTTGATTGGTTTTGCAAAATTGAGAAATAGAGATCAAGTTACACTTCATGTTAGGAACAAATAAAATATTATTCAGAAGAAAATTGCGAGAGTGAGAAGGAATGGATGTAGAACCAGTTGTGGAGATGTGTAATCCCGTACCATCACCAATCACAATGTCATCGGGTCCATCGTATGGAGCATGGAGTGAAAGATTGTTCAAATCGGTTGTGACATGATGAGATGCACCACTATCTAGTAGCCATGTAGGTGGGTTGACATCACTTGATGTGGCAACATGAGCAGCTGGAGGCCATGGAGGACGACTAGTAGGTGCTTGAGAAGTGTTGGTTGTGGGTATTGTTGGATTGTATACTAAAAGTCTAGTTTTTTGTATGAACAATGTTATAATAATTAATTTGAAATGAGAATCATATGATCAAATGATTGCATCTTATAATTTATTTATATGTTCGATGCAATAGTCCACTTACTTTATACTGTAGATAATATGTTATGCGACAACACGCGGAAGATCATATTATCGGTTTCCTTATAAAGTATAAACAGATGCTCACAACCGAGATAGACGGGGACTCTCTATCGGGATGGTTGTAGTGTGGTTTGGTATTAGCTTGTCTTGGCTATAGAATCACATTAGTGCACTTGTGTGTATTGAGCAGGACCGTTTGAGATCGTTTGACTTATACTGACTTATAGGAGAACTTGATCTCAGTTATTATGGAAGTTCGTGCTCTTAATCCCTATACAATAACCTCGACACGTAGGCAGTATGTATTTCTTTGATTCATCAATGGGTGAGATTTACATGTTATTAAATCAACAAACTCGATGAGTTGGGAAATAGTGCTGTCTCTATGGTGTGCTGTTGATTGTAGAAGGAATCTGTGTCCGTCATAGGTTGATGATGTCCCCTTGAGGAGATCATAAGGATTATCATGTAAACCCTGCAGGTGGAATTTATTCCGGCATGATAATGAGGTTGAGTGGTACTACTCTTGGATGAGATATTAATTAATTGAGTTGTCAGTAACTTAAATTAATTAATGGACATTGTATATCTTAAACATGGGGAGACTAACGGGCTCATAATAAGAAGGAGCCCAAAACGTAATTTTGGGATTGGTACGGTAGTGCAATAATAATATTTTAGTGGAATATATTATTATTATTGGACTTAAGTATAAGCTTTGGGCTAAGCTTGGATACTTAAGCCCAATGGAGGCCCAACCCAATTTCTCCTCCTGGTCCCTGCTGTAGCCCATGTATATAAGTCACCTCAACTTATCTGGAACTCTAATTTAATTTATCATTCACGTGTGATGAGGGTTGAGAGCAGATTGAGTAGGTCTCGTAGATCGTCGCCCACACGACGTCGAGATCGGACTTGGGACATACAGCAGAAGACCGGAAGGTAGTTTGCTGCTGCTGTCCGCCACCTTGCGAAATTGATATAAAATTGTAAAGTGCTCACAATTTGATGATCAATATACTGATGGAAAGCCGTTGAAGAGAAGATTGTCTGACCACAAAGATCATTCAATTCCGACATCAGACGAGGAAGTTATGGCCATTCTCGTGGGACTGCGCAGGCTGCCTGCGAGAATCAATCTTCATCAACATACCTTGGTGAACGGTAATCGTTTCTATAATTTATTGCTTCCGCTGTGATAGAAATGCATGGTATGAATCCCTAACGGGTCATGTTAACCAAACGATCCAAGCGCCAACAATTGGTATCAGAGCTTCGGTTTCGTGGTGAAGCGTGACACGTTAGGCTAGGGATTATGTGATTAATTTTTCGAAATTAGGATCACATGTTTTGGGTTTTGGTTTTACTGTGCAAACCATAAATATCCTATGTGGAATATACCCTATATCATATCTGTTCGTTGATGGTTGTGTGTGAGAGGATTCGACGAAACATGTTCGTCAATTTCACATGGAAGGAAGAAATTGAGAGAAAATTCAGCACAGTGATATTGCAAAGGCAATAACCGGAGTTTCAACCGTCGGATCAGGCTGAATTTTGGTCAGCACGTTCGGAGTTTATGGATGTACATTCTGAATGGTGAAGATTGTATTTGGAGCTTGTGTTGTCGGGAATATGCCAAAAACAGAAGCAGTTTTTTGGGCGATTCTGTTCTGCGCAGTCGAGGGAAAAGAGCTGTTTCTCACAATCTAACCGTTGGATCGACCTGTAATTTGGACATCATGTTCAAAACTCACAGGCGTAGATTCTGGACGGTGATGATTGGATTCCCAGATTCCTACAGTTGCGAACCCTGAACGACAGTTGGTGTAGTTTGATGTTGCGCGTTGGGCTGAACTTGGTTCCGTGCAAGTAGGCCCTTGGACGAGCGACAGTTCGAGCAGATTTGCATCAGGTTCGATTGGTCTGCATCAGGTTCGATCGATGCTGCACCAGGTTCAAGCGGGTCTGCATCAGGTTCGATTGGTCTGCATCAGTTTCAATCGATGCTGCACCAGGTTCGAGCGGGTCTGCATCAGGTTCGATTGGTCTGCATCAGTTTCAATCGATGTTGCACCAAGTTCGAGCGGATTTGCATCAGGTTCGATTGGTTTGCATCAGGTTCGATCGATGCTGCACCAGGTTCGAGCGGGTCTGCATCAGGTTCGATTGGTCTGCATCAGGTTCGATCGATGCTGCACCAGGTTCGAACGGGTTAGCATCAGGTTCGATTGGTCTGCATCAGGTTCGATCGATGCTGCACCAGGTTCGAGCGGGTCTGCATCAAGTTCGATTGGTCTACATCAGGTTCGATCAATGCTGCACCAGGTTCGAGCGGATTCACATCAGGTTCGATTGGTTTTCATCAGGTTTGATCGACTCTGCACCAGGTTCGAGCGGGTTTGCATCAAGTTCGACTGGTCTGCATCAGGTTCCGCGTGAGTCTTCACAATATGATCGGGTAGGGTGCCAGAGTGGTGGAGCAGGCTGCTGGGAGGTCGATCCTCATCGCAGTTGTCCGCATTCGTGATTGGTGGCGAACAATCGAATTCGCTGTTATATAACTGTTATAATTGATTTATTAATTGATTATTGTTATATATGTATGCATGATTCTCTATGATTTATTACCTTAAATAGAAGCATGCTAGATTGCATATTATATTTGGTATATTATATGCATGTATGTTGGAGTGTTGATCAAGTCAACTTATTTTTGGCAATTTATTTCCTTATATATAACTGCTATAATTATTTTATTGGTCAATTATTGTTATATATTTGGAAGTATGAGCATGCTAGGTTGCATATTTTATTCTGAAATATTATATGCATGTAAAAACCCTCGGTCTTAAATAACTAAGTGGGAGAGGGGATTGGTAATTAATTCCCACGGCCTCCATTATTGGTTTGTAAGTGATGTGAGTAAACTTGCGCGTTGGCAATAGAGCCTTCCTCCCTAACGGATGAGTTTATTCACGGATCACTGGTACAAACTTCTTTAAATAATTATTGTTTGTAATGTGATGCATATGGACTTGCGCGTTGACTATAGTGCCTTCCTCCCTAACGGATGAGTTTATATGTGGTTCATTAGTACAAACTTATATAATTGATGGTTGTAGAAAGTTATCTGAGCGCGTGTGTACTTCTCCAACAGTAAGGCACATAAGCTTGGGCAGCGGACTTGGAATCAAATAATGGTGCACACTTAGATGTAAATAATTAGTATCCTCCCCAACGGAGTCACTGCTATTATTTGCATGGCTAAAGAGGAACCGACTATTAATTATTTTGTCATGAAGTTAGGTTGACAAATGAAATTAATGGGTAAAACCTTCTCTTGTAAATGTTCGGGTTTGTAAACGTCCACACTAACGTGGCTTGCAGACTCACGGTGCTTGAGATGTCGGTGAATTTTATTTTTATATTGTTTTGAGGGAATCAATATAAAAGGATAAAATTCGAAGTTTTGATCGGTAAACTAATTTATGATTCTCTGATTTTCAAATGGTTTTATCTCACATATTATTAACTAAAAGAAATTATATTTACTTGTCCAAATTAGATGATTAGAAAAGAATCTTGGTTTTGAATTTTACTGCTTAAGAAAATACATGTGTGTTCTCACAAGGGACGTCTCATGATGCCTATTAAAGTCTCTAGTGAAGAGATGAGAGGTTCATAGAAATATGATGGTCTCATGTAACTCTTCGGATACTTGAGTAAGTTAAAAGGCAGAAGATCATGATTTAATTTGATGAATGAATTAGGAAAGCATGGAGTATAAATTGAAGGGAAACCTAGATCAATTTAATTCTTCGTGAATTGCCTAGATGTTTTTGAGTAAGTTCCACCTGAATTACAATAGGATGTATATGGTGGAAAACTTCTGGCAAAACATGTGGCAAAGGAAAGCCATTTTCATCATAATGTGAACAAGTTTTATATCTTATTCACTAGTTGTTTAAAACATGATTAGTGATGGCATTTACTGACACGAAGTGTGTAGATACTGGAATCACTAAATGTTTATTACTAAGTGAGGATAAGATTGTTATGACATGGATAAAACTATAAGAGTAGTGGCTATTGCAGTGGGAGTTGTCTATTTATCTAATGATATGAGTAGACGTTTGATTATGAGAAATTGTTTTACGTACGTTTTCATAGAAAGAATTTGATTTCGGTTTCTATGCATTAATAGATGGATACTCCATTTCATTTAAATGACATGGTCATTATAATGAAGGATAGAGTTGTAATCTGTTATTGTACGTTGGTGAACAATTTGTATACTCTTAAATCATGTATATTCCACAGATGCAACAAATAGTAATTAATAATGAATCTTCTAATCTTAGTAAGAGAAAGATACCTTCGGATATGAACTAAACATATATTTGACATCTAAGAATAGATCATTTTACTTGAGTAGGATTCAAAAGTTGATAGCCGATAGACTCTTAGGTTTATCTGAAGTGAAAACTATCTGACTTTCGAGTCTTGCTTGGGAGTAAAAATGACTAATTGCTTTTTCAAGGCAAAGGGGTGCAGAACCAAAGATATATATGTTGAAATTAGTTCATTATGATTTATGTGATCCTAAGATTGTCCGGATGAGAGGTGGATATGAATATTCGTCAATCGATAATTATTCTAGATACCGATATATTTATTTGATGCACTGCATGTCTAAGTTCTTTGATTAATTCAAGAATTGTAAGGCTGGTACAGTGAAGCGTCATGGAAAATATATCAAGTAATGACGATTTAATCGTCATTACGAGTACCTCTTAGGATAGTTAGGAGCTATTAATCAGAGGTTGAGATTAAATCTCAAGTGGTCTATACCGGGCATGCCCCAACTGAATGGTGTGGTGGATAGAAGGAATAAGACTCTTATGGTAATGATTAGATAGATGATGAATTATTTGGAATTACTTAATTCATTTTATGGATAAGCCCTAGAAACAGTAATTCATTTGAATGTTTGTCTGTTTGTGGGTTATGCTATAAAAATGAAGGTGATTTATTTAGTCTAAAAGATCGAAGGGTGATTGTTAACACAAACACTAGATTTTTGGAAAGAGACTATGTATTAAATCATAAACCCATGTATAAATTATTCTAAAGGAAGTGAGAGGGAAAAACACAAAGTATAAGTACCAAGTGTACAAGAGGATATACCACAAGGTAAACTGCAACGCTTGTCACATCTGATACACAATTGCATGTAGTGCCTTGTCATAGTGGGAGGGTTCTTCGACAACTTGTAAGATACATGTTTTGGGAAAGTCGTGAGACTTGGTCCCTCGCAAACATGAAATGGACCCACGGATACGACGAAGCATTACAAGTTAGAAATGCCAAATCCTAGCAAAGTGCAATGAATATTAAAATAGAATCGATGGATTTTAAATTAGGTCTGGATGCTTGTTGAACCGCTAAATGGCGTAAAAGCCATTGAAAGCGGGCATGCAAGAATAAAAGAGGATCATAGAATAAGGTGAAAACCTTGGAAGCAAGCTTGTTGCGAAAAGGTATACTCTGAAAGAAAGAGTTCGATTATGAGAAAACCTGTTCGCCGGTAGTTATGCCTAAGTTGATCCGGACTCTTTTATTTGTTGCTACTCATATGAAATATGAGGGATAACAAATAGATATCAAGACAGCTTTCCTGAATGGAAGTCTTAAAGGAAACATCTATGTGAAGCAACCAGAGTGATTCATTGCAAAAAGCTAAGAGCATTGTGATAGTAAGCTTAAAAGTGTCCATTCATGGATTAAAGCAAGCTTCAAGATCATGAAACATCCGTTTTGATGAGGTAATCCAGTTACATGGATCTAATCAATGATCGGATGGGTCTTGTGTATTGAAAAGAGTGATGGAAACGTGGTGGTATTTCTTGTACTATACGTAGATAGTATCTTGCTCATTGGAGACAATGAAAGAGTATTGTCGGGCGTATGGGTATGGTTGATAAAGTGGTATGAGATGAAGGACTTAAGAAGAGCAAAAATATCCTTTTGATCACGGTAATACGGATCACAAGAAAGGATGTTATGCTTATCTCAAGTTTCATATAATGATACGATCCTTACTCGTTTAGCATGTGAATTTATCTAAGTGAATGTGTCTTGTGACACAAAAGTAGATAAAGAAGATGAAAGCGGTTCCTTATGCTTCGGCAAATGAGGAAGCTTAATCTAAGGAATGCTATGCACGAGATTAGATATTTATTTTGCCGATGGCATGAACAGTGGGTATCAAGGTAACCCAAAATAAGAATGATGAATTGTGGTAAGACATATACTTATGTACCTGAAAAGGACTAGAAATTATATGTAGGCTTACCGGACAGATTCGCTGCTTCTTATGAGTTACGTAGATTCGGATTTTTCAAATCAGATGGGGATGGCAGTAAATCCACCTCAAGGTTATGTGTTTAATTTTAGGAAGTAGAGCCATAATATGGAGGAGTGTTATATAGAAATATATTTCGGACTCCAGACTCCATCATGGAAAGATGATAAATTGGAGCCATGAGGCAGCCAAAGTATCTGTATGACTCTAGAAACTTCATGATAGACTTTGGTGTGATTCTAAGTTTGCCCAAGGTTATCACAATTTATATTGATGATATTAGGTGCAGTTGCAAACTTGAAGGAATCACAAGTCCATAAGGAAATTAAACACATGGAGCGCGAGTACCACCTGTTACGAGAAATCGTATGATGAGGGGAAGGTTGTTGTCACCTAGATTACATCGGATGATAACCTAGTAAATCCATTTACAAGGACCTTAAGGCGAGAGCTTTTGATGGTCGTGTAATGGGAGTGAAAATCAGATGTATGGCAGAAGACATGACAGCATAGTCTTTTAGTATAAGTGAGAGATTGTTGGATTGTATACTAAAAGTCTAATTTTTTGTATGAACAATGTTATAATAATTAATTTAAAATAAGAATCATATGATCAAATGATTGCATCTTATAATTTATTTATATGTTTGATGCAATAGTCCACTTACTTTATACTGTAGATAATATATTGTGCGACAACACGCGGAAGATCATATTATTGGTTTCCTTATAAAGTATAAACAGATGCTCACAACCGAGATAGACGGGGACTCTCTATCGGGATGGTTGTAGTGTGGTTTGGTATTAGCTTGTCTTGGCTATAGAATCACATTAGTGCACTTGTGTGTATTGAGCAGGACCGTTTGAGATCGTTTGACTTATACTGACTTATAGGAGAACTTGATCTCAGTTATTATGGAAGTTCGTGCTCTTAATCCCTATACAATAACCTCGACACGTAGGGCAGTATGTATTTCTTTGATTCATCAATGGGTGAGATTTACATGTTATTAAATCAACAAACTCGATGAGTTGGGAAATAGTGTTGTCTCTATGGTGTGCTGTTGATTGTAGAAGGAATCTGTGTCCGTCATAGGTTGATGATGTCCCCTTGAGGAGATCATAAGGATTATCATGTAAATCCTGCAGGTGGAATTTATTCCGGCATGATAATGAGGTTGAGTGGTACTACTCTTGGATGAGATATTAATTAATTGAGTTGTCAGTAACTTAAATTAATTAATGGACATTGTATATCTTAAACATGGGGAGACTAACGGGCTCATAATAAGAAGGAGCCCAAAACGTAATTTTGGGATTGGTACGGTAGTGCAACAATAATATTTTAGTGGAATATATTATTATTATTGGACTTAAGTATAAGCTTTGGGCTAAGCTTGGATACTTAAGCCCAATGGAGGCCCAACTCAATTTCTCCTCCTGGTCCCTGCTGTAGCCCATGTATATAAGTCACCTCAACTTATCTGGAACTCTAATTTAATTTATCATTCACGTGTGATGAGGGTTGAGAGTAGATTGAGTAGGTCTCGTAGATCGTCGCCCACACGACGTCGAGATCGGACTTGGGACATACAGCAGAAGACCGGAAGGTAGTTTGCTGCTGCTGTCTGCCACCTTGCGAAATTGATATAAAATCGTAAAGTGCTCACAATTTGATGATCAATATACTGATGAAAAGCCGTTGAAGAGAAGATTGTCTGACCACAAAGATCATTCAATTCCGACATCAGACGAGGAAGTTATGGCCATTCTCGTGGGACTGCGCAGGCTGCCTGCGAGAATCAATCTTCATCAACATACCTTGGTGAACGGTAATCGTTTCTATGATTTATTGCTTCCGCTGTGATAGAAATGCATGGTATGAATCTCTAACGGGTCATGTTAACCAAACGATCCAAGCGCCAACAGGTATAAGTCTGAACCTCGGACAATTGGATGTTGTATGACCGAGTTCACGACATCCTTGACATTTGCCAAGATATGGGCGTGGGGTATGCCCAACAGATGGTGATTGTTGAGGACGCGAATTAGATCGATTGTTTTGTTAATGAGGGTGAAAGTTTTCAGAATTGTGAGTTGAGGATGCATTCGATGTTGCTAGAAAAGAGAGGGAGAGAGATTGTGATTGTTGCAAAACAAGTTCACGATTAATCAATTTCTCATGGAGCTCATCAAAGGAGATAGGGGTGTCACGTCCCTCAACAATGTCAACAATGTGATGATAATCATCGTCGAGTCTGGCTAGAATTATTTCAATCAGGTCTTCATGATCAAGAGGTTTCCCTAGCGCTGCAAGTTCATCAGCACGACTTTTGACAAACTGCATGAAATCAGAAATAGATCGGGAGCCTTTCGTGGATCGTTTGAGCTGATCTTTGATTTGTTTAATATGACAAGAGATGGTCGAGCATAGGTGTCGGCAAGAGTTAGCCATGCTGCTCGAGATGTGGTGGCTTGTTGGATTAGTGGGATAAGAGGGGCAGATATCAATCCGACAAGAGCGCCGAACAGAAGTTTATCTTGCCGGATCCAAGGTTGGAAGTCAGGATTTGGAACTTCTTCTGTGTTGTTGCGAATTTTTGGAGATGGACATGGATAAGAGCCATCTACATATTTGTAGAGATCATATCCAATTAAGAGAGCCTCAATTTATAGCTTCCAGGAAAAATAATTGGTGGGGGTTAGTTTCATAATATTGTGATGAGAGATGTTGAGCAATGGGGGGGGAGGTAGTGGATTGAGTTTGATCAATGACTGTGGTGGGTGGAGTGGTGGTGATCACTGGATCAGTGGAAGCCATTTGAGCAGGTATTAAGAAAAAGAAGTTAGGATCTGCGGCGTGATACCATATAAAGAGAATAATTTGGATGTGTAGAAAGATACATTCTTATTCACAAGAACAGTGATATATATATATATATATATATATATATATATATAATACAATTCTGCTCTATATCTAATGCCTAAATTACGTAAAGGAAATTAATGAGAATATTACAATTACTTCTAATTAATGAAAAGAATAACAACGACGTGATTGAAGGAGTATTTACAAATAATAAAGACATACCTTATCTTCTATCAATTTCATGTTGGTATTGAATATTGATGGAAACTTGTGATCGTTTGAGATTGGATTCAGTAAATTAATATTATATGTTATTTGCCTGCCAAAATTTATATTATGTTTGTTGTTGGATTTATGAAAGTGGGACGAGATTTGGGGTTGTACTTTTTCGAAAAGAAAGTTGGTTCTCATAAATTTCATTTGTTTCGGGATTTGTGAGTATATATAATTGTATGTACTGGATGTACAGATGGAGTATGGATTAGTAATGGATTAATAAATATCTGTTTTGTTATATTGAAAGATGTCAAAACGGTGTTTGCAACTGGACTCTTGAATTAATGCTTATAAGTATATAGTGAT
The DNA here is from genome assembly GCA_023678885.1 of Pogostemon cablin. Taxonomy (NCBI): domain Eukaryota; kingdom Viridiplantae; phylum Streptophyta; class Magnoliopsida; order Lamiales; family Lamiaceae; genus Pogostemon; species Pogostemon cablin. Next base: position 1,433,624 of record CM042999.1, read on the forward strand.
GTTTACGTCTGTGTGTGTATAAAAAAAGAGATGTGAGGTTCCAAGAGTTGTTGATGAGACCACGTCTTTAGAGGTTAATACATGTGATTTTGAAAGTGGATTTGAGATTAATTAATTGTTCTTTCTTTGCAAATTGAGGTGGCAGTAGCATGTTGGATGAAGTGGGTTTGCTATTTCTGCCTATTTGAAATTAAATTAATTTACATGTACCAAATTATGAGGATAATTAGTCGATTCTTTTATTATAAATATTTTCTTTCCTCTTTCATGGGAAGAAGGCCATACTCGCATAGATTAAATATATTTATTATTGATTTTGTTTATTATAAGTGTATTGATGGGCTTAATAAAATCAAAACCAATCAAAACAACATACGTGGTGCAGGGACGGACCTGGGGCAAGGGGGGCAATGGTCCCCCCTGAGATTTCAGTAGTAATTAGTATATATATAGAAAATAGAGTTAAATATGTACTTAGCCTGACGGTTGGGGTGTAAATGTGCTACTTGAGCGGTACAGGGTTCAATGCTCTCACTGTCTTTTATTCTTTTTATTTTTATTTTTCCTAACTCATATCATTCAACTTTATTTATTTCATTGCCTTTTATTCTTTTCATTTTATTTTTTGCTCTCATTCAACTTTAGTTGCTCTCATTCAACTTTATTTATTTCATTGCCTTTTATTCTTTTCATTTTTATTTTTCTTAACTCATATCATTCAACTTTATTTATTTCATTGCCTTTTATTCTTTTCATTTTATTTTTTCTTAATTCATTTTTTACTCTCTTTCAACTTTATTTATTTCATTTTCGTCAAGTCCAAGTTCAAGTTCATACTTTCATAAAATAAAATAATATTTAACTAATATTATCACACTTTAATTTTAAATTTGACATCCCTCCTTACTATATAACATATTTTACAATTTATTTATTATCTAAAATATCAAATTACCCTAAAAAGCAAGTCAAAAAATAACATTTAACTAATATTCTCATACTTTAATTTTAAATTTGACATCTTCTTTACTACATAACATACTTTACAATTTATTTATTATCTAAAATATCAAATTACCTTAAAAAGTAAGTCAAAATGAGGCTTTTATTAATATCCATACAAACAGTAAATATAAACTCAAACTGGAATAGATAGAGTAATAAAAAATCGGGCAAAATTGGCCCCCTGACTAAAATTCCTGGTCCGTCACTGCGTGGTGCATAGAATAAATAACAATTAAGGTTCTTGAGGACAACCCCAATGACATTTGTGACCTAAATCACCAAATTACTAAATTTTTTGTGATTTGGTGCATATCATCTCCAATGATTTTTACCCAAAATTTAGTGCAAAAGAAAATATTCTATAAAATCTTATTAAAATATTATTTTATTAAATTATAATTATAATATTCTAAATTGATTATTTATCCCTCTAATTTTAAATTATTAATTTAATAATATATTTTTATTTTATATTAATTAATTAATATTTAAAATTTAAATTTAATTTTTAAATTTTAATGTTGTATAAATTTTACAAATTACATCAAAATAAATATCAAAATGAAATTAAAGAAATATATAAACAACACATACAAATAAAAGACATAAATTTTAATCCTCCGATGAATACAGTTCCCAAATATGATCAATTAATGTATCTCGAACTTCCTAGTGAGCATCTAAGATTTTTTTATTTTTCTAAATCGAGCCAGAAATTCCTGAAATTGAGAATCGTCATCATCCCCCATTTCAATATTTGTATGTCTATCTTTTTTAATGTTCAATGTAAATTTTTTAATGTAATACGTAATTTTAATTGTGCAAGAAGTAATTTTTTAAATTATTTTAATGATACATAATTTATTATATATTAATTATATAAAATATAAAAATAAAAATATATTTAACCATTAAAAATAATTATTATGAGTGATTAAAAATAATTGTAAAAGAAAAAAAAATTTAGGTAACAAAGACCCAAATTTACCCAAATCTTACCCAAATTTGGGTCACGTTTCCCTTTTACCCAATTTTTTTTGGATAAAAAGGGGTAGCCATTGGAGGAAGTTGACACCTTTTACCCAAAAATTTGGGTTAAAGGGGTAGCCATTGGAGATATCCTAAGTATATAAAATATAAGGCTAATTATACTATGCACCTGGGTGCACCCTAAGATAGAGTGCGCCACTTTAAAAAACGTATACAAATATAAATAAAAACATATACAATTATGAACAAAAATGTATACAATTTAATTGTTAGTTTTTTTAATAAAAATTTGAGTGTAAAAAATATATAAATATTAAAAAACATGTAGTATATATTATTGAATAAAAAATTATATGCTAGGTTTTTTTAATGAAAAACTTAGTGTGAAAAAGTATACCCCTTCGTCCCACAGCAAAGGTCTCTTTTTTCCATTTTGGTCGTCCCACCCAAAGTGTTCTCTTTCCTTTTTTACACACATGAGACCCACGCAATTGCTCAACACTAGTCCAGGAGAAGAATAATTAAGAGGGAGTAATATCCTCTAGATATCTTGCACTAATTAACACAAACAGATATGACTTCCATCATATATCAATGAAGAAAGAATTGGTGAAAAACTTGGTTACTTTCGACTCACTCTATCTAGCCTTCACTGTACTTGTTAGTCATAACTGAACCAATTGCTTGCATCACACAAAGAAGTGAAGTTTTCCCAAGTCCTCACTATCATATGCAATATAAATCCCAATGATTAACACCCAATCCCAGAAACAAGACAAGATAGGCAAGAGAGTGCACGCAGCAGAGAGAGAGTGCAGGGTAACCGCCTAATCCAATGCGTCTCGGAAGTAAAACTCCAGCACAGCATATGAACAAGTCAGCACCACCGGGGGGCTACGAGCCTGTACACAGTTATCATGAAAATAGAAGATCCACTCACTATCGATACAATTACACAAAGCTTGAAAGAAAATGATAAAACTTAAGTTGAATTGTATACAATTCATGGTAGAAATGATCCTTACTTCACAATCCATCTTTGTTCGTATTCAAGATAACAAAATGAAAAGAAATTCAAATCAAAATCCACACCGCATCATCTATTGCTACAAATGCAAAGAAACTGCGGTCTATGACTGCCTCAGGAACATGGTGAAGAAATTCTCCTGGCGGAAGAATTTGAGAGGAACCGGTGGAAGGCGAAACACAAGAGATTTGACCTTCGTCATTCCAGGAAGTATCATAGGTTGAACACCCATCCAATCATACTCCTTCGATCTCTTTATCCTTTTCTTCTTCTTAATCTGCTGAATTTTCTTTTTTGCAAGGTCCTGTTTAATACCCTCCCTGCACTCTAAAAGATCACAAACGTAAACGTCTAAAGACATACATATTCGACGGACATCCACACCGTCGTCACTCCGACCTCTCCCTTCTAGGGATACTTTCATAATGCACAGGGTGACTCTACCACCATCTTCACCCAAAACAGCAGCGCCCCCACCCACGACAGCGCCCCCACTCACGAAAGCTGATATAGTTGATAACCCTGGGTATGTATAGTAACATGTAACTTCATTTCCACCTACATCATTACGGGGGGTATCTTTCTCAAGGCTGACAATGTTGAAACAAGAATTCCAACCCAAACAACAAATGTCTTGTCCAAGAAGAATAAAGCCATGAAGAGGCATTAGCATCCGGCCTATACCAGAAAAGCTACGCCATTTCTCCCAACTTCTTTCATTTACAGATTTGCTAAGATCAATGGAAAGCATATCTTTTCCATCTGATAGTATGAAGAGGGTATGCTGGTCGATGAATGCAAACGATATGATCCGAATCTGAGTAAGTTCCTTAGGATCAGGATACCTCCTCTCATCATAGAAGCTAGGATTGGGAAGCTTTTCAGTACATTTCCCCGAGTTGGGGTCAAACATCTCAAAATTGAAGAGAAGATCATGGTTACCCGGCGTGATCACAGATGAAAATATAAGAATCTTTCCATCGGGTGTTACATAACCTTTAGGGTAACTCTTGTTTCCCTGCATCCGGCAAACCCTCCGCATCATACTTTTCTCCAAAGTGAAATCCACAAACTTTGATGATGGTATATCATACTCGTATACTGATTGGCCCTTATGCCCAGCCCTACGGTGATTGGGTCCCATGTACGGATCACAATGATCGAAAGCGTACAAGGTGTTTTTTAATACACAAAAACCTAAAGAATAATCAAGTCGAATTTTGCAAATCTCCCCAGCATTTAAATCGACAACACATAGATAGTTAGCATTGTTGGTTGAAAAAAGAATACAAACTCTTCCACCGGGGATGTTAGATGATGGTATTGCTTCCTCAATGCTAGTTTCGACCTCCATAGTAGGGAGAAAGAGCATATCTTCTGGCACTGGCATTGCTCCGAGTCGTGAAGTTCCGCAGGCGCGCTGGAGTTCTGGAATAAAGAATGGAATGGTGTTGGTTTCCCTAATAAATTAGGGTTCGTAAAAGCCCCAAATCGATTAACCGCCCCGAATCCGGATAGTTTTAATAAGGAATTATGTGGTGGCAAAATGGTAATTTTGAATACTCACTATTCAACCGACAACAATACAAATTAACCGACGAAGCGAATGTCTGATGTTGTGGTGATGAAATAGTAGCTGCTTCCTAAATTAAACTTAAATAAAAAATGGCAGAATTTCAACAAGTTGATGGCCCAGATTACTTTCGACAAATATTCGGAATGTCTGATCTAAGCAGGCAAATTAAGTGAGAAGCAAAAATAAATTAATTAATTATGAGAAGGCCCAAAGATATGAATTAAAGAATTGAACTCATGTTGGAGTCCAAATATCAAATTGAAGCAATCAATTTGTGTAACCCATATCAGTCAACTAAAAGCCCAAAATCAAATAGGCCCATGATTCGTTAATTGAGGTATCAAATTGCAAGGTCAAATTGGGTAGTTCACCCATAACACAATCACGTTAAAAAATTGCCCAAGTCAGAATTTAAGGAAATGAGTTACTAATTCTCTGCAGTGGTAATGACCAAATTATTTTAAATTTAATGGTGTATTATTTAAGGGTATGTAAGCCTTTTATGGTGGGTGTATTAATCATTTGAATATTATGATTTAGTTAGTGTGTACTCTCTCCGTCCCCTTGAAAGGTATTTGTTTACTTTTTGCACGTGGATTAAGGAGTATAATAATTTAATGTATAGTAAAATGAGAGAAATAATATTTTAATGTGTAGTGAGTAGTGGGTCACATCAATCAAAAAAGAAAAATTGATACTTTGTAATGAAATGGACTAAAATGGAAAAATGGATACGTATCAAGGGGACGGAGGGAGTATTAAGAAAATGATGTATGAAGTAAAAATAGCGTTATGAATATCTGTGGCCTAAAAATTTTTTAAGACAGAAACCATTACCTTCTATGTTCTTGTGAGACAATATCCTCTTCTCCACCTCGCCTCTATCATCCGCCTATTCTTCATCGTTGTCGGCGTCCATCGAGATCTTCCTCACGCATGTTCGCCTCCTCCTATTCCTGCATCGCCCTACATGGAAAGTGACGACGTAGACGTCTTGACCTATTATGCGCGTTTTCTTTGCACGCAAAATTAATCCCCAAGTATTAAGGATATCAGTTTCAGCTTAAGCAAGCGATCAAGTGAATTATCAAACCCAAAGGACGGCGTATTATCAATTTAATTGGTTAGTATATAAATTAAATGTCTACTGCCTTCTGCATGTTAGGTAAGCCCTATATGTTGGAGTATATGTTATGAATTTGAGAATAAACTTGTAGTCATTTTCTGGAAAGATTTTTGCTAAATACTTTTCTTAAAATTAAATTTACAGAAAATTATAGGACCTGTCCCTTAATTAATATCCTTTATCTTTGCATTATTATTTATTTGATTATTTAAATGCTTTGGTCATGCCCTATTTAAGAAAATAAATGCACATCTCTTTATTTAGAAAATTGGGGTGTGACAGAAATGATACTAGCTCGTTCACAAAATAAGTAAACTCTTTGCCTTGTTTGTTGATCTCTTTAACACCATTCCTGAAGAAATTAAATCATGGCACCACAAAGCAATATGCGACTTTTAGTTGTCACCACATCTGCATATTCGAATGGTGTCAGCTAGGAAAATTGCTTTCTGCTTGAGACAGACTTGCCATAAACACCCAAGAAACGAGTTAAGTATGTTTCTTTATTCAGACAACAAGGCATGCATATCGATGATACGTTCATTATCATAGAGACGAGCATAAGCACTATCACCAGCAAAAATTAATTTTGAGCGGTACAGTATCTGTTCAATCTGTATGGCATTGTCTCAAAATATAGAGACTGCAGAGATCTTCTTAGTGTCAGTCTGTACAAATAGTATGCAAGATTTAGATTTTTTTTTCTTTGAGATGTCGAGTTACTGAATTGTATAATAGAGTCCAATCTGAATGCCTCAAGCGCACGCCTTTGGCAGATAGTTTCAGCCATGTCAATGTACCTGCAATTGCTCAACACTAGTCCAGGAGAAGAATAATTAAGAGGGAGTAATATCCTCTAGATATCTTGCACTAATTAACACAAACAGATATGACTTCCATCATATATCAATGAAGAAAGAATTGGTGAAAAACTTGGTTACTTTCGACTCACTCTATCTAGCCTTCACTGTACTTGTTAGTCATAACTGAACCAATTGCTTGCATCACACAAAGAAGTGAAGTTTTCCCAAGTCCTCACTATCATATGCAATATAAATCCCAATGATTAACACCCAATCCCAGAAACAAGACAAGATAGGCAAGAGAGTGCACGCAGCAGAGAGAGAGTGCAGGGTAACCGCCTAATCCAATGCGTCTCGGAAGTAAAACTCCAGCACAGCATATGAACAAGTCAGCACCACCGGGGGGCTACGAGCCTGTACACAGTTATCATGAAAATAGAAGATCCACTCACTATCGATACAATTACACAAAGCTTGAAAGAAAATGATAAAACTTAAGTTGAATTGTATACAATTCATGGTAGAAATGATCCTTACTTCACAATCCATCTTTGTTCGTATTCAAGATAACAAAATGAAAAGAAATTCAAATCAAAATCCACACCGCATCATCTATTGCTACAAATGCAAAGAAACTGCGGTCTATGACTGCCTCAGGAACATGGTGAAGAAATTCTCCTGGCGGAAGAATTTGAGAGGAACCGGTGGAAGGCGAAACACAAGAGATTTGACCTTCGTCATTCCAGGAAGTATCATAGGTTGAACACCCATCCAATCATACTCCTTCGATCTCTTTATCCTTTTCTTCTTCTTAATCTGCTGAATTTTCTTTTTTGCAAGGTCCTGTTTAATACCCTCCCTGCACTCTAAAAGATCACAAACGTAAACGTCTAAAGACATACATATTCGACGGACATCCACACCGTCGTCACTCCGACCTCTCCCTTCTAGGGATACTTTCATAATGCACAGGGTGACTCTACCACCATCTTCACCCAAAACAGCAGCGCCCCCACCCACGACAGCGCCCCCCCTCACGAAAGCTGATATAGTTGATAACCCTGGGTATGTATAGTAACATGTAACTTCATTTCCACCTACATCATTACGGGGGGTATCTTTCTCAAGGCTGACAATGTTGAAACAAGAATTCCAACCCAAACAACAAATGTCTTGTCCAAGAAGAATAAAGCCATGAAGAGGCATTGGCATCCGGCCTATACCAGAAAAGCTACGCCATTTCTCCCAACTTCTTTCATTTACAGATTTGCTAAGATCAATGGAAAGCATATCTTTTCCATCTGATAGTATGAAGAGGGTATGCTGGTCGATGAATGCAAACGATATGATCCGAATCTGAGCAAGTTCCTCAGGATCAGGATACCTCCTCTCATCATAGAAGAGAGGATTGGGAAGCTTTTCAGTACATTTCCCCGAGTTGGGGTCAAACATCTCAAAATTGAAGTGAAGATCATATTTACCCGGCGTGATCACAGATGAAAATATAAGAATCTTTCCATCGGGTGTTACATAACCTTTAGGGTAACTCTTGTTTCCCTGCATCCGGCAAACCCTCCGCATCATACTTTTCTCCAAAGTGAAATCCACAAACTTTGATGATGGTATATCATACTCGTATACTGATTGGCCCTTATGCCCAGCCCTACGGTGATTGGGTCCCATGTACGGATCACAATGATCGAAAGCGTACGAGGTGTTTTTTAATACACAAAAACCTAAAGAATAATCAAGTCGAATTTTGGAAATCTCCCCAGCATTTAAATCGACAACACATAGATAGTTAGCATTGTCGGTTGAAAAAAGAATACAAACTCTTCCACCGGGGATGTTAGATGATGGTTTTGCTTCCTCAATGCTAGTTTCGACCTCCATAGTAGGGAGAAAGAGCATATCTTCTGGCACTGGCATTGCTCCGAGTCGTGTAAGTTCCGCAGGCGCGCTGGAGTTCTGGAATAAAGAATGGAATGGTGTTGGTTTCGCTAATAAATTAGGGTTCGTAAAAGCCCCAAATCGATTAACCGCCCCGAATCCGGATAGTTTTAATAAGGAATTATGTGGTGGCAAAATGGTAATTTTGAATACTCACTATTCAACCGACAACCATACAAATTAACCGACGAAGCGAATGTCTGATGTTGTGGTGATGAAATAGTAGCTGCTTCCTAAATTAAACTTAAATAAAAAATGGCAGAATTTCAAGAAGTTGATGGCGCAGATTACTTTCGACAAATATTCGGAATGTCTGATCTAAGCAGGCAAATTAAGTGAGAAGCAAAAATAAATTAATTAATTATGAGAAGGCCTAAAGATATGAATTAAAGAATTGAACTCATGTTGGAGTCCAAATATCAAATTGAAGCAATCAATTTGTGTAACCCATATCAGTCAACTAAAAGCCCAAAATCAAATAGGCCCATGATTCGTTAATTGAGGTATCAAATTGCAAGGTCAAATTGGGTAGTTCACCCATAACACAATCACGTTAAAAAATTGCCCAAGTCAGAATTTAAGGAAATCTATATATCCATAAAAGTAGAATAGTGGCTTAGAAAGATACCGTCAAAAACAAGGAAAAAAAAAGAAAGAAAAAAAAATCTTTAGGAATTATTATTTTAGTGAATCTTCTACAAAAAGATAAAGTGAATCTTCTACAAAAAGATTTAAAATTTCTCTATATACATGACCACCGGTTTTAGAGAAGGGAACAAACAGAAATAAAAAATTTTTAGAGAAGGGAACAAACAGAAATAAAAATTTTTAATGACACAGGTGGTGGTGGAGCTCTGGTGGTGGAATTCGAGGTGGAATCAGAGAGTGGTGGTGGAGCTCTGGTGGTGGAATTCGAGGTGGAATCAGAGATGGTGATAAAGGCTCTTATTTGGTGGAAGGTGAAGGGTGGAGTTAGAGTGGTGATGAGGGGAAGGGTGGAATCCGGGGTGGTGATAAAGGCTCTTATTTGATGGAAGGAGAAGGGTGGAGTTGGAGTGGTGATGAAGGCGGGGAAGGGTGGAGTTGTAGTGGTGATGAAGGCTCTTATTTGGTGGAAGGAGAAGGGTGGAGTTGGAGTGGTGATGAGGGGAAGGGTGGAATCCGAGGTGGTGATGAAGGCGGGGAAGGGTGGAGTTGTAATGGTGATGAAGACTCTTATTTGGTGGAAGGAGAAGGGTGGAGTTGGAGGTGGGAGCTGGAAGGGTGGAGTCGACGACGTCCAACAAGAGGGACAGCATCCACCGGAATCTTACACTCTGTGATCTTGGCCTTGCAAATGAACAGTACTTACCATTTAATTCAGGTGGGGAAGACCGAAGAAATAATTTAATTTAATTTGTTGTAATGTTTTAATTTAATTTTTAGATATATGATAGAGAAATAAAATGAGAAAGAAAGATTAGAGATATGAAAAGAGATTAGAAACTTCGAGTTATTTTCTACATATTGGTATATTGATATTTTATACATTTAGAGATATATTTAAAAATCTATATATCTTATCTTTTTACTTTATATAGAATTTTGAATTTTAGATATTGGTGATATATCTTACTTTCTCTTCAAAACTCCGATTTGAGTGATTCTTACTCTCACGCGATCCTCTCTTCCTTGGCTTTCTATCGATATAAAGAACTCAAGAAAATTCTAAGATTTGAAGGTGTAACAAGCCATGCAAAATAACACAGCTATTCTGTTCGGCACAGCTCGCACGACGTCACCACTTTGATAATAACTTTCTCGTTTGGAATCCAATTGGGGTGTTCTTTACGCCAAAACAACCCTCTCTTCTGTGGCTTTCCAAACATGTATCACACTTTCAATTCAGAGCTTCATACAAATACAAAAAAATTACACAAATTGGACATGTGTTTTTCAGCTTCATTGCACAAATTGCACCTTTACTCCAACTTAGCACTTTTGATCTTTTTCCACCTAAAACACAACAAAACAACTCAAGTGCATCTTTTTCTCACATATATCGAATATAAGATGTCCTAATATATGACAACAATTCTCATTAAAAAGGTATTAAATTGGACACTAAAACACGTTTATTTTCACTCTCAACAACCTACCACATTGCTTCTCTTCTAGGCGCGCAGGTGCAACATACAACACCCTCAGTCTGCAGTCAAGTAATCTCTTTCTCTCTCTAGATTCTCTAAATTTTTTTCAATGTTTTCTGCATTATTTGATTTTGATGGTTTTGAGGTGTAATTGGTAGAGCTGTCAAAATGGGTTGGCGTCGACCTAAAACCCACCTCAACCAGCCATTTGGCGGGCTTAGGTGGGGCGAGCCTAGGCGGGTTGCAGACCGAAAATATGAGACTCAATCCATTTAGAGGTAGATTGCGGGTTACGACGGGCCAACCCATCTTTTTTTTACGATGTTATTATAGTTATCATTATATCAAAATAATGTAAGCTCTTACAAAATACTCCCTTCCGTCCGCTCCAAAGAGTCTTATTTTACTATTTTGGACGTCCGCTCCTAAGGGTCTCATTTTCCTCATTTCCCTTTTTACACAAATGGGACACACACACACCCACTAATATAATTAAAATATGGGGACCACACACCCACTAATACAACTACCAACTATAAATTAAATAATAATACTCTTTCCATCCCATCCTTATGGTTAAATTTGCTTTTTGCACGTGGATTAATAAATATAGTATTTTAATGTGTATTGAGGTGAGAGAAATAATAATTTAATGTAAAGTGGGCAGGTGTATTAGTGGGATGTGTGGGTGATCGTTATTTTCTTTCACCCTCAAGTGTAAGGGATCGATTGTAGTGCGCCTGACCAAGTGAAATATCGTTCCCACGAGATAGTTATAAATTTAATAAATAATTCTAGTTGACAATTCAAATGCAAGACAAATCAGGGGGTTTTTGAGAAGATAATTAATTAACTAATAAAAAGTAAAATTAAATAATTAAACTAATGCAAAGAAAATAAATGACGCAGAGAAAACGATTTAGAATTCAAGAATGGAGAATTGGTAATGCTCGGGCAAACAGCTTAACTATGTGACTAATTTATCTAGACTCAAATTAATTACATGCAGACGTTTATAAGAGAATCACTAAGCCTAGTTAAATCACCTTGATCGGGTAAGATCTAACATTTATAATGAGCTGAAAATCCTAGGATCAATAAGAAATTAAATCCCTCTCCTTCTATAGGCACTTCATGCTAAATTCCATTAAAGGTTAGAGCACTAGACTTCCCTTTCTAGGTATGCGATTGTTAAACCCTTTTGTCTCCTTACCAATTACCTAATAATGATGTTTTACCAAGTAATTAATATTCCAAATTGATTGTCTAACACTCTTAGGTATTATAGGCCAATCCCCTAAGACTATCACAGGAAACAACAATTATTGTGCAGAAATAGAGAATCCTATTGACTAGCAATCAGTGATACCGTCAAGAATAATTAAAGGAATCAAAACCCAAAAATACAATAATATGAAGTCTCAAAATATCCTCTTCAATAAGGAAATAAACAATCTACAGAATAATCAATTTAAGTCTAGGGCAATCAAATCACATAGTCAAATCTGTTTTAGCGCCCTAACATTACCAACAAAGAAGCTTAGCCCATGGATTTACGGGGACAAATCACAAAGATGTAATAAATCCTAACTATTGTTCTAAAATAACAAAGAAAAATAATTAAAGATAAAGAACCCTTTTTAGAGGACTACGGCTCTTCAATTACGATCTCTGTCAGAATCTCCATCTTCGATCCAAGTAACAACTCCGATCGTCTCTTCGGTGGATGGATGGAAGGTGGTGAGTGATGGGTGAAATTAGGGCACTGTGAATTACGATGTATCAGACGTGAAGAGGTCTGTTCTGTGAAACTCAGCTTTTATACTTCACGTTATTGGGCTGGGCCAAAATATACCAAAATTAGCACTCTGGGCCTCACACGGCTCACACACGGCACCTGGCACGACACCATGCTCTAAGATACGCCATTGTGCGGCACGTTTATTCCTCACATGGCATCACCCGTGTGCGAGTTCTTCTCATACGGCTTTGCAATCTCCACGCACGGCATCGTGTGTTCCGTTCTTGGCAGCTACGATCTTTTCCTTCCTCACATGGCATCGTGCCGTGTGACAAATTTGCTTGCACGACAACAAGGAATCTCGCACGGCCAGAATAAACTCTCATACGGCCAGAAGTAATGGTGCACGGCTATGGCTGTGTGACTCTCTTCTTCGATTATCCAGCTACATTTTACTCACATTCGATACTTGATCAATTTATCCCTCTTTTCCTATGAAAAACACAACAAAACACCTCTCGAGCACTTTTTATCGGTAACAATAAGAGCATTACCTTTTTGTGCTAATATCACAACAAAATTCATCAACGAGGTATTAAATCGAGCCTAAAAGATCATGAATTTCCACTCTCATCAAACCCCCCAAACTTAAGGTGTTGTTCGTCCCCGAACAACGAAACGACAAACCAAGAGAAAGTAATGAGATGGAAAATCATGTAACAAGGGACAATCAAGCAATCACATGAATATTTCAATTGTTAATTCATATCATATGCTTCAAACATGCCTAGTTCAATCAATCCTCAACACACAAGGTAAAACGATTAGATACTTATTTCAAATTCTCACTTCCCCTACTCGCAAGGATATTTATTTATTTCACTCACACTCAAGGTGTATAAAATGTAAACCGCTTGGGTAAAAGTATATACACTCAAATTCAATCCATACACAAGTGTAACCATAAGCTTGCCAATCATCTCAACTAACCACCACTTAAGTGTTAAGAACAATAAGATCAAAAAGGGCTTTACCACGGATGTAATGTTAGGCTCTTTGGACAGGGAAGTAAATTATAGAAGTAGTGACTCATAGACTAGAGAGAATTAAAATTAAAGAATACATTTAAATTGTCTTATTCTTCATCATTCTTCAACTTCAACTTCCTTTCTTCTTAAGCTTGCAACATTCTTCCTTCCTTTTTGGCTCTCACATCTCGTAGCTTATTTCCTTTTGGAATTTCTGACTTTTCTTTTCTAAGATCTTGTCATACTTCCTTTCTTCCATTCGAGGTACCAGTTTTTGGGCACTACCTCAGTATTAATTTGGGGTACCAGTTTCGGGTACTACCCCTTCCTTCACTTCACCAAGATTATTCACCTTCTCTTCCAAGCTTTTAATTCACTTCAACAATTCAATTCTTCTAGTAAGGTATTAAGGCTTATAAGGAATTAAAGTGGCTTTTCCATAGGCTACCAATAAATAAATAAGGCTTAAAGACTCAACTTGGTTTACTATGGATTTTTATGTTCGGGTAGGGAATACTTTTGGCTTAGTGACTCATAAAATCAAGGAAGGCCTAAGATCACTTCCTATCATTCCATACACCCAAACGATTCAAGCAAGATATAGAGGCAAGTTCTAGAATACCTATGCACGGACGATACTCACGAGAAAGAACAATCATGTATAACAGGTATCATGATTCAAGGCTCAAAATCTCACAAGGGTGTATTTCTATGTTCCATAAGCAATTTCAACAAGTAGTCTAATCAATCCATGCAAGTGTGTCCAAGATATCAACAACAAGCATGCTTTAACATAATCTCATCATTAACAATATGAAACAAAACACGCATAGAGTAGCAAACATCGTCATAAGCATGCAAATAAGTGCTCCCCCACATTATCCCTACACTATTACAATCCCAAATTCAACAATTCTAGCAATAAAAAATAAGTAACAGTATAGCATACATCATCAAAATACATCAAATCACCTAGCATTCTACAACCCAACAACAGAGCAGCATCACCTGTAAACATAAAAAGAGACAGAGATAGAAAGCGGTACACTCATCACTGTGGCGGCGGCTGATATGAATGATGAATCCTTCCTCGCTGGTGATCATGATCAAATTCAATCTGCCATTCCTCAATCTGCTGATGTGCCTCCATCACCTGCGTAATGTCTCTCCTCTGCTCTCTCACTTCATCAACTAGGGAAGTGAGAGTCATGTTAATAGTCCGTAACAAAGAGTTGTCTCCATACTCGGGCTCCATGTCCCTCTGCTGTTGCTGCTATGCTAGGTTCAACCACTCAGACCGCCTCTGCTCTTCAGCTATCCTCTGCTGCTCCTGCATCATCCTGAAAGCCTCGTCAAATCCTAAACCATGGTGATCGCCTCTCATCATCTGATCATGAAAACTATACGCTCTCGGAGCTTCATAATGATGATGGTATTCCTCCTGCTGAGGATCAACATGATCTCCCATATCAAAATCCATAGGCTGCTGCTCATTATCCCACTAATTCTCTTGCTGCTGTAGACCATCTCTAGGAGGCATCTTAAACTTTCTCTCATCCGCCTCATTTATAACTTGTCCCTCAGGCGATGGTGGAATCTCTAACTCCAACTCCAATTCTCTAGCAAAAACCAACAAAGCTCTCCAATCACGACCACATCTATAAGCTCTTCTCACTCTTTTATGTGGATCGGAGTTCATTCTTAAGTTCTCTCTGAAAAAGGGAGTGGTGATCCTTCTGCAAGGTGCAGGGTACTTGCGGCCTCCAGATTTCAATTCAATTATTCCTCCCGCTGCTCGCTCAATCAGAAAATTCCGCTTTGCATATGCCAAGTTACAAACATTGAACTGCTCAGTCTCCCAATTCCTCTCCCACTGATAATTTCATCAACTCAGCAATAAATGTTATTATACCTCTAATGTGATACTTTTTGGAGAAGATGTACGGAACTTATCAATGGTGCTCAGCAACAATCCAGCTACATTAATCTTCACTTGGTGCAACATGCACCATATCACATATAACTCAGCAGTGGTCACACCCCCTGTCTATCCTCTAGCAAAAATAGTGTTGGACAGCACCTTAAACCATATATCGGATCACAGGATTTCTAATTCCTATACTCTTGGAACTTTGATGAATGTACATTTCATTAGAATCAGTAATTTCCTTCCAAAATTCCTGCCTATCATACCTCGGGTGCTCTCCTTCTGGTGCATCTGTAGGAGCTTGTAGCAACTTATTTAATTTTCTGACAGTCATAATATGGCGCTCACTCCCCAAACGTACCACAAATGCTGTTGGGAGTCTGTTTCTTCGATGCCCTTCAAGATAAAGGCTGCAGATGAACTGAGCCATCACAAGGAAAACTGTACTCTCCCTCATCAGAAATCCAAGCCCGACATTGTCAAACATTGTATAGACGTCCTCCTTGATGCCTATATCACGCATGCAATTGTCATCTTGGTATCTTGTGCACTCAAATCTGTCCGAACACCTTGCCCATACTTCTTTGACGTTCTCCCAATCATACCCCCAAGTTTTTTTCTCAACCTAAACTGCTTAGGCCATCTGTTTATTCTCTTCAGCCTCCTCTTCAATGGATCATCAGATGATTCTGCCTGTTCTCTCGAGTTTGAATCTACAAAGAGACTAGTTCAAAAACAAATCTTGCAAACAGTTCTACCAAGTAATAAATCCTACTCACTTCCATAGTTCATTTACATCTTCAACATATCTCAAGAACTCATGAAAATAATTAAGATTAAGCTTTTCACTCAAATATTCGACTCACATCTCACCCACCAGTTAACAATCCTACAACATCCAATTTTTATCATCAAACCCACAAAACTGTTAAACTATTATCACCACTTCATCTTCTACACTAACTCTTATTACAAAAATTCATAACAAATTCAAGATCCCACAACTCCATACATATCAAATCCTCCCATAAACCCTGCATAATACTTCAACTTCTATCCACAACTTCAATTCAATCTGAAAATAAACAATTCCTAGTCACTTCCATTATCTACAAATATAAATCATGAAAAATCCAAGAAAAATCAACTATAAACTTGCAATTACCATCACCCATGGTCAACATATATCAAAATTTCAAATTCACAGCAAATTCCACTAACCCATACCAATAATAATGCAATTCCTTCATAGTCCAAGTGATAAAGGGTGAGAAAACTTACTTTTAGTTCTTGCCATGGATGAAATTGAGTGTAGATAGTGTTCTTCAAATTAGGGCTTACTGTGTGTGTTGTGTGCGAGAAATCTTTGTGTGTGAGTGCAGAATGTGGTGAGGCGATGTAGTGGGGCGAGGGAATTGCCGGAATCCCACCGGAATTTGGCTGGAAACCGGCGACTGGACTGGCGGGACACGACGGGCGAGACTTGGGCTTCGCTCGTCTCCCGTCGGGTGTGTGTGCGTGTGTGAAAGAAATGGGCAGAAACGTACCTGGGCCCCTTTTTATACTTGCGATTTTCTTTTCTCGTACGAGCTGGTGCACGGAGGACATGCGGGACGCATGACAGTCACACGGAGATGTGTGTGTGCTCAAACGGCTGCACGGCATCGCTCCGAGTCACATCTTTGGAACGCGACACCGAGGCACGACAACCACATTTTCGCGCACGGCAGCATGTCTTCACGCACGGCAACATGTCTTCACGCACGGTTGCTTCCGAATGGTGCTCGGAACTTCAATTTCACTTCATGTTCCTATTTCTCAGTACAAAACTTACATACCCACTGAGATCAAGATCAATAGAGCTCAAAAGTATGACGAGAATTCCGACTATCAGCGACTCAAAAAACAAATCAAAACAAGAAACAAGAAAAATTTACGATATTAAGAGCATCTCACCTCCCCAAACTTAGATGAAAACGTGAGTTAAATCTAAGTTTAAAGAATATGTGAATAAAAGTGTAATGCACATGTAAATAATCCTAACAAGACTCAACAAAAATCAAAAGCAAAATAAAATAGTGGGTTGCCTCCCACTCAGCGCTCTCTTTTTAACGTCGTTGAGCCCGACGAAGCAGTGTAAATCAAGTCAATAGATCAACAAACAGAACTTCTACTTCACCGTGATGATAATAATGCTTCAAGCGATGCCCATTCACCGTGAAGAGAGCTCCCGGATCAACACCGATAGGAGGCTGCAACGTATTATTCGGATTGCTCCATGAAAACTCCGGCCTCCTTGATTGTTGATAACCACCCGGGGGACCATGATTGTTGTAGTTCCCTTGATAGTTTCGGTTTCCTTGATTTAGGTACCTAGTTCCTTGAATACTTTGACCCATGGCTTAATTCACCTCAATCTCCTCTTGGCTAGCTCCTTCATAGCCACCATCCTGCTGCATCATTGGTACTCTCTGAGATAAATCCGTGATCTACTTTTGCTGAGACTCTAGTAGCTTGCTAATGTTAATCAGACTAGAGACGATCTCATCATCTCTTCCAGACTTCACCATAGTATGCTCAACCTGTGCTACTTTACCAAGGACATAAGTGCCTGTCACTCTATCAGTCGGCCAATCTCTTGAATTCATTGAAATATCTTCAAAAAGCCTTTCAGCCTCATTGGGTGACTTCGTCAGCAATGCTCCATTAGAAGAAGCATCAAGTAAAACACGAGAATCGCAGTCCGACCCATTGTAGAAAATACTGATATATAGAGAAGTACTACCATAACCACGAATTTGAATAGTGTTGCCATTACCAACAATTATGTCATGTGCATTGCTCAAATTAAAATAAGACGTGAGGGTACCTTGATTCTTCGTCATATGCAACGTGGCACTGGTGTCCATGTACCAATTTTCATCCGGTTGAGTAAGAGAGAAAGTGTGCATTACAACATCAATATCTGTGGGAGTATATCCCACACTTGGATTGACAGTTGACACTTGATAAGCTTGTTGTGGTCTTGGTCCAAGTATTCCTGCTGTTGGTGGGCATTGCTGCCATGGCGATGGGGATGTCAGAAGTGATGTTGGATATGGGCAGGGTGGTGTTGCCCATGGCTGAGATGTCCAAGTTGCCCAAGGAGAGTACTGCCAATGTTGTTGAGGAGTGTTACGCCCCCCTCCACAGCCTCCGCGGCCTCGAATGTTGCCGCCTCTACCGCGATTGTAACTCTTTCTACTTTGGTGGTTGGTATTTCGACCATGGAGAGTGGTGGATTCAGTGGTATCACTTGCCGATGATAGATTTGCTGTAATTAAAGCAGTCTCAGATTCATGTCCCGCTCTATTTGCCATGCTTGTTTCCTCCAAGACAAGCATTGAACGAGCCTTATAGAAAAGAGGAATTGGATTGCTTTGTTGAATTAAAGTAGCGACTCCACCATAAGAATCATTCAAATCAACGACCATCTGAAGAACCAACCTTTGGTTTGACACTGGTGTTCCGACATTGGTTAGTTGATCATCAATAGTCTTCAACTTTTGGCAATACGTATTTACATTAGGAAAATCATTCAGATGAGTTTGGGTGAATTGATTTTCGAGATGAACAGCTCTCGAATTTTTGTTGTCTTGGAATATATCTGCTAAACGTTTCCAAGCATCCATAGCAATATCATCAGGTTCAAGAATAGTTTGGAGTAAATCATTGGAAATTGTTCCATAAATCCACTGTAAAACAATAGCATCAAGCCGAGACTAAAGTTCGGGATCGGTCTCCTTGATGGAGGTAGAAGAGGATGGGGTGGTGGTGGTGGTGGAAGGATGGATGATGTGATCCAGAACCTGATAGGCACGAGAATGAACTTTGAACAAGGTTGCCCATGAGTTGTAATGGGAGTTTTCCATGTCTAGTGTGATAGGAATGAAATTCTTGATATTGTTGACAGCCAAAGCAGGATGAAATTTTGGTGTTTCAGACGTGGCTGCCATGATGATTGAGAAAAGAGAGAGGTGTAGAAGGGATTGGAAAATAGCAGATTTACCGAGAAAGGAACCCGGTTACTGATACCATGTAAGAATGAGAAAACTTATGTGTGTTCATTACATATCTCAAACGTATATATACAATTATCCTATTTACTATAGGCCATATACAAGGCAATATACAAGGCTGTAACTATGGCTAATATACAGGGATATTATTCTTATACTAAAATAAGATATGCACAATTAATTTTCATAATTAATTGTCATAATATCTAACAATACCTATCTACAAAAACATAAACGAATACAACTCCTCTATCGACCTGGAAAACAATGGCCACATGAAATGCCTACACGAGCGAGACGCTGTACTACTATCTCTCTGTCTCCATCTCCCTTGAGAACTAATGTTATGATGTCCCACGTTAGTTCTACATGTAGGTATGGAAAGTTATATAAGTGGCAATCAACCATGGTTTTGGGTGAACCTGTTAGGGCTAGCTCCCTAGCTTATGTGCGCAATAATTCACTTTCAACCAATTTTTCTGCAACATATATATATTATTTATATTTTATATTGGGTTGGTTCCGAATCCGGTTTGTGGTCTAACCAGCCGATCCAACTCGATTTCAAAATATTGCTTTAAATATATATCTTTAAACACTTTTTTATGATATTGTGAGAATTTTAATATAATATGAGAAATTATAATTTTTTCTGGGAAATTATCACATTTGGTCATTCAAGTCTTTTGTCAAATTATCATAAAATCCGCATTTGGTCCTTTAACTATCACAATTTTTAATTTTAGTCCTTCTTTGTTCAATTTTAGACTCTTAGGACCAAAATTGGATAAAAAGGGATTAAAATTAAAATTTTCAAAAGATATAGGACTATTTGTGGATTTAGTAATATTTAGTGGACTATTTATGATAGTTTCTCTTTTTTTGATCAATGATTTTTCATTCAAAAAAGTGAGTAATTTTATAATTCTCCCTTTTAAAAAAACATTAATGGTGAATTAGGGTACAGCTCAATTTGACATTTACGGGTGAAAGTCATGTTAGTGTAATTAGCTTAGTGATATTATTCAATTACTAATTAATCGAATCGATTTAACACATACAAGATTTAAAATTTAAATAATTATTTGTAGCTTTCAAAAAAAAAAATTAAAAAATTACATAATATATATTTGTCGATATCTTCAATCTCATATTTTCAATGATAATGAATAGATTAAGTATAAAATATTCACATACGTATAATCCATATATCCAATTAGATTGGGTGGTTATCTCTATATTAAAATTAATATTATATATTTATTAATTAGAATATATGTACATTTATCCATATATTGGAGAATACTTCGTATGTACAACCTATATAATAGGGTATGTTTGTAATCGTTTTTCTTAAACTCTTACTGATCAATAGAAGATGGAAGAGGATAGGTCAATTCAAGAGGTAATTAAATTTGAAGAGGTAATTAACGAAAATTCAATTTAATTCATTTGTAGTTCGTTGGTGATAATTTTGTTGATAATTTATATAATGATACCGTTAGTAAATAACAATATTAGTTCGTTGCTGATAATTTCGTTAATAATTTATATAAATAACAATATTAGTTCGTTGCTGATAATTTCGTTAATAATTTTTCGTTAATAATTTATATAATAATACCGTTGGTAAATAACAATATCTAAACCTGATGAGAGCAGATTGGCTCGATTAACAAGGCTGTAATCTTGTCTTTGTACTCGAAATAGAGACGTTGAAAGTGTTCACACCTTGGATTTTCTATTATTTAATCCATCCACATTAATCTTGTCGCACTGAGTAAAAAATAATTTAATTCTACCAATAAAAAGGTAAAAGTTAAATAAAAATGGAAAGAGGCCTTTCAACTTTTGAATCTGAAAAAAGTATATCCCATGTTCTTACGACTACCGTTAATTTTATAAAATTCTCTTGGATCAAAGGTCTGGTGATTTTGTTTTCGGATTGTTATAGTATTATTTATTCCGTTGCTTAAAAAAAAGCGTAAGTTTTATTAACAATCCATTGGTAAATTCAATCGCTAAAAATGAATTCTTTTGTAGTGTGTCAGAATGCTGGTAAGACACCTTTCATATACATATAAATCCAAATTATATTCCAACAAGACGGGTAGGATACATAATTTAAGAATGTTGATTGAGTTGATTGAGTAGGTTGATTTTTTAATTTGGGACATGAGTAGATCATGTTAAATCCTTAGTTATATTAATTTTTGATATTAATTATTATATGCATGCAGGTACAACGATACATATGTGCTTGTCTGGATCAAAACATGAACAAAAGGGAAATTATTAACTTGCTCACCAATCAACATAAAATCCCAACTGAGATGATTGAAAGAGGTATGGTATATAGTTACTCGTTGATTCAATTAACTTAAATTATTGAATAATGGTTAATTATCCTATGCACCCGGTGAACCGTGCACCCACTTTTAGAAAGATATACACTTATGAATAAAAATATATACACTTTGTTAGTGAATTTTCTGATAATTTTTTAATGAAAAATTTAGTGTAAAAAACTATACAATTATTAAATAATGTGTATACTGAATTTTCTGATAATTTTTTAATGAAAAATTTAGTGTAAAAAACTATACAATTATTAAATAATGTGTATACAGTGCAAGCTTGCATAGAATATCAATTTTTGAATATATATTTTTAAGAAATATACTCTATTTTAGCCCCGTAAGTTGTTTTTATTTGATTTTGAATTATGCAATTTCGTTCTTTTATTGGTACTAAAAGTTTACAAATTTTTCATTTTTTAATCTAAAAAAGTCAATTGATAATTGTTAATGTGAGTTAATACCGAATTAATTTGGTCTAATAAGTTTAGAATTTAGTTTTTAAATTTTTAATATTTTAAATTTAATTATTTAGTTGCCTCTGTGTGTAAATTTTTTTTTACTCATTTTGAAAAAATAAAAAATAAAATTACAACTAGAAAAGAGAGAAAGAGATTTTTATGAAACTACTAAAATTGTAAAAGTAAAAAAAAAAAAAAAAAAAAAAAGACTTAAAATAATAAAATTGAAAAAGTATAAAAAAACAGCCAAAGTTACGTATATAGATTCTCTCTCAAATAGTTAAACTTTTATTCCTATTTGTTTTGAAATTGATTTATCAAAATCAACTTTTTAGTCCGATTACAAACCAAGTCATCTTCTGTAAGTGGTCATTAAACTAAAAGTCGAAATTGTAATCATACAAGGTCTTTTCTTTTTCTTTTTTTTTCCTCAAAAAAGTAACATGGATGAAAATCAAAATTAGAACAACTTATGAAACTAAAAATGAAAACCCTATATATTTACATTAATAAGCATGTATGTAGCTTGTGCGGTTCTTGAACAAGAAAAAAACTCGAAGCATTCAATTATGGATTTGGAGCAGATGAACCCACATGAAAATACGTATGTCGTACCTTCAAGTAAGTCCTGCTAATTATTCTTGCATATAAATAGTTTCAATAACATGTATGAGTCGATATTATCAATTGAGATCACTAGTTTCATTTCTTAATGAATATCATGTGATATAATCCTTTCTAAATTCAATGCCAAGTATGCAATGATTTAATAGTCATTTTCTAGGTTATAAGTAGAGAAAATATTAAAATTGGTCCTGTAAATATGACTTATTCAAATTTTAGTCATTTTTCATATGTAATTTTCAATTTGATTCTTTTTTGTCCACTTTTAGTAATTTTTTTTCTAAATTTAGTCCTTTCCTAAAATTTAGATATTTTTTTATCCAAATTTAGTCATTTATGTTAAAAAAAAGTTCAAAATTAGTCCGAAAGTGTATAAATTTTGTACCAAAAGTATACAAAAAAAACCAAAAGAACTAAAACTGAAAAAAAAATTATCAAAATTGAGAATTACAGGAATAAAAGGACTAAAGTTGGAATTTATCATACTTACAGGACTAATTTTGATATTTACCCTTATAAGAATAATTATTTCACTCTAAACACGCACTGAAACACAATTGTGAAACAGGAAATCTGTATCGCAATTTTCCGGAAGCAGTAATCGAGAGTAGTCAAGGTGGATCATTAGAATTGCCAACTCTAACACTTTTTCCATTAGCTCCCGATTTGCAGAATATTTTTGGTGAATCATCAAGTAAGACTTGCAACTCATAATTAATCTCTGCTTGTATTAATTATTACTTGATTTCCCATATCTCTATTTTACAGCAAAAATCAATTATGTCGATTCCGCAGCAGAAGAAAACAACAATGAATGTACTTTGCCACTTTTTCCATTAAAACCTGATTTGTGCCAGCAAAGAGTCGAAGATGAAGCATCTATGATGGATCAAACTAAGTGATCATCATAATTTATTCACGAATACAATATTCAAAGATTCGTACTTTTCTTTTTTTACATATTACACTTTCAATACTTTCGAGTTATATTTTAAATTAATTTTACTGAAGATTTACTTAAATTTTGTTTGCACATGCTTAAATTTTAGTACATATAATTTTTTCCTCCTCCATATAACTGTAAAGTCAAAAGAATTTATATAGCCTCGTTGTGAATTAAGTATTTGATTTTGTAAGGTCTTTTTTTTTTTCTTAAATGAATCTGTGAATTCAATTTTTTTTAGCTATAAAGAATCAATAAGTCGAATTTATTTAAAAAATAAATAAACTTTCACATACTCAGAAAATGACATCTGTTCTCACTCACTGCTAAACGCTTTCTCCACACAAGTGAAAAAACTATGGCCTCCGATATCCACACCTCTCCTTTTACTTAATACACCCCCAATTTTGACTTTTTTCAATTTTGACCAAAATTTTACAATTTTACCCTTAATGCTTCAAATTTTTAAATACACCCATCAATACACTTTTACTGCATACACCCACTATTTTGACCCAATTTTGACCAGTCAAACTTTGACTAACAATTGACTCAAAATTTATAATTTTGCCATTTCTTTAATCCCTTTTCTCTCCATTTTCTTTCAAAAACGGATATAGTCCATTAGGACCATATCAGGCCCATCATGCTTCCGTACATTAATTAAACAACATTAATCTCATAACTAACCAACTTGAAATAATAACAGTACCTTTTTTGACCGTAAATCCACCGGGTATCCGGGAGGTTTTATAGCTGCTCCTCACAGCCAACCACTCGCCCCACAGTGTGATGGTTCAATCCCGTTCCTTCAGCGAATCTCAGCACAACCCTGGTTTGTTTCCTACACCAGGTGTACAGGATGCTGCTACTATTTTTGCTGGAGAGTATGAAGATTAAGGTTGCAGAAAAAATGGAAGGCTACATGCGAGCAGAAGCCTAAGATTATTTATTTATTGAATGGAGAATTTATTACACACTCGTCCTCATAGAACAAGAGGAGATAACTCATTTAGCTACCTATTGTAGCGGCACTCAGAATACTCATACAAAGAAAAGAAAGGAATACAATGTTTATTTTAGAAAGAGAAAACAAAGGGTGATGGTCGATGCCTTCTGCTTTCTCAGCTCTGCTATTAATAGAGGCTTTCGGATGTGAAATCCGGATTCAAAGCCTCTTTACTTTGGCTGACGTCACCGCTTACCTCATTGTGCTAGCGTTACTGCTGATAGGCTTTTTCTACGCACTATAATTTAATCCTCAAGTATAAGGATGTCAATTGTAGCAGCAAGTACCCAAGTTAAATTATCAATCCCGCTAAGACAGCTAATTATTTATTTAATTTCTATTACTATTCAATTAGAATTATTGTAACAAATTTCCAATGATTTGAGATGATTAATAACTAAAGAATTTAAATAACAATTAACGAAATAAATTAAAAGCAGGAAGAAGTATTCAAGATGAATTAAGAGAGAAATAACAGCTCTAAGGTATCAGGTGTAGTGTAATTAATTTGATTTCCCTAGACGTCCTATTGTTCATTCATGCTATTTTAATGGAAATACGTCACAAGATGACGCGTGAACAGTTTTGAACCCCCTTCCTAGATACTAATAAGGCAATTTTTATAAACCTCCGGATGGCCAATTTGACTAACATATATTCTCTGAAAGTACTACTCAAACTTATTCACTTCCTACTTGATTTCTTAATTGCATTGTTCCACTAAGATAATCAAGCATCCAATTTACCAGCCCTTAGGATTATCGTGTTCACGGGCAAACTACTTTAATCCCTAGCGAGCAGACAATATTAAGTATGAATGCACACAAGCTAACATAACATATCAAGCATCACGGGCAACATCAATAATATGCTATGAAGACGTTACAAACATATAACATAATCTGAATTAAATCAAATAAACAAGAATATATTAATATCACGAATTCACAATACTCAATCTAGGGTTCCCAAATCAATTACCCTAACCTTCAATCCTTAGAACTGTAAAGATTATTTAGCCCATAAGATTACAAACACTTCTCATGGGTGTAAGATTCATAACAAATTCAACAATTGAAAAGAATAGAAGAAAATACGAAACCCTAGTGTCACGTGGTTCTCGTTCCCCTTCCGTCTCTCCGATTGGATAGACTCTCTCAACCACACTTAAATCTTGGGATGAATAATCGGTAATGATCGCCCCCTGTCCCTCGCACTCTGTTCTGATTTTCTTCGCTTCTGTTCGAACAGGGACCTCTGGTGTGTAATCCCCACTTGGGTGTTCTGCCTCTTTTTTTTCCTCACGCTGGACCAAAAGGGCTGAGGCGTGTACGTGGGCTTCTCCCCTGGGTGGTGGAGTGTGGGCTTCCATTAATTGATAATCAAAGACTTACATATGGGCCCACCACTTTTATTTGATCCTTGAACTCTTACGTGGAACTACATGCTTAACCTTGGAATGAAATTGATTTTTGAATCAACTAAGCATGTGTGCGGGCCCCACTCCTACTACTTAAAAATCAGTACGGCCCACAACCCATTAACTGTATTTGTTTGATGGATTGGGCATGGAAGTGTTGTCATGGGCCAAATTTGTGAAGTTTCGCACATCCTCTTTGCAGCTGCGCGACCTCACTGTTTAATTCATAACTTTCTCATTTGAACTCCGATTGAGGTGATTCTTGCGGCCACGCGTTCCTCTCTTCCTTGGCTTTCCAACCATGTCTCACACGACTAGTTTCAACTCCCACACGAGTACAGAAAAATTATAGAAAGTGGACGTTTGTTTGCTTGCAAGTAGTACAAATTCACCCTCATTCCAACTTTGCATTTTTTTATCCCCTTTTCCTATCAAAACACCACAAAATACCTTAGTAGCACCATAATCACGCTAAATACATAAACAACGTAATCCCACATGAATATATGGCCTTATTCTAACAAAAACAGTATATTGTGAGACCGAAAAGATGTAAATTTCCACTCTCATCAACCCCCCAAACTACCATGTTGTTCGTCCCCGAACAACTAATTCAAAACAAAAGAGAGATGAAAGTTTAAATTCTACATCAAATAAGGGATCACATATATCCAAACCAAGATAATATACTCAAATACCAAAATTACTATTCAATGAACATGCACGTCAAATTAGTCACTTCCTATTTCAGAATGCTCATCTTCTACTCTCACAGATAGTATTTGCACTCATCGCTCAAGTGTGAGCTATTCACTCTTATGGCTAATATATATACACTCAAATCAATTCACATGCACGCGTAACCATAAGCTTGACAATTATCTAGACTCTCCACTAACTTGAAAGACTTAATGATGGGATCACAAAGGACTTGCTTAGGGTTGTAACGTTGGCTCTTTGGACAAGGGTAAGTAATTATGGGATAAGTGACTCGATCACTAGTAGAGAATCAACAATAGAGATACATTCTCAACACGTTTGCTTGACAAATCAATCTCACTTTTTTTTCCCTTCTTTTTTTTTTCCTTTTCTTTTTTTTTTCTTTTCCCTTCGCACCAGATCAACGTCCTCTTTTAATTTCTTTTTCTTCTCTTCACATAGGGTACCAGTTTCAGGCACTACCCTATCGGGGTACCAGTTTCAGGCACTACCCCCTTTCATAAGGTTTAACTATTTTGCACTTCAATCACACTCCTTCACATTCATCTTACCAACTTTCTTTTCATACAACTCCAATTTGTCTCCTTTATTTCTCTACTAGGATAGGTATTCAAAGGCTTTTAAAGGATTTAATTGGCTATCTTCATAGGCTTCCAACGAATAAGGCTTAAAAGCTCAAACGGGGAACTATGGCTTAAATTTCAAGGTAGGATAAATATTTGGCTAGTGACTCAATAAAGAACATAATGGCCTAAGATCATTTCCCATCATCTAATCAATCATCTAGTCTCAAGCAGATTAAGAGTCAAGTTCTAAAATACATGCATGTAAACGATGCTCTCAAGAATAAAACCAATCATGTGTAATTTTATGATCTATCAAAGCTCAAATCTCACATGGGTATAATAGAATAATGAGCACTCCTTCATAGGTTAGTGAACCAATTTTAATACATGCAATAATTTTAAGTATTCCAACATCCAAGTACACATCTAGCTTGGTTAATCACCAATGCATACTATCATCACACCACATATTCAATTAAATTCAATCAATCACAAATTCAATTCAAGTGCTTAGAAAGAACTAACAATCATCCTCAAGAAATAAAAAATAACCACACTGAACTAGGATAAACACGCAACAAAAACAAACAAACGACACGTACCTGGACAATCACAAAAAATTGACCTCTCAATATAATCAAATTAATCCAAAAATACCGAAAAATCGCAAAAAATTAATTATCCAAGCACACAACACAATGAAGATACTTTACTTTGGTGCATCAAGACACAAGTATATACGTATCCCCCCCAAACTTAGATCAAACAAAGTGAGAGCATAAGTTTGCAAAGAAGTATATACTATAATCGAGCAACACCTAATAAAATTTCTACATTGACACAGACTCAATAAAGCAATAAAAATGGGAGGGTCGGCCCCCAACAGGCGCTCATGTTTAACGTCGGAGAGTCACGACGGAATACCTCTAACTTAAGTACTCAAGAGAGAGTACTTGCTTATCAAGTAGCGACTTATAGTGTTTCAGTCGTTGTCCATTCGCCACCATGATATCACCTTTCTCATCTTTCAATTCAAAGCTCCCCCCTCCATAGGCTCTATGAATCACATATGGTCCAATCCATTTGGACTTCAGCTTACCTGCAAACAACTTGAGACGAGAGTTAAATAAGAGTACCTGATCGCCAACATTGAACTCTTTAAATCGGATCTTTGCATCATGCCATCTTTTCATCCTTGCCTTGAAGATCCTTGAATTCTCATAAGCTCTCTCCCTAAATTCATCTAACTCATTGATCTGAGTAAGACGAAAATCCTTGGCATCCTCCATGCTCAAGTTCACATGTCTAACAGCCCAATAAGCTTTATGCTCAATCTCCACAGGAAGGTGGCAAGATTTTCCATAAACAATCTGATAAGGCGACATCCCCAAGACAGTCTTGAAAGCTGTTCTGAATCCCCACAAAGCATCATTAAGCTTCGCAGACCAATCTTTCCTTGTACTTCCAACTGTCTTCTCCAACACTTGCTTAATCTGTCGATTTGAAACCTCGGCTTGCCCATTTGCTTGCGGATGATAGGGTGTAGTAACCCTATGCTTGACTCCATAATCTCGAAGAACCTTCTCCAACATCTTATTAACGAAATGGGTTCCTCCATCGCTTATGAGCGCCTTAGGTACTCCAAAACGGCTGAAAATGTCTTTCTTGATGAACTCTTGAACCACTCTAGCATCATTCGTCCTGGTTGGAATTGCTTCCACCCATTTCGAAACGTAGTCCACTGCAAGCAGAATGTAGAGGAATCCATTAGATGGGGGAAACGGCCCCATAAAATCAATCCCCCAAACATCAAAAACCTCTACTACGATGCTAGGCTGCAAAGGCATCTCATCTCTCTTTGATATATTCCCCATCCGCTGGCATCTATCACATGTATCCACATACTCTTGACAACTTTTGAACAGGGTAGGCCAATACAAACCAGACTGAAGCACCTTTTGAGCAGTCTTTTGGGCGCCAAAATGACCCCCATTCGGTTGCGAGTGGCAGAAATCAAGGACACTCTCCCATTCAACCTCAGGAACACACCTACGGATTATAGAATCCGTGTAGATTTTGTAGACCCATGGCTCCTCCCATAAGATAAATTGAACATCATGCAGAAACTTGACCATATGGTGTCTACTCAGCCCATAAGGCTTCACTCCCGTGACAATATAGTTAACAAAATTAGCATACCACGGAGCATCCTTCATCTCCTTCTCAGGATAAGTCTTCGAGACTGCGAAAACCTTGTGAATATCCACCATTAATATCCTTTCATCAGGAAAATGGTCTTTGATCACCTCAGCAGTATTATCACAATGCTCCTTCGTCTCTAAACGCGACAGGTGGTCGGCTAAGACGTTCTCACTCCCCTTCTTATCACGAATTTCCATGTCAAACTCCTGAAGCAAGAGAATCCATCTAAGTATCCTCGGCTTTGCATCCTTCTTGTCCATCAAATATCGAATAGCCGAGTGATCAGTGTACACCACAGTCTTCATGCCCACCAAGTAAGGCCGAAACTTATCGAAGGCATACACCACTGCCAAAAATTCCTTCTCAGTAACAGTGTAATTCTTTTGAGCAGAATCGAACGTCTTACTAGCGTAGTATATGGCATGAAACTTCTTTTCTCTCATCTGCCCCAACACGACTCCCAAAGCAGCTTCACTAGCATCACACTCCAGTACAAAGGGCTGAGTCCAATCCGGAGTAACAAGAATCGGAGCAGTTATCAATGCTTCCTTAAGAACCTGAAAAGCATGTAAGCAAACTTCATCAAAATCAAATTTCACATCCTTCTCAAGTAACCTGGACAGTGGTTTTGAATATTTGGAGAAATCTTTAATAAATCTCCTATAAAATCCCGCGTGCCCCAAGAATGACCGGACTCCTCTTTCATTAGTGGGCGGTGGAAGCTTCTCAATTGCCACTACCTTAGCACGATCAACCTGAAGACCTGCAGCAGAAACATGATGGCCCAAAACTATCCCGTCTCTTACCATGAAATGGCATTTTTCCCAATTCAAGACGAGGTTAGTCTCTTCACATCTCTCCAAGACCAAAGACAAGTTAGACAAACAAGAGTCAAAAGAAGAACCGAAAACAGAGAAATCATCCATAAATACTTCCATGACTCTTTCAATCAAACCCTCAAAAATAGCCATCATACACCTTTGAAAAGTCGCAGGTGCATTACATAAACCAAAGGGCAACTTTCTAAAGGCAAAAGTGCCATATGGGCAGGTAAATGTAGTCTTTTCCTGATCTCCCGGTGCAATCATTATCTGATTGTAACCAGAATATCCATCCAAGAAACAATAAAAATCATAACCTGCTAGTCTATCCAACATCTGATCCATAAAGGGCAAAGGAAAGTGATCCTTACGGGTATTCTCATTCAATTTTCTATAATCAACACAGACACGCCACCCCGTAGGTACCCTAGTAGCAAGCACTTCACCATCATCAGACAATATAACAGTCATTCCCCCCTTCTTAGCGACCACATGCAACGGACTCACATAGGTACTATCACTAATAGGAAAGATAATTCCTGCATCTAACCAGGTAAGCACTTGTTTCCTAACAACCTCTTGCATAGCAGGGTTCAACCTTCGCTGATGCTGCACAGAACATTTATTTTCATCTTCAAGTCTTATCTTATGCATGCAAAAAGTAGGATTAATCCCTTTCAAATCATCAATTGTCCACCCTATTGCAGTCTTATGCTTTCTCAAAACAACTAACAATTTATCAAGTTCATCTTTAGATAGAGAAGAAGATACTATTACCGGAAAAGTTTTATTCTCCCCCAAATAAGCGTACTTGAGATGTTCAGGAAGTGGCTTGAGCTCGATCTCTTTCTCTTCCTTGCTACTGTCCCCTTCAACACGTAGAGGCAAATATTGCTTTGTCCACAGAACTTCCTCCATTGCTGAGTCTTCTTGCTTGTACCTGCTCTCATCAAGATTGAGTAAGGTTTCAAGATAATCAATAGCAAGCTCATTAGACAAATCATCAAGTAAAATATCATTAGGAGTAGGTAAAGTAAGAGATTCGCGGATGCATGTTTCAACAGGATCCTTAGATAGGATCAAAGGCAAATCATCCTCCATAATCTCCTCTACTATTTCCACAAACTTGCACTGCTGCTCTTCTGCTGGCCACTGCATGGCCTTGTTCAAGGAGAAGACAATTTCTTGTTCATTGACTCTAAGCCTCAACTCTCCTTTGAACACATCGATCAGAGCTCTTCCCGTTGCAAGGAATGGACGTCCCAAGATCAAAGGCGTTCCATCCTTGTCATCCTCCATGTTAAGAACCAGAAAATCCACAGGAAAAACCAAATTCGATACCTTCACTAACACATCCTCAATGACTCCCTCGGGGTATGTCAATGATCTATCTGCTAATTGTAAAGCCACAGACGTAGGCTTCAATTCCCCCAAACCAAGCTTCTTGAATACCGAGAAGGGCATCAAATTTATACTGGCTCCAAGATCACATAACGCTTTCCTCACTTGTCCTTTTCCAATCTCACAAGGTATGATGAAGCTTCCAGGATCCTTTAACTTTTCAGGTAACTTCTTCTGAATCACAGAGCTGCAATTTTCTGTCAAGTTCACTGTTTCCACACTGTTCAAGCTTCTCTTTCTGGAGATGAGTTCTTTAATGAATCTTGCATAGTATGGCATTGACTCCAAAGCCTCAGAAAAAGGAATATTGATTTGTATGTTCCTCATTACATCAGCAAACTTTCTGAACTTCTCATCCAAGCTTTTTGACAAGAATTTCTGAGGGAAAGGAATTGGTACCTTTGTGATCGGTAATCCCAAACTGTCTTTCTTGAATACCACTTCTGTTTCTCTCAGTTTCTTTGCTTTCTGCCACTTTTTATCAGCGATTTCCAGATCAGACTGACTCTGTACAGAATTCGGACGCGCTGGAAAACCCGGAGGACAGCTCGTTGGCTCGCTCGAGCCGAGCTGTGGAAGAACTGAGCCGAGCTGGGTTCCTCCCGAACCAGAGGACTCAAGTGAACCGGTCGGAACCCCACTCGGCGGCGACTCGGCATCGGCGGGAGGTGGCTCGGCCCGAGCGGGTGGCCGAGCGGCGGAAGATTGACCCTGTCCCGTCCCTGTTTCGTCCTGCTTCTGTTCTGTATCATTCTGCATCAGTTCTGATTCATTCTGTACCAATTCTGGACTTTCGTAATGCTTTCTGGATCTCAAAGTGATCGCATTAACACTCTCCTTTGGGTTGATTTCCGTATCCGAAGGAAATTTTCCTTTCTGCAACTGCACTTGCTGCTGATTTACTGTAGTGGAGATCTGCCCTATGTTATATGACAAATTCTTCAACTGCTTGTTCACTTCCTCATTCTGTTTGGTCATATTCGAGTCCATGAGAACAATGCAGTTATTGATCTTGTTTATGTCGGCATCATTCTTCTTCATGTATCTTGCTAACACATCGTCAATACTGGACTTCCCTTCTTCAGTCTTAGCACCATGATCAAAATTAGGAGGATATGGAACTGCATTATTCGAATTTGAATAAGAGAAGTTCTCATGCCTCTGATTCTGCCAATTGCCTCCTTGATTATTAGGACCTCCCCCTTGGATATTCCTCTGGTTCGAATTACCTTGAGGGTACCTATTTCCTTGCCAATTTTGAGGAGCTCTCGAACCCTGAAGACTCTGCCCCATAGCCCAATTAGCATCCTCGACCTCTTGAAGGTTCATCACTACATCATCACTAGCAGACCCTCGGTTGCCTCCCCCATTATTACCTGATATCAGAGTAATCAGGTTCTTATTCATCTGTTCCAATTGAGCGACAACCTTATCATTCTTATCAGCTTCAGAAAATTTCTCTTCAACCTTTACAACTTTACCAAGTATATAAGTCCCTCGGATCCTCTCAGATGGCCAATCCCTTGAGTTCAAAGAGATATCATCAAACAATTTCTCTACTGCATTGGATGTCTTGCCAAAGATTGTTCCTCCAGCAGAAGCATCAACCAATACTCTCGATTCGTTGTCAAGGCCATTATAGAAGACACTGATGAGTTGAGACTTTTTGAATCCATGCTGAGGGCATCTCCTCAACGCATCAGTAAACCTTTCCCAAGCCTCTCCAAACGACTCATCTCTCCGCTGCTTGAATTGATTGATCTCCTGTTTCAGTAAAAGAACCTTTCCTGGTGGCATAAATCGATCCACGAACAACTGCTGCAACTCAGTCCAGTTTGAGCAACTGTCTCCCTTTAGCTTATCATACCACTCCCTTGCCTTATCAACCAATGAAAACTGAAAAAGCCTCATCTTCCATCTATCATTAGTAGCATCAGCAGCTTTCACTGTATCCATGTAGCTGTTGAAACGCTTAAGATGGCCATAGGGCTCATCAAAAACGCCTCCGGCAAAGGGGTTTTTCTCCACCATATGAATCAGGGCTGGCCTTATGTCGTTCGTTTCATCAGCTTGAATGGCTCCAACTATGCCTGATCCTCCTAGATTGGTGGACTTGAATGTTTCTCGGATGACGATGTCATCCTCATTGACTCTTTCTCCCATTGATGCTGTTTCAGGTTCTGTCTCAGATTCTGATTCAAACTCCGATTCAGCCTCTTCTAGGATAGCCTGATTCTCAATCTGCACTTCTTCCTCCTCTAAAATTGCTTTAGGAGGTGCTTTGGTATTCTTTGATTTTACTCTTCTTTTCCTCGCAGAAGCTTCAATTTCCGGATCAAATTCAAGATCTTGTGCTCTCGTCTTTGACCTAGTTTGCATGCAACTTCAAGAAAAATCCAAAGAAAAACAATTAAATCCCAAAGAAAATATTCTAATTAACTAAGTAATAAAAGAAAATAAATAATTAAAACTGTCCCCGGCACAACGGCGCCAAAAACTTGATAGGCTTTTTCTACGCACTATAATTTAATCCTCAAGTATAAGGATGTCAATTGTAGCAGCAAGTACCCAAGTTAAATTATCAATCCCGCTAAGACAGCTAATTATTTATTTAATTTCTATTACTATTCAATTAGAATTATTGTAACAAATTTCCAATGATTTGAGATGATTAATAACTAAAGAATTTAAATAACAATTAACGAAATAAATTAAAAGCAGGAAGAAGTATTCAAGATGAATTAAGAGAGAAATAACAGCTCTAAGGTATCAGGTGTAGTGTAATTAATTTGATTTCCCTAGACGTCCTATTGTTCATTCATGCTATTTTAATGGAAATACGTCACAAGATGACGCGTGAACAGTTTTGAACCCCCTTCCTAGATACTAATAAGGCAATTTTTATAAACCTCCGGATGGCCAATTTGACTAACATATATTCTCTGAAAGTACTACTCAAACTTATTCACTTCCTACTTGATTTCTTAATTGCATTGTTCCACTAAGATAATCAAGCATCCAATTTACCAGCCCTTAGGATTATCGTGTTCACGGGCAAACTACTTTAATCCCTAGCGAGCAGACAATATTAAGTATGAATGCACACAAGCTAACATAACATATCAAGCATCACGGGCAACATCAATAATATTCTATGAAGACGTTACAAACATATAACATAATCTGAATTAAATCAAATAAACAAGAATATATTAATATCACGAATTCACAATACTCAATCTAGGGTTCCCAAATCAATTACCCTAACCTTCAATCCTTAGAACTGTAAAGATTATTTAGCCCATAAGATTACAAACACTTCTCATGGGTGTAAGATTCATAACAAATTCAACAATTGAAAAGAATAGAAGAAAATACGAAACCCTAGTGTCACGTGGTTCTCGTTCCCCTTCCGTCTCTCCGATTGGATAGACTCTCTCAACCACACTTAAATCTTGGGATGAATAATCGGTAATGATCGCCCCCTGTCCCTCGCACTCTGTTCTGATTTTCTTCGCTTCTGTTCGAACAGGGACCTCTGGTGTGTAATCCCCACTTGGGTGTTCTGCCTCTTTTTTTTCCTCACGCTGGACCAAAAGGGCTGAGGCGTGTACGTGGGCTTCTCCCCTGGGTGGTGGAGTGTGGGCTTCCATTAATTGATAATCAAAGACTTACATATGGGCCCACCACTTTTATTTGATCCTTGAACTCTTACGTGGAACTACATGCTTAACCTTGGAATGAAATTGATTTTTGAATCAACTAAGCATGTGTGCGGGCCCCACTCATACTACTTAAAAATCAGTACGGCCCACAACCCATTAACTGTATTTGTTTGATGGATTGGGCATGGAAGTGTTGTCATGGGCCAAATTTGTGAAGTTTCGCACATCCTCTTTGCAGCTGCGCGACCTCACTGTTTAATTCATAACTTTCTCATTTGAACTCCGATTGAGGTGATTCTTGCGGCCACGCGTTCCTCTCTTCCTTGGCTTTCCAACCATGTCTCACACGACTAGTTTTAACTCCCACACGAGCACAGAAAAATTATAGAAAGTGGACGTTTGTTTGCTTGCAAGTAGTACAAATTCACCCTCATTCCAACTTTGCATTTTTTTATCCCCTTTTCCTATCAAAACACCACAAAATACCTTAGTAGCACCATAATCACGCTAAATACATAAACAACGTAATCCCACATGAATATATGGCCTTATTCTAACAAAAACAGTATATTGTGAGACCGAAAAGATGTAAATTTCCACTCTCATCAACTGCTTACGTCATTCCCATTGGATTCCAACTTTTGCAGCTGGCTGGTCTCTCTCTCTTCATTGGATGCCTTTATCTGGCCCATTGATTAGCCATAACTTGTAGTCGGGTTGACCAATTCAAGAATTTATCGAACCACAGGGAGGTCGATGCTAGTACTTAAGCGATATCACGTTTATCACGATTTTATAGAAACGAATCATAGATGGATGGTTTGGTAAACAAGTAATTAAATGCAAAGAAATGAAAGTAGACAAGCAATAATCAAATGACAAGATAAAAATGATGAATGAGTGGTTTTCCAAATTGAGTAGAAGTGAGATTAACAACACTATTGAAGTGGTAACTTATGGATTCATGCATTAAACTCATATGTATCAAGGGTAAAGACTAAGGGCCAACACATATACCACCTAAACTTCCTCTCGAAATGAATAGGATGTAGATCATTTGCACAATCTCAAAATAGCTCAAAGGTTGGTTCTCAATTAAACTATTCCAACTAGGTACTAAGTTCAATTATAGAATCCCTTCATATAATCAATTGACTTCTCAATCTAACTAATCACATGTTCCATCAAAGGGTTCTAAATAATAAAGGACTTCTCAATCACTTTACCATTTATAATGCACATGAGGTATTTGGTGAAATGATTCACTTGACTATCCTAAGCACATAATTGATTTCTCAATCTAATCATATAATTAGAACAATCAAACACACAAAACATCATAGATCTCAAGATATGTAAGCACCAATGATAGAAAATCAAATATCCCCATCAACATATGAATTTAATTACATAGATCCACAAATTAACCAACAACCTTCATGTTGCTAATCTCACAAGGGAGATTAGCTTACAATCTTCATAAGATCCATAACATAGACATTAGAATTCTTACAAATCATGGTAAACTAAAGGATTAACACAAAATTGGAATGAAAACTCCCTTGGAAATGGATCCAATTGAATCTCCCTTCTTCCTTTGGTGATCACCCAAGCTTCCTTGCTTCTTCACTTGATTTGGATGGTAGAAATTATGGAGAAATGATGTAGATCTAGAAATGGATGAATGGGATGAAGAATATGGTGTAAAATCAAAGGAATGGTGTGTGAGGTGTGTGGGAACAGTAGCAAATCCGATCTCTCTCTGAAATTTTGAATGGATTGGTATTTATACCCCATAGAGATCTTCTAGAAGAATTAAAAAATAAATTCTGTTCTGGTACCGACACGAGTCGTGCTACGTAGCACGGGTCGTGTCGTGTCAGGGCAAACGGTACACGAGTCGTTCTGCATCGCACGGCCAAAGAGTGGCCGTGTTGAATGTATAGACGTCGCCGCACGACCATTCTGGACAGGCCCGTGTCTGGTACACGGGCCGTGTGCTGCAACACGAGTCATATTGTCAGCACGGCCGGCCGTGTTCTTGCACCTTTATTTCTTCTTCCTTGTTTGATCTCCCGTCTTCATTTTTACTCCATGTTCACCTGTTATACATATGTTTAAGATCATTCTCACACATTCCCATGAAAACACATAACACCACCAAAATACATGAAAATACGGATAAAACAATATAAAAAATACACACAAAAAGACACTAAAATCTAGGTGAAAATAACGACAATCACACCCCAAACTTGAAGTATTGTTCGTCCCCGAACAATGAAAATGATAGACCGAGGGAGAAGTTTTCACCTAGTAAAAAGACTAAACGAACACAAGTAATAACACATCATTAGCAACAAGAATTTCAAATTATGCTAAGCTAACCTACAACATTAGATTTATGATAAGAGAAATTAACAAGTTCAATCAAAAGAGAATAAAGAGCAATATAGTCCTTTTAGTCTAAGCCTCACATAAGTTTATCAATGTCACTCGACACTCTTTAAATAAGGTAAATCAACACTCCTCAATCAATTGGTTCGAATCACCATACACTTGCTCGTAGACTCTATTTACAAACCACCTAAATTTTAATCAATGATCAAAAAGGTCTTTAATTAAGGATGTAATGATAAGCTCTTTGGTAGGGTATGAATAATTTAGATAAGAGTGACTAAATGAGTGTAAGTAATCGAAGAGGTAGCTACTTTCTTCCATCCCTTCACATTCTTTTTCTTCCTTTCTTTTCTTTATTGATCATAAGCACTAATCATCACTTCCTTGGATTCTTAAGTACTTGAGCATATTATTGTTGCTTTGCTCATTTTCTTGTTTTGAAGTTGCATGTCCATTCTTTCTTGTGCTCTTTTCATCCTTTTTCTTACTTATTTACCATTTCCTCTTTCTCTTTTGTTATCTCATCACTCCTTTCTAGCCACCATCTTCTTTATTACTCACACAAAAGATATATATCTTAGGCTCATGTGGGTAATTAAAGCTTGTAATGTGCTATCTTCACAATAAATAGGCTTATAGGCTCAAAGTGGTTGACTAGGGATGATTTTAAAGGTAATGAAATATTTGGCAATGGCTATACATGACAAGGATGGCCTTAAATCATTTCATCGATCTCCATTAATCGGATTCATTCCTAAAGTCTTTGAGCAAGTATTTAGTTTATCAAAACTCAACCGATCCACTCATGAAAAGATATACCATGTATACATGGTCGAGGCTCAAATTCTCACAAGTTTATGCTCGACTTAAAAGGAATTATTACAACATATTCATCTTTTAATTGAATTAGTTAAATAAAACATATCACAATTCGAAAGTGTAGATTTCCTTAATCATAATTCGACCTCACTTATCACCATAATGCACCATCACTCATATTCAAAACGACTCACAACCTCCCAAACAAACCACCAAATCAAACCTAAACACGAAAAATAAAAACAACAACACACAAACACAAATAAACCAAAGACAACAGAAAGACAAAACTAAAAGAAAAGACACAAATAAAAATCACCCCATCCATGATCAATACACATCAAAAATCATCTCAATCCTTAATTGAAAGAAAATTACGAAATTAAACATCCCAAAACAAAACAATAAGAAGTCTCAAATCCAACACAAATTAAATCAACTAAAATAGATGAACTAATGAAGTGTCGAGCACCAAAAGTACTCCCTTAGTTATCCAGAGGCGGAGGGGGTTGATTTTGCCATGATCTCCAAGGGGTATAAGCACGAGGTGTGATAGGGAATTGGAAATTAAACATCCTCGTGATCATCTCCTCCATGTTGTTCG
Source organism: Pogostemon cablin (assembly GCA_023678885.1). Taxonomy (NCBI): domain Eukaryota; kingdom Viridiplantae; phylum Streptophyta; class Magnoliopsida; order Lamiales; family Lamiaceae; genus Pogostemon; species Pogostemon cablin. The sequence continues at coordinate 1,472,996 of CM042999.1, forward strand.
AGCGTGATCGCGTATTCTCTTCGTAGTACTCCCTACGACGCTGCCCCTCATGGATTTCCCTTATCATCGCACCCTGTCTCTGCTGCTCCTCTCGGAACTCTCTCATCTCATCTCCAAGCACCTGCTGCGTCTGCCTGATCTCCCTGAGTTTGTTTTCCAAAAAATTCCATCTTGCATTCCCTTCTCTTGGTCCATCTCCTTCCTCTTGTTCTTCTTCTTCTTGCTCAAATGCTGGAGGCTCTGGTGCATGCTCTTCAAATTCCACCTGATGAGGTTGCTCTTCCTCTCCTACATCCATGTCCACTGGCTCAGCTCTCAGATTCCTTAGCTCAGGATTTTCATCTACTCTCATCTGCTGGAGCACTGCTTCCACTCAATCTCTATTCTCTCTGTAGAAGGCTCTCACAACTGCTGAGTGGTTAGGACTCGCCATTGCTAGATTCTGGTGCTTTCTTTGTCCTCGCAGTGTGGTGAGCTCAGGAGCAGGTAGAGGAAATGGAGCTCTCTTATCTTGCTTCAAGCAATACATGTTCCCTATGAATGATAGGAACTCCATCCTTATGAGTTGATTATAAGTGAGCCCTTCACTAACCATCGAGTGTTGCATCCCTCTGAGGTCGATGCCTAACCCTTGAGCAATCATTGTCACCATTCCTCCAATCATAATCCCTCGAGTGTTCTCTCTCTTCGCCATTCTCTCTACATGCTGAACGAAGTGAGCTACAATGTTCACTGTGAACTCCTTGAACATACTGTACATGATGTACAACTGCTTCTCACCAACAGATCCACTCTCAAACCGACCCAGAATAGTATTGGATACTATCTTCTTAAGGTATCTCATGACTGGGTTCCTTAAAGCTGTCCCTTTTGACGAACTTGGAATGTACTCTGGAGGCTCAGTCCCATCCTCAACCAATTTTCTCCACCAAGTCTGTTGATTGAAACCCCCTTGTGGTAAGAAGTTCTGATGACCTCTCATGATTGGGCACCAAAAGAACCTATTTAGCTCGTTCACAGGTATCTTCTCCCATATCTCATTGTTCAACTGAAATGTGATAGCAATATGAAACTTATTCCTATCTCTATGAACCTCCAAGGTGCTCATGAACTCGGCTGTAAGATGGAGATAAGTGGGAGGTCTCTTATCGAAAAACTCTTCCATTTCCACTCGACGGAATAGAGTCCTCAGATCACCTTCTATTCCAAGACCCTCCATGGTTGCTTGATCCTGGAATCGAGTTGTCCTAATCTTGGGGATTATATACTCCCACCTCAATACATACTTCTCCCATTCCATGAACTCTACTCCGAAATTCTCAGGGTGTTGGTCCTTCATTAGCAGTTTGGCATCAAGGTTGGATAGTTCCATTTCTGACTCAATAAAAATGAAGTCCTCATTGCGTTTCCTCACTCTTCTTTCAGCCATCTACAATTTCCAACATAATTCAAATTAGTTTCAATTCAACTCAAAGCAAAATGTCTCATATTAATTAGAATTATCACTAGTTATTCAACTAAGTGTTAATTCTAGCACATATTCAAGCACAACAAACAATGTGTTTCAAAGACTAACATTTTGATCCAACCAACTTATCACAAAGTTATTCAAAAATTTCATTCAATCAATCAATTTCAACATCCTAATCCTTCATTCTTTCATAACATTTCACTTCTTCAATGGGCACAATTCAATTCAATAATGCTTCATGCAAAAACTTTGAATTCTAATTTGAAATTTCATTTAAGCATTTCATCAAACACTTGGCATGCACATATTTCACACTTCAATTCAACAAGTATTAACTATGCCTTCATGCTCAAATCCTCAACACCTAAACTAATTCACATTAATACAATCATCTTAGAAGCATTATTAATCAATTTGAACATCACATGCTCTCAATTAATCATCCTAAAATAATTATCCCCAAATTCTTCCTTTATGAACCCTAATTCTTCCCAAAATTCAATCAATCCAACAATTAAATATGCAAATTCATGTTTCACAATCCTAGACATGCTTCATACATACCATCATTCAAAACCCATACATGAATTTTGAAATTTATACCTCGAATTGAAAATTAGGGCACAAGAGTACATACCTTGAATTTTCTTGAATAAAATGAAGGGGATTGTTGTTTAAACTTTGAAATTCACCTTTTAATCTCACAATCTTACCACTCTTTGATGTTTAGATGACAATTTGTGGAGTTTCGAATAGATTATCACGATGGGGATGAGGTTGGGATACGATTGGAATGAATGGTCGTGTCCAGAAATCTGATTTTAAAACACTGCCTCAGACACGACACGAGTCGTGTCACGCAACATGGCCATAAGGTGCCCGTGTTGCGTGATCTGATGCTCCCGTACGGCCAAAGCTTACAGGGCCGTGTCGGCGACACGACTCGAGTCTCGGCGCTTGCACACGACCCGTGTCACGCAACACGACCAAAATCTGCTCGTGTTGGGCAAACTGATGTCGCCGCACGGCCAAAGCTTACAGGGTCGTGTCGGCGACACTAGTCGTGTACCTGCTCCCCTAAATTTTCCAATTTTCATCTTCAAATCTTTTCGTTCCCTGTTTCAATGCTTCCAATACTCCCTATTCATGCTCACAACTCATAAACATCATTATCTCAACCTTAATATCAAAAACAAAAGGATTATCAACTTCAACACCACCAAAACGAACCAAAACTAAACTGAACTCATGAGAAAATTTCAAATTTGGCTCAAAAACAAAAGAATGCATGTCAACATATAATATAACGTATCGTATCACATCATATCCCCCCAAACTTGAATTAAAACAAGAGTTTCAAAGAAAGTTTGTAAAAAGTGGTATGATATACCGTTCACATTAATGACGCACTCTTTGAATCTTCAATAAATTTTCTCCTCATAAGTACAATCCACCTACAAGTCCAAAATAAAGCAAAACAAGAAAAAAAAATATTTACAAACCTAAACTACTAAAAGGATACGGATCTCAAGAAGAGAAGGTGTCAACATATACCAACTCTCTTTGAGAGGGAGAATGGTAATGCTTAACCCTATGACCATTGACAATAAAAGAATTCCCATCTGATCCTTCAAGCATTAAAGATCCATTTTCTCTAACTTCAATCACCTCATATGGACCGGTCCATTTTGAACGAAGCTTTCCGGGAAACATTTTCAATCTAGAATTGAATAAAAGTACTTTATCCCCCAGTATAAACTCCTTTGCTTTGATTCTTTCATCATGCCATCTTTTAAGCTTCTCCTTGACAATTCGTGAGTTTGAATATGCTTCCTCACGAAATTCTTCAAGCTCAATCAATTGAAGACATCTTTTCTTTCCGGATTCTTTCTCCTCAAGATTCAACTTCCTCAATGCCCATAAAGTCTTGTGTTCTATTTCAACCGGAAGATGACATGCTTTCCCATAGACAAGTTTATACGGAGAAAAACCAAGAGCGGTCTTGTAAGCCGTTCGATAAGCCCAAAGCGCATCATCTAGCTTAGAAGACCAATCCTTCCTATTCCCCTTGACTGTCTTCTCAAGTACAAGCTTCACTTGCCTATTTGATACTTCCACCAAACCATTTGTTTGCGGATGATAAGGTGTTGACACCTTGTGCTTCACTCCATAGCCTATCAAAAGCTTCTCAATGATCTTGTTGATGAAATGAGTCCCTTGATCGCTAATGATCGCCTTTGGTACTCCAAACCTTGCAAAAATGTTCTTCTTCAAGAAAGCCTTGACAACTAGAGCATCATTCGTTCTTGTAGGAATTGCTTCTACCCATTTAGACACATAGTCTACTGCAAGCAAAATGTAAAGAAAATCATTGGAAGGCGGAAATGGTCCCATGAAGTCCATCCCCCAAACATCAAACACTTCAACTTCAAAGATGTTCCTCATAGGCATCTCATCTCTTTGTCCAATACTTCCAATTCTTTGGCATCTATCACACCCCTTGACGTATTCTTTGCAATCCTTGAATAATGTTGGCCAAAATAATCCCGACTGTAAGATCTTAGCTCCCGTCTTTTGAAACCCAAAGTGTCCTCCACATGGTAAACTATGGCATATCTCCATGACACTTACTTTTTCTTCCTCCGGAATACACCTCCTTATGATACCATCCGGACAATTCTTAAACAACAAAGGATCATCCCACAAATATTCTTTAACATCATGGTAGAACTTTTTCCTTTTTGACTCGGTGAGATGGTCCGGCTTGATACCACACGCTAAGTAATTTACCAAATTCGCGTACCACGGTCTTCCGGTCTCACACAAAGTGTACATCCGATGAAAATCCACTTGAAGTATCTCTTCATCCGGGAACATATCATTTATGAGCTCCATGGTTCCTTTTTCATCAACATTCTCCAATCGTGACAAGTGGTCGGCTATGACATTTTCGACTCCCTTCTTATCACGTATCTCCACATCAAACTCCTGCAACAAAAGAACCCAACGAATTAGTCTTGGTTTAGTATCCTTTTTACTCATCAAATACCTAATGGCAGCATGATCCGTGTAGACAATGGTTTTCGTGCCAACTAAGTATGGACGAAATTTTTCAAAAGCATAGACTACGGAAAGAAACTCCTTTTCCGTTGTGGTGTAATTCTTTTGATTGGCATTGAACGTCTTTGATGCATAATAGATAGCTTGAAATTTCTTCTCTTGCACTTGTCCAAGCACTACTCCCAAGGCACTATCACTTGCATCACAATGGAGTTCAAAAGGCTTGCTCCAATCGGGAGAGACAAGGATTGGTGAAGAAATCAAAGCTTCCCTTAACACCCTAAAAGCATCAAGACATTCATCATTAAATTCAAATAGAGTATCTTTCTCAAGCAATTTACACAAAGGTTTGGCTATATTAGAAAAATTCTTTATAAAACGTCGATAGAATCCGGCGTGACCAAGAAACGATCTAACCCCTTTTTCATTTTTAGGAGGGGGAAGATGTTCAATGGCTACAACCTTCGCTCTATCAACTCTCAAACCTTTTTCGGAGATATGATGACCAAGTACGATACCCTCTTGAACCATAAAATGATATTTTTCCCAATTCAAGACGAGGTTCGTATCTTGACATCGCTGCAAGACCATGGACAAATTAGTTAAGCATATATCAAATGAAGATCCAAACACGAAAAAATCATCCATAAAAACTTCCATCACATTTTCAATCAATCCTCCAAAAATAGCCATCATACAACGTTGAAAGGTGGCGGGTGCATTGCATAACCCAAAAGGCAATTTATAGAAAGCGAATATGCCATACGGACAAGTAAAAGTTGTTTTCTCTTGATCCTCGGGGGCTATCATGATTTGGTTATATCCCGAGTAACCATCTAGAAAACAATAATACTTGTATCCCGCCAACCTATCAAGCATTTGATCAATAAAAGGCAAAGGGAAATGATCTTTATGAGTGTTTTCATTAAGTTTTCTATAATCACAACAAACTCTCCACCCCGTTTTCACCCTTGTTACAAGTTCTTCATCAAATTCCGTTTTAACAATGGTTAACCCTCCTTTCTTAGCCACAACATGCAAAGGACTTACATGAGGACTATCACTAATGGCATAAACAATTTTAGCATCCAACCATTTTAAAACTTCCTTCCTAACAACTTCTTGCATAATAGGATTCAAACGCCTTTGAGGTTGTATACATGATTTATTCTCATCAATCAACCTTATGTGATGCATGCAAATTGTGGGACTAATTCCCTTCAAATCATCCAAACTCCACCCCATAGCACTCTTATGATCTCTAAGTACCCTCAACAATTTATCAAGCTCTAAAGGTGAAAGGAATGATGATACAATTACCGGAAATGTCTTCTTGTCCCCCAAATATGCATACCTAAGGTGATCGGGTAGAGGCTTCAATTCTTCCTTACCCTTATCAACCTTTGACTCTTCATTCTCAACCTCTAATGGAAGATATTCCCTCTTTCCATAGTATGCCAACTTTGCTTCATCCTCTTGCATTTCCCTACAAGCATTCAATTCATGTAAACAATCATTAATATCTTCATTTTCTAAACAATGAAAAGAATGGTTAGAGTTTAAAGATAAAGTAAGAGAATGGCTTATGCTCATTTCAAGAGGATCTTTAGCTAAGATGAATGGTAGGTTCTCTTCAACAACTTCATCAATCATGTCGATCCTTCTACATTCTTCCTTCTCATTTGGATACCTCATAGCACTTTTCAAAGAGAACACCACCTCCTCCTCGTTTACTCTTAACTTCAACTCTCCTTTTTGTACATCAATTAAAGCTCTTCCCGTGGCTAAAAATGGACGCCCCAATATCAATGGAACATTTGCATCCTCGTCCATATCAAGCACTACAAAATCAACCGGGAATATAAACTTTCCAACTTTGACTAACACATCCTCCACTATTCCTCTAGGGTAAGTTAAAGACCTATCCGCTATTTGCAATGTAACGGATGTAGGTTTCACTTTCCCTATACCAAGTTTCTTGAAAATGGACATAGGCATCAAGTTGATACTTGCCCCAAGATCACAGAGAGCTTTATGAACCTCACTCTTGCCCATTTCACATGTAATAACAAAACTCCCCAGATCTTTGAGCTTTGGAGGCAACTTCCTTTGAATTATTGCACTACACTCCTCTGTCAAGTTGACGGTCTCATTCTCTATCAAGCTCCTTTTCCTTGACATGATGTCCTTCAAAAACTTCGCATAGTGAGGCATTTGTTTCAAAGCATCCGCAAAGGGTATATTAATGTGGATTTTCTTGAAAATTTTCAAAAACTTTGCAAACTTTTCATCCAAGCCCTTCTTCAAAAATCGATGTGGAAAAAGAATAGGTACTTGTGTTTTTGGAATTCCCCAACTATCCCTTTCCACTTCAATTTCCTCCTCTTTCTTTTTCATTGCCTTAGTTCTTTCCCATTTCTTTTCAACAACCTTGTTATCAATAAATTCCGGTTCCTCATTCATTTTAGCCTCAACTTCACTTTCAACTTCTAATTCTTCTTCAACCAAGGTTTTCTCTATCTCATTCTCTTCCACCTTATCATCTTCCATTGGCATAGACGGTCCATCATAATTTGTTCCACTCCTCAAGGTAATTGCCTTGCATTGTTCCTTTGGATTTACAATGGTGGTGGAAGGAAATTTCCCTTTCTCATTAGCACTCATTGAGCTCGCCATTTGACCAAATAAACACTCCAAGGCTTTGAGTCTTCTATCACTATTTTCCTCAATGGCTTTGAGTCGTCTTTCATTAATTTCCTCAAAAGCCTTGAATCTTCTTTCATTTACTTCCTCTTGAGTTTTGTTGGAGGCAATCAATTTTTCAAGAAGTTCTTTGGTAGTCGCCTTCCCTTCATTACTTGGCGCTTTAGCTCCCGAATGATACCCCGGAGGATAAGCAACCGCATTACTTGGGTTTGCATAAGAAAAATTATCTTGCCTCCTTTGTTGTTGTGGATAAGAACTTCCACTTCCTTGACCATTGAAACCTCCTTGCCTTGGTTGTTGTTGTGGGTGTGAGCTTCCACTACTTTGAGCATTGAATCCTCCTTGTTTTTGTGGATAACTTCCTTGATTTTGGTTGAAATTACCTTGGTAATTGTTTTGATAATTATCTTGGTAATTTCTTCCTTGCATATATTGAACGTCCTCCACACGTGGCATTGTTGTAGCCCATTGTTCCCCACTAACACCATTTTGAGGAAGCACACTTTGATCCATTCGACTATCAACCATATTAACTTCTTGATTAGTCACTCCTTTGTTCAAACTCATTTGCTTCATTACTTCCGTGACTATCATTTTCATGCTTGGCATTTGTGGCTCAACAGTCACACTCTTCACACTAAACTGTTGTCCTTTATCATAGCTCTCGAACCCATAGCTTTCACTAACCCTCTCCGATGGCCATTGATAGACATTTGTAGCAATTTCATCAAAAATTTGAATAGCCCTTTCCGGAGTTACTCCAAGTACGGATCCACCTGCCGAAGCATCAACAAGCACTCTTTGCCCATTCACAAGTCATTGATAGAAAAATCCAACTTGTTGATTCTCCGGGAAACCATGTTGTGGACACTTGCGTAGCATTTCCTTGAACCTTCCCCACGCTTCATAAAAGCTTTCTTGAGGCAATTGCTTGAATTGAGTAATCAAGCTCTTCATTTGACGTGTCTTGGACGGTGGGAAATACTTGTTTAAGAATATTTGTGCAAATTCGTCCCATGTGTTGCACATTCCAGGAGTAAGAGTGGAGAGCCATGTTCTTGCTCTATCCCTCAAAGAGAACGGAAATAATCTAATTTTGATGCAATCCTCGCTCACCCCATTCATCTTCATGGTGTTAGCAATCTCAACGAATTGAGCTAGATGAGCATTAGGATCTTCATTCGGAGCTCCACCAAATTGTTGCTCTCTCACCAATGAAATCAAGCCCACTTTAAATTCAAAGTTGTTGGCATGAATTGGTGGTCCCATCATTTGTGGAATTGCCATTGGCATGAAGAAATCCCGGATCACCCTTTGATCATTTTGAACTCCATGTTGCACCGGAGGTGGAGGTACATACGCTTGTTGTGGAGGAGCATAAGCTTGTTGAAAACCTTGTTGAATCATAGCTTGTTGCACCATTTGTTGAATTAAAGCTTGATTGTTAAACTCCCCAAATTGTTGATAAGCTTGTTGAGGAAGATTGACATTAGCTTGATCTTGCAAATTTTGCATTCCGCCTCCATCATTCCTAACATTTCCTCGTTCATCTTGATTGTTTTCCATTTGATCACTCTTTTTGGTATCGTTCTCCTTTCTTCTTCTTCGAAAAGTGTGTTCAATTTCTAAGTTAATAGGTTCAACTTGTTCCCCTTTTGATCTTGTTTGCATACACCTTCAAAATAAAAGAAGTTAGAACAAGATTTTCAAAGCAAAATACAAATAATAAATACAAGAAAAAAAAATGTCTCTAGTAAGATCGCTCTAAACGTTCCTTCTTTAAGCTACTAGCAACCGTTACCTCTTCGGCAACGGCGCCATTTGATTAGCCATAACTTGTAGTCGGATTGACCAATTCAAGAATTTATTGAACCACAGGGAGGTCGATGCTAGCACTTAAGCGATATCACGTTTATCACGATTTTATAGAAAACAAGTAACTTATGATGAATGACAAGATAAAAATGATGAATGAGTGGTTTTCCAAATTGAGTAGAAGTGAGATTAACAACACTATTGAAGTGGTAACTTATGGATTCATGCATTAAACTCATATGTATCAAGGGTTAAGACTAAGGGCCAACACATATACCACCTAAACTTCCTCTCAAAATGAATAGGATGTAGATCATTTACACAATCTCAAAATAGCTCAAAGGTTGGTTCTCAATTAAACTATTCCAACTAGGTACTAAGTTTAATTATAGAATCCCTTCATATAATCAATTGACTTCTCAATCTAACTAATCACATGTTCCATCAAAGGGTTCTAAATAATAAAGGACTTCTTAATCACTTTACCATTTATAATGCACATGAGGTGTTTGATGAAATGATTCACTTGACTATCCTAAGCACATAATTGATTTCTCAATCTAATCATATAATTAGAACAATCAAACACACAAAACATCATAGATCTCAAGATATGTAAGCACCAATGATAGAAAATCAAATATCCCCATCAACATATGAATTTAATTACATAGATCCACAAATTAACCAACAACCTTCATGTTGCTAATCTCACAAGGGAGATTAGCTTACAATCTTCATAAGATCCATAACATAGACATTAGAATTCTTACAAATCATGGTAAACTAAAGGATTAACACAAAATTGGAATGAAAACTCCCTTGGAAATGGATCCAATTGAATCTCCCTTCTTCCTTTGGTGATCACCCAAGCTTCCTTGCTTCTTCACTTGATTTGGATGGTAGAAATTATGGAGAAATGATGTAGATCTAGAAATGGATGAATGGGATGAAGAATATGGTGTAAAATCAAAGGAATGGTGTGAGAGGTGTGTGGGAACAGTAGCAAATCCGATCTCTCTCTAAAATGTTGAATGGATTGGTATTTATACCCCATGGAGATCTTCTAGAAGAATTAAAAAATAAATTCTGTTCTGGTGCCGACACGAGTTGTGCTACGTAGCACGGGTCGTGTCGTGTCGTGTCAGGGCAAACGGCACACGAGTCGTTCTGCGTCGCACGGCCAAAGGGTGGCCGTGTTGAATGTATAGACATCGCCGCATGACCATTCTGGACAGGCCCGTGTCTGGTACACGGGTCGTGTGCTGCAACACGAGTCGTGTTGCCAGCATGGTCGGCCGTGTTCTTGCACCTTTGTTTCTTCTTCCTTGTTTGATCTCTCGTCTTTATTTTTACTCCATGTTCACCTGTTATACATATGTTTAAGATCATTCTCACACATTCCCATGAAAACACATAACACCACCAAAATACACAAAAATATGGATAAAACAATACAAAAAATACACACAAAAGGCACTAAAATCTAGGTAAAAATAACGACAATCACCCATCCCTCTATTGGCTTTTGCAGGAATCACATGGTCCCTTACCCCTTTGGAAAAGTCATCCTACTCTTACTTTTTTTTTGAAGAGTCATTTGTCTTCCTTGGTGCCTGAAGATTCTCCTAGCTCTTGGGTAATTTGAAGAGATTTTACCCTCTTCTTTCCACGTGTCTCTTTTGCTGGGATGGTTCAGCACTCCTGATCATCCCTATACCCAACCTTATTCCTTTTCCAAACTTTGGTTCTGTTTGGGTGGAACAGCTTGTGCATACTTTATTTGTCCATTGCCCAAAATGGGCCATGTTCCAATATCTCCGATGAGTTTGTTTACTCACCAGAATCTTGTTTTTCCAAAGAAGGTCTTGTTTTTCCTGGAAGGTATTCTCAGCAAACCCTGTCTTGTTCCTTGTTAAAGTATTCAATAGAAAAGACCCATTCAAAGACTTGTGCTCGAACTTGAATGGGAACTTCACCTCCACCATTGCTTTAATACAGGCATACAAATCCCTCGCTCTACGCGTAGAGATCTGTTCTTCAGAAAATGTAGAAACCAAGACTGGTTCCTTCCCAGAAGACTCCTTGATCCTATTTGATACTGATACATCGGGTCTTCTTAGCTTGATGAAATGGAAGGCCTCGTGGTTGCCTTTCCCGACTGGTTCTGGAGCCACACTGGTGAAGTAAAGCTCCAATACATCACCTCTGGATAGAGTTGCGTTATTTTTCCATGCCTTAAAACTGTGTTTCCTAGCCACTCTGGTAGTTTTGAAAGCTCTGGGAAACTTGGTGCAACAGTATATATTGAAGCTAGCACCCCAAAATCATACCATTGTTTTATATCAGTTGGATTTGAGCCTTCTCGCATCCAAACTAGGGATATTCTCCAGATATATGCACCCGATATTTCTCCGGTCGGATTCCTTGTCTGGTGTTTAATTTCTCCCAGCTTGCCTGGTATTCCTGTCAATAAGAGAAATCAGTTAAGTTAATGCCAACCTTAGCAGTGCCTATCATTGGCATAAGGTTGATCTCTCTCTCTTTGACCCCAGAGATGCTGGGTTGACTCGTAGACTCTAGATATGACTCCAGAGCCTCGATTTTACCTTGGACCGGTTCCTCTTTTGGAGGTTCCAATCTAGGACTCGTGCTAAGGGTACTTGAATCCCTAGCTCCGGGTTTAGAGCCTCGTTCTCGACTACTCTCCTTTTGTCTATTGCTATTGCTATCAACAGCCCAGAGGAGTGGCTCTCGTAATGACTCGAATAGACTCGCATTGTTGCGAATGCAATCTCGTATGCGATTAGACACTTTGGTCTGATCACTTTCTTGTATTCTTCCAGCACGCTTTGCATTGAGTGCCAGATTCTCGAATTCACTTTGGAGCAACTCAAGGTTATCCATCAGGTGCCTTGAAACAATCAGGATAGAGTCTATTTCAGCTCCCTCCATCTCTCGTTAGGAAATCTGCTAAAACATTATCAACAGATTTAATAATGACAATATTAAAATCATAATACTGACATTCTGCCTTTTCCGGTTTAGATTCAATTTTATTTTTCAAAAAGACTTTGATGCTTATATTATCAATTTTAAGGATAAATTTCTTCGCGAGAAGAAATAGCGCCATTTTTTGAACGTCTTCCGAACCGCAAAGAACTCCTTTTTATTGATGTGCCACCTCTTTGCTTCATTCTCCACAAAGAGTCCACTACAGTATCTGCACGGCATTTCTCCTTCAGGTGTGGACTTAGTTAGAACCACTGCCCACCAATGGTCACTGACGTCTGTGTAGAGTACCAGTTCGTCCTCGTCATTCGATATAGCTAACTTGGGGAGCTTCTTGCAAACCTCCTTTAGTTGTTTAACCATTGCTTGGTGTGATTCCTCTCATTTAAATTCAGCATCTTTTTTCAATAGAGGACTGAACACCTTTCTGTATTGCGCCAGATTGTTGATGAATATTCCAGCAAAGTTGACAACTCCTAAGAAGCTTTGGAGTTGCTTCTTGTCCTTGAAATCTTCAGGAAATCCTTGAACATTTTCTACAATGTGTGGTTGTAGAATAATTCCGGACTCATCGATCTCGACTCCAAGAAACTCGATCTGCCTTGTTGCAATTACTGCTTTCTTTTCAGAAAGCACTAATCCTTCCCTGTGACATACATCTGAAAATACTTCCAGATGCTTCAAATGCTCATTCATGTTCTTTGAGGCTATGAGGATGTCATCCACATAAACAAACATGAATGAGAAATAATCTTCGAAAAGATTATCCATCTTCCTTTGGTATATCTGGGGTGCGTTCGCTAAGCCCATATGCATGACATTTCAGATATAATGGCCTTGTAGTGTGGAGAAGGCTGTGAACTTCTTGCTTCCTTCTTCCATCATAATCTGGTAGAATCCATATTTGCAATCAAACTTGGAGAATACCTTGGCATTCTTGATACAGTTAACCAAGTATTCCCTATTTGGTATATAGTATCCGTTGAACTCCAAGATGTCGTTGATCCCTTTGTAGTTGATCACAAGTCTCGGCTTCCCCCACTTGACTTCTCCATGATTTCAAACCAGAAATCCTGGACTGCTATATGGAGATACTCCTGGTGAGATCAACTTAAGGTCCAGATGTTCCTTAAGTATCCCCTGCATATCCCTTTGGTCTTCTTGGTTCATCAGGATAGGTTTGTATCTCACGAACTCATGCTCATTTCCTTCTTTTACTTTGAGTGAGGCTTTGAGCTCGTTTTTATTCCACCAGGCTAGAGGATCCTCGTTGAAGTTCCTCTGTATCTTCTTCTTGACGTCCTCCAAAGATGTCTGTTCTTCGATTGTGATGTCTCTCTGTATGCTATCTTCCAATCTTGCTTTGAGAAGGTGGATGGTATTTTCCTTTAGTTTCTCCGTCTTCCATCCTCCTCTAGTCTCGGTTCTCATTTGAAGGATCGCTTTGCCATATTTTCTTCGATCGTTCATCTTTGAATGGCTAAGTTTTCCTTGATCACTACGCTTGCTGCAGAATTTGATTAGTATTTTTCTTTGAAATGCATTTCGCAGCCTTGGTGCGATGATCTTATGTTCACAAAGGGTTGTGAAAATAAACCTTCTTGTTGCGTTTTCTTGGGTAAAACACTTGAATGTCTATAGAAAATTATTTTCTAACAGAATATCCGCTCCGGTGTCGTGAAAATATATCGGAGGAGTTTTCACCTTGTACCATGGGGTACGATCCGCTCCTCCGATCATGATTTCCGCTTACTTGATTCCTCTTTTAAGGATTAGTACCCTTTGAGAGAAATCTTTTCCTAGTACTGTTGGCAATTCTTCGCCTGAGTCTTTAGAAAAGACTCATTCTTTTGCTGTGTAGATCCCGGCTCCTGAATCAATGTATGCTGCAAAATACTCTGCACGATGCTCCTTATATATCATCCCAACGGTGATATATATCGAGAATGGACTTGTGGTCATGGGTAGATCAGAGCTTGTAAGCCCGAGCCTCTACTAGTAAACCTTGTATCTTTTCCCTTTGATCGTGAATTCCATTCCATCTTGTAATCTTTCCCAAGGTTTGTGATCCTCGAGAAATTCCAAACCCAGCACTAATTGTTCTGGGAATCTCTCTACTACTCCTTCGATTATCAGCTCAAGTTCTCCGAGGTTGAGTTGTCCTTGATATCTCCCAATTGTTGGTTGTTGGAGATAATACAAGACATCACAAGGAAAAGAGTTTTTCCTTTTAGTAATGTCGAATATTACATCGACTCCTCTCTATCCTTCTGGGCATTTAAGTTCACCTTTAGTTGTGAACTTTTCTGGTTCCTGGACTACCTCCACGATCGGCTTTTTTCCCATTTTTTTTACTGATCATTCTATCTTCTTAGAAAGAAATCATTCTTTGGTCGAATCTGAGGCTATCTTGTCTGCTTCAGACTAGTTTATCTCTGATCCGCAAATCCATGTCGTGGATTGGTGGTAACTCCATTATTTCTGGTCTAGTTGCACACGCAACCTTCTCGAATACTTCTAGTACCTCAATATACTCCTTCATTTGGAATAGATCCGAATTATGGGTGTTGGATAGATATACGACATACTGTATGTGATCGAGTATGGCCTATTTCCTTTTTTCATCAAGTCTTTGTTTTTGAAATCTTAATGAAGGGTGAGTGCCTTACTGAAGTCTTTATCTGCCAGATTGTAGGCAATCCTTGGGTATATGTAGGATGCCACCTTGCCTGCATATAGGTTCCCTGAGATTCCTCCTAGGCATGCTTCTCTCATATTCTTGATCCTCTTATCAAAGATTGCAATATCGATTGGTGTATCGATACCTTCTTTGAAAGTTGCTTTAATGAGGATCCGAATTGCTCCGATGTGGATCCAAGACATAGTCTTAGCCATTCCTTCCTTGAGTTTACTGAGTTCCTTTTTTATTTCATCCACCGGAACTAGTTGCATTTCCATCATATTTCTCGTGATCTCTATTGGGATGGCAGTTTCCCCTTCGGTCACCTTATATATGATGTTATGCTTTCTCTTCTTGAAGCTGAGGAATTTATTCAATCTTCCTACGGTGAATCCATCGTATAGGTTGAGCCTTGGATCCTCCTTCATGATTCTCATAAGAGCTTTATGAGAAATAAATGTCTAGGAAAAGAATCCAGACATATCTTGCATTTCTCACCTGAAGTTTTCCTCTTCACTCTGACTCATCTTCGGAAGATTCATCCTGGCTGAAGAATCCTGCTTCATAGATACTCTCGTCTGAGGGTATATCTTCGAATTGATATACATGTACCAGGTCTTGGAAGTAAACAGCTTCCTCCATTTCTGGAGTTGTTTCGAACTGTCATACTCCCCTCTTCTGGTTCTCCGAACAATTGGGTGAGATATGCCCTCTAGCTCTGCATGTATAGCAGTTACAATCCTTAAATCTTTCATTAGCTCGTGTAGCTGTTCTTCGGAACGTCTTTCTCGTGGGAGTTCTTCCTGTACTCCTCTGGTTTGACCCTGAGGATGATGTTTGACTTCTTAAACTCTATCTTGATGGTCCAGATCTCTGTCCTGATTTATAGCTTCGGACCTTCTGTTTCGACCAAAAGGATCTTGGTCTTCGGGACCTCCATCCTCCGCTCCTTTGGGTGTAAGGATGATGTTTTTTCATTCTTTTCTGCTTTCTTGGGTTTCTTCCAATGATAGTTGGAAGATCATTACTTTCGCAGTATAAGGGGACTGTCTTGTTGATTCCCCTTAATCTCTTGTAGTTTTTGTGTAGCGATGCTTGATGACACCACTCCGCAATCTTGGTTTTGAGGAAGGACATTCTCCTTGCTATTGAATCCAGCTCGCATGGTTCATATTCTTTTATTAGCATTTCTCTCCATGGGCTTGGGATCTTGGCGAAGAACAGGTGGAATACTTCCTCCTCATTGATCTTCGATTTCTATCTATACTCTGTGAAGAGTTTGATGTACTCATCTACGTGACAGATGTCAAGTAGCTCTAGGCTGTATAGGGTATTACTATACTTCTTCTTCTTTTCTGCTTCCATTCCTTTGAAGTAACCTACTCCGATGAAGTGGATCTTGAAGATTTTTGCCATGCGATCAACAATATTGCCTATATCTTCGCCTTCCATGGCCTCCTTCTTGACTTTGTCTGAGAGTACCTCCCAGGTGCATTTTATTGATCCTTCCAGACTCATAGTTAGGAATCTTATGAACCCTTCTTTGTCCAGCTCTAGTGCGTCTCCTGCAATCTTCATTGCATTTGTCCACTCGTCGATCAAGGTTTCTCTGTTCTTGAAGTCTAGAGTATCGAGATTTAGGATCAGCCCGTATAAATTTATTGGTTCAAGGTGAGACCGACCATATGGGGTGTTGTGTAAATTAGATCCTCGAACTTGGCTTGCTCCGGTTGACATTCCAATCGCCTTCATTTCGAAATTTCCTTGGGTTTGGGATGTCTCTTCTTGTCTTATTCCCTGGACTCCATGTAGTCCAGAGGTTCCTTCATTTTGGCTCGGATCACGTTGTGTGGGCGAAGCCTGCGATTGTTGTTGTGAGCTTGATGTTTCTCCAACATTCATCTCTAGATCTACAATTGATAGTCTTTAAAAGGACTCATATAGATCTTATAGATCTTCAAGATTTGCTCTTTCCATCCAGAGATGTAGATTCTCCTCGAAGGATGGCGATCATCTTCTCACTTTCCGACTTTGGCCTTGTGACCTCCGTCGTTTTTTCCTTTTAGTGTAAAAGGGGTTCTATTCCGAAGGTTGGTGGTAACCTTCCTCCTTGCCTTTTCCACGTCACCTTGGTTTCCAGGGACATTACTTGATCTTTCAATTTCTTGATGAGATCAAGTTGTTTGTTTTGCAACGTCTCTATCTTATCCATTTGGAAGCTGATCTCAACTACCGTTTTGGACATGTTTTGACAATATTCTCCAAAGAATTTCACCGTCTTCTGTAATTCTCTAAGATCTTAGTTTATCTTAGAGTTATCTGCTTTGATCTCTTTCCACTCTGTCTTTCTGTCCAATGTGAAAAGTGATAGGGCTTGCAGATCTCTCTTGGACCTTGGTTCGGTCGTCTCCTCTATTGTTCGTGTTTGGGAACACTTCCATGGATCTCAGTGAAACTTCGGAGTTCCACTATGTTTTTTGATACTTCCTTGGATTATCTTATCTCCATCTGGCGGCCTTCCTCCAGATGTTCCTCTTTGGTGTGGTTTGCACGGGCATCCGTCAGTTTCCACCTTCGATCGAGATGATCCCAAAATCGATCGGTGTCCTCGTATTCTTTCTCTGCATATTGTCTATACAACACATTATAGTATTGTTGTATAGAGCTGTTTGTCTCGTTATATCCAACATGCCAGAAGTCCCTGTATAATAATTTTTAGCAATTCAAATTAGTTATTTTTTTTATCATTGGCACTTCATATTATGTCATGTATAAAACAATAATAATAATAATAATAATTATTATTATTATTATTATTATTATTAAATGGGCTCATATTCGAATTCTAAGAGACCCGGCCCAGTTACATTATCTCTGCTCAGGCCCACTTTCTGTCGAACAGTTTCCCGATTTACATTTATATCTTACAAAATGGATTAGTATTTTTTTTTAATTAATTTTTATTTTTTATATTTATATTTACAGAGAAATAATATATAATAAACAAATTGCAAATCTCTTTTAGAGTTAACGAGCACGAAGACGAACGGGAACATGAAGCACCATTTATTTATAGATTAAAATTTCACGCAGAACACACACTGGCTTATGCATACACCAATTTGTATATCTCTATTTATCTCCATGTTCATATTTGAGCGTAATGCTTTCATGATTCTTAAGTAATCTAGGGCAAAACTACTCCCTTTGCTTTGAATTGAGGTACCTTGTGCATCAAAACCAAAACCCTAGAAGAAGAGCCTAAATCCTGGGTGGTCACACGTTTTCTAAGCCCTAGATTGCAATTCATTCTTGGCTAATCATAATTCAGGTAATATTTTCCGGCTCCCTCCTCTGGAACCCTAGAATTTTGAGTTCTGTTCAAGTTTGTTCTAACCCTAAATGGTGCCCGCGCTTTTTTTGATTGAATTAGGGTTTTAACTCTGGGGTAACAAATGCGTAATTGTTGGTTGCGTGTCTCGCTTCATGCATTTTGGTTAAATTGCAGCGGGTGTTTCTGTGTCTAGTTGTAAGATAACATATGGGCTTGTTTACAATTGGCATTTCAGTGATTCTTGGATTGGCTTGTTGAATGATGAATGAGATGTCATATTATTGTTTCGGAGCTTTTAATTGTCTGTTGAAGTTTTAAGTTTTAATATGAGCGTGAGTATGACTTGAAAGGTTCTTGAGGTTACATTTGTTGAACTTTGTCCAGAACTTATCTGTCTTTTCGAGTCAACCAAAAATTGTAGTAGTTTAGTGTTGTTTCTAAATGAGTAACAATTTGCTCTGGTTGAACTCATTAACTCTGCGACGTGCTAGATGAGATTATTGATACAATGCCATTTTCTTAGATAAATTACGGGAAGTACACGTGTGTTAGGCACTTCGATACTTTTCTAATAGTTCTTCCTAGTTATAGAGATGTTCTGGAATTGTATCTTATCTCTTGTATAATGTAAACTGGAAGATTATCCTTGGCACTCTGTTCTGTGTATCTTCTGAACATGATTAAACACTATACGTACATAAGTATGCTTTTTGTCTCTGTATTTATTTGTGGCAATGATTGCTTGTATAGATTGTGTGCCTGGATATGCATACTGTTTAGGATATGAATTATGTGATATAATTATGTAAGTCGGTTTATTTCAAAATTGTATAGAAATATAAACATCATATTCGTTGGAAATCAGTGCATGCAATCACAGATGCTGTGAATCATACTAAATTTCGTTCTTCAGTTCTTGCCCCTGAGATGAATTTCACATGTCTATCTTTTTATCATGTTACTGTAGTGACTGCATAATGTAAATGGCGCTGATCATTCTAAGGTTTTCTATGATTGGGTTCTCATCAGTCCTTTTTTTATGTTCTGTTGTGTGTTTGACTGTTAATCTTGAAATTTAACAGCTCGTTAACAACATCTCACTTGGAATGATGCTTTTGTTCTTTCTTCTAACAGATTAATTTCTTCTACGTTAACAACATCTCACTTGGAATCATATTTCCAATATCTCTTTCATTCTGCATCTTTGCTTTCATTGAGTTACCTCCATATTACAGTGCAGTAATGTGATGTTTGTACTTTTTTACTGGACTAGTAATTGCTTTAATATTCAGGTTATATATATCTTAAGTATTGTCTTACCATCTTATCCTATCTGTATTTAATTCTGTGAATGGTTTATTTCCTCTCATAGATTACATATCAGTTATCATGAAGGTTATTGAAGTTCAAGGCTCATACTAGCTATCCTCAATTCATATGATTAAGACCTCAATATGACCTTATGAACACCTCGCAATTTTTGACCTTCTGATTTGTTCATGCAGTTATTCAGTCTCTTCATAGCATACTCTTTAGTTCCTTTTCTTTTCAGTTTCTGATATATGGTTCTCGTCAAATGACACCATATACGTTGTTAAACATCTGTGTGAAGTTCCTTGGATGTAAAACTGTCACATTGCTTAATGACAAACAAGATTAAGGCAACCAGCTTAAACTAAATTAGATTTAACCTCTTTTGCTCTGATATAGCTGATGCAGCTTTTACTTAGATAATGCACTCAATCAAATCTCCTCTGTGTTTTGAGTAATCTAGTTCTTAGCCTGTAACTGTCTTTTGCTCTTTGTTCCATAGGGGTTTATTCCTAAGCTAAATGATAGAGATCATATGTAGCTGTTGAAGTGGGGAATGCGTGGATGTGCTTCAGCATCTGTTTTCATTGTCAATGCCGAAGTTGATTCTATGGGAGGAGTTGTTGAAGGCGGAGTTGGTAATGCTAGCAAATCTTCTCCGCAGAAAGCGGCAATTGAGAAGGTTCAAGCAGAGCTTAGGTAATGATGCTATTCTGCTGTAATTTTTTATCAGGCCCACTCATTTTGGTTATCAAGTTGTTTGGTTTTTCTCTTGGCCACGCTGCTTTGTTGACCATGATCACAGGCAAGAGTGTGGCATTCGTGACGAGCGAAGAAGAGAGTTGGAATTTCTTGAGAAAGTATGCTTCTTTACTTTATTACTTATTTCCTAACATATATTATTATTAAGTAGTGCTTGATTCTTTTATATTTAAAGGGTGGAAACCCATTAGATTTTAAGGTTGGGTTTGGTGCTTCAGTCAGTGTTCAGTCATTTACTGATCAACATCCTGAACAGTTTGTGACCAGGTATTAAAATGAGCATGCTTTTAAATATAATATTATTATTTTCTGCATCAATCCTTTTTCTGTTTACCTTAAAAAAATTTGGCACTGTAGTGAAGCAAAAGGCAGTTTTGCATTTACTGCATCACCTCATGGAGACTCTGTTGAAAGTAGTGGCAGACCCGGGATAACTCCTTGGGAGCCCAATAGTGCAGATAACCTCATGCTATTTGATGCGGAGCATGAGTCTTCTGAAGGTGCTCGGAGTTTATTGCGGAGAAGCAATATTGTTCCATCTGAACTGTCATTCAAGATGGATGGGGGTCGTAAAACCCTTGAACAAGGAGATTCAGCTGCTTTTGGCATCCCTAGAAAAGCATATAAGAGAAGGTACGGGTCCCGCCCTAATCGTGATGGAGCTAGGTCAAGTTCAGCTGACATAAATTCAGCTCATGGTTGTCTTGTTTCTTCTTTACCTACTCGCCATGGCCCCAAGGATGTTAAAGGATTGACATCTGATGCAGACATTCAAAATACATCATTGATTTGGAACTCAAAGCCTACTAGCCCTGCACAGGAGATTCTTCCCAAGACTACGACCACAGATGGTCAGGATGATGTAGAGTTGGATGACGTAAAGTCCCTTAAATCATCCAAGGATCAGATTCAAGTTGTTTCAGTGGATACTACTTTAGGTTTTATTGCTTCCGAAACCCCTCTAGATGAGAAAATTACCCAACAATCAGTTTCAGCTTCCGCGGATGCTCCAAAACAGATGGATTCTAATGGGCCTGAAGCTTTACAGGTGGATGGAATCACTTCTGCAGTTATCGAATGTCAGCCAAATTTGACTGCTACAGAAGTTGATAATCAATCTAATTCATCCCAGATCAATGGTTTAAGCAGAAAAACAGGGGATTTTATAAAGACTGATGCTCATAATAGCAGTTCTCCCCTTGACGTAAAGGTTTTGGATTCAGAGTCATCTTGTGGGCAAGCCAGTTTAAGTATTGATGGAAATACTCATAGTGAAGTGTATGTTAGAGTGAGAAACGCTGACTATAATGGGAACTTAAAACTTCATAGTGTACTAGATGGGACCCCAGTTTCTAAGAGTGACATACTTGCCAAAGAAAAGAAAAATACCGAGGGAATTATCAGCTCTGCTCTTGTCAGCAAGGAGAGTTCTTCTACCTTTCCTTGTAAACAAGATAAGGATTTTTCTATCCAAACAGAAAAAGAAATAAATCAAATGGATTGTGCTTTAGAAAACAAGGTTAACGATCACATTATTATTAAGGGAGTTATTATTAATGGATCAGAAGCGACTGGCCCCACTCAATTAGAATCTGAGAGGAAACCTTCTGATCCTAAGGTCAACAGTCCTGGATTACAGAATGGAACATCTCCTGATATTAGACGTAAGGACTCCGTTTCTTTCCCAAATTCAGATCTCCCTGAAGCTGCATTATCAATTAGGGTTCCTCCTGTTTCCATTGAGGCTCAAACTTCTTCAGAGTCTGACTCCAAATTGACATGCAAAATTGATGAAGATTCAATTTTAAAAGAAGCCCAAATTATAGAGGTAATCCTTATGCATCAGCTTCTAATTTGTTTCATCTGTTTGTGCCTGAAGTTGTCTTATTAATAACTTTTTTAAACTAAAAGATCTAATAGAGTTAGTAAATAGGCAAAGCGGAAGAGGATCAAGGAGTTGTCTGATATACCATCTCCCGTGGAGATTTGCCAAAAATCTCATTGGGATTATGTGCTTGAAGAGATGGCATGGTTGGCAAATGATTTCGCACAGGTTTGACTTCACTCTTGCGTTCTATTCCGAGCTTCTTTATTCTTGTGAACTTCTTATTGAAAGCATCTCATTGATTAAAATGTTGGTTTTCAATTTCTATCTTGTGAGGCTTCCTGTTTTGCATCTTTATACGTAGGAGCGCATTTGGAAAGTAACTGCTGCATCTCACATTTCTCGCCAAGTTGCTGTTACTTGTCAGTTGAGAAAGAAGGAAAAAAATCCTACCCTGAATGCTAAGAGTATTTCTCATATCTTGGCTAAAGCTGTAATGGAGTTCTGGAACAATATAGAGTTTCAAGTCCAGGTGTGGATCCTGAATCTCAGTTGTTGGTCAAAGTTGGTATTTAAATATCTTAACGCTGAATATCATCGTAGAACTTTTTATTTCTACTTTCTTTTCCTTCTCTTTACTCCTTTAAGAACTAACTGGAATTTTCTAGTAATTTTTTTTTGTGTTTTTGTAACTGCTCTAGAATTTACTAATATTTTAGCACCAATTTTTTTGCTTCTCAGCTCATTGTAGTGTGATGCCGTTAGCTATTTTGTGTCATAGTTGGCAAACTTATCTGTGTAAAAGATTAACCTTTTGTGAATGTTATTTTAAATTTAATTGTTTGCTGTCTTCCTAGCTGGGTTGAAAGAATGTAGGAATTTGTTTTATATATTTTGGTGAACACAGTGTTATATCAACTGCATTTTTCATTTTTTAGCTTTTTTTTTTCCAGCTCTCTGCCTCATATATAATTTTCAGGCATAAAATTAGCTGTTGTGTTTGATGTCAAACCCCTTTTGTCTGGGAACTAATGGCTTTAACTTGGATTCGATAACATTAAAGAATATTGTCCAATTTGGTGGTTTTTGCAGGAGACAAGCGTAGAACTGGAGCAGCAACGGAAAAAGAATGGAACACTTCCTATTCGTGCTTATGCAGTCAATTTTTTGAAATGTAATAAAAGAAATATCCCCTTTGATCAACCTGAGGTACCTTCAACACCAGACAGAATATCTGACTCTGGAATTACCGAATTGTCTTGGGAGGATAGTTCGATGGAAGTATGAACTGTTATCCAATATTTTGATATATTTGTTTCATATGATTCCTCCATCCATTGTACCCTGCACATTTAAACATTCCTTCTTCCCTGGTTAATTTACTAACTTGCGCTAATACTCCCTCCACCCCATGAGAGTATTCAAACACATATAGTGTTACAAAAATTTTTTACTGTACAACTTTTTTGACCAACATTATTGGGGTTAGCGTAGTCTTTTTAGGTACTGTGTAATAAATAAAGTAAGCTAGTTATGTGTGCTAGGTGGGAATGGTACTTTTGAAAATATAGTGTAGTTTATTAATGTTGGATACTTGAGGTCTGAAAACCGTGTTGGGACGGATGAATGAGGAAATGTGAAAACTGTGTCGGGACAATGGAATGATACATGTGGTAATACTGCCTATCTTACTAACATGCTATGCCCATTCATTTAGGATAACCTTTTCTACATAATGCCTGCTGGAGCTATGAAGACCTATAGAATGGCAATTGAATCTCATGTGGCTCAGTTTGAGGTAAATATATAAGTCATACTGTCTATCATCTGTATAATTTTTAATATTTTATAGCTTTTTCTTATTAACAAGTGGTCGACTTGAACACATTATTGCTTGCTCCCTAGGATGATTTATAAGTGATCAGTGAATTTTGCAATTAGTGGATCTTTGTATCAAGTTTTAAATTTGGTGTCTAACCCTCTTAAAATTCAATCTCTTGAATTATTCAAATACCCAAGAAAACTGGAATTACAATGGAAGAGGAAGTGGAGACATCTGCTTTTGATGCTGCAGCAGGTAAAAATGATATAAGGCCTTCTTTTTCTGCATTGCCTTTTGGTCTGTTATATCAATTGACTATATTACATTTTGCCACTGATTTTTACTCTCAAGATCATGCATATGATGAGGATGAGGGGGAAACAGACATATACAACATTTCAGTGGCCTTTGAAAACAGCAAAAGATATGGCCAAAGAAAACAGAAACAGTTGACATATGCATATGGTTCTCGGTCATATGAAATGGGCTCTGATTTGTTGCCTATCCAGTGTGCGGAAAATAAAGTAGCAAAACGGCCAGGCAGTGATCTTAATGGGTCAATCCCAACAAAACGTGTGAGGACTGCCACCAGGAGAGTTATCACTCCTTTTGGTGCGGGAGCGTCTGCGTGCATTCAGGTTCCAAATAAAACAGATGCTTCAAGTTGTGATACCAATTCATTTCAGGATGATCAGAGTACCTTGCGTGGTGGATTGCTTGTTCACAATAATGTAGAAGTTGAATCTCCTGGGGAATTTGAAAAGATATTACCATTTGACTCTGCAGAAGTATCAACAAAACCTAAGAAGAAGAAGAAAGCAAAGGGGTATGAGCAGAGGTGGCAGGTTGATTCAAGCTTTCAAAATGAGCAGGTGAATAGCTTTATGTAATTGCACTTAGCTCTTCCATTTGCTTGGCTCATTAAGGTGGGCCTATTGATGCTCATTAGCTCATGATGATGGGTTTCCTTCCCTCTCAAATATTTCTCATTTCGATGCGAATCTTAGAGAACTTGTTATTAAATGCTTTAAGAAGAATTTGACATTTAGAACTTCAAATGTTGGTAAGATACTTTTTTTTTGTTTTTAATTATGTGACAAAACTTTTAGGTGATTTGATTGTTTAAATATGCAAAGCAGGAGTTCATCTTATGCAGTTTGAGGAGATTTGTTGTCATTATTTCCATCATCAAGATACATTGTATATTTAATTTATGATAGGGACTACTATTCCTCTTCTCTTTTTTTTTTTTTTTTTTAATTTGTAAATCTAATGATTTCATATCTTTTCCCTCTTTGTTATTCAGTTTCAGAGGGATTATTTGCAAAAGAGGGCTGAGAGTCATCAGCTTGAGTCTAATGTATATAGTGGTAAAGCTTGTTATCCTTCAAGATAGTGGAGTATTTGTTTATAAACATTCTTCAAAGTGCCTTATTTTCTATCTATCTCGTGTGAAGGGTTATTAGGTCAACCCATTTCAAAGAAGCCGAAGCTTATGCGACAACAGGATAACTCTCTTGACAATTTCCTACCTAGTGGCGGGTCTGTTGCTTCTCCAGTGAGCTCCCGAATAAGTAATATGTCCAACCCAAATAAATTTATAAAATTGCTTGCTGGGCGGGATCGAGGCAGGAAACCTAAAGCTATTAAGGTATACATGCAGGCTCCCTTTACCTTCTACCCTTTTCTAAGTTTTTTACTTCTTGATAGCTATGCTGTACATAGTCTGAAGATTTGCATGTTTTATTTCTATCAGGTGTCTTCTGGGCAACCTGGGTCAGCAAGTCCATGGTCTCCCTTTGAGGACCAGGTTGATTTTTCTTAATTATATAGATTGCTTTGTCATCTGAAACATGAGTATGGTTGTTTTCTCTTGAGTTACCATAATACTAATGCTTATAACTTTCTCAGGCACTTTTTGTCCTGGCACATGACCTCGGACCTAATTGGGAGCTCGTAAGTGATGCTTTTAACAGTACTTTGCAATTCAAGGTAGGGGAAATTCAATGCTTTCCAATTTTCACGTACATCATTTAATAGTTTTTTTGTTTATATTGATGCTTTAATAGTTGTTTAGTTTATATAAACCTTTTGTTTTTAGTATATATTCCGCAAAGCTAAAGAATGCAAGGAGCGTCATATATCTTTGATGGATAGACCTCCTGGTGATGGTGTGGATAGTGCCGAAGATTCTGGATCTTTCAAGCCTTATCCTTCTACATTACCTGGAATTCCAAAGGTAAAATGCCATTTTCTGATTTCTTGTTTGTTTGTGTAATATTTTTTAATTACCATGTACTCTTATGATTATCTGAAATCCTATTACCAAACTTCTTTTTTGTCACTGATGTGATGATTATTTCTTTGTTTGCTTTTCATGCAGGGAAGTGCCAGACAGTTGTTTCAACGTTTACAGGGTCCAATGGAGGAAGAAACCCTCAAATCTCACTTTGAGAAGATAATAATGATTGGACAGAAACTACATTATCGCAAATCTCAGGTATACTTATTTAGTTTAAATTTATGATGTATTGTTGATGCGTATAACCATATCTTAATATGGCTCAATAGTTATCTTTGTTTAAGTGTTAACATGTTTTTGCAAGCTTTATATATATATATATATACATACATACATATATATATACTGTACTGCTTATTCATTTTGTTGTATGTTACATCCTCCTGGATCTTCTTTTTTCACGTTCTTTTGTATGGCTCAAGTTTCAGATCTCGAGTTTTGTATCTGGTGTTAAACCTTAAATATTGTTAAAGAAATCTTATATACCCTTGGTCTAAGTGGAATAGTGATGAGTGATGATTATTATATGTGGATGTGGAAGTGCAAAACTTTGGTTCAAGTCGCATATTTCATAGTGTATTTTTTTTTTTAACATCTCTAGATTCTTAGAGCAATTAAATTTTTGGTTTTTTGCAATTTACTCTCCTTAGATCTGTTCTGGTGTAATGTGGTCATCTCGTGATTCTAATATGTTAGGTCTGCCCTAATTTATATTCTTTGCAATATTGTGAATCACTTCACTGGTGCATATAAGCTTGAATCAATTACTGTTTTCTTTCAGTGGACTTGGAACTTATTGTTCAATTTTTCTTTGGAATTTAAAGCATGGTTGCTTTGTTTACTGTGTTTAATATCCTCAAAATAATGGATTTTGATGTTTTTTTAGTTGACATGTTTTCATTTAATAATGACAACCAGGATCCGAAACAACTCCAACAACCTCACAGCTCTCATGCAATTGCACTTTCCCATGCTGGTGTAGATAACCTTAGTGGAGGGCCCATTTTGACGTAAGATATGCAACTAAGTTGTTCTTTTGCACTTTGATGTCTGATTTCCAATGGTTCAAATATGCAAGAGCCAAGATGTGTGTTTGTGCTGGATCTTTTTTTGCGTAACTGACTTATGACTTCTTTATTCTCCCCCCATTTTTTATCAAGTTTCTATTATCCTTGCTTCTTTGAAGGCCTCTGGACCTGTGTGATGCCAGCGTTTCTGGCTCAGATGTCCTTCCCCATGGGTATCAAGGGGCACATTCCAGTGGATTGGTTCCAAACCGGGGTCCTAGTGATCTCAGTTCCAACTTTTCTGTATCCTCAAATACGACTGTTGGAGCTAATTTTTCATTTTCATCTGGTCCTCACAATACATCTGTCAGGTAATGTTTAAGGACCCAATATTTTGTTTATTTGCTTGTTTTCTGAGGGTGCATTTTTTATTTCTTTTCCAATAGGGATGGTAGATATGTTGTTCACAGGTCTGGACCAATATCAGCTGATGAGCATCAGAGGGTACAATTGTATAATCAAATGATACCTGGAAGAAATGTACCTCAACCCAACATCGCTGGACCTGTAGCCCTTCCAGGAGTTGATCGTGGCGGTCGCATGCTTCCCAGTGGCAATGGCATGGGTGTAATGCCAAGTGTCAATAGAAGCATGCTGATTGCTAGGCCTGGATTCCAAGGAATTCCTGCATCATCTCTGGTAAATTCTGGTGGTATGGGTTCCCCTGGTATGTCATCACCTAATATCCATGCAGGAGTTAGTGCTGCTCAGGGAAGCTCTCTCGTAAGGCCTCGTGAAGGTTTGCCCATGATGCGTGTAAGTCAATTTTATATAATATCCTGAATTTGTCATTAGATTGATTTTGAGAAGATATTCAAACCTCTTATTAGATGCAGTTATAAACAATGTATGCTCCTCTCCCCCAGATACACATTTCATTGCAGCAGTTAGATACAATGATTCTAGCTTGGACTTTCAGGCTTTTGAAAAATCTGAACTCTGCAATCTGAATTTGAAAGATCAGATGAAGAAACAATAGATCTTAGTGATGTGTTTTAGACAAGATGAAGGTGGAGATGTATGCTAATAAACAGTTTTGCCTAGCTAGCTGTTGTATGCTGATAAAAGGGGATGTTTGGAGACGGACGGGTGGGCCTTTGGGAATCTTTTGAATTGTGCCGTGGTCATTGTTTAGCCCATATCAATACTTACTATGTTTTAGCGATTCTTTTTAATATAAAAGGGGTTAGGAATTAAACTCTTACTAGTTCCTTTTTTCAGTATTATTGCAGGTTTAATTTACACTAAGAAATGGTAAAATATAGGGTAATCTTGGTAGAAGGAATGTGGGCTTTTCACTAGTAATTTTGTGGAATGTCTTGGACTAAAATTCAAGACAATCCCCACAATTTACAAATATGTATCAATTGTTCCATTGTTATTTTATATTTTACATATCCTTGATTTTGATATGTCGATTTAATTTAGTTCTCCATAGTCAATATCAGTAATAACTAATGGTGCATATATCGAATTAGAAGTTTATTTTTATTTATATTTCGACTCCATAATTATATTATTATTTCTTCTTGCAGCCGGGCCTGACTCAAGATTCTGCGCGACAACCTGTGGTGCCTGACTTTCAAATGGGCCCGACAACCCAAGTAGCATCTCATGGTGGTTTAAGTTCTCCGTTTCCAAGCCAAACTGCTGCACCACCAGTGGCGTCATACCCTCTTCAACATCCAATATCTCCTCAACAGCCTCAAGTCCTTAGTCCTCATCAACCACATTTTCAAGGAACACCGAATCATGTACCCAACCCTCAGCAACAAGCCTATGCGATGCGTCTTGCGAAAGAGAGGCAGCTGCAACAGCGCTTTCTACATCAGCAGCAACAACAATATGCTGCATCCAATTCTTTGAGCCCACATGTACAGCCTCAACTTCCTGTATCGTCCCCTATGCATAACAATACACAAGTACAACCCCAGACCAGTTCTCCCCAAGTATCGCCTCCACCATTTACATCTGCTCCTTCAATGAATACAATGCCTCAACATCAACAAAGACATCAAACACCAACTCAAGGAGTTGCATGGAATGCACAGTCTGCTGGCAGTGGGTTAACTAATCATACGAGCAAGCAACGGCAAAGGCAACAACAGCAGCAACAGCTCTCTCAGGCTAATAGGCAACATCCTCAGCGACAGCAACAATCTAAGGTTGTGAAGGGAGTTGGTAGAGGGATTTCGATGATGCATCAGAATATTCCTATTGATGCCTCCCAATCAAATGGAGTTTCAAGTAATCCAGGGAATCAGTGTTTGGAGAAAGGAGAGCCAGCCACCAATTCTGTGCAAAGTCAGGGTTTGTACACTGGTTCAGCACAAAATGTGGTGCAACCAACAAGGCAATATATGACTCCGCAATCCAATCAAACCATGCCTCAGCAAAAGATGTATCCTGCCCAAGCATCCTCATCATTGAAACATCTTCAACAGCCTACTCAATCTGATGATATCAGTCAGGGCTCGCTTCAGCCAGTTTCTCCTTCTGTTTTGCCATCCGGTCACCCATCTAGTCCATCTATGGCTATTGCTGGGTCGAACAGTCAAACACCATCTCACCAAAAGCTAGTGAACCAAAACCAATCAGCTCCTCAAAGACTGGTTCAGCCAAATCGCCAGATTAATTCCAGACCATCAATTAAACAAGGTAGAGTATCTGATGCTGATCGGCATCCAGCAAAGAGCTTAGCTGAAATCGATACAATGACACCATTAGCTAAGACTTCTATCAATGCTTCAAATGCAGTTCAAGTTGTTTCCCAGCCAAGTGCTCGTAGCTGGAATCCTTCCGAACCATTACCCAATACAAAGGCTTTGAATTCACCAACCAATTTGAGTAACATGGTGTCTAGGCCCTCTAACTCGAGTGATTCTTTGCCTCAATCAGGCCTAGGACTTAGCCAGGGAACATCGATGGGCGTACCCATAACAAGACACGATGCTAGTGCACAATGGCAACAGCAGCAGCAATCACAAGTACAACACCCTCCCACGCCAGCAACCCAACCTCAGCAGCACCAGCAACCGCTGCCACTGATACATACTCAGCAGCAGGGACAGCTTCTGCCAGCTGGGAGTAGCAATATGTATGGTAATGGGTCCAGTGACTCTAGGTTGGACTGAAAGCCACCCAACAGACTGGTGCTACAAAAATTGATCTCGCCCGTTTTTTGGTGGACATGCTCTTGACAAAGCAGTGTACAGGTGTGACATTCTGATGATATTTATGAACTAAGAGATTAGATTTTTATTTTCCATTTTAAAATAGGGAATATTACAATAACCTATCCTGGAAGGTTTTGGTTTATTTACAAAAAGAAACAGGCGCTATATGTAGGAAAGAACATAGATGTCAGGGTAGGTGCTTTTGAGTTTTGGAATGATGCTTCTTTTCTTTTTTTCTTTTTTCCCCATGATTAGTTATACCTGATTTTAATCTGTCAAGGAAATGTAGTCCTAGAATAGGTGCTCTACAAAAGGGAGAGCTGTGAGTATTCCTCTTTCTTTTCGTCTGCTCTTTAGCTCTCATGTTGTTGAGCATAATTACTTATTCTTTTTCATTGGTGACACTTATGAATTCTCTTCCTCATTTTTTGGTTGTGCTTTTTTTCCCCCCAGAAAAGGAGGCGTTGCAAGGGCTTGAGAAGATGATGTGATGGTCAAAGGTAAGACCAATTGGAAAGATGCTTAGCCATAAAAAATTTTGAGATATTTTGTATATTAATTAGTATTACATTAGTTCTCAAGGGAGATGGAGACATAGAGATAGTTGTACAGCGTCTCGCTCCTTTTGTGGGCAGTTCATGTGGCCATTGTTTTCTGGGTCGATAGAGGAGCTGTATTCGTTAATGCTTTCGTAGATAGGTATGTACTATTGGCGATAGCTAAAGTGGCTCGTCTTGTTCAAAGGCTGTGGAAATTTTGTGAATATTAGTTTCCCTGTGTATACTCTTTAGTGAGTGACCATCCACACTTTCCAGGTCCTCTGCAATTTCTGTAAATCGTTAGCTCAGATAGACAACTATTCCCTCTTTTTTTGTCTAAAATTTCATGCATTTGGAATTATTTGGGTCGAAATTTGGGTGAATATGCATGTTTTTTGACTTAAAATTTCATCAAAGATCTTGCAGTGTATCTAGTAAATACCAAATGTCTTTTAATGAAATTGTTGACCAAAAATACTTTTCAGCTTTTACTTGGAACTTAAACCATGTCTAGTGCAGTTTCTTGAAATTGGATTTAATTATTTCAGTAATTTTTTAGTACTGAATACTGAAAAGGATCATGGATTGGAATTGCTCCTAAGGTGGATTCTGAATCTTGTTGCCATCTCTATCTCTAAATGAATATCAACAAATGCAACACTGAAATGTGAACCCAACTCTTTTCAATTGTGTGTGTGTGAGAGATTTTCCACGAACAAGAAATAAAGCATACCAAGTAGTCTAATTCCATTCATCAGAATCTGAAGGAACTTAGGAAGAACAAAAAATGAAGTCTACCAAGTAATCTAACACTCCCATCATTCAACACAAGTAATAACAACTGGGGATCACACAGTAATGTATTGTTCAGAAGAGACTGCAAGTAAGCAACAGATACTTGCATTGTGCATGACCCAAAACTAAGTGATCTGATCAGTTGGGCTCATCCTTTGGAGGTTTGGAAGACGATGCACCGCCCTTAATCTTCAGATCATCTTCAACAACAGCAATAGAGTTTGAACGTCCACCGCGATACACATCAGGAGTTTGTGGAAAAAGTAGGCGAGTTTGTGCTGCTCCTCCACCGCGATGCAAATGGAAAAAGTAGGCGAGTTTGTGCTGCTCCTGTAAAATCAGCATAATGAATAAAATCAGATAGCTAGATGATCCATATGAATTAAGCATGAGTTGCCTCACTTTTTAATTCAGCCCTCGCCAAATCCAAATAGTATTCCCTTAAGATGAAAGGTTTCTCTCGTTCAAGCTCCTCCCAAGCTCTTAGACTATTTTGTCGACTAATGTCGTAGTGAGAGAGCATCGATTCGATGATTTCGTCTTTGTTCAATCTACGATGGATGAGAGGCATCATGTGTAGTTTGGCCATATATCTTTCTACTTCATCCAAAGCCCCAAGAGGTATGGATTTGAATTTGGGTGCTTCTGGAATTATTATATCCTTTCCGTGTGGTTTTGGTGCCATCTTTTAATTTCTCTACAAATCAAAGTAATTCATTCAATAACAACGACTAGTGATCAATGAATTCATATACATATACTATACTACATGCATGCAGCATTTAATTTACAGATCAAACTAATCAACATACAAATTCAGAGATGAACTACTCATTAATTAATCATCCAAGAAAACAAATGTTGCAACAAATTAAGAGTGATTTTACTCATGGGATTTTCAAGAATCAACAGAAACTGCCTCAACAAGAAGATCAGAATATATATTTGTGATCGTTCATTAAATCACAACCCTAAAGTATATGTATATATATAGAGTGTAGCAATGCATGATGGAAAAAGAAAAGAAAAGAAAGATTAATTAGAGTTGAGTAATGAAGAATTACCAGAAACAGTATGAAGAATGAAGAAATTGTGGAATTGATGAAATGGTAGACTCTCTGCTCTGCTCTGCTACTCTCAATGTATTCCACACACAGTTCTGTTTACCCTCCCAGGCCTCCCTCGCTTTATAATCAACCCCATAAACAAATTCAGTTAAAGAAATTCAGTTATTATTGTTGTGGAGGAGGGAAATTTTGATTTCATCACACGCACGTGTGTGTATACATACATATATTATTAATTAATCTTGCTCATTAATACTTTTTTCATCTTGCTTTCTCCCAATAATAACATACATTTTATATATATATATATATTAATGGGATTTTTATAATTTTGCTATATCATGAATATCGAAAAGTAAGTAATAATCTTTCAAATCTAATTTCCATATACAATCATTTACTATACCCCAAAATTTTTCGTGTAATATCATGTGCATCTTTTATAAGATCCCTTCTTATTTTACACCTAGAAAGCAGTATATGAGATTTTGATGACATAAACCATTTCAAAGATTGCTAAATCAATGAGTCCACCGCTCTACATACACTTCTGATGAGTGTGGATTGAAGTTGAATTAATCATTCAAAGTAATCATTGGATTGCATAAGTACATTATTCCCCAGCTCCCTTCAACAAATCAACCACTCTTACAAAATGTGATATGCCGTTTTATGAATTAGGATTTTAATGTAGGGTGTAATATATGGGGTATGTTTAAATTTTGAGATATAAATAGTTGTAATACATAATATTTAAAAGGATATTTATGTCTTTTTAATTAAGAATGATTCAATATAAATATTTATATTTTATGTTTAGTGTTTTCAGGTACAAATAGTCGGTTCCATTTAAAAATTAATAGGTAAGAGGGTGTTAATCAAGGCAAATTCTTTAGTGCACTTGGGTGCACGAATTTGATCCAAAATTGGCATTTCAAAACATATATATCACTAAAAATAGGATTTTTTTTTTTTTTCATAATAACAAAAAGGGTAATGTCAAGCTTAGGATGAACAAAAAAATGAAGTCTACCAATTAGTCTAATTCCACTCAACTGAATCTGAAGAAACTTAGGATGAACATAAAAATGAAGTCTACCAATTGGTCTAATTCCATTCAACAGAATCTCAAGAAACTTAGGATGAACAAAAGAATGAAGTCTGCCAATTAGTCTAATTCCATTCAACAGAATCTGAACAAACTTAGGATGAACATAGAAATGTTAGTCTAATTCCATTCAACATGAGAATCTGAAGAAACTTAGGATGAACAAAAAATGAAGCTGTGTACCTAGTAATCCAACACTCTCATCATTCAACAGAAGTAATAAGAAGTGAGTAATAAATTGTTCAAAAGAGAGTTCAAGTAAGTAAAAAGATAGTTGCATTGTGCATCAGAGGTGATGAGATCAGTTGGGCTCATCCTTTGGAGGATTGTAACACGAAGCACCGGTCTCAATCTTGAGAATATCTCCAACATCAATAGGGCACCACAAAACACATCAGGAGTCGGTGGAAGAAGTTGGCGAGTTTGTGTTGTTGCTGCTACACCACGATACAAATCAGGTTCCAATGGAAAAAATACGTGAGTTTGTGCAGCTCCTATAAAATCAATCATCCATATGAATTAAGCATGTATGTACAAATTACAAGAGAATTGCCTCACTTGATAATTCATCTTTCGCCAAATCCATATAGTATGCCTTAAAGGCCTCGTTCAAGCTCCTCCCAAGCTACAAGAAACATGTGTATATATATAAACTTATAGACTACATGTATGGATTTCCAAGAAAATAAACAAGTGGTGAATGTATGCATATACCTGTTAGACTATTATGTCGACTAATGTTTTCGTGAGAGAGCATCAAGGCGATGATTTCGTCTTTTTTCATTCTACTACTGATGAGAGGGATCATTCGTCTTTTGGCATCGAAACCCCAAAGGGTTTTGGTGCTTCTGGAATTATCATAATATCCTTCCCCTGTGGTTTTGGTGCCATCTACATGCCAACATTTAATTTACAGAAATTAGATCAACATACAAATTCAGAGATGAACTACTCATGCATGAATTAATTAATCATTCAAGAAAACAACAAATTAAAAAGTGAATTTACATATGGGAATTTCAAGAATCAACACAAACTGCCTCAATGCAACTTGAAGATCATAATATATATCTGTGAAAGTTCAAGAAATGACAACCCTAAAGTACTAGCATGTGTGTGTGTGTAATGCATGATGGAATAAGAAAAGAAAGATTAATTAGAGTTGAGTAATGAAGAATTACCAGAAATTGTGGAATTGATGAAATGGTAAACTCCCTGCTCTGCTCTGCTACTCTCAATTACTATGTATTAATTCCACACAGAATTCTCTTCACCCTCCCACAATTTATAATCAAATTCAGTTAAACAAATTCTGTTATTCTTGTTGAGGAGGGAAATTTTGATTCCATGTCATCACACACACACGTGCGTGTGTACATACATACATTATTAATTAATCTTGCATTTTTCTTTAGTCTTTTCTTTCTCCCAATAATAACATACATTTTATTTATTTATTTATGGGAGTTTTCAAATTGTTGTTATATCATGAATATCGAAAAGTAATTGTTCGTCCAATTAATCTTTCAATTCTAGTTAATTTCGATACAATCATTTACTATACCCAAAATTGAAAAATTACCAATAAATATATGTATTGTGAAAATATATTTACCCTATTAAACCTATTAAATTTCTAATTGTAATTACAATATTTACTACTCCATATATATACCTCACTTCTTTGGAACATCCAATTTAAATGTAATCATTTTTATATGTAATTGGTTGAGTTCATTAGCTATTTTACATATTGTATTTTATAATTGTTATACATATGTGAATGAAGTAGCAATGATTATCTCTTAAAATCATAAAATCTATATCTTGCTAATCGGACGTATTTCATATCTTAGTATTTAAATCGTTATATATTCTTGAGTTCAAATCTCTTAAATTCTATGTTAATATTTAGGATATTTCAGACTAACTAGTTCTACTATTAATTTAGGGATTTGAGTTATGTTTATTTTATTTGTTATCTTAGTTTATATTTTTCCTCTTTTAATTATTTATTTGTGTTTTTATACTTCTAATCCCCTTTTTTACTCTTAAAATACATTAAAATTCAATTATTTTCTTCATATGGTATCAATGTAGTACTTATCCTACTACTCATTTAATCATTTTATAGAGTATTTGGATCATATTGAGTCAATAATTTTCTATTGCCTTAAAATTTTACTCAATAAGTTCATTTAACTTTAAATTATACTTAAACGGCCTTAATTTCTTTCTAAGCTCATTAGTTAAAAGCAAGGGTACGGTGGATCTTGGATCATAGCTTGTGGGGGAACTAATAAAAAATTAAATCAATTCTCATACTCACTCATTGTTTATAATATTTACAAAATTTTTTTTAATACATCGGTATCTGATCCATAATCCGACCAGTAATTTGGTACTAAAACAATTTTGAAACTACAATTTTTTTTTTAAATTAGCCCCTGTTTAACAAATATTTACGAAAATTAAAGAGAAAAAAATTAAAATTAAAAAAAAAAAAAAAAAAAAAAAAATGTGTTGAATGTAGGATGATAATGAGGAGAATAAACCATTCGGCTACGTGAATCTGCCTCTACAAATTAACATACTTAAAGAATTTCAAAATCTAATCTGTAAATAAACCCTAATTTCTGTCTCTCTTTTGTTTTTCTTCTGACTACCGGCGTCAACTCCGTTGTTCCGGTGTCGCTGCTGTCCGCCGCCTGATTCGGCTGTTCCTCGCCGGTCGCCTTCAAAAGTCTACGTAAGTTTTGCCCTAATTTGTCGCTCACCCGCTAATTAATGGGTGTTTCCCCTTTTGCCTTTTCAATATGCTTTTCTTGTGTTATCTACCAACTATTTTCAGATTTCCTGAGTTAATTGCTTCTTTATTTTGTTTGAAATTTGAATGTGATTGGAGTAATGTTGGGATTTTGCAAGGAACAAGTTTCCATTTTTTTTAGTTTTATATTTTTAGTAAATGGATTTTGGGGCTGATGCTTTTGGAAACAATTTACCTAGATGGAAATGTACTGAGTTATCTGGGATTATGTAGATTGGAATTTGGGAAGCAAAAAAGTCATGTTTCTTACATCTCCCATTGTTCTTCCTTGTTATTTCTATTAAACATCTTTCATACTATACAAGTTGAATCTTTAGTTAATGATGACATTACTTTAAGTAGCTTAAGTTCAGTATGTTCACTTGTATTCGTTTAAGGGAGTTGTAAATTAATTAGCTGTGTAGTGTACCCTTGGCATCGATGCTAAAGTTCTTTGCATGGCTTTTCTTACACCTGTTTTCTTTTTCAAACCCTGCTATTCTTTTACTACAAACTCGGGCTACAGCGAAAATTGATTTTCGATAAGAGGTACTGTTGGATTGATGGGTGATATTTAAGTTTAAGAATATTTAAGGGGGTTTTTTTTTTTTTGGAGAAAACTAGGTTTTATTATGATGCTGGCTTAAAACTATTTTATTTCATGAAGATCAGGTATTTTTAGGAATTTTTGGAAGTGGTATCTCAATCCGCTCTACTTTTATTGGCAAAGTACGCCAACTTTGGATTGATTTTACTAGCAATTGGGAGTTGGACATCAATGGCTCCAACTAAGAAAAAGATGATGAAATCAAAGGGCGAGGTCGATAAACCATCTCAATCTACTGAAAAATATCCAGCATGTATCCGCCTTGTATCTCCTTCCTCTGTTGCCATCTCTATTCATGCCAAGCCCGGTTCCAAACTTGCCACCATCACTGGTAATCATCACTTTTCATTTATTTATACCTCTTTACTTCTATATCATTCAACTTGATGAAGTAATTAATTGAATCTTACTTTTGATTACTTGTTATTCTTTCTTAATTAATTTCGATGCAACCTTAGATATGAATGATGAGGCATTGGGAGTGCAGATTGATGCTCCAGCTAAAGATGGTGAAGCGAATGCTGCACTTCTCGAGTACATCAGCTCTGTAATTTTCTATTTCCATTCTGAATCCATCGTATTAATTGGTTGAATACCTTTTTCCGAGGAAATAGCTGATTTGATTTGATAAAACGGTTTTGTGGGTCTTTTAGTTACAACTCCATTATTACTTTCATTTTTACTTATTAAATATTTTGTTGGATAAGTGTTTTTTATCATTGGTAGCGGAAATTGTATGTAGGTTAGTCGTACTAGAAAAAATGCTTCAATTGGTTTAAAGGATACTCACAAGAGATTTGGATTTCTTTCCACTCTCTATTAAGTTTTATATGTTCTTGGGAATGAGAGCAAAGAATTATCACATTTCTCTTGTGAGTGTCTTTTGTTTTTGAATTAGTCTTTTGCTTCCTAATTGCACGGAATTTAAATTTGTATGTCTAGTTTGACCCTCTTAATTCGAAGGAGAAAGTTATAAAGCCTTTTAAGGCAAAAAATGAACCTTAAGGAGAAAGCTAAAACCTTGGGACAAAATAGTACTCAATTTTCATTCTCAAGGTTTAATAGGGTACCATTTTTATAGTAAAGACGTATCACTTTTTAGCCGTTGCACAAAATGGATTCCATTTATTCCATGGGACGAGAGTAGCTCTCATTTGTTTCAGTATATAGTAATGAAGAAAATGCTTATTTTCTGGCATATTCAATTTGCATTTCCCAGTGGGAGTAATACTGGAATACATTGATGATTTCATCTTTTTTGTTAACAGGTTATTGGGGTGAAAAAAAGACAAGTTTCAATAGGTTCTGGCTCAAAGTCCAGGGACAAGGTTGTGATAGTAGAGGAGGTAACATTGCATACTGTATTTAACGCACTAAATACTGCTATAAACAGTCAGTAATGTATATTTAAGCCTTTGATGTATGTAGGAATACAGCACAATAATCCTTTTTGTTTTTATAAAACGAACCTCGGCAAATTATGTTTCATAAACTTGGTAGTCCCGTGCAGGATCTATCATAACCTTGAAGTGTAAATACAGTGTTGCAAAATATAGGTTTTCTTTGTTACTAAGATCATTGAAAATTAAGTTGGCTCTAGTTTATTGACTCACACCCCTCCAAAAAGAATGATTCTTGATCATAACTCTTTAACAATTTATTTTAGTTTAGTAACATGAGACTTGATGCTTCATATTGTACTAAATAACCTATTCAACCCCAAGTAAAGAAAGATGGCAAAAGATGATAGGGACTATGGCATTACATAGGAAAGTAGGACTTGAGGTTATGGGATCACCACAGTTGCCTCGGGCATGACAAGAGCCATCGGACGAATCGATGACTCGTATAAGATGAACCATGAGCCCAACCTTGAAGATATACTGAGGGCTAAGCATTGCATACTTACAGGCTCAGGCCTCTGATGCGGAACATGCCCATAATTTGTATTTGGAAGAGCCAGAGAAAATAAAATAAAACATAGGAAAATTTTAATAAATGATAAATTACTTGAAATTTTAGTTTTTTATTTCCCTGTTGTTTGAAATATTCAATGTGATCGCTGACGTCTCAATTTGTCATGATATTTAATACTTTTGTCGCAATCATAATATATTACTAAGAAATATGAAGAAAAAAAATTATGTATAGTTGTTAATATTGAAATGAGATTTTTTTTTTTTTGTAATTTGTAATTTATATAACTTTCATTAAAAATTTTATAATTTCAAATTTTGAAAGGATAGTTTTATTATTTCGAGTTCCTAATTAATTATAAAATCTTTTAAAATCTGAAATTAATATTTAATCTATTTTCCAAGCAATGGTATGTACAGTACATTATACTCGTGATTATCAGCCATTGCCGTAAGAAAAAGAGTACCGAGCTAAAAAAAAAAATTATGTGAATAAATTTTTTTTGTGAGCTAAGTTACAAAATGAACGAAATCCAAAATTGTAGCAGTTTAGCTTGTCATAACTCAAAATCAAGGAGAGCACCTGTGCACATGCTCAAAAGTGAATGTTATCCAAATGCAAAACATAAAAAAAAACCACATGAAATCAAAGGTTAAAGGTACCATAGAGCCATGCATTTTCTATTAAATGACATTTCAGTCCCTGCTCTGAATTTACACAAGCTATATAAAAACATACAATTACATTAAAAAAACAATTCATGGGCAAAAGGAAAGATATGTGTTGCATCACTTCAGTATTTATAAACATGCTGGAAAATGGTCCAATTTTATTGATTCTTCATAAGTACAATCCATCTGTATTCACAACTATGATGCGATAATCTCATTTAACCAAGGACATCCAGTCGAAGAACTAATACGAAAATGACACACCCCTAAAAATTCAACCGGAGAGACTAAATAGCACCTTCAAAATCATGGAAGTTTCTTGTTGGTAATGTTTGTCTTTTTCAGAGACTAAATAGCACCTGCAAAATCATGGAAGTTTCTTCTTGTTCATGTTTGTCTTTTTCAGCAACTTCAGCGGAATTCGCTACCCCATACGTTAAGCATCATGTTTCAAGTTCAGGATTGCAATAAGAGCCAATTATAAGATATTACAAGCGAAAATTAAATTCAATAACCACCACTGATTAGATGATTAAGAATGCAAATTAACTCATCATAGGACATTAAACAAAGTAACTATATATTCAAATTGTAATTTTGACACTAAACAGAATAGTCACCCCATCACAACTAACAGCTCTCAAAGCAAATAACAGCAATGAGCCCTCTAGGAAAAGATATAGTAGATTACAACAATAAATACAGTATTCTAGACTACAAGTAGAGGTGCTTGATAAATGTCATTAGCATAGTAAACTAACATTTTAACATAATCATATGTTTCAGCAGGATACTTGAACCAGAAACAAGAAACTATTCAAATCATAATTTTGACACTCCGACCGAAGAGTATCTCTGAAACAGGAATGTTGGTTACCATCACTACACTTAGAACAAATAACTGCAACAAGCACTCTAAGATGACTTTAAGTAGATTATAAAATAAGTAGAGCATTCTGATGAAAAACATAGGTGCTCTATCAATATCATCAACAATTATATAGTGAGACATCAGTACAAGAATCAAGAAACTACTGAAATTATAATTTTGATACTTCATTTGAATTTTGAAATATGGACCTCTGATCGCACGACAATTAACTGCTGTAAAAACAAATAACTACAGTCAACAAGCCCACCAGTACTACAGAAACGGAAGATCATTCTTGATGAAACACATTAGATCAGTGCCATCAACATTATTAATCAACAAAACATAATTATCATCATTTTCATCGTAACACGTTCTAACCAGAAACTACTTAAACCACACTTTAGACACTTCAACTGCATTGTTAGAAGAACATCAACAGTAACTACTCCCAAAACATATAACTGAAGCAAGCAGCCTGCTCAGATGAAGTAAGGAGTTTACGAGAATATATAGAGCATTCTTGATGAAAACAGAGATGCTCTTCAATATCATCAGCATTATTAATCAATACTACAATATAATTATCACCAGTTTCATAGTAAGCTGCAAAATAATCAGCATAATATGTTATTCAATGCCGCAAGTGCACACCTCTGCACCATGGCTACACAAAGATAAGCAGTAAGCTTTACAACGCAAGGCGAACAACCGATGTTCGCCTAATTTACAAGATAGCTACTATTTACAGAGCTGATTCCTTCAGCTTCGCAAGGCAAAGAATTATCATCATGAGTCATAAACATCACAAACTCTTCCGAGCATTTATCAAACACACATTTTTTTTCCTTTTTATCCTAAAATCAATCAATTAAAAAACCACTCACATCAGGTGCTTCAGGAGCAGCAGATGGGACAACGAACAAGCCCATTTTCGTTGCACTCAGCACACCTCTTCTGCTTTTCATCGTCTTCATCGAACACCTTTCGACTCCCATTACAATTCGTACAAGGGATGAACCTCATATCATCACATCCATCACAAGGCTTTATAGATCGCAAAGGTAAACCCTTGATCAACCTCACTAGCTCACCCGCTTCGTGCAATTGGCGTACAACATCGGCTCCTCCGATGTATTTCCCCTTGATGAACACCTGAGGCAGGCTGATATTGTTCTCTCCAAGCACTCTCTGTAACTCCTTCTTGTACGCGATGTCCATTGAAATATCTCTCTCATCGAGATTCACACGAAACCCTCGAAAAATCATGCGTACACTGTGACAATCCTGAAATGTCTTCCGTATGCCTCTGAGGCTGGTGAAGTAAATTACAACCCTGTCCTCGGTGCCCGGCAATCTGAACGGAGAATCGGAAACCGGAGAAGGGATACTTTTGGAAATGAAATTCAACGAATCGGAGGCTGTAAGTAACAGTTTCGAGGGTTTTGCCGGTGGCGACATCGGGGGAGTTGAGGGCTGTTTGGGGGATTCAAAAATTGAGCACAATTTTCTGACCTTACCTTTCAGAGAATTCCCGGCGGAAACCATTGACCCAAACGGCGAGCTGTAGAGACTCTTGATTGAGCCAGCGCGTTGAAAGGCAGGGGTGTTGTAGAGGTTGTACAGGGGCTTACTGGTAACTTCCGCCTCCGCCTCCGCCTCCGCCGACGGCGACGATAACGACGACGAAGAATTCAGAGTCATCGACCGATTGAAATACGACGATAAACTGTACGCGGTGCTGCTTTTCTGGGGTGTATCAGGGTATTCCATTCCTTGATTCTTGCAATCAGCCATGAAATTAACGAACAAAGAATCGAAAGAATTGAAGCGTGAAGCGGTGGAATTGAGGTGTTCTGTGGGTGAAAATGAAGGCGTGGGGTGGAAGAAATTCTAGAGAGATAAAGAAATGATTGCTATAGGAGAGAGAGAGAATTGGGAGGTGAACTTTTTTGAAAAGTTGAAATTTTGCAGAGGTGCTGTCACTTTCGATTATGCCGACTGTTGGAGAGCACGCACAGAGTCGGTGAGGGTGGGGGTGGGGGTGGGGGTGGGTGTTTTTACTGAGGATATGCTCGTGGAATAATGGAGTGTGTTTTTAATGTTTTCTGGTATGTGTGCGTGTTTTTAACAGCTTTTTGTTACATGTGGAATTAGTTGAGCATTAAATAATTTGAAGTTATAATGTAAATAATTTGATGTTATAAATGTATTTAATTTGTGGGATTCGATGTTAATAATATACAAAAAAAAAAAAAAAAATAAACTAGATTGTAATTGAAAATAAAGACAAAGTCTCATGTGAAACGCTACATTCATGAGACGGTTTGTGAGACGTGTTAAAGTATGTCGATTATTTAAATAAAATATGTTAAATAGTTGTTAATGTATGTTTTTTAAAGTATGTTGGATTATGTATTAAAGTATGATATTAGTGTGTTATAATTTGATTTATTATCGACATACTTTAACCACAAATAAGCACACTTTAACCACAAATAAACATATTTTAGTGACGGGTTGACCCGTCTCACATCCGTTTCACCAATAACCCGTCTCACAAGAGACTAACTCGAAAATAAATACTTATCTATACGAATCGATAGTTAGTAAGTACATTGTAATTATTTCAAACTTTCTTTTTTATTAGTTCACAAAATATTTTACACTTTATTTTTTAATTATTTTTATTAAAAGTGATAAAATATTACTACATTATAATAATATAATTTTTTACACACATATCAATATAATACATTTAAAATGTATTTTATTGTTAAAATATAGTACAATACTTTAAGATATCTTTGCATCATATAATAAAAAAGTCATATTTTAGTGACGAATAAAAAATCATTCTTTAAGAGATCCTCATGTCATAAATAAATATAATAATATACCAGTCATGCATTAATAAAAGTTATAATATAATTTAGTATACTATTATTATCTTTCATATGAATATCATTTTTTATTAGAAAAACTACCATTTCTTACAAGTCTCATGAAAGTCTTACGATAAA
This sequence comes from Pogostemon cablin, assembly GCA_023678885.1. Taxonomy (NCBI): domain Eukaryota; kingdom Viridiplantae; phylum Streptophyta; class Magnoliopsida; order Lamiales; family Lamiaceae; genus Pogostemon; species Pogostemon cablin. The sequence goes on from CM042999.1 coordinate 1,516,743, forward strand.
TGAATATTATTTTTTTATTAAAAAATTATCATTTCGTATGAGTTTCATGGAAGTCTTACAATCTCAGATAAGCTTTTGTTTTTCACATGGAGTATTTTTTTTAATAATTCTTTAATAAGCATCTTAATCATATTTTTAAAAATAATTAATTTCATTATATTTAGTACTCAAATATTGGATGCTTAGTTTTTATATAGATAAAGTATATTTGTTGGTATTATAATTGTAATAAATCATATTATAACACTTAAAAAATAATCTTTAAATTATTATTCATCATATTTTAAAATACATACTTTAATTATAAATTGACATACTTTATTCATATATAACGAGCATATTTAACAAGTTCCATCTCAAGTAATTATCGAAGCTTTATCCTCAAATATATGACAAATCAATTACATTTGAAAAGAAAATTAATCCATTCAATTAATCAATCAAAAGAATTTTTGAATTTAGGTATATCTCACGAGAGAATTCCTTAAATTTAAACATAATATTACATTTATTTTAATTTATTTTTAAAATTATACAATAGCGTTATGCCTAAATTCAAATTTAACACTCTCTTTTGTTCGCACATATGGCACATTTTTCTTGTAAAAAGTAGTAAGAAGTATTAAATATGTTACTTACTTTGTCAGAAATTTTAAAAAAATACTACTTAGTAAAGTGACAACATTAATAGCACATACTCCATCTTCTCGACTCTACAGCACATTAAATTCCAGTAAAATCAATAGCTCATCTTCAATAGTTATTCCATTTTTCACTCCAAAAATTAAAATAACAATATACCTTTTTTTATATATTTTTTAAATTAATTAAATAAAATATACACATACATATTATTTTAAAAATAATAATAATAAAAGAAAAAAATTGCAGCATAAACTGTAGCTGCTGCAAAGTGGAGCAAATAGTTGTTTTAGTATTTTTCTCTATTTTGCAGCACGGGATGCAGCATTGCTGGATTTTGGAGTGTGCTGCAACAGCACACTCCTAGGAATGGACTAACTATTGTATATACCCAATCATTAGAATCTCACCAATCAGATATAGGAGCTAAATCACATGTCTTTCAACTAGCTTATAAAGAGTATTTATTGTTTGATTGCGATTACTCTAGTAATAAACAAAATTCATATTAAAATAAGATTCAAATCTCACTGCAGCACAATTGAAGGCCCTGCAATGTTGATGGAGGAAATAAAATACTTAAAGACATAACTGAGAGCAATCAAAATTTAAAGTAAGATTCGAATCTCACTGTGCAGTTGCAGCACAATTAAAGGCCATAGAATGTTGATGGAGGAAATAAAATACTTAAAGACATAACTGATTTGATTGAATAAAATTACGATGATGAAATATAATAAAGAGGCGGCTATTTGCACCCCGAATTTGCTAGACAAACTTCGATTACTAAACATACTCCATTAAAATTAAAACTTACATATTTAAATTATTAATTACACCCCATACAAAAATAGTTTTACCCTTATATAATAATAATATAAGATTAAGAGGCAGGCTATTCGAACCCCAGAAATAACTAAACAAACCCAAATTATTTTAATAAAACATATGTATATTACTAAATACACCCCAATAAAAATAATTTTAACCTTTTAATCATAAATTTCATTTTTATTTGTGCATCTCTCTTAAGTTTCCTCGGGGTTGATTAAGTTATAGTCTAGACAGTCATATATCTTACTTTATAAATTTGCAAAATTGTACAGTGAAAAGCTCACTGCAGCAGGATAGAAATGTATCCTTTCAGATATTTTGATTCAATAATTTAGGAAGAAGCTACAACATTTCATGCAAAATTCAATTAAAATGTAAAATTCAATTAAAGATCATTAATTTATGACTAGTGTGGTTGTCGTTTATGAACATTACCATCGCACTAGCTTCTTGTTTCCAATATACACTTGTAAATATATATCACCCTCATCATCACTCTAATATGCCTTCTTGATTTTGATTTCTCTCGTTCAAGAAAATCCAAGATTCGTTTCTCTTCCAGTATGGTTTGGATTTTGTTATATGCTTTCGTGATCTTACTTCATTCTCCTCAACATCAAAAATAATTCAAATGATTGAATTCGAATCCTAAGAATAATTTATTTTCCTTTGTATTATATTAGATTTCCAGGATGGTTGTAATCTCTTGTTGGGGCTTTAAATAATTAGGATTCTTAAATTAGGGTTAATGTATGGGGTAAATTTAAAATATGGGGTATGAATAAGAGGATCTAATTTTATAAGGGTATTTATATCTTTTTAATTATGATTTTTTAATTTAAATATTAATGGGGTGCGTTTAGCTTTATCGGAGGTGCAAATAGCCGCTCCCTATAATAAAATCAAGAAATAAATAATATAAAAATTATTAATATCATGATTTGTATTGATAGTTTTACATATTTCAGGCCTCGAATTGATAAAAAAAAAATTTAGGGCCCGAATTGATAATTTACCCATTTTTCGGGCCTTGGATTGATAAAATTCTTTAAAATTATTAGTCAAGGTAATTTAATTTGAAAGTGTCAAGAAATAAACACAATATTTGCTTTAATTCTTTATTGTTAGGTGTAATATGACCCACCTCCCGATTAGATTGTGATCCACTGGATCTCTTATTTTTAAATAATTTGAGTGTACAAACACTAGGCCTCGTTTGATAGTACTTAATAGGGTGTATTATGATATTTAATTTGAGCATTTATGATGTTTGATAGAGTATATTTTTACCTAGCCGCCCGGTACAATGTGCAGGGCCCGTTCAAAAGCACTATTCCTCCTACATAAGCAATACTAAAGCCCGCCATAGTATTACTTTTATGATTTGAACAGTTCAATGAGATAACTAACGAAATTACAAAATTACCCATTGAAATTTTGGCAACCTAGATTTAGTCATCGCTGATGAATGCAAAACACAGTATCAAAATTCTTTTCTTTCACCCACGGAGGTCGTAGACGAAGAAGACGCACAAGACTCGCACACAATCGATTGATATCGTCAATTAATCGCTCACAACCAACTCCATCATAGGTTCGTTTTATATATTTGAAGCTTTAACAACGAATTTTGAAATCTCAGATTTATAGAGATAAATAGAGAACACGAATACTAATTTGGAAGAAAACCCAGAAAAGTGGAAAGAAACACGACTGCCATTGAAATTCAACGAAGAACCTGTTGTGCGCCTTCTTCTTCTACCGAGTTCAGTGTTGATGTCCGATTCCAATTTGGGGACTCCACTTTTCGTTCTAATGTTGATGTGGGAATTGGGTTATTATTTAATAAATATGATAAATGATTTTAATAAATATCATAAAGGATAAGAATTGCAATTTAAAATTTCAATAATAAATAAGGGACGTAAAAGTAATTTCACAATTTATCTTAATCTTTATATTTTCTATCAAACATTCCAATTTTTTATTATATCAATTTTAATACATCTTATTAAAAAACTTTTCATTTTCATAGTATGAATACTTATCTACATTCATATCTCAATTCTATTATATACTACCTTACCTTATTTCCCATATCAAACTAGCCGTCAGAATTAAAATTGACACCCGAAACTAAATTTCAGATTTTAAGGACTGAAATTTAAATATGTAGAATTAAAATTGACACCCGAAAAAATATAGAAAACTATAATTGAAAAAGTAAAATGTTACATAATCAAAATTGATTTTGAGAAGAGATATGGGACGGAGATGGACATTTTCTTGAATATTGAAGGTCAAAATACTCTTCAAAATACTTATTGATTAATTAATAAACCATGCATCTTATCGTTTTGAATATAGTACTATGTACTTAAAATAATTTTTCATGTATGATTATATGGTGCGATGTTTTTCATTAAATTAAAACTTATTTAGGATAGTCTCATAAAATAATAAAAAGCTATATTGCTATGTGGAATAGATAAAATTTTATAATATTTTATTAAAAAAAGTGATATTTAAATAAAAAGTGATAATCATCTAAAAATATTATTTAATAAATAATTTATTATGATATAAATATAAAGTGATAATATATATTAATAAAAAAATAAATTAAATTTAGTATCACACTAAAAGCTGCATAAGCTTTTTTTTTTTTTTTTTAATCATGTCATCGATAAAAATAGTAGTAATTCATTTTGAGCTTGTTTTTTTATGAATCCAACCATTCACCATGCCCACCCTAATTTTATCTACGTTATTATTATTATTTTTTAACAATTACTCTTTGAAATGATGAGCTATTATCTTTGTTATTGAAAAAATATGATACATCACAACAATAATATAACATCTTACAATATATTAGAATTTGATTATGAATAATAATTTTCACTAAAAAAATAATAATTAATTACTTTAAAGAATAATTTTTCATGTAATAACAGTACTTTTGATAAAATTATTAAACATACCCCATTTTAATCGATGATTTCCTTTTTTGTTTTCTATGATCCCAAAATTCTATCTTTAATTACTGGAATCAATTTCATATAATCAAATTATTTTAGGGTTCTTAAAATAAATGACTGTGCCAGTATTGTTGAGAATTCTTTACGATTTCAATATCAAAGGTTGAATTGTCACTCTACTGTATTTTGACCGTTCGGCGCCAGTTCGGTGGCTACGCCATCGAGCCGTTTCCGACAATGAATACGAATGCGATTACTAAAACAATCCATTAATGATGCATTTAATTTCCTTTCTGATATTTTCTGAATGTGTTTTTGGTTTAGTGCTGGTGTGTGATTTAGGAATTTATTTTGTATGATTTTGTCTTTTATGGATGGAAGAATTATTTCGTACTTTGTGTGTGAAATATTTCACTGCGAAGGATTAAATCTTTTAACACATAAGGGATATATATGATTGTACAATTTAATGAGTTTTGGGGTATGTTTAATAATTTTGGAGTACATTTATTAATGTATTTATGAATATATTTATTAATGTATTTATAAATATATTATTACTTAAGAGTATTTAAGTCATGTTAGTTAAAATATTTTAATTTAAATTATTTTTTTGGAGTATGTTTAGTAAATCCGGTGTGCAAATAGCCACCCCATCCAAATATACTTTAATTATTGCTTTATATGTAAGAAAATGAAAAAGGAAAAAGAAAATGATGCAGTGGCTCGTAAGATAAGCATGAAAATGACAATATATGACCACTCGACTCACTCCATAAAAGCAGCAAGATTCTGATATTTGATTGTCACTCCATATACAAAATTATAAGGAAGTCATTTAATTAATTAATGCACCAATTTGGATAGTCTTTCTAATAATTTAAACTTGTTTTGATGGAGTATATTTTAAGAAAAACTATATCAATCAAGCATATATATATATATATATATATATATATATATATATATATATATATATATATATATATATATATATATGATTGATTTTTTTACTGATATGATTATAGCAAATTATTTATAGTACTTAAATGATTGAAATTTAAATATGTACTAAAATTTAGTCTTCCATCCACCTGAACTGCCACTTCATACTAGGTCCATCTCCATTACAAATAAATCCGATCTATCACCCCTTAACCTATACTCCATATCACACCCACAAACCTCTTAGCAAAAATAAAAAATCATAGCTAATTTTTTTTATTCATGGGACCGCCATCCACACGCTCAAGTGTTTGTGCATGTCCTTCACATTCGGGCTGTTTTGCTGTTTTTCTTTTTTTTTTTTTTCCTCTTTTCTTTCTTTTTCTTTATTTATTTTTTTTTAGAATGTATAATTATAATTTAATTTTTATGGTTTAAGGTATATTCCACCCTAGGTTTAGGGTATAAGTAAAATTTTACCCTTATGGTTTAGGGTATAATTTATTTCTAGGGTTTAGGGTATAATTGTAATTTTACCTTTATGGTTTAGGGTATAATTTATTCTTAGGATTTAGGGTTAAGGGTATAATAGTCATTTAAATATAATAAATTTAAAAATAAAATAAAAAACAACATTAGTGAAGGAGCATGAGTTAATTAAGAAGGATATGAAAAGGGGCACCAATTCAAATGATACCTCTGAGTGTACCCTAGTCACTCTCTCCATTTTTTATTTTTTTTTATATTTTCGCATCTAACCAACTCGATTTTCTTCATTGCACTACTTCGTTTTACTATTCAATGAGTAGCAATTGCTCGACATTTTTCTTTCCAGATTTGTATGGAATGGAATGTAATTGCTTTTGATAGTTTTAAAACTCAGATAAAGTATCACTATAAAGTTTAAAAAAAATTTAGAATCACAATAAATATAAATGAGTCGAACTCGAGCCTAATGATATTTGGCTCGATTCGGTTCGATTACATCCTTGTTATATCAGTCAAATTGAATTGAGTCTTGTGTACTTGAAAATGAACTCGCGAGTTCGTATACCATTTAATTCAATTGGTTAATTTTTTCTTTCTTTTTCTCTCAAGCGGCCTTCTTTCTTTTATTTTTCCTTCTTTTTCTCGCTAGTAGTTACTCCCTCCGTCCCATAATACCTTTCATATTTTCTACATTTGAACGTCCCACAATACTTTTCACACCCCATTTTTAGTAAAAAATATTACCATTATATCCTTCAATTATACAACAATTTCAAATGGCCCAACTTCATTAGGCCCACACTTAATTTTAATTGTTGGATTTGGGCCAACTAATTACAATTTCAATCCACTTAATATTACCCAACTAATCCTAACCTTAATCACCCACACGCCTCTCACACTCATTTCTCACCTTTCATTTCAGATCTGATATATCCATTCCTTTCTCTCTCGTCTTCTTCCCGTGAACAAACCTTAGTGATTTTTCACGTCGATCTGAACCTCACCGACTCAGCCCTAAATACTAACCCCCTCTTTTGCTTCCACCTTCCTTCGATCAACCCCTTTCTTCTGTAAATCTTACCTTCTCTTGAAAATACGATGTTGAATTCAAATCCAAACCCTTTTCTGTTCGATCTAAAGTTTTCTCCACCAAATAATGTTCCGTCGCCTGAAATCGAAGATGTGTGGTCGGGATCTGAGAAGAGGCAGAGCAAGTTGAAGGTTGGGGTTTAGTGTGGGCCCTCAATTGGAAACAACCACGACTTCGCAATAAATATCGCCGGAACCACCTCCAACGTGGTGGTTCCTGACTCCTTCGTGATGGATTCTGTTCCCAACTCCCTCTTTCCCGAGTCTGAGAAATTCAACGAAGTGGCTGAGGACTTCGAGGTTGAAGATGAGGTTTTAGGGTTTAGACCCCATCCATCTCTTTTTCGGAGATACCCTACCCTTTGTGATTCCGGCAGTGTAAAAAGGATAAAGGAGTCCAACTGCTGGAACTGTTCATTCTCCTATTGTCCAGAATGAACGGTCAGATGAATATTAAAAATTCATCTACGAGATGGTTTGTCTGTTCCTTCCTGCTTATCGGTACATTCCTATCTTTTGTGTTTTACTTTGCCCTGTAAGGCTTTTCTGTGACACTGTGAGGCGTTTCTGTGGCTGATTAGCCATTTGTAGTAGGGATGACCAATTAAAATAATTTATCGAACCACAAGAAGGTCGGCGCTAGAGCTTAAGCGAGATCACGTTTATCGTAATTTTATAGAGATGAATCATCAATGAGTAGTTTGATCAAACAAGAAATTAAATCAATCAAAGCAAGCAAGCAAGCAAACAATGATTAACAAACAAAATAGATGGATGAAATGAGTGATTTTTCAAGTTGAGTAAAAGTGAAATTAACAACAATTAAGATGTGGAAATCCTAGGATAAGTGCATCAAATTCATATGATCATGGGTTTAGATTAAGGGTCAACACTATGTTCACCTAAACTCCCTCTCAAGATGAATATGATATGGAATCAAGCTCAATGGATTGGTTCTCACTCAAACAATTCCAACTAGGTACTAAGCTTGATGTGATAGTCCCTTCACACGATTAATCAACCTCTTGATCAAACCAATCACATGTTCTATCAAAGGGTTCTAAACTCTAAAGGATTTCCCAATCTCTTTATAATTTATAATGCACATGAAGTGTTTGATGAAATGATTCACTTAATTATCCTAGGCATATAATTGATTTCTCAATCTAATCACATATCTAGAACAACTAAACACACAAATCAACAAAACAAATCAAGCAATTAATAATCAATGATAGAAAATCAATTAACTCAATTAACATATGAATTTAAATACACAAATCCCAAAATTATCCAACAACTCTCATGTTGCTAATCTCACAAGGGAGATTAGCCTACCATATTCATAAATAAATTAACATAGACAATTAAATTCTTACAAATCATGATAAAACTATGACGTTTAATACAAAGATTGAATGGAAACTCCCTTGATCTATCTTCAATGGTGATCTCCTTCCCTTCTTTGCACTTTCCTCTCTTCCTTGATCCTTTTCCTTCACTTGGATGTAGAAATTGATGGTGGGATAATGGTAGATCCAAAGGATGAAGAATGGATGAAGATGATGGTTTGGAATGGAAGAAATTGTGTGTGAGGTATGTGTGCAAGGTCCAAAAACCGAATCTCTCTTCAAATTTGAATAAATGGGTATTTATACCCTTTGGGAAGCTTCTAGAAGTTTCTGAAAATTTTCTGATCCCAACACCTACACGGCTCATGTGCAGCACACGACTACAGGGGTGGCTGTATTGTGTCTTTTGATGCTCGCACATGGCAATTCTGGACAGGGCCGTGTTTGGTACACGGCCCGTGTTCTTGCTGCCCTGTTTCCTCTTTTACTGTTTTGGCTCGTTCTCCCTCGTTTCAACTCTGAATTGAGATCCACTTTTTTCCTACGTCTTCCTTACCATATCTAGCATCCAATAAAAAGTAAAAATTATAGGTTTAAGCTCATTCACACATATTTCAATAAAAATACAAAACACAACCAAAGAGAATACAAATACGGATAAAATAATACGAAAACACATATAAAAAGATATTAAAATTTAGATAAAATATCACTCATCAGTAGCCCTGTGAGGCATGTGTGTGGCTGTATTGGATATTTGATGTCGGATGGTGATTAATTTGTACTGTACATTACCCTGTGAGGCATGTTTGTGGCTGTGTGAGATATTTGGTGTCTGATTATGCATAATTTTGACTTTACTTTGCTCTGTGAGGCTTTTGTGTTGATATGTGAGACAATTGGTGTCTGGTGATGGTTCATATGTACTTAACTTTGCCCTGCGAGGCATGTGTGTGGCTCTGTGAGATATTTGATGCCTGATTATGCATATTTTGCACTTTACTTTGCCCTGTGAGGCATGTGTGTGGCTGTTGTGAGATATTTGGTGCCTGGTTATGCATATTTTGCACTTTACTTTGCACTGTGAGGCATGTGTGGCTGTTGTGAGATATTTGGTGCCTGATGATGCATAATTTGGATAGCATATGTTATAATTTGAGGCATTGTTGGGTAATGATGTTCACTTTGTTTTTTACTTAGCCCTGTGAGACATCTATGTGGTCCTGTGAGGCATTTGGTGGCTAATTATGGTGGATTTGGTCTTTACTTAGCCTGTGAGGCTTTCATGCTTGGTTATATAACTATATTGACGATGTTAAACCAATGTGGGGTTACATGTAGTATTAAATCTTGGGCCCTGTGACGAATTTATTCCGAGGGCTGAGGCTGTTGTCCAGTGATGATCATGTTTGGTGAAACTGTTCCTGTAATTTCTGTACATTGAGTCACCAATAGGTATTTTTGCCTATTTAGGAGACCATGAACCCAATGACGATATTATTCAAAGGGTTAAGTTCCCATTGAAGCTTAGTAGTACCTCTATTGATGCTAAATGCTTAGTTAAGCTTGTTCTTGTCCCTCATATTAGGTGTTCAGAGTCACCATTAGGTTTCTTACCTATTTTGGAGACTATTGATATTTTTTTGATATCATAATAGTAACCAATAGGTATTGGAGACCTTTTAGGAGGCCGTGCTCGGTGATGAAATTTTTTCTGAGAGTATGTTGAACAAAAAAGCCATACCATTACTATAGAATGTTTGTTTACAACATAAACAAAACATAAACATCAAAAGGACTTCATACATTCCATTGTTTACATTGTAAACAACAAAAACAGGCCCTACAATAACTATAGAAAGTTTGTTTACAGCTTAAACAACATATAAACATCAAAATGACATTGTACAGTCCATTGTTTATGTTGTAAACAACAAAAAAGGCCTTTCTTAGAGCCTAAATAACCCAAACATAGATAATCCAAACTTGATGATCAAACACCTAAATATTGCACAAGTTCTGCAATATCATAAACCAGCTTGTAAGTGGATTCCTCTTCTAGTAGCTTCATTATGCAGCCCATTACCATTTCTCTATCAATCTCAAGATTGATTGGCAAAGTTCCCCCTCTTATCATCTTAGTTTTTCCCATGTGTGGCACTTTGTAATTGTTACCTCCTTCCACCTTCATTATTTCAATTAGGCAAGCTTGTAGACTAAGAAATACATTGTTAAGTGTACCTGGAGTTAGGTTTTCATAGGAGATCCTCACATTTCTGATTAGTTCATCCACATTGTAGCTTGCTTTTTCCCACTGAATTGACTGTAGAGCCCTAAACCATCCTAAGTCATTGATATTGGTGTCTGGAGAGTTTGGAGGCTGATTAAGTAGTCTGATGTTGAATCCATCAGATCTTGCAGCCACTCTAAACTCCACATCACTATCAATTATGCGTGGTCTTGCATTATCCTGTTGGATAACTATATCCTTACTCATAAATGGTGGCCATTTAGCTGCCTTTATGGCTGGAATAATTTGTGAAAATGTTTCAATATACATATAAAATTATTTTTGTGTGCATAAACTAAAGCATATGTGCCTAAAATATATTTCAAACAGTAAAATGATGTCAAATAGAAGGTCATGGTTACCTGATTGATTATGCAGTCTCTTATCACTTCTTTGTTGACTGTGTCACATGGTTTAGTAACCATTGTCCCCCTTGCCCTATTCTTTAACCTTCTTTTTGCTGGCTCAGTCCATGAGAAAGGAAATATGCATATTTTACCATCAAAAAGCACTCCTCCCGCACTTCCAAATATAGGCCTAGAAACTGCACACATGAACATTATTTTGGTAATGAATTTCTTTGACTTGCATGTCCTATGCGGCTCTTTCCCCCTGGAATGATGTAGTACCTCTCATTGACCCTTGTCATGTAGAACCATTTTTCATCAATATGCACCACATTGTACATTTCATCAAACATCGATCAGTTTCTCTGCACTCATATCATGATGAATCTGATGCAAACAATAATTGATTAGCTCAGGCTTGATTGAGTTTGTATGAGCTTTGATGTCTCCCAATTTTATCCACCTGCCAACTGTGAATTTGCTCACCTTTAGCTGCCCTGCAAGCCCTCTTATTGTACCTCTATTTTCAAAAGCTATCTTCTTCATTTTCTCAGGGTCTAGTACTTTAACTCTCTTGATCTTTGAAAAACCCTTTTTGTTGGATATGAAGGTGACTGCCTCTCCTGCTTCAATCTGTCTATTTGCATCAGCCCATATTTTGAATATAGTTCTTCTAGTAACTCCAAAAATCTGTGCTGCCTTCATTGCTTTCCCAAAGTTGATCTTTCCATCAGTGCTATGCCTTAAAAGAAACTGACCAATCAGATTTTTGGTGTGTGGAGAGAGGTTTGGGTTTGAAGTTGCCATTAAATGTTAACTAAGTGCATTAATGTTTGATAACATGTCCCACCGTATTTATTGTGAAGATATTGGAGGAAAATTTTCATAATTAAAGGAAAAAAATGAGGATTACTGAAATTTTTGGTGGAAACATACAGAAAAATGACAGTTTTAGAGGGAATACATATTTGTTAAGATGTTTCAGGAGGGAAACAAATCCCAATGATGATTTTATAATCTGAGGGCACTTTTTTTTTAATGAATATTGTTTTTAACATTTTATTTATACCTCATATTCTCTAACTTTTGTTATGATTTCATTACATTGTTGTATTTTCAGAAATTTATGAACAGGGAAGCATGAGTTTTTCTAACTTATGTTATGGAGAAGAATCTGTAATTTCATTTCTGTTTTTTTCTTTTAAATTTTTGTAAGTCATGCCATTTACTGTAATGTTAAATTGGAGTGTAACAAATTCTTGTAATTTCTAGAAGAAGTGTAGCAAATTTATGTAATTTTAGCATATTTGTGTAATTTTCTGTATTTTTTTTAATATACAGTATTTTTTTAGATTTTTTCTGGATTTTCAAAAAATTTTATTATTTCAAATTTTTTTATTTTTCGGGTGATTAGGGGATTGGATTAACTTTAATGATAAAGTTAATCCAAACCTCCAAACCCAGCTACATGGACCAAAATACCCCTGAAAAAATGAGTTGAAAAAATCTTAAATCAACTTTTCTTAAACAACGTGGAACAATAAACGTGAAAGGTTTTACGAGACGGAGGGAGTAATTAGTTAATTTAATTTATTTCTTTATGTAAAATTTATTTATTTATTTTTTCTCTTTCTCCGATTTGTTTGTTTGTTTTTTTCTTTTTTATGATTTAAGTTTTTTTATCCTCTTTTATTCATTATTTATCTCATTTTTTCTTATTTTAATTTTTCCCCATCATTTTATAATTAGTGAAATACATATAAATCATTGATAATTAACTTATTTAAATTAAATTTACAATCTTATTCACTCTTTTTTTTGGATTACCTTTTTTTATCTTTCATAAATTATACTATATTTTAACAGTATTTTTTCTTGTTCAATATGCCCACAAACAAATGCAAAAATACAAAGGGTAGAAGGATTACATTATACTTTGTCTTATATTTGGCCCCTCTAGATGAAAATCATGCGTCCGTCACTGAGTGTATATGTTTTGTAATTAAATGGAGTGCATGTATGACAAGAACAGATAAATAAAAATAAAAACAATCAAATGGTAAACACAAAAATTCCGTTTGTCCAAAAGCCTCCAAGCTCCTTAATTCAATAATAATGTGATAAAAATCCATAAACCATAATCCACACCTTAAATACTACTACTCAATAATACCAAAAAAAGAAAGAAACCAAAATTCAAGGGCTTAAACAAAAAATATAATTAAAATAAATAAGCACAGCCCATGGACAATGAGCTCAAATCCTAAACATAAATATAATTAAAATTAATAAGGCCAGCCTATGCTGATCTAAGCCTGCTCCCCGACAGTGAATTGTAATTTTGCTTCCTATCAATGTAGCACATGATTTATGGTAAGACATTCCAGGAGGATGAGGCTTTAAGGCTAGATCTATTCTTGATAGTAATTAGTTAGTCGGTGAGACCAGATGCGGTTAGTCCACAACTAAGATGATTCAAGAAGGAGGTTGATCTTGTTATTATAAACATTCACTGCTAAAATCATGTGCTGTGTAACAACTATTACCTTATGAAACCTCTGGCTCAAATCATGAATATTGTGACTGTCTTAATTGGATTTCCGTCGAGCTAAGAGAAATTTTTAGAAGTTGGCTTTACTTGCAAATGGTGTATGTGTATCTTAAAATGTGAGAGTGAGTGTATTAATTTTATGGAAAGGCTTATTAAAGTCTTTTAATATTTAATTATTTTTATAACACAAACACTCTTATAAACCTAATTTACATAGTTTAGTATGTTTCTCCCATTCTAATTCTATATACCTTATGTATTCCTTAGTGCCACAGGGACTAACGATTTTTATACTAAAAAAATGGGTATATTGGGTAAAAATTCAGGTGTGAATAGTCCGTGCTTAAAAATCACTCTTAAATAATTGGCTAATTATACAGTGCACCCATGTGCACCCACTTTAAAAAAAATATATAAATATAAACAAAAACATATATAATTATGAAAAAAAATGTATACAATTTAATTGTTGGTTTTTTTAATGAAAAATTGGGTATTAAAAAATATTATACAATTATTAAAAAATATGTATACACTATTGAATGCTAGTTTTTTTTAATGAAAGACTTAATGTGAAAAAATATACCATTATTAAAAAACACATATACAAAATAAAATAACATGTATACAAAATAGAATTAGCATCAGCCACCTGATCAGCGGAGGAAACATGAGAGACAGCAGGCCCTTACCGAGGGGTCGTACCCACTCAAGAGGGCTTCCTCTTTCGACGCTTCCGATGCTTGGTCTTCTGAGGAGTTAGGGGCTAAGTATGAAGCGATTAACCAACCTTCTTTGTCTTTGGAATTCCATTATGTTTCCTGCCTAAGTAGAGCCAAGATTCTTTATTCCATTAGAATCCTTCATTTTTTTGTTTTTACTATCACCCTTTATCCTTTATCTTATTAAAACAATAGAAAGGGGCAACTTGTACATCTATCAACTCTTCAACCAATTGTAAATGACGGAAAGATGAGTTTATTCAAAATTTCGTAACAGAAGTATTGAGAGGTTACACAGGGGGTAAATTAGTAAGAGTGAGGCTCCTGTGTACCCGGGCGCACGGAGCACATTCCGTGCGTCTTTACAATTTTCATGCACCTTTACAATTTAAACTTCTAGCAATACATAGATTTAAATAGGATTGGAGGGGAGGGTTGTGTTCACATGGGGACACGGAGCATCTTTCCGTGTCCCCGAGCGCACAGGAGCTTTTGCCAATTAGTAATTCCCCAAAATACTTCTGTATCGTCACTGTCGCAATTCCTTAATCCGTCTCCCCACAAACCTAAAACCCTAGAAAGCGGATCCCAGAAACCTCGTCTTTCCCGCTTATAGTCCGCCATTGTTTTGCGATGATGTACGCCGGAGATCCTCAGCACCACCAGCAGCAACAACAGCGCCCGCCGTCGGGACCCCCATTACCTCCACCACCTCAGCACCCAAATCCCCACCAATTCATCCACCACCACCAACAACCACCACCGCACGACTTCAACCGGGGTCCGCATCCTCCGCAGGGCCCACTGCCACCTCAGTTAATGCGGCAGCCCTCCGCCTCCTCCACGACCCTTAATACTATGCCGCCTGAATTTCACCACTCCCAGCAACATCAACCTGCTCAGCCTCCTTTCCCTGCACAGCCTCCTTACGATGGTTAGAAATGCTCTACTTTTTGCAGCTTCTTCTCGTTTCTCTTTTATCAACATGCGCTTCTGCAGTCTCTCAGCTCGATATGAATTTATTTTGTTGTATTTGTCTCTTACTCTGTTATCCACACGTGTTTCTGTATTTCCTAGGTCAGGAGATGTTATTGTTGTGTATGCACTGCAAGTGCTTTTAGCATTTGATTAGGAAACGTCTGTGATACTTTACTGTTTGTTCGGGTTGCATGTTTGCTGAGTAAATAACTATAGAAATTTCGTTTTTTATTAGCAGTGAATACTTGCCTACAGAAACAGAAATTGATGGTTGGATTTGTCTTGCCTTTATTAGCAGTGAATACATGCTTATGGTAACAGGGAGAGATAATTTGATTTTCTCTGTGCCTTGCCTTCACTAGACTTTTTCTCAATCCCATGGGAATATTTCAATAACCACTTAAATGAATGACAGTGTGTCTAGAGACTGATGTTATTGGTTCGCATTATTATATTTATATCAGGTGAACTCAGATGGCATATTAGTATAGTATTGCTCCTAGCATCACCATATGGTAGTCATAACAAATTAGCAATTGGAGTATAATAATAATTGCGAGTCAGGAATCATGTGTTGCCGGCTGCTATCTCTTCACTTGACCATCTGGTCCAAACGTGAGTCATCTGGAGCCTAGACTTTAAACTGGGTTTTGCGATGTAATTTTGCTAGCGGCATGTTACTAATCATTAAGAAACATTGTTTAATTGTAATATAAGAGGAAGTGCTCATCATAGGAGTAAGACTTTGATATTTTGAACCTTCATTTTTAATTACATCAAGCTAGCTCTGGATGGAATAAGAACATACAATATTTTGCTTTTCTTTTAAGTTGCAATCACCAGTATAATTCCAATTTCCAAGTACCGGATTAACTTGTTTAATTCCTATTTTCCGGATAATTGTTTGACTCCTAAAATATTGCCAAAATTCCCTAACCTGCTTAGTTAGTGGATATACAAACTGTAAACATTTTGTCTATCAAGCACTTATGGTTTGAGTGATGTACTTGGACTTTTGTGTAGGCTTTCTTGCTTTAGTTGAAGAACTAATTGTGGTCCTCAACATGTTGCAGCTCATGGCGACAGTTTTGCTGCAAAAAGAATGCGGAAAATTGGACAAAGACGAGCAGTTGACTATACAAGCACTGTTGTGCGATATATGCAGGTGATGTATGTTTTGATTTTCATTATGGATGTATACCCTTGTCATTTGTTAATATGCGTATTTATCTGTGAGTGACATAAAACCACCTATAGGTTGGTCACATAAGTTTGAATGTGCCATTTTTCTATTTGTTCTATTTTCCTCCTATAAAACTTCTTTCTTTTATATTAATATTTAATACAGTAGCCTTCTTTGTTTCTTTGTCTGAGCAAATCAAGTATGCTTTCTTCACTGTTATATGTTCCTTTATTTAAGTAATCATGAATGATGTATTAAGGACTAGTGATGCATGCTGCAAGTGCCTCAATATTGCACTTAGAATCAGGTGTAAGTCACTGGGTTAAAGCACTTGACTATGTAGGTATGAGTCGACTTCTGGTTGTATACATATCCATGGATAAGGTACAGGTGTGTGAGTGATTCTCCTTTATTTAGTTGGACCTGGGTGTTTAAAGACATGTACATTTGATGAAGTAATTGAGAATGAAATTCTGTACTTTACATAATGGTCAGCCTGTTGGCTTCTTAAGTGTCATGTTTTCACGTTTTGTGTATTTCTGAACATTGTTCACATGAATCACATCTAGATTTGTTAAGACTGAGAACATCTGTTGCAAGAGCTGCCTCGTTGTTCTAGGATTTTGTTTCGTGGACAGTTTTCCACTTTCAGTTGGACCTGTTATTTCCATTTTATTGTGTACTTAGAAAATATGTTAAGTTTGACTATTGCAACATAGGCTCACTTGGCTTGTTCTTTGGCAGCTTCGCATGTTCCAGCGAGATTCAAGGGATAGGACTGTACTGCAACCGACTCCAGCAGCGGCTATTGATGTTTGTTTTTATGCTCAAAACTACCTTCTTTGTTAATAATTTTGAAATATGTGCATTTTTTGCCCGTCAAAGTCATTCATCCTTAGTGTTTTCTTTAATCAAATATGAAATAATGATCTTTCCTCTGTTATCCATCTGGGACCAATTTCTGATGCTAGTCTTTCTTTTCTTCTCTTTCATTGTCGATGCAGATGTTGCCTCCTGTTGCTTACTTAGATAACCCGTCCACTAGTTTTGCAGCAAAGTTTGTACATACATCATTGAACAAAAACCGATGTTCAATCAATCAAGTTTTGGTGAGTCAAGAAAAACCCACCATTATTCTTACTATTCCATGTATCCGTCTATATATCTGCATACTTATCTCTATGTAGTTATACTTATGCATAAGCTCTCAAACCTATTTTTCCTTTATTTGGATATGTATTGTGCATAGAGCTCATCCTATAATTGGAGTAATACTAGTTCTCTCAAACTGAAATAATTTCCTAATAAGCAAACAAGATTGGTGTGAATCCTAAATTGTTGTGCATGGCTGTGTTGCCTTTCTTTTGATGAAATCCTTCATATCCTTTCTAAGGGACGTGCATGTGGTGGATAGAAGGTTTTTCCTCTGTGTTCTCATATAAAATTTATTGGCAGTGGACTCCTAGTGGGAGGCGTCTTATTACTGGATCCCAAAGTGGGGAATTCACTCTATGGAATGGCCAGTCCTTCAATTTTGAAATGATACTACAGGTATTGTAGTTCATAACTACTATGTGTTGTTAAAAATTATTGGCTCCTAGGGATGCAGAACAATAATTTTAATTTCAGGCTCATGAGCAAGCAGTCAGATCAATGGTATGGAGTTATAACGAGAACTGGATGGTCACTGGGGATGATGGTGGAGCCATAAAGTAATATCTTAAATCTCAAGTTAAATCACAGGTTTCCTCATTAATTTGGTTGCAAAATTGATATTATTTGGTTGCAGGTACTGGCAGAATAACATGAATAATGTAAAAGCTAATAAATCTGCGCATAAAGAATCAATTCGTGGCTTAAGGTATAGCATCATACTCTGAGCTATTGATATAATGCTATATGCTACACTCTCTCTGTGGCATGCATTTTCTACTTGAAACATGGCATATACTCCAATGGTGGGTGGGGTTTATTATCTTGCAAGCCTTGTTATTCCTGTTTTATTTGTTTATCATAAGGCTGAGATGCACTTTTGGATTTTCTTTGTTCATGGAAATCCCATCACAACCTATTATCTTATTTTGTAACTTTTTGCATGACATTATTGTTCAATTCCTATGTCAGAATCATATTCTATTTCTATTTTTGAAACCAATTTAACTCTTTTAATGTAACCTGCTATTCAGTTTCTGTAGGACAGATTTGAAGTTCTGTTCCTGTTCTGATGATACTACTGTTAAAGTGTGGGATTTCGCGAGGTGCCAAGAGGAGCGCTCACTATCTGGTAATGTCATCAAAATATTAATTTATTTGTACATAATTCTGGACTTAATAAGAGTAAATCTTTACTGATGAGTCTTAAACTTTGGAGAGGTTGACATTCAAATGAGAATGGTGAAAGCTCCATCAAGGCATATATCATTTTAAGGCAATGATAAACTTCACTGGGACAATAAAGTGTTGCCGAAAAAAAAAAGATGAATTACTTCTGGTCAACTTAAAAAAACTTTAGATGCCGCAAGTCTTTTGTATGAATCCCCATGAGAGTGCCAACCCCCGATACTGTTTCTTTAAGCTGGCTATTCATAAAATGAATGTTTCAATTTCTTGTGGGAGTGTTGTATGGCCTATCTTAGTTAACTACCCAGTTCTAGCTTTAATTTGAGCCAACTTTATTTGACTTTATCTATTGTCAGCTTCAGTCACAGAAGTCAATGTAATAAACCAGTTTTTACGCATCAGTGTGCAGTTTTCTGATCATTATTTTGCTCTGTAGATTTTTTTTTTATTGTCTTGCTGTTCATGATGGCATTACTGTTGTTGTCTTGTATGTTTTTTCCAATATAGTTATCCATTGGTCTCCACAGGAATGTGAATACTGATATTAATATGTCAAATCATATTAATAGATTCATACATCTATGTTGACATTGGGTATTTGGGTGCATAATACGCTACAACCACAACAACTAAGTGAGCCTTTATCCTGCTGCTACTCTGCAATATAGATTATATCCCATCATTGTGTTCCTCTGAGACGCTCATCAATATTGTAGCTTAACATGTCTCATATTCTTTCCAAGTCCTCTTATTTCTCCTCCTCCTTTCAATTTGTTGAAGATTCTCTACTTTCCGTTGCTGTATTAGTGAATCTCATGGTCCATGTGTACACGTCCAATCATCTAAGCATTTTTCTTCTAATTTTCTCATCTATTGGGGCTACCCCCGCCTTTATAATAATTTCAATACACTATCTAATATAGTGTGTCCATTTGGTGCATAATATAACCTAAGAATTTTTATTCTTCCTTTGAACTCAGGCAGGCCATGGTTGGGATGTAAAGTGTGTTGACTGGCATCCTACCAAGTCCTTATTGGTTTCTGGTGCGTTCTTTATTACTGCAAGAATATTGGAAATGCTCAAATTGTGAGATTTATTTCATTTTTAAGTTTGATGGGCTTTTTCATAGGTGGGAAAGACAACCTTATCAAACTCTGGGATGCTAAGTCTGGGAAAGAGCTTTGTTCATTGTGAGTAACTCTATCATTAAGTGATTAGTATCAGATTGTGCTGATTCTTTAATTAGAATGTAATTGCATACATATTGTGTTTTTGCAGTCATGGGCACAAGAATACAGTTTTGTGCGTAAAATGGAATCAAAATGGTAACTGGATTTTAACAGCTTCCAAGGACCAAATTATCAAGGTATGTAAACTTTATACTTCTGATAGCGTTTGAAGTTGAAACTTGCTTGTCCTTTTGTCTCTTGTTGTCCTCTCTCATACTATGATGACAAAGGGCGGTAGGTTTGACGAGGATAACTTTAAAATAGTAATGAATTGCTGTGGATATAGTTCTTTCTACAAAAGGTTGAATTACTTTGCAGCTTTATGATATACGGGCGATGAAGGAGCTTGAATCTTTTCGTGGTCATCGGAAGGATGTTACAAGTATGACATTCTTATTTCATCATATATACTCTTACTGTACCTGAAGATACGTGGTTGCTAATTCTTTTTTAACTGATTACATGATTATTCAACTTATTTGTTTTTTTGAGATGGGGCCTTGAGATTACTTAACTCCATTCAATCACTCAGTCATTTAAATTGATGTAATCAGCTATTTGTGTAGTAGGATATAGTTTATCTGAGGTAGAGGAGTGAGGACATATTGAGTAGTTTCTGTTTGATGATTATGTACTAAAGTATGTAAAAGTTGAAAAGTTTATGAGAGAGTGATGCTCGCAGATTCCAACTTCCAAGTCTTTACACTTATTAAATATAAAAATTTAAAAGATAGAGTTGATTACACAGCTTAGGGTATATTTAGGGAGTCGTCTGAATTTAATAAAATAACCCGCAATACATTTGAAGAATTCTGATGGTTTGTTAAAGGGACACTGCTCTTGATTTAGTCATTCTGTTCATTGGAAATTTTACTGGCATGTAAGAATGTCACATTTTGTGCTAATTATGGGTTCTGAAGTAGTCTGACTCTTGACTATACTCAAATCCTGGTGTCTGTACTTGCAATGGCTTATGTGTATACACAGTGCTCTTTTTTCTTCTGCCCCCTATTTATGGCTTTCTTATTTAAATGATAATATTAGTATTTATTTATCTTTCAACTTTCAGCATTGGCATGGCACCCGTTTCATGAGGAGTATTTTGTCAGTGGGAGTTTTGATGGAACAATTATACATTGGCTGGTTGGGTAAAGTCCCTGCCTTCTTTGAAATATCTTTCATTTTCATTTTGTGCTGAAGTTTTCGAAGCCCTAATCATTTATATGCTTGGTTTCTAGATAAGTTATCATTGATTCATCTCTTTAACATGAAAACTCCATTGGAAAATGACCAAGTGAAGTTTGTGTGAGTTTTGAAATGTACAAATGTCTTCTTTTTTTTTTTTTGGTTAAAGGTGGAGGCAGAATTAGAAAATTAAAACCTTTTTCTTGAATCATGATAGACATTTTGCTCTATTTTAATGTACAGGAGACTGAATGCATGTATTAGAGAAAAATCATAAACAATATTCTTAACTTCACTTTTAAACCATTTTCTTCCACTGTTTCTTCGCTATTCCTCCTTTCAGATTGTAGAAAGGACTTGTATATATTTTTATTGCAACTAATTCTTTAATATTCTTATATTTATTCTCTTAAATTTTTGTCCATGTGTCGAGCCTTGCTAAAGAAAACAGTAATATTAATGGACTAAGTAAGCTGTGATAGCGGTGTTTTAATTTTTGTTTATTCTGTTTAATCACTAATGTACAATATCTTATTTAATCTACACACACACACACACACACACACACACACACACACACACACACACATATATATATATATATATATATATAGGGGGACAAAAAGTTAAGCTATCGTCAACTCCTGGTTCCGAGTGATTAGTACTTCAGTCAACAATTTCTCTGGAACACATTTCTGTGCATGACTAACGTGCAAGTTGCCAACAAATTTATTGTGCAATTTCTTCTCTCTAATATCTGATTTTCTGTGTGCAGGCATGAGACTCCCCAGGTTGAGATACAGAGTGCACATGATAACAGTGTATGGGACCTTGCTTGGCATCCTAATGGATACCTTCTTTGCAGGTACTAATTTATCTGTGAAGAACTATCATTGTGTGTTCAAGATTGTATATGTGGGTCTTTTGTATTTGTAACTAGTATATAATATATTGAAGTGTATATGTACTGGTGGAATTCTTATTATAAGTGCATGCTTGGGCTTGACTTTAAATAGAGTTAGAATCCATATGTAAGGAATTAAATATGTACCCCACCATAGAATCATTCATTCTTTCCTCATTTGTTTGTCCATAAAATTGTTCACCCCTAACATCTCAATTCAAAATCTCAAAAGTACATTTTAATCTCAAATTTGACGTAGTAAAGCTAAACCATAATATGGGACAGAGGGAGTATGATGTGTTATTATCATGTGCAAAAACATATATAGATATAAGGGTTCGAAAGCTATGGAGGAATTTAATACTTGTGTAAAATAATCTTTGATTACTTGTTAGTTGGGGAAGATGAAGATCTGTACTTGTTTTAGCCATCTTGATGCTTTATGCCATGGTTTAAATTAAGAAGTAATGAAGGCAATGCGATTGATATAGCAATTGACAAAATTGTTGTTATGCAGTGGTGGAAATGATCATGCAACAAAGTTTTGGTGCAGAAATAGGCCTGGGGATTCAGCCCGCGACAAGTTAAACATGGGATCCAGTCAAGGTTTTTGGCTAATCCTATTTTCTTAGTTAATTTTAGGATACTGTTTCTGTATCTGCTTATTGCAGAGTTTTCAAATGTCATTTCTTGTGATTCTAAATATCTATAAAATCACTCTTACCTGATTTTGTTCTGTCTAACAATTTTTTTTTTCTAATGCGTGTGTTTAAAATCACTGTTAGCTGTTAGCACATAGAGTCTAGCTTAAATTCACACGTTATTGAAAATGGATATCGGTATATCTTTTAGGTATTTGACAATGACAATATCTTTGTATATTTAAGTTATGATTTTTTCTTTTTTCCTGCTTATTGGGTGTTCAATTGCTTCTTTGTTTCTCTTTGCCTTGTGTTCTTAACAACTATGTTGTTATTTAGCAGGTTTTGGTGAACAGAATCCTGCTATGGCAGGTCGTGTTTCTGTCCCTTTCCAGATGGCTGAGCCCCCTACAACTCCTGGACCATTTGGACCTGGGTTAGCTCGAAATGAAGGAACAATCCCAGGGATTGGAGCTGCAATGCCTCTAGCTATCTCATCTCTCGATTCATCTGCTCAAGGAGAGCAGAAGCAACCTATGTCAGTTTCAGGACCACCCCCTCTGCCACCTGGTCCACATCCATCTCTTCTGGCCGGTTACCAGCAAAATGTTCCTCCAGTCCAACATCACCAATCACTACCACAGCAGATGTCCTCCCTGCCAATGCCGCCTCCAAATTTGCCCCAGATGCAACCTCCTTCTCATATGCCTTTGTTACCGCATCCTCATTTAGGTCGCCCTCCACCCCAGCTACAACAGTTCAATACATCTGGAAATGTGCCGTCTTCAATGTCGGGCCAAATGCCTAGTCCAATGGTAAGAAAATAAATCTCTGCTGCTTCTTTATAATCTCTTCGAATCTCCTATGATGGATGTATTTCACCACTTTGGGGATACAGGGCGGGATGAATCAAATGGTGCCCCAAGGCCACTTTATGCCAATGAATCCTCCTGGAAATATGCCTCCAGGCGGTAATCAAATGTATCAACCTGGGGGAGCCTTCAACAGGCCACAAGGCGGGCAGATGCCAATGATGCCTGGAATGAATCCGTACCAGGTATGAAAAATCTTTCAACTGAGGAGGGATCATTCTCTGCCTCACCTTATGAGTCTGGATATGTCTTGGTGTAGTGATAATTCATGCTGCATCAGTTGTTTTCTAATATTTCTTTTGCTTCCGAATCCAGAGTTGGCATTAATATTTGATTACTATTTGACTTTTATAATTAAAGCTTGCCTCTCCAAAACCTCATCTCATGTTCTTCCCCAAATTTTGTTCTGTTAAATATTGTTGAGTGTCTCCTTTTCGCCGATTTCATTAGCCGTCATTGATGATCCCTGATCTGGTATACACACTCTTTGCTGCAGTCTGGAAATCCAAATGCTGGTGGAATGCCGACAAATTTCAACATTCCTTCTGGGATGCCTCCACCTCTACCTCCTGGGCCTCCACCACACGGTCAATCTCATCAGTAGACCAAATTTGTATAATTTTTTCCCTTACATGTTCCTTATCTTAGATTTAATGAGAACAGTGGATAGATATCTTGTTGTGATGTAAATTACAGCTCTTATGGAAAAATAGTGAGATATAGTTATTCTCTCATTTAGAACTTCACTTTCCTGCGCATCTTTATTGACACATTATGCATCTCTGCTCGAGTCAATTTCATTTATACTGGATGATGTTATACTTGAGTCAATTTCATTTACTTGTGGCTTCTGAATCTATAAAGACGATTCTGTATGTGTGTAATGTAATATGTGATTTTCTAGTGTTTGTGATTATTTTTTTTTACCAGAGAATTAGTCAAGGGCAAAACTTTGTGGAGTAATTATTATGTGGTGTTTTGAAGTTGTTAGGAGTAGAATTGTCAACATTGGATGGGTTGACCTGAAGTCAACCTTTAGTGGGGCAGAATTGGAATGGAATGGGGTTATGGCGGTGGTTGGCTTTTGTTATTTATATAATATATTGGGTTAATTGTTTAAAAAAATCCTGAATTTTCGACCAATTGCAAATTAATCACGATTTTTATAAAATTGTAAATAAAATCATGAGTTGGTGCAATTCACACCTATCGGGCCGGCTTCAGTTGACGTGGCATATGGGCTGGGCATTTTCAACGATGTCGTTCCATACCCAAAATTAAAACACAAAGTTGAACCCTAAACCACATATCCATCAGAGGCGACACCTCTCAGTAAACTCCCTTCGTCCTCCCTGTCATCTACCACTCTATCTTCACCGCCGGCCTCGGAAGAATCAAAGTCACCACCGCCATCGACACGGAGATTCTAGAAATTGAATTCATGTGCCAAGGCAATCCTCTGTATCCCTCAAACAACAACTTCTTCTCAACCTTGAATCAAGCTCTCTCGTACCCTCCGGAGGACAGCGAGTTCAGATCTGAAGTGGCGCCGTATCTGCAACCCGACCTTGAATCACACAGCCTTGCCGAACTTCACTCCGTTGCGGGACCGCAGCTCCGGGAAGACGCATCCGAGAGCTCCAGGCATGGCTCATTCGAGAGTCCGACGGTGTCCCAGTCGTAGTCGCTAGGGAACTCTCCAGTGAGGTAGCTCGGGGGCTTGCCGGAGAATGGGCCTAGGTACTTGACACGTAACCACGTAATTAATTCACACGCACTACTCTACCATACCTATAATGAAAGAAGCAGACTTCCAGCAACCGGATTTGGAGCGGCTGGCGGGAAGGCCTTTGAAGTCAACGGAGTCCCGAATGACGTCGTCTAGCAAAGCAATTTCTGACTCCCATACGTCGCCGCGAATTCCGACGGCCATTCCTTCCCTCTCGATCCGTCTGCTTAGATCATAACTTCAAATAGCAGAGACCTCTGAAGATAGTTTAATACTCCACTAAATTAAGTAATTTGGCTCAAAAATGAATTGTTTATTCAGATATTTTAAACTAAATTGTGAATTGGAGTGGTGATCTGATCAGTACCTCATGGACGGAAATTGCAGTGGTGATTAAACTAAATTACATGTGGTTTAGGGTTCAACTAATTAAAATATGTGTTTTAATTTTGGGTATGAAACGACGTCGATTCAAATGCCCTAGTGGAGGCCCATATAGCACGTCAACAGTCTGGCAGCTGAAGCTTGCCCGACGAGTGCGAATTGCACCAACATAAAAGGTCATGGTTTTATTTGCAATTTCATAAAAGTCGAAATTAATTTGCAATGGGTTGAAAGTTCATAATTTTTTATGCAATTAACCCTATAATATTTTGTGTATTGTATTATACTACTAAATTTCAAGATTCGTTAAAATGTATTGGGGGAAGTGTATTAGTTGATAAGACTACATTGAATTTTTCTACTTTATGGTACAAGTTATTTGTGAATTTTCAAGGGCAAAAACTAGTTAATCATCACTTTGACATTTATATTTTGCTAAATCTTGTGTGATTAGGATACTGTATACGCATATATCATTTAGTATTAAATGGTATTCTCTTTAGTATACGTATTCTTTATTTTCTAAAAAAATAAAAAAAATTATAAAAATCTAAATTATTTAGAATAAAATATTGTACCTTATTAATTAAAGTGTACTCCATATCTTTTAAATCAAATTGTTTTATCCCTAAACACTTGTCCACCTGGGACACAAGAGACCAAATCTTTATATTTTTCATCAATAGATTTTTTTTGTTATTTATTTATTTTGGGGTTTAGAGTTTATTTTTTCCATAAAATTTAGGATTTACCAAAATTCAGTATTACTTATAATGGTTTAATTTTAATTACTTAGGGTGATGTTTGATTTGGAGTTATATGGGGTTTGAAAATTATGAATAATGAGTTCTATGTTTGTTTTGGATTTTGGGTATGATAGGTTTTAACTTATATCAAATTAATGTAATAAGTATATATAGAGGTGATTTTTAAAAGAGTGTTGTTATTTGCGCATCCCTCTTTATTAAATACTACCCTTTTATTAAATACACACCACTTAAAAATTTTTTATTGTTAAATTTTATTATTTACACATCCATAAAATTAAAATACCAACCTTTTACAATTAAGAATTAAAATTAAGATTATACACGTCCCTTTTCTTCCTTCCAATTAGATGCAATCCTTCTGACGCCATCATCCAAGTTTTTGATCAGATGAATTGCCCAGGATCTCTACATTAATCAATGTTTTGGAGTGACTAATTGTGAAACTATGAGTAATCTCCACATTTTGTGATTCCAAAAGCACTCCATCCCCTCCCAATAAAAGAAAGTGTGAATTAGGAAGTATGTAATTGCTAACTCTAAATTTCTGCTTCATATTCTTTTGCCACAGATCCGTACAATAACCAAATCACAAGAGACAACAAGAAATCACAAATTACAAGTATTGTGTCTTTAGGAAAATTTGAAGATCGATAAACGGCGACAGTGAGAAGTAGTTTTGGCGCATCCACTTGACAAGAAGGGGAGAGAGATATGGGCAGAAAATCAAAGTGCAGAATGAGAGAGGATGATGGATTCAATTTCAATTCCCACTATCCCACTACCAATTGAGATATCTCGAATTCTATTTGAAATCAGTATAGTAATCTATCAAAACATCCCCAATCATGGCTTTCAAGAATACGTCATCGTTGTAAATTTATTGGGTGTGTTCTAATATGCATAAACCATTAATGAAATTATTCGAGAATTATATATAATTATGTATTTTGGAGAAAACAAAATCAATTCTCATCTGAAAATTAAGTTAAGCCATGACATCTTTTGAAAATTTTTAAAATCAGAGAGAGAGTTCATCATGATAACTGTAAAAGTATATATTGTGTAAGAAAAATTGCAGATGTGCACATATATTCAAGTTCACTCTAGAAGAACAAAAGAATCAGTAACTCCAGACATCCTTTTTTAAAATTCAAAACAATAGCATATTAAATGTAGTATTCGTAGCAAGAGAATTCATCTATTTCTAAACTAATTCTTTCTAGTTGATCATTAATCAAAAGACTTTCATGATAATTATCCCAGTGATTGCTGTTTTCTGAAATTGAAGCTTAAGTCCATGGGAATTATTTGTTTTAGTTGGTTTACATGAAGCTTCATGTTCTGCCGGTAGAAAAATAAGATGATACAGGATGTTGATTTAATGAATTAAAGGTGAATTAAAGGTAAATATATATTTAAATTATATAATAATAGTGTGAATTTTAATGTATGCGTGCATTTAATAAATTAAGGACAAAATAGACCTTTTAAAAATATTAATTTATTTTTATAAATTGTACTTAACAAGAGGAGGTGTGCAAATAAGATTACCCCTTTTTAAAATTTAGATGTGGGTTTTGAAAAATCAAAACCTGAGTTTAAAATCCGAAAACGAACATCACAAAAGAAAATGAGACCACAACCGTTTCACATGATCCGATTCCATGGGGCCACTCACTTTAGAAATCCTTTAAATAAAGTCCAAAACTCAACTTGTCCTATCAAAACTAACAATGTTTGGGGGCATTAAAAGGTGAAAAGTGGCACGCTACATAAATTTGATTTAAAGTTCTCTCTTTCCATTTTTATAATTTGTCAATTTTTTGAGTTATGCAGAATCTCGTTTGTAATCGATCTAATAGAGAAGAAAACGTCTAAGTGAGATTTTTGTACTTGTAAGAAGCTAATGTTTATGCAAATTAAACTTGTTTTAAAAAATTAATAAAGCATAGTATTATGTACTTAACTCTATAAAATTTCATTTATTGCTTCTATAGTGTCAGACTGTCAGTATAAATGTTAATAACTCAATTTCAGATATCAAAATACATAATCCTACAGAATGTATTTAGAGTATAAATTAGCAATAACTCAATTTCTGATACCAAAATACATGAGCCTACAGATTGTATTTAGGCACAAACGTTGTTAATCATTTTCATAAGCACTTCACTTTCAGCTTCTCCTTGCATTTGCAGCTGATCAAGCAACAAGTATATGGTAGCTGTATCCGCCCATAATCCTTTTTCATGCATTTCCTCCAACAATGGTTTTACTTTCGACAGCTCATTCCTCCTCAACAAGCTCTGAATAATAACATTATAAACACAACTAGAAGGTGCACAACCACTTCCCTCCATTTTTACGAGCAACATTTTTGCCTCCTCCAAAGATCCTTCTTCACAGAGAGACCCAATAATCACGGTATATATTTCAACATTAGGTTGTAGGCCTCTAGAAGGTAGTTTGTTCAAAAGATCTATTGCAGCTTTAAGTTTTCCATTTTTGCACAATCCATTAATGATAATAGCATACGAAATTATATCAGGAATCATGCCTTCTTCTTCTTCCATTTTGTGGAGAAATGAAACTGCTTTAGTGATCTTCCCACTCTTGCAAAAGCCATCCAACAATCCATTGTAAGTATGTATATCAAGAGGTATTTGTCGAGCTTTCATATTACTGAAAAGCTTCCAACCATCAGCATATCTACCTTTGCAAAACAAACCATGAATCAGTATGCTATAGATATGTGAATTATGCTTTAAACCTTTACGTGGGACTTCTAGGAAAAGATTCCAAGCTTCATCTATTTTTCCCTTCTTGCAATACCCGTCCATCAAAGTGCCATAGCTGATGATAGATGGCTTAAAGCCCTTATGAGAAATGAAGTTAAAAACTTGTTTAGCTTTATGCATATTCCCTTCCAAACAGTATCCTTGCATCAGTGCAGTGTAAGTGACTACATCTGGACATACATTTTGCTGCATCATATCTTCCACAACACCTTCTGCCTCTTTCACACTTCCGTGCTTGCAGTATGCATCCACCAATATATTGAAAGTTACCAAATTCGAGAATATTTTACGTTCAGACATTTCATTTAAAAGGTTTATAGCATCATCGAATCGACCAACACCACACAATCCCTGGATCATCGAGTTATAGGTGACAACATCAGGTGAAATGCCATTGTCAATCATTTGAGTGAATAGCTTTACAGCATCATCCACCATTCCAACTTTGCAAAATCCATCCACCAGTGCGCTGTAAGCCTTGACATTGGGTTTCCATTTAGTTTTTTCCAAAGCAGAGAGCAATTCAAAGGCTGGAACAGGTTGGCCAGCTTTGCAGAGCCCATTAATCAGAGTGAGAATCATAACATCATCAGGTTCACAGATTCTTAAAACAAAAAGCTTCTTGAACAACGTTGCTGCTTCCACAACCTTATGATCCAAAAAGAGGCCTTTAATGAGCGTGTTGAATGTCGTGGCGTTAGGATTGTAACCGCTCTTGAAGATAGTACCCAACATAGCAAACCCAAAGTCCACTCGATTCACAATGCAATAGCAATTAATTGCGATGTTAAATATGAACTCATCCACAGGGGTACCTCTTTGACGCATTTCGTCGAACATGTAGAGGGCAACAGGGTGGAGCTTCATCTTGACAACGTCACTCAAAAATGCGGTGTACACAGGAAGAGAAGGTTGAGGTTGCATTCTCAGCATTTCACGAAACAAGCAAACAGCACCATCAACATCATTAACAGCGGTGAAATCAATTCTGGGCCTAGATGAACACCCCTTCTGTCTCCGACCCAAATTATGCAAATTCGAAGAGAAGGGATGAGAAAAGTTACCCAATTTAGGCGTTCGAATAAGCTCATATGCTGCCTTTCGGCTCATCTTCTTCACCCAGATCATCTTCCTTCCTGATTCCCAGAGAGGAAAGTACGAATGGAATGAATTCATCATTTTTACATATTAATTACCCCACGAATTTTACACCCAAAATCTAAAACATTTTTTTTTTTAATTTAAAAAGAAAATAGAAAATGTTGCTAGGAATTTTTAATTTAATTTTAGTCATTCATCTATCTATTTTATCAATTTTAATCCTTTATTTGATCAATTTTAGTTTCTTTTTATTAACACATTTAAACGTTTTAAAACATTATTAATTTTAATAATTATTTTATATTCTAAAAATTTATTTGAAAAATAAAAAGCCTAAAAATTTGATATAAACAAAAAATAGAGAATACTTTTCCAATGAAATAACTTAAAATAGAGACAATTTTTTTTTATTTAGATTGGGAAGTATACATTAAACTATTGATGTCACATAGCTAGGTTACAAATGTGAAGCAAAGTAATACTTATCTTTTGAAGCTATTGAAGGCGAATGACTACCGATGTGAGTTGTAAAATGAAAATGTAAATCATAGGTATTAATATCTCCATTGAAACTTCTTTCTTGACCATGCAAACTACAAACGGTAATGAAAACATTGGATCTTCCTGTCTCAAGCCTCGCTTTGCTTTGATGTATACATGTGACTATTCGAAGGGAAAAACTGTAAAACCCATGTTCCGGGAACCCCAAGCCTGCAACATATATAGACATGAGGAAGTGCCAATCCACAATATATCTAAGCCTTCTTTATGTCCACACTATATCTAAGCCTTTTTAATAAATTTAGCCTATTCCATTGTGGAGCCCAGACCCTCTAAATGTTCATGATTAATTTTAGAGTTGGTCTCTTGTGTCTCCATGTGTACAAAGTGTGGAAGGGTACAATATTTTGTTCTAAAGGGTATACACTTTATTTATTTATTTTTATTTTTTTAAAGAAATAAAAGGTACATATCCTTATGTTAATATTAAAAGGTATCTGGGCGCACGGTGTCCCGACACACCAGTTTTTGCCTTAATTTTATTCCACGTCGCGTCGATACGATAATATGGAGCAAAACCTTGTGAATCTAATATTCATACATAAATAAGAAATGTAATAATAATAATTTCCTTTCTATATCTTTTCAAATCTATTAGTAAATTCATTTATTAATTTTTATTTTCCATTACTTTTCTTTGTCCTAAAGAAATAAAAGTCGGTTGTTTTAGAAACTTCGAAAGTATCGTAAAATAATTGATTTTGTGTTGAGATTTGATTCACATTCTTTATTAAATATAACATGTTGGGTTGTCTTAGCTAGCTACAACATTTAATTTCCACCATCTTCATTAATCGCCTTCTAATTATATGTGTTCGTCTATATTAATTTGTGGGAGTATGTGTAAATTCGAATTAAAAAATTTTATTAGTTAGCGATTAAAAAAATTTATTATATTATAAATACATAATTTTATTTATTTCATATGTCATTTATTATCAACACAAATTGACAGATCATCACTTACTTTATTTTAGTGTTTCTGAAATGGTTCATTAACTTTTTTTTTAATATAATTAGTAATTAATTCATAAACGAAATCATGATTAGACTTTATTAAATAAACTTTTCCTAATTATGAGTTGCCTTTAAAACTAATCTAATTTTAAAGTTATCCCCTCAATAGTATTTTTTAAAAAAATAAATAAACAAACAAATAAGTGAATAATGAAGCACAATTTGCTAATTACATATAATTATGTATCAATAGTTTCTCATTTCCAACTAGCTGATTTCAGATCCATATCCCAATATTTTCAACTTTTGAAAAATAAAATTTAGAAAAATCAGAATTAAAATATCTCGTTTATATATATATATTCAAGAGTATAGTTAGCTCTACCAATCTAAAACATTAATTTGTATTAATTCTAAATAATATGAGAAAATTTAATTAACTCTAAATTGTAATAAATTAAAAAAAAAAATCATGAGTGCACTAATTCCAAGCCATTTAATCTTGGTCTTGTTCTTTGAGGTGAGATGCATTCTTCATCTGCCTTTCTTTTATTAATATTTTGCCTGTTTTTTCCTATCATCAGATGGGGCCTCAGTGTATTGACATCAGACCTTTGAACTGGTTTCAAGAAGAACTCTTCAGCTCCATGATCCAAACAGTTGTTGATTCTTGATGGGATGTTTTCTGATGACATTATTACAACTGGGATATCCTTAAACATCTTTGATCCCTGAAAATTACATCAATAATATCCCTGTTTAGATTAATTTGTTCAAAGATCTGCACTCTGCTAGCTCATGTTTATTTATGGGTTAATTATAACAAAAACTACGAATTTTACTCCTATTACAAATTAATTCCCATTTTTTAGAAATTGCAAAAAAGAATCTCACATATAATTATTGTTGCAAAACGCATCTATTTTTCTCAAAGTTGGGATTTTTTTAAAGAAATATGATGCTTTTGCAATAATACTTGTAGGTATGGTTTTTTTTTTGCAATTTCTCACGGAGATGGAAGATTAATTTGTAATAGGAGTAAAGTTTCTAGTTTTGCAATTTTTTTTTTTAAATTTAAATTAAAATATACCTTTATCTTTCTGAGAAGATCATAGCCAGTGATGGATGGCATGCTGTAATCTGTGATGATGAGATTTACTTCCACTTTCTGCATGGACAAAAGAAGATGGTTTAGAAATTAATTACTATGTGGAAGATATTTAAGCATATATAATTAAAGATTGAATAATAATGCTTACATGATTATTTGAATGATCAGTTTGATCATCATCAAGCAATCCCAAGAATTCAAGAGCCTTGACTGCAGATTCCACAGCAGTAACTGGAGATACATGATCAAGAACACATTAATACATGATCAATTTTAATTAATTAATTTGATTAATATATATAATTAGGTAGTTGAACTCACTCACCTTGATAAGAAGTGTTGATTAATGCTGGAATTAGAGAGAGAATTATGTGAAGGAGGGTTGAAGAATGCAGTGGTGGTGGGATGATGAGAGATGTGGAATATATGTAGAAAGGAAGAGAGAGAGAGAGAGAGAGAGATACTGAAAGATATGATTCACATGAACAGATAGGAAGGATCAGAAACCAGACAAGAATGATCTTGAGGATTTTCCAGGGTTGATTTCTGAATTATAGAATAAGCAAATGGCTTTTCTTTAGTATTTTAGGACTACTTGCTTTTATTGGATTTGATTCATTTTAAGACACTTGGGATCTTGGATTACAATTTAATAATTGATTCCTATTTGGCCCTTGGAGAAGCCAAAGGTTATGGATTAGATAATACACTATTTTACGTTGCTTTATTAGCTTCAACATTATTAAGGTAAATGAGTGAGTGCCAATGATACAAATCATACTTATGGAAGGGTATGGAAGTGATTGTTGACATGATGAACATACATACATGCATATGCATGCACCGTTTTTCATTAATTAATGAGTTTAAAATCAAAACCGTCTAAAACAAATATTGATAAAAAAAAATATTGTTTTAATGAAATTGGAACAAAACTAAAAGGTTAATTTGAAACGAAATTAGATGTCTTAACTATTTTGGGACATTTTTAAAAGTAAAAAAGTATAGAACAATTTATATTCTAAACTCCTCCAATGATTGACAAAGTTTGAGAAAAATATCATATTTGGTTCTATAAGTTCGTTGAATTCGGACCGTTAAATATTTGTCATTTCTTTCCTGTTCGGTTGGAAAATTTTAATTTTCACCCAAATTAGCATTAGGTCAATGCAAATGTTATTAAAAAATAAAAATTGAAGATTTTTCCAATTTATGGCTACGTGTCAATACAATCAGACCTAATTTCCAATTATGCACATGCCACGTCATAAAATGAAGTAAAAAAAATATAAAGACAAACCTAAAATTAAAGAATTAGAGAAGATTACAAGTAAATTATTATTATCTAAAGATGAACTCAAAATCCTAAATTCCTAATATGCTACAAGTTTATTAATAATGGCAAATAGCATGTCATTGTCCATGTCTTCAATTAAAAGCATATCCATTTCGACATGAAAATTACAGGTCGTGTGTAGTTGAATTTAGTTAAGCAATAAATATATTTTTAGTAAAATAATTAATATTTTATAATAAAATGTTTTTCTTTTAAAAGATGCAAACAATTAATAGGCATTGTTGCACAATCCTTTGAAAGCTCGAAAATTATGGACCTAATCTGATTAATCCTAAAAAAATTTGAACTAGGGTTAAGAAATTTGAATCCGTTTAATAACCGGACTTTTTGGTCCGAAGTGATTAACCCGTGGGCTAATAGGCCGGGCTGGCCCACGGGCTAACCAGCCAACCCATAAGGCTGTGAATTATTATTATTATTATGTTTACGAAAGTTTACTTTAACACTCATAATCTATATATCAATCACCCCCTTCCACTCTATTCCCAGCTCATCGTGGGACAAACTCTCGTTATCTTTTAATTTCATCTTTTTTTCATTCTTTCCCTCACTCTAATCCACATTTTTCTCTAATAAATAAAATATTTCTTAAATAAATATAATAGAATTAATTTAATTATCACAAATTCTATTAAATTATACTCTCTTCGTCCAACATCAATGTATCCATTTGCTTTTTGTACGTGAATTAAGGAGTATTATTATTTTATGTGTAGTGGATAATTGTATTAGTAGATGGTGTGGGTCCCATATTTTATTTATATTAATTGAGGGTGTGGGTCCCATATGTCTAAAAGGAAAATTGATAGATTAAGGGTGGACGGTCCAAAATAGTAAAATTGATATATTAAAGATGGACGGAGGGAGTATGTTTTAACAATGTTTTGCATATATTAATTTTAATTCTCTCAAATTATGAATTAATTTTGAATTTTTTGTATTATTTATAAAATTTTTAAATTAATTTTTTAATATTTTTATCATATAGCCCGCAAGCCCGACCTGTTTAGCCGAAACCCATTAGATTTAGAGTTACGTTCACCTTTTAGTAGAGGTCATTTAAACGTACCTGATTAATCTGAAATATGAGTAGCCCAAAACCCATTAGGACTGACACTAGGTTATGGCGGGCCCGTTTGTGATCCATGTATAAGAATTCAGCTCTGCCTTCGTTGCTCCACATCTCATATTTTATCGGTATTTCATAAAGTGAATTATTGTAACTTATAAATAACGATTAAACCCTTAAAATACTTGAAATAATTATTATTTTTATTTCATAACATAAAATATTATACCCTATAAATAACCATCAAATCATTCTTACTTAAAAAAAATGATAGATATCCATTTTAATATCACATATATAAGAATAAAGAATCACATCACTCCAAATTACAATAATTTATTTTTTTTAATAAATTAATTGAAGGCATAACATTTTAATAGTCATCAATTTATTTTTTCTTTTAACTCATCTTATCAAATTTATCTTTTTAAATTTTCTATTTTACTGAAAATTAATAAATCTTTCATTTTCTTAAACATGCATGATTTCTTCTAATAGATGATAAAGACATTAATTTTCTTTAAGAGAATCTCTCGAGACGGTTATTTATAAGATGGATCTGAGATGGGTCGATCCATCACTAAAGTATGCTTATTACATAGTATAAGTGTACTTATTTGTAGTTAAAGTATATTAATAATAAATCATACTATTATAATACATTAAAATCATACTTTAATGCATAATTTAGCATACTTTAGAAAATAAACTTTAACAACAATTTAACATACTTTATCTATACAATAAACATACTTTAATGATGAGTCGATCTGTCTCACAAGAAGACTTTGTCATTTCGTTATATCTTGAAAACATAATATTTAATTTATATGAATTGATTTGTACGAATAAATTAAAGAATTTATACATTTATTAATAAAAATATTACACTAATGAAATTTATATAGTCCGTTAGCAAATTTTATTTTAATTTTTTTTATAAGAATAACTGAATATAAAAAGCAATACACTATAAATAACAAAATATATATACATTATTATATTTATATAGTGCAAGAAAAATAATTATTTGCAAAAGAAAATTATCTCTATCAAACCGATTACATGATATGTCAACTTATAAACTAATTAGTCGATAAATCATTTATAATTGGTGGGTTGACTTATAAATGCTAGAGAGCTTGAACCAATTGTCTTTACATAGTATTTTATATTATTTAACAAACTTAAAAAAATATTTAAAAAATGTAGAATCTTCTAAATAAGCTTTTGTCAAATATTATTAAGTCAAAATTATTGAAATCAATGTTTAAAATATCAAAGACTAGAATAAAAAACTCGTGACAAGGTTGTAGTTCTTAGAAGCTGACCAGAACCGTCCAGCCAATGGAGATTGTGTAGAGATTTGCTTCACTTACTTTTAAAATGCTATAATTTAATTTAAATTACTACTTTTCTTCTTTCAATAATAGGAGTAATAATTATAACTAAATAAAATAACGCGTTTTGGAAAAAAAAAATCTTACTTATTTTCTTAAACTAATTAGTAACCTAATTGGTAGAAAAGGATTCTCTTAATTAACGTTTATTAATTTATAAATTTCGTAAGAATATACTTATAAAATTAAATAAATAAAAACTAATATAAGAAGTTAATTTTAAAATAAAATATTGTGTACAAATAAAACTAACGCATGAATTTAGAATATTAACAAGAAAAAAAAAGCATAAATAGTTAAAAAATACTACTATTAATATCTTGTACACTCGATAATTTTCATTCAATATTTCTTAATAATTTTATTCAAATTTTCAATAAAAATTAATAGAAAATTCGCTAACAATAAAATATAAATTTTTATTTGTTGGTGTATAAGTTTATGAATGTAGGTATATGGTTGAATTTGCTAATAAAAATAACACCCAAAATAAACTGGAGTAATATATTTGAATAATATTAATTCTAATTAATAATAAATTAATTTGAATCAGTCTTTTGTAAA
Organism: Pogostemon cablin; assembly: GCA_023678885.1. Taxonomy (NCBI): domain Eukaryota; kingdom Viridiplantae; phylum Streptophyta; class Magnoliopsida; order Lamiales; family Lamiaceae; genus Pogostemon; species Pogostemon cablin. The sequence goes on from CM042999.1 coordinate 1,554,122, forward strand.
TATATATATATTTACATTATAAATGGGTGTCACGTACGTACCAAACTAAAAATACTGCATTTCCTAAGAGAATAAAAATAATTAGAACTCATAACAAAATTATTAATAATATTGCTAATTTTATGATTTCAAAAATAAAAAAGTTATTGCAGTAATTTTGTTCTGGTCTTTTCAGGGGAGAGACAATCTTCATCAGACTTTCTCTTGTTGATATTTTTTCCTTTGATCAAATGTGGTCTCAATTTATTCACATCAGATTGTTGAACTGGTTTCAAGAAGAACTCTTCTGCTCCATTCTCTAAGCAGCTGTTGATTCTTGATGGAACATTTTCTGATGACATTATTACAACTGGGATGTCCTTAAATGATCTTGATTCCTGAAAAAATAATTAATTAATAAGATAAATAAAGTAAAAAAAAATAGTGGGTTTTGAATTTTAAATATAATTAAGTAATTACCTTGATCTTTTTGAGAAGATCATAGCCAGTGATTGATGGCATGCTGTAGTCTGTGATGATCAGATTTACTTCCACTTTCTGGACATTAAAATATAATGAATTTGATTAATTAGCTTTAATATTCTTGAACTAATATTAACTTATTAAATAAGTCAAATATATGTATACATACATGATGGTTATTGGAGTTGGTATTTGAATTTTTATCATGATCAAGCAATCCCAAGAACTCTAGTGCTTTCACTCCAGAATCAACAGCAGTAACTGCACATTTTTTTTCAAATTAATTAATTAGTAAAAGCAGTAAATAATAAATTAACAACATATATAAATATATACAATATATGTATGCATAGATGATTAAGTAGTGACCTTGATAAGAAGAAGTTTTGAGGAGCCTCTCAATGAGCTTTCTGTCAATGATGCTATCATCAACTGCAAGAACATGGAATTGAGTTTGAGTTTCTCCACTCATTGTGTGTTTGTTTGTGTGTGAGAGATAGAGATAATTGAATGTGAGAGAAATGGTGGTGGAATGGTGTGGAGAGAGGTATGAAGATATATACTGCATAAAAGATGAGATGAAGATATGAAGAGATTGGAAAAAATCTGCAGATATGATTCAGATCATTAATTCAGGAGGATTTTCTGAGGTTGATTTTTTTGAATCTGAGATTAGAATCAAGAAATATGGTTTAGTATTTTACCTGCTTTTCTTGGATTTTAATTAATTAATTTAAAAATAGTAATCATGATCTTGAATTTATATTAAATAAATGGATTCTTCGGCCCTTTGACAAGCCTAAGGCTATAATGTGATCTTGTCTTTTGACTTTGTATTAATTATTAATGGCAACATCATCATTGTGTATCCTTCTTAAACTTTGCACACATTTTTTGACTATTTTTTTTATGTGATTCTCTATTCATGAGATTGAACTTGATTCTAGAAAAAAATATATTGTTGTTATTTTTTAAAGAAAATAGTCTGTGAACTTGTGATGCACGTACAAAATATTCTGTGCATTCAATTATCATATTATGTTATCATTTAAAATTTATAATTTAAGATTTATTTTTTATTCTTAGAATTGATTATATTTTTTGTCGTTTAATTTATTCAAAATTAATAGATGTATATATGTGTATTTTCGAATCTTTAAAAATGTAGTATTAATAGTTAATGAATCAAACACTATGTATTGAATTATTTACAAATTTGATGAGTAAGTCTGGTGTTTTTTTTGTTTTTTTATTGGAATTTATTGACATTGAATAAAGAAAGCGACATTGTTAATTGAGATCAAAATGTTAGATATTCTATAATTTCATATTAAATATAGATGACTAATTATGTGGTAATCCAGAATTAATGTTTCATATTTAAACTTTTTAAATTTCAAATTTTGGATCCTAGCTTTGAGATCATGAAAGGGGATTCTTTAGGGGATTCTTTTCCAAGTTAGACCTCTGAGTGTATGTGTATGTATATGTATATATTGTTGAGATAATATCAATTTTTAAAATGATTTCTACTCATGATTCAGTTATAATGTAAAAATAACAATTATCTGCGAATAATTATTAGACTATTTTTCCCCAAAAATAAGAAATGTGTCAGATTCATGACTCAGTAATTATAAAAGATTGTACGAAAAATAGAATTATCTGCAAATAACTATTAGACTATTTCCAAAAAAAAAAGTGACAGGTTCATGATTGTATAAACATTGTACGAAAATAAAGTTATCTTCAAATATTTATTTGATGCATTCCAAAAATAAAATAAAATTGGGACAGATTCATGATTCACAATCTTAATTAATTGATACTATTTATATCAAGAGTACAAATTCTTGGGTGACACGGATACTAATTGATAAACTATGTTATTCGTTTCTTGTGAGTTGTGATCGGATTTCACAAAAATCATCACATATAGTATATATAGTTCCTAATTAAAAAATAATACTAATAATAAATAGGTACCAATATAAATATTACATCATTTGACCCAATAATAATCACAATAATAGTATTAGTTATGAGAGATACTTTTTGAAAAGACAAAGTCGAGACGGTAATTATGTGAGACGTCTTGTGAGACGAGTCGATCTATTGTTAAAGTATCATTATTACATAATTAAAGTATATTTATTGTTGATTAAAGTATATTTTCTAGAAGTACTATAAATTATTATGAAATAAAATATGCTTTTAGGGTGATAGTATGATTAATTACTAACATACTTTAACAATCAATAAATATATTTTATTTATATAACAATCATACTTTAATAATGGATCGACCCGTCTTACAACCCATCTCACATATATTCGTCTCACGAGTACCTCATTTGAAAAATGTTAGTACATCATAGAATAAGAGTGTTATTACTTGTGTTATGAGAGAGAAAAAAAAACAAACTTATTTTATAGAATAATAGAGGTGTTAAAATAAATAAGCCGTTTGGTAGCTTGGCTCGGCTCGCGACTATTTAATTTCGAGTTCGAGCTCATCTAATGCTCGTTACGTTATCGAGCCGAGCTCAATAAGAGTCAATAATAATTATATAAATTAATTAATAATAAATATTATCTAATGATAATTTCAAATATATTATAATAATTATTAAATAAAAAATATATTAATTAAAATAAAGGTTAGACTTGATAAGCTCGTTAAAATTTAAAAACTCAACTCATTTAGTTTAATGAGTCGAGCCGAGCTCGAACGAGTAATTTTAAGTCGAGCTCGAGTATGCTAATTTAATAGTACTCTAGAACAATGACATTTCATCGTACAAAATAATGGAGTATAAAAGTGGACATGGTGATTTCAAGTTTTACGCATAAAAAGATGATGATGGTATATCTTCATTAATTAATGTTTTATTTGACCTTAAATCAATCATATACATATTATATACCCTATACAAAACGATTTTTTTTTTAAATCTATGTTTTCACTTTTCCCACCCAAAAATGATTATGGATGGTTGGTTTAGTAAATATATGTATTTGTCTATCCATACAATTATTTCAACCAATTATTATCCTTTATAAATTAAGACATCCTTGAATTTCAATGTTTAATTATTAATTAAAAAGAATGGGGCTTGCGTGCGCCTTTAGAATTTAATATTATGGGTAATGATACATTATTTTTGTTCATAAAGTGTATACACTTTAATTAAAAAGGGTACACAATTTTATTCTAAAGGATATACACTTTTCATTAATATTTTTTATTTTTTTTAAGAAAATAAAAGTTATACATCTTCATACTAAAGGGTATATAATTTAATACAAAATTCTAAAAGCGCACCAAGTTTTTGCCAATTAAAATTGAAATATGCATCATTTGCTATATAGAATTTCACCCAATTTTAATATTTCAATAAAATTATTTTACAATAAGTAACTACTATTATTTAAATTTCGAAATTATATTAGAAGTACATTCGTGTGCAATGCACGAGTAAGAAATGTTAATTGCTAAAAATGGCAATAAAATTTTAATTAAATTAACGAACAAGCACACAGATATTACAAAATGAAGTTGAATTGATATTTTTGCCAAATTATAACAAGTGATTAAATATTAAATACAGAATAAAAGCGTGTGGGCTACGTCTTGGGTCTAAATTTGACCCTACCACCCACCCTACCTAATCACAGCCGACCCAAAACGACCACTTTATCAACCCTACCCTGAAAGCGAAGGGTTCAACGGGTTGACTTGTACAAAATTCAATGCATTATTGTAAAATTAATAGCATACGAAGAAAAAGGAGAAGGGGTGAGCGAAATACTTATTCTTGATATGAATGAATCTACACTTTATAAATTAAGTAATAAATAATTAAGAAGAGTTAACCAAATCAGAAAATATTTGTTTGAATATGTACAAGTGAGTCCTTCAGATGCATCTGATCGAAATTCGAAAACAAGACTCGACACAGAGGCTTTCGTACGAGCTTTATGTTCACGAAACAGCCACTGTCTCGAGTATATCTGGAAAAAAAAAAAAACGATATTGAGTGCATTTCTAACGTCAAACTAGCATCATATAATGTATAAACATTGATTGATCTTAAGCCTTGATGGAAATGAGTAATGACTGCAATGTCATTTGAGAATAACAGGATTGCCTTTTTCCATACTACTTAAGCTTATTCGTGTCTACGCTAGCGACTAGACCAAATGTGGGTTAATATCTGTAGCAATCAGGGAGGTGGGAATGTGACTTTAATCCTTCAAAGAAAATCTGTAGGCAGAGGACCGATGATGGTTAAGTCGCTCCCCCTTTATATGGGGCAGGCACAGAATAGGCTGCATCGACGCAAACAGATTTAAGTAAATGTGACCTCAATCGATAGGAGATGAGCTAATATTTTCTTAATCTTAAAATGAAATGATGAACAAAAATATTTCTGAACAGCCATAAGGTTGCATGATAAATGGTATAAGAAACCCACAAAATAAAAGCTGTTTCATATATATATACACACACACAAGTGACCTACTGCTCATGGTTTTCAAAGGATTATGCATCCATATGACACCCTCCGCATGAGTTCAGAAATAGCTTAGAAAAGTAAGGCAGAAAATAAGGATCCAAAAAATTGTTTATCAAGAGAGTCCAGGATAGAGCAGGAGTTTATTTTCAGCTTAACACAAATTGATGGTTTACCGTAGCCACCGTATCATAAGTAAATATATCTTACCTTGGGCTCACACAGCCTCTAACTATATACCTCAAATTAACAGTTGATGTGAATCAAGGATCAATAAGCATGATAGAAATTGAAAATACATTTAAGTTATGCACCTTTTAGGCCTTGGAATTGGTTCGTACAAAGCTGAGGTGAGCCAAGTAATTGCTCTCAGCAAAATCATGCAGCGTGCGAGATGACCGTGCCCCCTCAAGATGACCGTCATCTGTATTAAGTTCATCCTTCAACAGCCTACTGCATTGTTCACCATCCTAATAAAGCATACACTTTTAGTGACATTTCATAAAATACAAACAATTCTTAGCCAGGCTACAGTACAAATCTGAGTAATTAAATTCAAACTATAAATCTGTAACATAAACTCAATGTTAATGGTAGCATTAACAGTAAGACTAAATGCCAGCAAATTTTTCTCTTACCGTAGGGTAGGAAATTTCTTGAGTGGCAATTGGTCAAAGCCACAATCATACATGAAGAAACAAGGAGAAAATATGAATGGTATTCTGTATTTAAAGGTTATAAAGATCAGCCTATTCTACAAGAAATCAAGTTGAGGAAGTGGATAAAGCACTGGTTTTATTTCCCTTGTTTGAGATATTAACTAGATACCCAAAATTAGTTGGAACATGGGTAATTAATGTCTCATCCTGCAATAACCAAATGGTAGTGCTTAATCATTCAGAATGAGAAGGAGAGCGCAACCTGTAGAAACTTCACCATTTGCTCTTCAATTGTGCCACTCATCGCCAGAGTTTCCACATGAATAGGACGTGTGGCGCCCATCCGATGAGCACGACTGATAACCTGTTCCTCCATACTGATCAAATTTCATAGTAACATAAATATTTGATAGTGTTATACAACAAACCAAATTTATAATGGAAGAAAATTTATTAGATTAGTAGGAACTTAATTTGTGAGCATCAAACAGATAGAAGCAATCATCAAAAAAATTTTAAACTGAGAAGCAATAATCCTGGCAGAGCTTCCTTTCAACATACCTTCTATCCCATATTGGTTCCATTAGGAAGACGTGAGTCACAAAGCTTAAATCAAGACCTAGTGCTGCACTTCCGTCCATCAATAGAGCCATACAATTTGGATCATGCTGGAAAGTTGCCAGTGATTTCATCTGAATTATGAGAGCAAAAAAGCAAGTAAGCAACTCCAAAAGAATGTGATGGTGTTTGTGGAACTAGACTAGACAGCCTGTTGCCGGATTCTAAAAGAACATCAGACATGATGATCTCAAGCTCCTAGGGTTCATCAAGAACATTACCATAGGCAGTTAGTGAGCGAGAAGTTGATCCCCTCCAAGTTGTAAATATAACCAGATTTCTAGTAAAACTAAGGGACGGGGTGAAAGAAAGTGTGTGCGTTATTTGGATATCAATATAACAAAAATGAGGATTTCTTCTACCTGACAATTTAATCGAGTAGCTCATGGAAACAGAAAAATAGACTATTCAAATACCCAGATAAGAGAAGAACAACAAAATTATCACTTTCTCAGTATAAGAAACATAACCATTAAAATGTGTGCCTCTTGCAGTTTATTTGATGGACTCTCAAATCCCAATTTTCAGCTAATGTGCGAGTGAGAAATAATTAACTCTGGATTTGAGACTCCTCGGTGTTTGTAAAGAAAAGGTAAGGACACCAGGTGTTTTTGAAGATAAGTAAAGGGGAATCTAAGAACGTGCATGAAGAATATAAGAATTCTAGACTCAAATCACTTAAATGTACTATGGAATAAAATAAAATATGGAGTATTATTAAAAGAATCACATTTTTCATACAAAAAGTAATTTGAATAATACCTACAAACAATTGTACATGTCTATTAACTCACCGGACAAAGAAACAATATTCTAATGCAATAAGAAATACTAATGTGATAAATAACCTCAAGCTTTTGGTATTGACTTTTAATAAGTTAACAATAATTAGTATCAATATGGAGCATATAATAAATTATAATTTATTGGTGAGGGTCAAAGAAGTCCAACCGGTCGAACTTTTGATTAATTGCAAGATGGTTCAATTATCAGTCTAATTAGGTAATTCCACAAACAATGGTATGGAGCCCAAAGATCCGCAACAAATAGAAATATATGATAGCATACCTTGTTACAAGAGTGCATCGGACTGTACATTCCAGCAAATTGAATTCCTGCAGCACTCAACTGGAAAAATATTTTAATGAAGATTATCTCACTAAAGCAGGAGAGTTATGTTTGTGTTTAATGAAAATTTACCTGTTGTTCAATGACATGGATGTGTTCAAGAAACTGTGAGAAAATAATAACTTTCTCCAGAGCAGACTGGTTCCACCCATTTAGAAAATTGTGGGAGGGCCCCTGATCAAGTGATAGGCTGGAATAGCACCTGTCAAAGGTGAAATTAATCTCATTAGACATATCCATTCCATTCTCAATGGGCCTTGGGTATCCAATCTTCATATTAGTTTCTTGCAATTCCTTTAACTGGCGAATAAGATATGTAACTTTGCTGCTAGATGTTGACTGCCAATCAGGATTCCAGTCATCCTGCAATATACAGAGGTCTCTTTCACATCACAATCAGGTAAGGACATATAAAAAGACGCACATTAAAATTATTAAAGTGGTATCAACAAAATAGGACAAGGGCGTATCGAAAAAATTTATGACATGATTGTTAGAAGCAATGTTTGCAACTCGGAAAGCCTTTTTTCCTCCTTTTTATCAACAAAGAAAAGACACGAACTCAACCTTGCAAGAGGTCCTTGCTTTTGCAAAGTGCCTTTAGCAGCAAAAAAAAAAAAATAGCGTCTCAACCTGCAGAGAGAACCAAATACTAAAAGTAGAATTTCACCTTTGCTTAATCTGAGCTTTCAAAAACTTCAGACGGTGTTTCTGAAGAATGACTAGAAGTTTTTCTATTTAAATGCAATAAAAGAATGGGCGTGGTTGGGGGGTATAAAAATAAAATATAAAAAGGAACTGCAAAATACAATTACTTAAACTAACCTGTTTATATGAAGGTTGCAACTCAATGAGATCCTTTGGCACAGGCCATTTGGGATTAGGATTCTCTGGACGGGCCAATTCCTCTGGAGTCTGCATTTCATAAGAGTAACCACAACCAGGAAATGTACACTTTTCACTGTCCAAAGAAACACAATCAAGGCATAGAAGGTGCCTACAAGGGGTAATCACAGGTAAACGACACCATTCTTTGCACCTGCCACAGTAATACATATATATATGCAATAATCAGCATGCTTCTCAAGTGGGAAGGAATTGACAAGACCTGAAGTCACAACGAAACCCTACCTCATGCATTTGCCCCCGTACAAGAGAGCATACTTTATTAGACCATACTCCAGTGACAAAAGATCCAGTGCCAGAATATCCATAGTTTCTTGAATATCTTCACCAGCACCCGTTACTCTGACATGGCCAGCCACACAGCAGGATAGTCTTACATTTTTTATGGTAGCTGTCCGAAATTTCCATTGTTTTGGGTTCAATAAACTCTCAACATGAGATGAATCGTTCCAGTCTGCCATTAATATATTACGTCGAACTGTTTCTACCAACTCATTATAGCTTTTAGCATGTTCTTCCGAAAAATCAACAAATGTCACTCGTTTGATACAAGGTGGTATAGCCTTTAAATCTACTTTTCTTGCACTAATCATGCATCTTTTAAGCAACTGTAGCAGACGTGCCCTGCCTTCTTCCATCTCTGCCTCAAATGGCCTGACGATACCAGCTTCCCAAGATTTATGGTTCAGACCGTATGTTTCTTCCTTGAGGAATGTTAGCATTGGTTGAAGATAAGATACCTGACTGTTAGGAGTGTTTGGAGTTGGAGTGCCTGTCAACAGCCAGCGATATGTAGCCTTCAGTGACACTGCCATTTGCAATTTGTTTGTCAAACTGAGACTTGAGCCAAGAGAATGCCCCTCATCCAACATGAGTCTAAGCCAGTGAACTTGCATTAGTACACTTCTTCTACGAGGACTCCATTCAGCACTCAAACGATTGAAGGTAGTTATTACAACATCATAGTCCCAAGCCAAACTATGAGCAGAAGGCTTTTTCTTCTGATCACCCCACACATATACTCTCAATTGACCTTGTCTAACATGTCTTTCAATCTGAGTTTTCCAGTGATCAACAAGATTTGATGGAACAATAACCAGAGTTGCACTTGACAGATAAAACCTAACTGAGTCTAGTGGCTCACAAAGAGCAACCCTAAGGGAATCCAAATCAAAGGTCATGTTCACAAGACTTTTAGGATAGTACCACCTCAAAACATTCTTTTCTACCCTTTTTACTAGACCAAATGCCTGGAATATTTTGTGATATTCACGAGCAACTCTAGTATCAAATAGTGAGGTTCCTACGGTGGGGCTCACTAATCCAGTTGTTTCCATTTCTGCAAGCCTATTCGGTGGAAGTTTAACTAGCCAAGTCAAGGCTTTCTTTGTCTCAGAATTGATCAAACTGTAGTGATCTTTTAGTACACTGATGAAAAATAAAATGTTCTCCTCCTGACCCCCAGAGGATCCTTTAGTGTGAAACCCGGGCAGATATGTGATAGGCTCCCTAAAATCCCAGGATTCTTCAGGAACATTACAACTCTGGTATGATGGGTCTGTATTCATACTACAAAACCAAGCTTTAGAAGCATTAGCTGCATGCTCATCTGCAACCTTACGCCACTTGCGGCAAGCATCACACTGTACCCAAGTTTCATTATGCTCCATATCATCTATTACTGGCTCCTTATCCCCCCTCCTCTTTGTCTTCCTAAGAGAGAACCTAGTTTGGTATCCACAAGACACTTTCTTGCGACTCCGCTTCCTGTTTCTTGAGCAATTATTGGAATCAAAAGGTGGCTCCTCAAAATCCTCGAAGAGATTTCTCTTTGCATTACTCCAGCTCCTGATGCAGCCTGCAGTCATAGTTTCAGCTGTTGAGCAAGGTGTGTACAATTTAATTTGTTGCCCAGAACTCAAATCAGTGGATTCCGGCTTTTGTTCTGCAGAATCAAGAGTCATTAGAGTATTTGACGCATTAACACTGTAATTATTCTGTGGAGTTAGTTCATCAAGCGATAATTTTCCCCTGCGAGCCTTCTGAACCACAGTTTTGTTGCCATTTGATAAATAACCATTTGTTGTATTTTCTGCACATACTTCATAATAGCCACACCTCGGATTCCCATTATGCACACACCAAATCATTTGTTCAGGATCAGGGGGCTCTCCCAAGGTTCCTTGAGTCTTTAAAATAAGTGAAAGAGCGGTAATAGTCTTACCCAGTCCAGGTTCATCACAGAACATTCCCCCACGAAAATCACTAATTGTTGGAACTGAACCAGTGACAATTTCACCAGAAACCATATTGATATTAAACTCAAACCCATCTTTGGTTCTGAAATTCATAAATAGAGGATGCTGTAAGATCTCAGATGGCTTCTCACGCTCCAACATCCATTCAACAGCAGCCTGCTGATGTGGATAAAGTTTTAGTTTCATGCATGGCATGATGGAAGCTGCTAAATTCCTTAAATGATGGCATGTCAAAGAAATCTTGAACACATCAACAGGGCACAGCGTCATCATAATCTTAAGTAAAACGTCATCTGGCAGCACCCAGATACCAGATTCATGGGATAAGTCTGCAGGTGTTATCCTTGAGCCATCACATTCAAACTTTTTTATCACACTAGGTAGACTCTTGAAAATTTCTTGGAGTTCAAAAAGCTTTTTTCTCTTAGGACTGTTAGGTGCAGTACAATTTTGTCTGCACCCAAGAACATGACAGTCTGTTACATTCCAAATGTTGCAATAAGCATCATGATCCAATCTGACAGATTCGAGCATCAAACTTCTAGCTTCCCAGTCACAACTGCCAGCAGCATTAATAAAACAATTAGAAACAACAGCAAATAGAGCCCAATGCTCCAAGATTATTATCTGGAGTTCAGTATATATTAAGTAAACGCCTTGAGCCTCAAAATAAAGCAGCTCAGGGTCCCAGCTCTAATGCAATTGGACATCAATCAAGTTATGGAAATTTTCTTCAAAAGCCGAGATTGAACATTGATTAAATCGAACCAAACTAAGAAATTGCTTTTTGTAATGTAATGATATGACTAGCTTTATCATGCTACTCCATTACTCGGAAAAGTGGAAAATGTAAAAAAACAACAATCAATTCTAAGTCATTGGAGGGGACAGGAATGAAAAAACAAGAACTGTAAGATAAGCATCAATTTGTATGATTATACATCATTTTCCACTTTTGGCATGTCAGCAGGCATACACGAAATAAAGAAAAGTATAATTGCATCTAATCTCAAGAGTGCAAGCAAATCCAAAACAAATATATGCACTTCAACTTCAATTTATCATGTAAGAAATGGAACATGTGCTTAGAACTCCTATATATCAGGTAAAAAGTCCACAATGGACATCTCTTTTTCAGTTTTTTGGTCCTGAATTCCATATAACTGATAAATCAAACGCAATTTTTATACCTCTGATTCACCAAGCCTTGGTTCCTTTTCAACATAAAACTGGCAAAGAAAAAACTGGCTATGTGCTTTTCAATTGGCAGAAGCAATCACTTTTCTTTTCTTTTTTTCTGTTCATTGGTCAATCAGAGAAATTTATTTCCATTTTTTGATTATCTTGCTTGTTGTTACAAAGGGCACCGGATTTCCTGTTACATTTTGGTGTTACATCTCCTGAGTGACACGTAAACAACAGGAAAATTTGAACATTTCCTCTTAGGGTTGATATTTTCCTTTTAGGGTTCTAGGTGTCATTCATCCAACGGTTCACAACAGGAAATGCAACACCAAAATGTAGAAAAAGATCCGGACAGGTTACAAAAGTTCAAAACATGATCTACTATCATCTAGCATTTTGATCTTTCAGTCCAGAAAAGAAATATACAATCAAAGAATCAAATAATTACCATAAATACTTAAGGAGTGGGTGTTTTTCACCACACATCTCCTTTAAATTCAATATAGTGGACCATGAGTATTACAGTTCCATGCCAGAATTTCCCTACTCTAAACCAAAAGCTATCTAATTGAGCGAAAAACTCAGAAACTTGAGAAAAATGCAAGAGTCAATACCAAACAAAAATGTAGATTCTTTAAAAGCAAATTACAGAAGTGAAGATAATTAAGAATAAAATTTTAAGTAATGAATAATTTTCCATGGATCAAAGACGTTGAAGCAGCCGAATTCAAAATAAAAATCAATGAATCTCAATAGAAACTACTACCGCAACAACAGAAGAAACAAAAAACTTGGCCAAACATATAACAACAATGCAGCTCTCAGAAAACAAGAATCAACACTCAGCTAAGATACGTTGCAGTGGCAGCAAATAATAAGTGAAAGAAAAGGCACCTGAGGTGCCTGAAAAGCGCGGCAGCAGTGGAGCTCGACCGCGGGAACTGCCATCCCGACCATAAAGCCACGGGTAAGTACACATCCACCAACACCAAAGCCCTAAATTCGAAACTTCCACCATCGTCATTGCTCTCGCGATGCGAAATACTCACAACTCGCGCCACAATTTTCAAGCATTTGTGCGCAATCAGTGCGTGCAATTGGTGCACCACGCTGATCGATCCGTGCACCATTCCAAATTTGCTCCACCTCTTTTTCAGAGACGGCGTCGCTTTGGGATCAGGAGTTTCTGCTTGGCCAATGGGGGTCAAGTGGGCATTGTTTTGCGCAACGAAGTAAGCGTTAGGGGCATCGCCGGCGATGCGGCAAATCGAGTTGAGAGGAATAGAGGAATCGCCGGAAACTGTGAGCACCGGGCAGACGTAGCCGCAAAGCTTGTAGTCTGCCGGCGGTCCGACGTCGTTTTCCATATACCCCGGTATCCAAATTGACGGATTATTTTTATCTGTGGGTATGATTCTGGGAAGACGAATTGAAAAGTGGGAGGACCTCTTAAATCTGCGTGTAATTTTTGGTTTATATATTTACTATAAAAAAAATAATACGACAAAAATAAAATTCAAATTCAAAAATAAAAAAATTGGCAATTACTAGCAAGTCTATAATTTAGAGGAGAATATATATAATAGGAGTAGGATATTCGATGCAGTAAAGTCGGCCCTAGAATGAACAATTCCCATAATGAAGTTGGGCTTTTTAGATATATTAAATTAATTTTAGATTTCAAAATCTACTCTCATATATAAAGAAATTTAATTAATATTTTAATTAGTAATAAACATAAATCTTATAATAATAATAATATTATAAGTTAAGTATACTATATCAAACTTTTTGCTATCTACACAGAGCTCTTTAAAATGACTTGTATTTTTCTTAATTTTTTAATTTTAAATTCAGAAATCCAGAGAGTGAAAAATAAAAAATTAATTAATTAATTAAAAACATGATTGTGGAATCTTGAAATTGAGAAAAATGGGATTTGTTGTTTGAGAGAAGTACCAATGGATTTTCCTTCTAAATCCAAAACTTAAAGTTGGAATCCAATAAAAATCTAACGAGTTACAGTATAGTACAGCGTATGAAGGGGTGTGTATTTAATCTTAAAAATATATTAGTGAGTATGTGTATAATATTAAAAATATTATTGAGGATTTGTATATATAATTTTAAAATTAAAAAGGTAACTTTGAGTTTTAACATAGTGTGTATATGATAAAATTGAAATTTAAAAAAATTAAAAGGGAGTCCGTATTAATAACGAGTGTATATTCAAGTTGTGTGTTTAAATGCAATTATATTTTAGAGGACCACTTGGGTGACCCGTGGTCACCCATGACCCTCTCACATGAGGGGGTGGGTCCCACATGTCAGGGAGTGGGCCCCCACCCCTTCATGTGAGAGGGTCATGGGTGACCACGGGTCACTCAAGAATTACCCTATATTTTAATCTTACAACTTTTGAGTCCATAAACATTCGTTCTATCCTTGCTACGGTTCTCTCCATCACATAATAGTATATACACAATTAATCCTATCGAAATTTGGGCCTAATTGAGTGGGACTATAATGGGCCTCTTTGTGCTGATAAATAAGAAGGCATCAACTCGGCCTAATTAAGTGAGGGCAATAATGGATCTCTTTGTGCTGATAAATAAACTATTGTAACCCAACTTAAAAACAGTAGAAAATAGGAATAAGTATATTTTTTGAAATGGACCTCTCTGAACGTTAAAATCATAGTTTCACTTACCGTTTGCAATTTAGAGAAATCTTGTTTGTTTTGAAACCAATTCCGATACTTATAGTGTTTTAATCTTTTTCTAGCTGCTGATAAAGTTTGGAAAGAGAGAAATCTTGTTTGTTTTGAAACCAATTCCAAAATTTAGTTATGAGATACTTATAGTGTTTTAGTCTTTTTGTAGCTGCTGATAAAGTCTGGAATCTTTCCAGTGAAGTTAATGTCATTTATCCTCCTAATAGAGGAGCAAAAAGGAGTTCTTTTAGTTTAATGATTTGGAGATGACCACACTATTGGTAAATGCAAGTCTAGTTGCTCGACTTATATTGAATATAGACATGAACGAGCAGTTGGTGTACTCAAATATCAATAAAGGATGTTAGGTTGGCAAATTCCTCAGATAGATGTACTGTGAATGCATTTGATGATAGAACTCTGATAATAATTGCATGATTAAGATAATTTTTATGGAAGCAAGAGCAAATATAAGTAATCTTGATCTAGAACAATGTTAAAACACATACAATGTTTGCAAACGGATCAATTGCCCAATATCTGAAGGAATCGATCTAGAGAATTGGTTCCCTTGACTTCTGCATATAGAATATGTATGGTCAATTTGAAACTGATTTATCATAATTTTGTTGTCAAAATGAAATCATAATAACTCTTGAATCATAATAAATTAAACTATACAAGTGATGTAAGGAGAAAAGAAAAGAAAAGAAAAGAAAAGAAAAAAGAGAAAGATTGGATCACACAAGCTCAAAAGAGAGTGTATTCTAGTAATAACGGTTGGAAATGGAACAGATAATCTGTTTCCCATTAAAGACCAGCACATATATTTACAGACAAGTTAAGTTAAGCACATTTTCGGCTCATTCGAGTTGTACGGAAGAATTTTGTTAAGCAATAACCAAAGATGAAATATCAATATCGGTAAAAATATCGGTATATTAAATTTATAGATATATCAAATATCGATATCAGTAAAAATTTTAAAAATCGCATAAACTTGAAAAAAAGAAAAAAATTAATTAATTAACTTTTCAATATATTATAACTAATTTTAATATATAAATACACTTTAAAATCTCAATAAAACTCATAACACATGATAAGAAAATCAATAACAACATAATTAACTATTTAGGAGTCATACAATAATTACTACTTATTGTTTAATACATAATAACTAATACAAAAATAATGATCTATGAGGATCAAATGTAAAACATGTCACGCCGTTTAGATCTAAACAATATTGATTCATCGAATTAGAAAAATTTTGAGCATAGTTCTGAATGTGCCAGTAGTACGTCGTTCTATCGAGTTAATCAAACGTAAAACAATTTCACAATGAGATGGTTTCACGCAAGTGTTGCTTTATTTTTTATTTTATTTTTTAATTAAACATATTAATAACAAAAAAAGATATTTGGCTAGTAAAAGTAAAATAATTTTTTTTAATTATAGATAATTTTTTGATATTTTCCATATATCCTCAATATTTTATTGATATTTCCTCGATATATCTTGATATCTAAAAAATTTTGAACTGTGGCAAATCGATATCAATATTTTTATCAATATTTCCCGATATTTTCTCGATATCAGAAAAGAAATTTCTTTTTTCCCAATATCTATATCAGTACTATAAAAAAAATGAATATATCTTGAAAATTTTGGGATATTTTCATCCTTGGCAATAACTAATGGAGTGAAATTTATGGGGCTAGAAATTACAAATTAACCAAGCTCAGTGTAGCCCACTGATTAGGTATTGAACCATTAAAACAATTCTTGCTAAGATCCTTGGACACCACAAGAAGAGAAAAAGGTCAAAGCTAAGATTAACTACCACAATCAACAAATTAGCATAAATAGACTCAAGGGGATATGATCTAAATGATGATGCTTACAAGTGTTTAAGATGGGGAAGTTGAGCAAATTCTGCAAGAACACCTCCCGTTAAATTCTGCCATTTCAATGCTCTGCAGTAGGTTAATGCAGCAAAATTTTACACCACAATGGCAAACGATCCAATTCATGTATATGTTTACTAATTAGAGGCTTTATAATATTATAAAAGAGTAAAAATAATACAAAGTCGAGCCAGAAGATGTTAAAAAATGCCACACACGGCAAAAAATAATGAAGCTAAGGAGCAAGAATAAAGCAGTAACAAAATTAAAAACTCATACACTGCAACAACATGGCAGGTAGAATTTTGGTGACGGCAACAAGTGACAGAATTTCCGTTGCAGGGATCCTTACTAAGACACTTTCCCTATTTCCTCTCAATAAGTTTTAACGCCCTCATTGCGAATAATTAACAAACACCTCATATAATATTCAAAACTTTAACTGAAATTACATAAAGAAATTAACTTACATTCATTTTGGTGGAGTTGCTGTGCAGCTGAAGAACCCAAGAAAATCAAGAAGATTAAGAAGATGAGCTTGACATTCTTCATTATCTCTCTCAATTGGTTGGACCACTTCACGTCAAGTCCAGGGAACAAAATAGAATCTTGTTGTGTTACTTAAACAGTCCAAGCCAGGATCCGGGTTACTATCGCTGCAACTGTGATTTTGAAAATCGAGATTTGCAGATCCGGGTTGATCACTTCAAGAATCTAACTCAGAACTTAGAACACTCAACTCTCTTGATGATTATGGAAGTTAACAAATCAAAAGTTGTGGACATCCAACCATGCGTGCTCCCTTATAAACACACCCGTGTATGCTTTCCTTATAACCACCTTAGCAAAGGACTCTTGATTCTTGAAGTTAGAGGTGGCAAAAAGATCGGGCCGGTACCGGCCCACCGGGTAAATGCACATTTACTGGCCGGGCCGAGCTTGTCCCTGTTTTTGGCGGGCCTTATTTTTTGTGGCCCAGCCTAGCCCATGCTGGGCCACCGGGCTATCGTGCCATTTCGGTCCATTAATATTAATTTATTTTTTAAAATTTTAATTAAAAATAAATAAATTTTATTTATTTTAATATGTGTAATAATTATATAAGTCAATATTGAATATTATCCTCAATTTTATAATTAGATATAAATGGTAAATAATCTATTCAAGTTAATTATTATTATTTTTAAATCAAATAAATTAGGATTTATTATTAGGGATTGATTGTATTATTAAGAGTTGTTAAATAATGGATTGGAGCTATTTAACATTAGTAATCACGATTATTATACGATTAAAATTATATTATTAGGCAACATCCAACTTATTTTATTATTATAATATAATGGAATTTGTTTTTGGCGGATTTTCATTTTGTTGAGAACTTTTCTTTTTTTTCTTTTTTTTTTGAAAAATTTTTATGTTACACATAATTTCTTAAAACTTAATTGCATTCAAAATGACCTTGTGATCTTACCCTATCCATTAAACCCAATTTAAAATATAATATATATATATATAAATATAGTAAGAAATTTAAAATTCTATTTTCTATGTCATTTATTTTGTTTGCACATCTAAAATCCTTCAATATTAAATTATATTATTTGACTTTTATTAAAAATTAACTATATTATTTATATATTCTTGCTCATATATTCATTTATTATTTTAAATAATATTCTTATATATATTTATTTCATGCTTTACATATGTGTAATTAACATACTCTTTCCGTCACATCCTAATAGTTACATATTTCCATTTTGGGGCCTCCCATTCTAATGGTTACATTTCCCTTTTTAGCATATGAGACCCACACAAATTAATTACTTCTCACTCCTTGGGCCCACACATCCCACTAATACACCTACCCACTTTACATTAAATTATTATTTCTCTCACCTCAATGCATCTTAAAATACTTTATTCATTAATCCCGTACAAAAAACAAACATAACCATAAGGACGGGATGGATGGAGTATTTATTTTATAGTATTATTAATTTAATCTCTTAAATTAAAATTTTGGTATATAATTATTTTGTTGTTAATTTTTCACTATAATTTTCATAATTCTTTAACATCACACTTTTTCGTTTTGTTCGTCCCAAATTCACTTTCTTTAATGAGATGGAATGACACATAACTAATATTCATATGACAGATTTTAATTTCAAAATTTACATAACTTTCTAAAGCACATAACATATTCTACCAGTTATTTATTATCAAAAAAATATACATATAAAACTATCAAAATGTAAATAAAAAACTAGTTTTTATTAATATTCATGAAAAAAAACTCAAAATTGAGGCTAATAGAGTAATTACAAATCGGACCCCCTGACCAAAATTTCTGAATCCCTCCTTCTATTTTTGTTTGTGCACGTACTACCCTAATTTCGCCCGATTAAATACTCTTCTATATTGTATTAGTAGCAAGGATGAAAATATCCCAAAATTTTCACGATATATTCATTTTTTTAGAGTACCGATATCGATCTTAGGGGAAAAAGATATTTCTTCTCTAATATTGAGGAAACATAGGGAAATATCGATAAAAATATAGATATCAATTTGCCACTATTCAAATTTTCTCAGATATTGAGATATATCGAGAAAATATCGATAAAGTATCAACAAAATATCGAGGATATATCAAAAATATCGAAAAATTATTTATAATTTTGAAAATATAAAATAATTTTTTATTTTATTTTTACTAACCAAATATTTTTTTTTTGTTATTAATATGTTTAATTTTAAAAAAAAATAATAAAAGAATACTTGCTTGAAGCCATCTCATGGTGAGATTGTTTTGCATTTGATTAATTCGATAGAACGACGTACTACTGGTACATTCAGAACTATGTTCAAAATTTCTCTAATTCGATGAGTTGGTACCAATATTATTTAGATCTAGACAGTATGATATGTTTTATATTTGAGCCTCATAGATTATCATATTGGTATTAGTTATTATATATTAAACAATAAATAGTAATTATTGTAAGACTCTAGACTATTTAAATATATTGTTATTGATTTTCTTATCATGTGTTATGAATTTTATTGAAATTTTAAATTATATTTATATATTAAAATTAGTTATTATATTTTGAAAAGTTAATTAATTAATTTTCTTATTTTTTTTCAAGTCTTTGTGATTTATTTAAATTTTTACTGATATCGATATTTGATGTATCTGTAAATTTGAGGTACCGATATCGATATTTTCATTCTTGATTAGTAGTTCTATTTTTGTTTATGTATGTACTACCCTAACTTCACCCGATTAAACACTCTTTTGTATTGTATTAGTAGTTAGTTTTCTCGTGAAAGTCAAATTCATTCCAACTGTATAAGTTTAATTCCATTAAATTTGGCTTATCTGTGTAAACGTCTTTCATATTCAAGCCTTTTTCTTATTATTATTTTTTTTATTACTTAAATTTTAATTAATTAAATTAAAATTTATGCCGTAATTACTCTAAATTAGCTAGGCTGCTCCACCGTCCATGTTATGGGCTAGCTATTTCCATATTGTTTCTCTAAATAAAATTTTATTGATGTATCTTCTTCTTATATTCTGAGAAAGGTAATTGGGTATTTTATAGTAATTTTAAGTTAGTGTAAAATACTTATATTTATTTGTATTGCTTTCAAAAAATCATAATTATTGTTTCAGTAACTTTACACGAAGATTAATATAGTATTTTAATTTAATTGGTAGTGAATTAAGAGATATAATATTTTAATGTACAATTTTAATTCCATTAAATTTGGCTTGTCTGTGTAAATGTCTTTCAGATTCAAGCCTTTTTCTTATTATTATTATTATTTTTATTACTTAAAGTTTAATTAATCAATAATAAAATTTATGCCATAATTACTCTAAAATAGCTAGGCTGCTCCGTTCGTCCATGTTATGGGTTAGCTAATTCCAAATTATTTTTCTAAATGAAATTTTATTGATGTTTAGGCGGCCTGTATAGAAAAGGTTATAACAGCGCCCAGAGACAGATTATTGGCTATTCGAAATGCAGACCAACCATAAGTGAAAGACCATCAGTGAAAGCCCATAATCCATCAACACGTTGAATTAAAACCTGCCAGCTAGCATCATACTTATCATACAAAGTGCAAATGAACTCCGAATCAAAGTACATTCTACTCGTTCATTTGAGAGAAGAGCTTTTGTTTTATTGACAAAATAAAAAATCAAATCCAAAATCAGATAACAAATGCAAATTTATGAAAAAAAAAATATGAATTAAAGTACGGAAATCAGATGTGATTCAATGTCATGAGCACAGAAAAATCAAAAGATTTCAGTACTCAAAAAGGAAAAGGTTATAATAAAAGAAAAATAAAGAACATATAGGAATTACATACACCGAAAATGAAGTTAAAGTAAATCTGCAACAAAAATACAGATTAACACAATGATTTTCATCAAAAATGTAGGAAAAGATTTATAACATGTAAGAATGTATTCTATGAATAAGCCAAAGAAAAATATCAATCAAATTTAAAAAACAATGTGCAAACAAACTACGAATCAAAGGAATTAACCTAACAATGTGCAAATAAACTATGCATCAAAAGAATTAACATAGGAAAAATATCACATTTGATCCCATAAGAATTCTTTCAGTTCAATTATAGTCTCGTAGGAATACACTGGTCTCATAACTAGCGGTTTTGGTTCCATAAGAGTATTATAATCATAATTTTCAAAAATTTTCATCCCAAATTAACTTATATTATTATAAACTACCAGATTTATATTATTTTCTGTCTTTCAAAATAGACATAGTCCATTTTAGTCTTGTTAATGGTTCAGAATATTTCGTCAACTATTAACAGATTTTGATGAAAAATTCATATGGGAATAAATCTGCCAGTTTTGGGACCTTTTTGGCATAGAGAAATTCTTACGGGACTAAATCTGAAATTATCCCAATTAACATATATAGACCATCAATCAGTGTAGATCCAATATCCACCAGCACTGCGACAAAAAGGAAGAATTTATGAAACAAATAGGTAATATAAAATAATTTAAATGAAATACACATATCAAAGAAAAATATAATATCACTATACACTCACGTCTGAAGCAGAGTACCATCTCGGAATCGACAACACAAATAAAATCATACGAAAATACAAAGTAACAAATCTGAATAAATTATTCAAAAAACCAAAATCACAAACATGTACGCATTAGATTTTTCTCGCCTCATATGTGACACTCATCTAATGCTTGTAACATTAAATGTAATACCAAAATATAATAGGGGCATCAATATCATGTATAAAAGTCCATATTTAACTGCATTTACTATATTTTAATCTCACAACTTTTGAGTTTTGAACATTATAATCCTTGCTAAGTCGTTTCTCTTCCTCCTCAATCCCCATAATAGTATATAGGGAAAAAAATCTTTTTTGTACAACTTTACTGGTGCGTGTAAGTTTTTTCACCCCTTGAGTTTTTGGTTAGTTTTTTAACCCAAAACATGAATTTGGCTAATCATTTGATATCTAAAATTACCTGGTTGCCCCTGCAGAAAAACCGGTTGACTGCTTTTAAAATTTAGGCACCCACCCGGTAACCCATCCGACGAGCCTCTTGCCCAGCTCTCTTCGCAAGGAGCCCATGTATCGCCACTCACCGCCGGAAGTCTTCACCGACTGTGCCAACGCCGCTTAGGGCTCCTTGTAAGCATAATTTCATAAACAATTAATTTATTAATTGACATGAATCTTAGATCTTCATGATTTTCACACCACATAAACACGATTAGAAGACTTACCTTGAGACGCCACTAATGGCGGTCCTCCAACGATACGTTCCTGTCAATTACGCCGGGAACTAGTTTCTCTCTCTTCACCCATTTTTTTATGGCACAGTACGTAAGACTTAATGTGATAGAGAATTAATAAAACTGTGTCTCTTTTATAGGTGGAGAGAGGACCAGATCGGGATATTAAATCTTTATCAAATCACATTCTATCAATGTGATTGTTATCCATAAATATATATGACCTTATTTATCTCATATATATTGTTTATTTAAACCATATCATTATTTAAGATATTTGATCATAATAAATATCTTATATATATTTATTATTAATGGCATTAGGCCATAATTATCTTACATTCTCCCACTTGCCCGAGTGACAGAATTAAACTTTAAACGTAAGGGTTTAAATAATTTACATAATATGCGCGACATAAGATAAATTAATTGGTCAACTCATAAAGTCAATATTGAGTATAGACTAACACAAGTCATAGCGGTTCTATATCATTTACTCGACATGGTTTCTTCCATGTACTATGATATTAGCTTTCTACTCAACATAACTCGTAAGTATCAATAATGGTCCACATAAGTATCTCAAATTTGAGATAAAATTTTGTTTTATTAATGTCAACATTCATGTATACTAAAATGACAAAACAAGATATATCAATTAGAAATAAAACATAATGAGCTCTTAATGTCAATTGTTCATCATAAGCTTGTTAGAGCCTTTCAATGATCTCATATTCATGTAACGTTCAATGAATGTTTTAGAGAAGATCATTTGTGTAACGGATCCGAAATCATAAGATTGATTCCATTATGCTCAATTGACATCTTTGTTTCTAAAGTTCTTCTTAACGATAAATACTTTCATTCCATATGTTTTAGCAACTTTGGAATATCCATCGTTTTAAAGAAGAACAATGCAGCGGAATAATCATAATAAGTTTTCAGCGACTTGACATTATTGTCAACTTATTTCAAGTCCTGAAATTAAACTCCACATTTAATGTCCTTAAATTGTAGCTTCAAATCATGCCACAAGTTAACTTTAATAGTGAATGTAGTTTTTAGAAACTTCTTCACAATATTGCATGACACAATATCCCTGACTAAGAAACGTAAAAGTCAAAGTGAACTTTTTTGCATCATATAATCATCTTAATCTGAATCTATATTTAATTACATCTAAGTAATTAAATTTTCGATAAGTAAGCACGAGTGCTTTAGTTCATTAGAATACCTTATAATATTTCCTTATGCAACATTCTGGTCATTCATTTATGAATCACTTCAATAATGACCAAGCATTCTAACAGTAAGACTTATATTTGGTATTTATACAATCTTGTATATCTTAAGCTACCAATAATATACATATAAGGAATATTGTAGTACGTTCCAATTCATTATTGGAAATTGCATAAGATTAAACTTATCTCCCTTCCGGATTGGAACGTTCTCTACAAACACTTTTCCATCCATAACCTCTATTGAACTTTATTAACATATACTTACAGAGACATCTTTAATTGTCTCATCATATGTTTTATTCTAAAGTTCTTTGAGAGAAATTTATTGGTTTCACATAATAAACCAAGATCATCAGTTGCAAGCAAGTTTATCATCAAGTATAGAATTAATGTGCTCCCACTAACTTTCAGATATATATGTACACCGTTTATGATATTTTTCTTAAATCCAAAAGATATCTTTATAGGAAAGCATGCTTAAGTTTGTATGTTAATTCTTTAAGTTTACACGCCATGTGATATTTTCCTTTAATGGAAAAAAAAACTTGAGTTGATCTATTTAACTTGATCTTCCACCAAATCACCTTTAAGAAAAGCAGGCATAGCATTTATTTGGTGCAACTCTAAGTCATAATGAGTTACCAAAGCCATGATAATTCTAATAGAGTCTTGTAAAGAAATAATTTGTTATATCTCCTTATAATTATGTCATCTTTTTGAGTAAAATCTTTAGCAACAACTCTAATTTTATATCTTTGGAAATCGCCATCATAAAGATACATCCGTTTCAAATTCTTTTATAACTCTTTGGCAATTCTAACAAGATATTAAATTTCATTATGAGCCATTGATTTCAACTCGCCTTTCATTGAATTTACTCATTTAATAGAATTAGTACTTCCATGACTTATTCCAAAACTGAAATTTTAGCTTTTATTATAATGTCAAATTTAGCTCATTTTATTATACCACATATGCAATCGTTAAAAATAACGGATATATTGTCCTTCAGATATTCTTAATGCTATTTGATGTGATATATCAAATGAAAGCTCATTGATAATTAATTTAGTAAAATCAGATTCATTAAGAGGGTAGAATAACTTATATGTTGTCCTTAAAAGTTGTTTGACTATTCGACAACTATATAACAACTTTAGAAGAAGTTTAGATAAATGTATTTTCAAATTCTCCACCCAACTTCTTCAATAATCACATTTCATGGTTTCATACTCCCACTGATTTTACAATTCTTAATGAATTTGACATTCTAGTTTTAAAATTCTTGTACTATGTTTAAGATCATAAAATCCATACCCTTTAGACTTCAAGGATAATTTATAAAGAAATCACTTTAGTTTCTTATATCCAAATTCTTTATATGTGGATATAAATCATAATCCCGCCGGGCAATTTAAAACATTCAACTGCCTAAGATCGAGTTTTTCTATAAGTTCATAAGGTGTTTTGAAAATTGTTTTACTAAAAACTCGACCATCACGTAAGTGGCAGCTTTAAATGTATAAATCCACAAAATATGGGTATAAATTAATCATTCAACATACTTATAACCATATTTAATAAAGTACGATTATGTCATTCTGCTACACCAATTTATTATGGTGTGCAACATTTAGTATAAATGTCAGTTTTTCCTGTAATTAAGTGATTGCGCATGATAATCCATCACACTTTCCATAAAATTCATCACTTCTTCCAATCTTTGTAATTTTCACTTTTCTATCTAATTTTCTTAACATCATTAATAAATGCTTATCGAGCATTTATAGAATGAGAATTTTCTTGCAAAGATAAATATAATCATAATGTGAAAAATTAAAATTAAAATTAAAAATGATGGAATATTATTATTCCTTTAAGAAGGGTATTATCATAAGTTTCACATTTAGCGGTGTAAACTATTATAAGAAGTTGTGTAGTTATCGTGACTCTATTCTTTGTGTGTTTTATTTGCTTTTCTTTAATGCAATTCACACAAATATCAAGATCAGTAAAAGCCTATCTCATGAAAGACTTTATTCTTAATTAATCTTTTTGGAATAATTCTTTTGAAAAGTTTTCCCAAACATTAAAGCCACGTTTAGTTCAAACTTCATTACTTTAAAACGAACATAATGTTTAAATTTTAAATTGTTTCTTAAACCTTCTTTCCTTTTGAACCATCATTAAATTACGTGAATTTAATTCACATTCCATTTGTCTTTCATGGTGTTATAGTTTATTAGGAATAGGTCATACTTAGAAGGTAATGAATTTGTAAACTACGTTCATTATGGAAGGCTTTAATCTTGTTGCAATATTTATTATCTTTAATGATGAGTTCATGTGTGCCATGAAAATCATCAAACTTTATGGTAGTTAAAGTAGTCATTAGCATCTCATCAAGAGATTTATTAGTAATTTAGGTATGTTAGACTTAATTTATTAGTCTCATTCATTCGCATAAACATTATGCCCAGTCTGTTTGATCTAACCCGAGCATTATAGTCAGATTACTTAGCTTTATTGCTATTACAAAGCAAATGAGCAATTTATCTTGAAGTGATAAATAAAATCCAAAACACTTTGGTGAAATTAGATTTATCCACACTATTTAAATTACTTTGATCTATTTTGTAATGGAACAGATGCATCATGCGAATAGAGACTAAATAATATAAGTAATTTTAAGAATAAGAATAATATAATTTATTCCTATAAATACCTTGAGTAATTTAATAATAGATTCAGGATCGAAAGCAATAAATGTATATTGAAGTTCTCCTTTGGGTGATACAACAATATACAATCATAATCATAATGATGTTTTCAAATATAACATAATTTGATAATTAAATATTTTCATTAAAACTATTTTGTCATCTTTGGACATACAAAACAGTTTGTCATAATATATTAATTATCAATTTATCTTCATATTCATGAATTATAAAGACTAGCAATCACCTTTGGGTGAATTTAAAGTCTTATAATTGTGAAATTTTTAATAACCCATATAATAATTCTCTTTATTCAAGCATCACTTAAATATGGGAAATTAAAATTTAACTATACGATTTAATTTTATTATTCTTTCAGATCAGACCACTTTGGTGATTAACAGACCAACATTAAATAAATTTAAATCATAAAATCATTCATTATAATCTTATCAAAGTTTATCATAATAGATTATACTCAATAGGAAAGTGAGTAATAATCAAATCATTATTAATCTTATCAAAGACTCTTAGATTATACTCAATAGGAAAGTGAGTAATAATCAAATCATTATTTCATAAATATTCATAAATCACAGTCAATATCATTAATTAAAATCTTAAGACTGCCATCATATATATACATAATATATCCATATATATCACATTAATAAAGATATCATGTATAATTTGTATTCATATTATAATAAATTTGGCATCTTAACATTATAAATGCCATGAGCACTCAAACATACATAACATAAGTGAGATATTTTAATTCCAATAAATTAGTATCAATAATAACATAATCTTTAATTATTATCAATAATAATATAAGTCATAAACGTTAGTGATGGATCGATTTCATAACATTATTAAATCACTTTAATTGGAAAGTTTGAGGAATACATGAGTCACTTTATTATTATAATTATGTTAATAACTGGCATTAAAATGTGATATTCAAGCCATTTTATGAATAAGGCATGTTGATTTATTGACTGTAATTAGTTGTTATTATTCTTAATCAGTCATTATACTCCCCAAAATTAAAGGGAGTCATGTAATTTTATATTAAAATCTCATGACATAATTAACTTTCATATCTTATGCTGACATAATTAACTTCCATAATCAATCTTTAATTGTTCAGTCCCAAAAACTAAATAGGGCAGTTGACATTTTCTTAATATGGAAATCATATCACTATAATTTTCGCATGAGTCATTAGATTTCAATATATCAATTTAATAATCATGTAAATTTTTAACGTGAATCAACTCATTATAATTACTTTTTCACATCACTTTAATACATGATACATAAAACATAATATTCACACATCATAATATATTGATAATAAAGTGTAAATTAAAATTGAGATAATTTGATTATAGAATACATCTCACATCCAATCAAGAACGTAATACGTGAATTTACTACATCCAAATTTAATGTTAATTATTCGATGAAAAATCATGAGATGCAAAAACATGCTCTGATACCACATGTAAGCATAATTTCATAAACAATTAATTTATTAATTGACATGGATCTTAGATCTTCATGATTTTCACACCACATAAACACGATTAGAAGACTTACCTTGAGACGCCACTAATGGCGGTCCTCCAACGATACGTTCCTGTCAATTACGATGGGAACTAGTTTCTCTCTCTTCACCCCTTTCTTTATGGCACAGTACGTAAGACTTAATGTGATAGAGAATTAATAAAACTGTGTCTCTTTTATAGGTGGAGAGAGGACCAGATCGGGATATTAAATCTTTATCAAATCACATTCTATCAATGTGATTGTTATCCATAAATATATATGACCTTATTTATCTCATATATATTGTTTATTTAAACCATATCATTATTTAAGATATTTGATCATAATAAATATCTTATATATATTTATTATTAATGGCAGTAGGCCATAATTATCTTACACTCCTCCCCTGTTCTCAATCAAACCTCCACGGAAGCAATTCGCGATGGAGGTTTTGCCCCTTCTGTCGGCCGCGCCTATCTGCGAAATATCCAGCCGCTGGAGATACTTTTCCCCTTTCTGCCAATGAGTTCACTGCCTAGGGCTTCCGATTATTTTGATGTTGTACATCCAGTGACAGCCCCTATTTCCAGTTAGCCGCCACCGTCCGCTAATGCGTGGCCATCTAAGACGTGACCTTCCAGTTGCTGCCGCTGTCCTTAGTGCCTAGGGCAGTTTCCTACTCTTGCCACCGTCCTTTCAGTAGCCCTATCCCTGCCGGCAAGCCCCTGGCCGATCCATGGCCTGTCAATACCGGATTCCCTTCCTAGGGCTTCCGCCGTGATCCCATCGTCTGTGTCAACAACGTTCATCGATTATTCCCAGCAATCGGTGTCGGCATTTATTCATCCTTCGAATTCTATTGGTGCGAACTGGTGTACATTAGATTACTCTCTTTTGGGTAATTCTGATTTTCTTAATTACTTCTCTTGGAAGGTTTGAAGATCAACAAGAAAATATTTTTTGGACTCGATTTGTCCAAATTTTCGAAGGTGTACTCTGCTATGGGTATGGCTTCATATGCCTATACCCCCTTTCTTGTGAATCTTAAGCAAGAACTTGGTGAAACACTCAAGAACTCACACTTGGATGATTGATCACTCACGTTTCACTCTCGAATTGATTGATGAATGAAAAATGAAATGAAAGAGATCAACACAAAGATGTATAGTGGTTCGGCGTAAGCCTACATCCACTTTGAAGGAAAGATCACTCACTAAGATGAATACAATACACTTAAGGAAGATGATGATGAACTTATGCACATAAACCCTAATGTGCTTTCTCTTAACTTGTAAACTGATATGTTGCTTTCTTAATGCTTTAAACTGCCATCATTCTGCTATATATGATCAGCAAATTTAACAAACTGATGCATGTGTGATCCCACGTGAATTAATCAGTTCGCTGAACAAACTAACTACCTCAACTAACTTGATTCCATTAGAATGCATGGTTGAGATGTAATCTGATCTGATGGTTGCTCTCCTTCATTCAGCTGGTACAGCTGATCCTTATCAACACTAACGTACCAATCATCATCTTCCACGTGTTACTGCTGCATGATACCTCACACACAAAGCATGTAGGCTACAACACAACAATACTCCACCTTAGACTGCATCAACACAAGCTTGTAATCTCCTCCATCTTGCTGCTATTTAAGGTTGCAGCCACCTTTCCTTTCTTACTTAGTTCAGATGAACCAACTTCTTACACAGTTCATACTTCTGAACTGGTAAAGCTTTTGTGAACATGTCAGCCGGATTATCAGCAGTTTTGATCTTCTTGACAGCAACCACTCCTCTATCTATCATGTCCCTTATAAAATATAACCTCACATCAATGTGCTTGGTCCTTTCATGGTACCCCTGATGCTTGGAGAGATGCACTGCACTCTGATTGTCACAATACACCTCAACTGAATCTTGCTCAACTCCAAACTCACTCAATATACCTGTCAGCTATACACCCTCTTTGATTGCTTCAGTGAGTGCAACACATTCTGCCTCTGTTGTTGATAAAGCCACTATATGTTGATGTGTTACTTTCCAGCTTACTGCAGTACCAAATAGGTTGAATACATAACCAGTAAGTGACTTTCTAGTATCAAGATTTACTGCATAATCAGCATCAACATATCCAACTACTGCCTTATCCCATGTTGCCATTTTCTGAAACTTCAAACCTGTTGTGATGGTACCTTTAACATACCTGAGAGCCCACTTCACTGAATTCCAATGTAGTGGACCTGGATTGCTCATAAATCTACTAATCATGCTCATCACATAAGCTAAATCCGGCCTGCAACATACCATTGCATACATCAAATTGCCGACAGCACTAGCATAAGATATGTTGCTCATCTCAATTTTCTCTTGATCTGTCTGAGGAGCTTGGAGTAGTGACAGACTCACTCCTTGCTTTGCTGGTGTTGTTACTGTTTTACTGAGATTCATATTGTATCTCTTCAACACTTTGTCCAAGTATGATTCTTGAAACAACTTCAATTCTCCAGCTAATCTGTTTCTCTCAATCTGCATACCAAGGATCATCTTTGCTTCTCCTAGATCCTTCATATCAAACTCCTGCTTAAGTATTTCTTTTACTTCATCTATACCATCTTGATCCTTACAAGCTATAAGGATATCATCTACATACAACAATAAGTATATATAACATACTTCCTTGAACCTAACATAGACACAGCTGTCATGTAAGCTCCTGCTAAATCCATTTGATGTAATGTAATCATCAAACTTCAAATACCACTGTCTTGGACTCTGCTTCAGACCATACAAAGACTTCAATAGTAAGCAAGCCTTATTCTTATCACCTTCAACACTTACACCATCAGGAATCTTCATGTAAATATCTTCTTCTAGGTTTTCATGCAAGAATATTGTAGTGACATCCATCTGATGTAACTCAAGATCAAACTGAGTTACTAATGCTAACAAAATTCTGATAGAACAATGCTTAACAACAGGTGAAAATATCTCATTATAATCAACACCTTCTTTCTGTGAAAAATCCCTTGCTACAAGCTTTGCCTTGTTCCAAACACCTCCTTCTTTGCTTGTAACAGGCTTCTTCTTATAAATCCATTTACAACTTACTAACTTCTTATTCTTTGGTCTGTCAACAATCTGTCAAGTCTTATTCTTATGTAATAATAACAGCTCTTCTTCCATAGCAACTATCCACTTGTTATTCTCATTTTCTGATATAGCTTCATCATATGTACTTGGCTCATATGTTTCTATATCAGATGCAACATACAATGCATATGACCCCATATCAGCTTGAATGTATCTTACTGGGGCTTTGATTTGTCTTCTTAACCTATCCCTGACAAGTTGATAGGAACTTAAATCATACCTTGAGCTAGATGAGCTAGGTGAGCTATCTTCCTTATTCTGGTCAGCATTGTTATCCTCTTCATTATATTGCTGTACTTCCCTTCTTGCTTGCTCCACCTGAGGCTCATCAAAGTCTGTAGTGATAGATACTACAGAATTTCTTTCAACCAATGTCATCTTCTTTTCACTGAATGTGACATCTCTGCTAACAATAAACTTGTTAGCTTCATAACACCACAGTCTATATCCTTTTACTTCTTTGGGGTATCCAACTATTACACATTTTACTGCTCTTGGTTCCAACTTATCTTGCTTCACATGAGAGTAAGCTTGACATCCTATTACTCTCAAATAGCTATAACTAGGAGCCTTTCCAGACCACACTTCTTCAGGTGGTTTGAATTTTAAAGCTGCTAATGGACATAGATTGATCAGATAGGTTGTTGTAGTCACAAGTTCACCCCAAAACCCTTTTATAAATCCTCCATTACTCAGCATACATCTTACTCTTTCTAACAATGTCTGATTCATCCTTTCTGCAATACCATTTAGTTGTGGAGTTCCAGGTGTAGTCTTGTGCCACTTAATTCTCTTTTCTCTGCAGAAGGCATTAAACTCTTCTGAAACAAACTCAAGTCCATTATCTGATCTCAAACATTTCAGTTTCTTTCCTGTTTGATTCTCCACCTCAGCAAGCCATTCCTTAAATGCAGTGAATGCTTGATCCTTTATTTTTAGGATCTTAACCCATAGCTTCCTAGAGTAGTCATCTATGAAGGATATAAAATATCTTCCTCCTCCAATAGTTGGATTTCTTGATGGTCCCCATAAGTCTGTATGAACATACTGAAGCTTCTCTGATGAAGTATGTTCTCCTGAACTAAATTTTAACCTCTTTGCCTTACTTAGAATGCAATCTTCACATTGATCCATCTTGCAGGTTAAGCTTATGTCTAGTAATTTTTGTCTTGCTAACTCTTGTAACCCTCTTTCACTTACATGAGCTAGTCTTCCATGCCACAGGTGAACATCTTCTTGATCTTGTGAAGTGTTCAATTGTCCAGAAACAACTGATCCTTCAAGAAAGTAAAGATCAGAGCTATTAACACCCCTCATTACTACTGACTTATTCTTTATGATGGTGAGTACACCTTTCTTCACATAGTACTCACATCCCAGAGAGTCTAACATTCCTAATGATATCAGGTTTCTTCTTAACCCTGGTACATATCTTACATTTGTGAGCAACTTTATAGTACCATCAAACATTTTAAATTTGACAGAACCAATACCCTCAATCTTGATGGCTTGATCATTGCTTAACAAGACTGATCCCTCATGATATGGTTTTAATTTAGTAAACCAATCCTTAACTGATGTCATATGGAAGGTGCAACCTGAATCTAGCACTCACTGATCTGACACTTTACAAAAAACAACAACCAAAGCTTCAATGTAATCTTGATCCTTATTACCTTTATTTTCAGTTACCTGATTTGCATGGATACTTTGATTTCCACATTTTTCTGCAATCTTCCTGGCCACCATTGCTTTCTACTTATGACATTGCTTCTTGAAATGACCAGGCTTGTTGCAGTGGAAGCAGTTATTATTTTCTTCATCTGCTGATGTACCTTGATTACTCCTTTCATGTTTCTTCTTATCAACACCAGCCTTCTTATCATTCTTGTTCCACTTGTTCTGTTTGTTGGCAGCAAGTCCTTCCCCAGCAACTGTATTATCTGATGTCTTATGGAGCACCTTTGCTTTGATTGCAAGAATCACTTGCTCCAGGGAGATTGATTCAACATTCTCATATAACAGTGTGTCTCTCAACCCTTCAAAGGATTTAGGAAGAGCTGACATCAATATGACAGCCTTATCTTCACTTGACAGTGCTACATCAATGTTTTCTAAATCATCAATGATCTTATTGAAATCATCTAGTTAGCTTAGTATGGACTTATCTTCTGAAACTTTGAAGGAGTAAAGCTTCTGCTTTGTATACAGCCGGTTTGCCAAAGTCTTCACCATGTAAAGATCAGCAAGCTTCTTCCACATATCCCTTGCAGATACTTCTTTTGAAACTTCCCTTAAGGCTTTATTACCTAAGCATAGAATGATTGCACTTCTGGCCTTTGATTGTTGATCTTCATCTGCAGCTAGTGCAACTGCATCCACAGCAGCTGCTTGATTTTCTGGAAGTGGTTTGATGACATCAGCCAACCTTGTTGGATCAATATGGCCTCCATATTCATCCTCCACAAACTGAAGTCAACTTTCTCTGAAAACTTCTCCACATCAAACTTGGTTGTAACCATGATTCTTCCCTTCTGATCTGATTACTTGTGGCTGCTTTTTCTTCCCACAGACGGTGCCACTTCTTGTGAATCTTAAGCAAGAACTTGGTGAAACACTCAAGAACTCACACTTGGATGATTGATCACTCACGTTTCACTCTCGAATTGATTGATGAACGAAAAATGAAATGAAAGAGATCAACATAAAGATGTATAGTGGTTCGGCGTAAGCCTACATCCACTTTGAAGGAAAGATCACTCACTAAGATGATTACAATACACTTAAGGAAGATGATGATGAACTTATGCACATAAACCCTAATGTGCTTTCTCTTAACTTGTAAACTGATATGTTGCTTTCTTAATGCTTTAAACTGCCATCCTTCTGCTATATATGATCAGCAAATTTAACTAACTGATGCATGTGTGATCCCACGTGAATTAATCAGTTCACTGAACAAACTAACTACCTCAACTAACTTGATTCCATTAGAATGCATGGTTGAGATGTAATCTGATCTGATGGCTGCTCTCTTTCATTCAGCTGGTACAGCTGATCCTTATCAACACTAACGTACCAATCATCATCTTTCACGTGTTACTGCTGCATGATACCTCACACACAAAGCATGCAGGCTACAATACAACACCCTTTGTTGATACAGGATGTCATAGTTGTCTATTTTTGTTAATGGACTCTGTTCGATTTTGGTAGAATTAGAGGCGATGAGTCCTTTCCATTTTACATCTTTGGTTTGTGCCGTCATTTTGGGATTTCTTTATACCAATCGATGCTTATTGCAAATAGTTGTTGAGGTTGTGTTGTGAATCCAACCTAGTACCCCTGCTCAACTATGATTACTTTCTGTATATCGCCTCTTATTCATTTTGAAGCTTCTCTTTAACTTGTTTCCTGTTTCTCCCATCTTTTACATAGGAGCTGCCAATACATATCATAACTTGATGCTTATTGTTCATGCCAGAAAGTTATTTCCTCCATTTTTAAGGTTTAATCCAAAGAGAAGATACATTATTCAATCGTTTGTGCTCTATTCTTAAGTCCTCAAGAAACATTAATCAATCGTTTGTGACTGATAAACCTTACTGGCTTACCAATCTTTGATCTCCACTAATTGTGGTAAATTAAAAATGTATATTTGATTCTTTGTGAATTCCATTTTTAATACCTTCATTGCTGAATTTAATGCAGATTGTTTGAACAATTGTAATAGGCATAGTGCCTTCTATAATTGCATCTGCTACATACCACGTTGCTTTGGACTTGTATTATTCCACTGAAATCAATTAATTCTGGATTTTGCCAAAAATGAAGAACCAATTTTGATGTTTCTCCATTTTTAATTGAAAGAAGATATAATTAAAAGAAGATATCCTTAAATAGACATTAGTTAAATATAAAACTCGTAACCCTAAATCCTATAAAAATAAGGATAACAATATAATATTAAAAATATGAAATCTTTGTAAGTCCTGTATGCTTTAAACAAATTTATAAAAATTTGCAAGTACTATAAATTTTAAAAAATTTGCAAAATGATCAAAATTGAAAAAATAAAAATTTATGGGACTTAAATTTTTAAATTAAAATTGTTTTTGTTGTTATATATATCGTAATCAATTTTGTTTAATCTAATAATAGTTATTTTAGTGAAGATCTATACAAAAAATAATAAGGGGTTACAAAAATATTTTATTTATATTTAATCAATGCATACATTAAACGAATAAATTAATTTTATCAGGTTAATTGTTTGATGAAATTATTTTATATTTGAACATGTAGTTGGTAAGCTTTTTATTTTTAGACCTATAACTTTTCTTCTTCTTCTTTTTTATTTATTTTATTTTTTTTTATTTTGGTCATCTTACAAAAGCTATTCTCAAATTTATAGAACTTACACAGTCCTATAAATCTTCGAAAGGCTTCTAAAATTTGCAAAAATATATTGACAAAAAAACTAAAAATTTTACAAATTTTTGAACCACATTGTTGGAAAACTAACGTTCATACACAGGGAGAAATCATACCTTTCTCCTGGAGTTCTCGTTGCAGCGGAAGAAAAACGTACGAACCTGTTGGTACTCACGTTGTTAAACCGTGATCTCTGGATCAATCCTCCAACACGGGGTTGAGAGAATATATTTCCAAGAATGTGTATTAACTGTGGAATATGATGACTGATTTTTCACGTTGTGATTTTCGGAAGAAGAAATTGCGAGAGGGAATTATATTCCAGCGTTGAGTTCTGCGTTCTGAAACGCGTTCAACTTCTTCATGCAGATTTCTGTTTTCGCAGTATAAATTCCCAGAAGATGGGAGTTAAGAAACTACTTTTTAACTCCCTCATCTCTGCATTATCCACTTCCTATGTGGAAATAAATAATAATAAATAATTATTATTTACATCTCCCACTCACATATGAAGTCTAAAAGTCGTCTGACTCATATTCTTCATGAATCATATTCTCGCACAGATTAATACATCGTGTGACCCACGAGATATGAGTTTTAATCGCCATACACTTGTTAGAGATATATAGCAACTCAACTAGTTTATCAATGAAACTCAACAAGCTCGCTATACCCCAGAACTCTTGAACATTTAACATAAGTTGACATATCTCTTTTTTAATCCCTGAATTTTGTCAGAGCATATTCAACCATTTTGCAAAAATAACCATGTATTCATAATCAAGACACTGCTTGATTGACTAGTCAATGAATCACAATAGTATATGTTAAATTAAGACGTTCTTCCCATCTTACTAAGTATCTACAGTCTACCACTATAGCTGCTTTCCTAGACATGTACCGCATCACCGTTATTAACCATAGCTATTTTTGTAGCATGCTAAAGTAGCAACACCAAAGTGAAGACTTAGAATATAGTAGAAAGTCATAAGGGTAACCAATATATAAGGACTCATACTTTTGAGAAAATAAGGATTATTTTCTCAATCCTGTTGGGGTCAACTTTGCACATGTCGTTTTTCTAAAACACATGTCACAATGTCTTTAACTTCCTTCCAAGAAAGTGTATGTCGTATTTCATTTAATTTAGACATCGTGTAAATCAAAGTTCAAGTGTGTCCCATACACTTAACCTGGATATCCTCCCTCCAACGTATAGGATCTCCGTCGATTTAGCTTTATAACAAGCTGGATTAGATTCGTGGCGAAATCTATCCCGATTACATTAGCTATCGTAATCTCACCTCTGCGTTCCCACTGAGCCAGAGGCGATTACTCGTATGAGAGAGTCAATCATAACTTGCCGACATACTATTATATGTGAACCATCACATATAATTTATAAAACATATATGTATAGTTAAGCCATTAAATATTCCATTAAAATATATAAACATATTCTATTCGTTTTAAATCCTTTGCAAACCCAATCCCTTTACATGTATTCTGTATACATATCTAGGAATTGGTTTGGTAAAAAAGATCTGATAACATCAAACGAGTAGAAATGTAACTAAGAATCACTTTCTTCTTATCTACTATATCTCTAACAAAGTTGAACTTCATGTCAATGTGTTTGGTCTATCCATGATATTTGGGATCTTTTTGTGTAAGCAATAACCGCCTAATTATCACAATTAATTAAAACCAGCTCCCACTAGAGTGTGAGACCTCCAAATGTTCCATGAATCTTCTAACCAAATTGCCTCTTGAACTGTAGACGCATATGCCACAAACTCGGCTTTCATTAGTGGACAGTGCTATTCAAGTCTGTTTATTGCTACACCATGAGATTGCTCTATTGTTGAGCAAATAGACATAACCAGGAGTTGATTTACATTTATTTAAATCACCACTCCAGACAAAATCTATATACTCAGTGTACTGTTATTCCCTTGATAACAGATAGAATAGTCTGCAGTCAATCACATTGGCATATGGTACTCTGGCCATTTCATTCTTTTCATCTTGAGTCTTGGGACATATCTGCTAACTCAATAATTCGTCTTTCACAATGAGAGTATCAATAGGTTTGCAGGTGTCCAATTTTGTACCGTTCTAAAAATTTCTTGATGTAAGTCTCTTGAGACAAACCCAATAATTTCTTTGAACGATCCTTATGGATCTACACACCAAAGTATGTACTCTGCTTCACCCATATCTTTCATTTCAAAATTTAAAGACAACCATCCTTTTATGGTTTCAAGATACTCTTTTGTTATTTTCAGCTAGAAATATGGCATCCACATACAAGGATAGAATCACAAAACAATCATTGGATCGTTTAAAGTAAACACAGTGGTCTTCGTTTATCATAACAAAGTTATATGAGATGATCGTAGTGTGAAATCTCAAATACCACTGTCTAAAGGATAGTTTGAGTCTATAGAACAACTTCTTCTATCTACAAACTTTATCCTCTTGACCTCGAAGAATAAATCCTACAGGCTGTTGCATGTAGATTACTTCTTCTAATTCTCTACTGAGAAATGCGATCTTAACATCCATTTGCTGTAATTCTAAATCCATACTAGCCACTATAACCAACAGTAGACGAATCAAAGTAAACCTCACTACAGGTGAAAAGGTTTCCACGTAATCTATACCCTTGTTGAGTATAACCTTTTACCACCAAGTGAGCTTTCTACCTCTCTATTGAGCCATCAACATTTCTTTTGATTTTGAAAATCCATTTATTCTCAATTTCCTTTCGTCCCTTTGGAAGATCTACAAGTCCCCAGACTCGATTTGACTTCATATACTCCATCTCCTTTTTCATCCATTTCTCCTTTGCCGGACAAGTTAGAGCTTCTTTAATGTTTCTGGGCTCTTCCTCATCAGCAAGAAAAACATCTCAACTTTCTGGTGAAATCAAGAAGGCATGTCCTTCAATGTCATAATGCATTTTAGACACATGTTTCCTAGAACTTTTCGAGATGAGATAACTTATGATGGTCTTCTGTAGAAAAATACTCTCATTGGGAATCACCTGATTCTCAATCGGCAAATATCTATCAAGATCCACACCATCAACTATCAAGATCCCCACCATCAGCTTATTACTCCCACTTGGATCTTGTAGGTATTGTTTTTCTACTATCTCGAAAACAGGTCCAGCATCCCTGATGCCTCTTATACTAAGAAATTCAGTTTCCAGAAAATGAGCATTATGTTATTCTGTCTCAGTTAAGCTCCCATCGTGATCTCCTATGAACATGTAACCCTTAGAATTCGAAATATCTTATGAAGATACATTATTTTGCCTCTAGGACCCAACTTTCCATACTGACTCGATGAATCATATACGTAAGTTGCTGACCCTGAAGCTCTAAGGTTACTCAAGTCAGGTTTTCTACCCGTCCAAAGTTCATATGGAGTCGAAACAACTGACTTAGAAGGCACGCGATAAGCACATAAGCTCCCGTAAATAACGCATCTCGTTATAATAGCTTGTGCCATCATGGATCTTACCATCTCCAACAAAGTCCTATTCCTTTTCTAGCAACACCATTTAGTTGAGGTGTATAAAGAACAGTTAATTGTCGGATTATACCATTTCATTATAAAATTTCTTGAATTGTTCTGATAGATATTCACATCTTCTATCAGTTCTTTAGAACTTTGATAGACTTGTCTTTTGATTTTCAACTTCACTCAAATATCGTCTAAAACAATCCAATGCTTCAGACTTATGAGATATCAAATAGACATCCAAAACGTGAATAATCATCAATGAACATAATGAAATAGTGTGCTCCATGTCGTGCTCTCACATTTACAGAATCACATATATCGGAATGGATTACTTCTAATGAAGATTCAGACATAATAACTTTACCAAAAAGTTTCAAGTCATTTTGCTAGCAAGATAATGTTCACATTTGGATAATTCAACTTTAGAAGAAAAACTCAACAATCCTTCTTTCACAAGTCTATTCATCCTATCTTGCCCCATATGACCTAATCTAGCATGCCAAACATCATTCATATTTGCATTACTAGAAGAATGAGCATTTAGCGAATATGAATAATCATCATAATAACTAAACGTCATTCTATTACAATTTAAAACCATAAAGCTATCAGTTATATGTCCAGATGCATAACAAGTATCATTTATACTCATTATCATAGTGCCTTTAGAGACATATAACTAAAATTAAGTAGAACTGAAACAAAAATTAAATTTCGCGTGATTTTCCGGAGCATATAGAACATCATGTAGGATAATGTCCGGACCATCATCAAGATCCAATATGCAAGTCCCAAGTCCTTTTGACTTCAACTCATGCATTGTTTCCCACATATTTCTACTTAGTCCCCTTCGGAACATGGCGAAAATCTACAAAAAAACTCCTATGTCTCTCGTCACATGATCCGTTGCTCCTGAGTCTATAATCTTCAAAGGATAAGAATCAGATAGCCAGACAGTACTCAAGACATTAATTTCATACAAAACAGAATAAGATGAATCCACCTTTACCCACCTAGGATCAGGGCATTCACGAGCATAATGACCAAACTTACTACAATTGTAACATGGCATCTTGCTTTTATTTTTCTTATTCGTTTTGTCACACTTGTTTTCCCTTTTCTGTTCATCAGTTTTGTAGTTGAATTATTGTCAGGCTTACCACCACTACCATCAGATCGTCTTCTCTTCTTTTCCTTCTTTCAATTCCTTTTCTTTTGAAGCCTGAAGCTCCTTTAGAAGTAGAACTGGCAAAAAAGGTCCCAGAAGAAGGCTTTGAGGCTCCGAGCCTCTCATCTTCTAACTCAACATGACAAGAAGCATCATTAAAAGTTCAATTCTTTTATAATGCATCAAGTTGACTTTGAGACGTTTCCAACGATCTGGTAAAGAGTGGAACAGGGCTTAGATTTATTGTTCATCAGAGAGTATATGACCGGCAGTCTTAAGTTCGATTATCATATTAGACATCTCCCTGAGATTTTGTCTAATGTTATGATCAGGTTTCCTTTTGAAGGTGTCAAACTTAATAGTCTACTGCCTAAGCCTTATAACCGATGTACCACCATATCTCACGCAGATATACCCAGATATCATGAGTGGTGGGATGTTGCTCACATTCATGGATCATTGCATCGATTATTGAGCTTACAAGAATACCTCGTGCAAATGGAATTTTCCCTTTCCATGCCTGGTATGCTCCTTGGTCACACCTCCTTTGGTTTCCAATACCCACGCTTGGATAAGCCATCACTTGGTTTATAAAATCCAATGTATCTTGTTCATACAATATGTACCAAATTTTATGACGTCTGTGTCATAATTGTCACTATTGAGTTTCTCACCTTTGTGCAACTCAACGATAATAGATTTCGATGTTCATTTCTTTGTTAGAGATTATAGTGATTCAGTATGTTATTAATGTTTTATTAAGTTTTACGTTAAGCCAAACACAGACATCTCAATAAATAACACAAGACTTGATCTTGAAAAATAGCTCGGAGTCTACTAATCATCAATCTCATCAAGTGTCACAATACTAGATTCTTGCTTCAAAACATAAAACACATTGTTCAAGTAATCAACAATAACATTGAACAACCACTTATAAACAGAACTTAAACAACCATTCACAATAGCAAAATGTCCAAGTCTGACAAGTCATGAACATTAAAATTCTAATGAACTTCTTGAGTTTCCAATTAGAAATACAATTGAAATAAACTAGCGATAAATATCAATTGTATCTCTTAATTTATCACTAGATTCAAAATAACGTTCACAATCAAAATCTTTAGTCCCCCCATTAAAGACAGCTCGACCTAGAGGATCTATATGAGGATTCTTTATCTGACGTTTGTCTCGACCACTAAATCTCAAAAAATCAGAACGTCGAACCCTTCCCATCCTCAAGCAGGCTGATCTCAGTGCATGTGTCCTATCTTCTGCCTTAGAAGCATCAACCATATCAAGCATAATGAAATAACCATTAGGCTTCACTTGGTAAGTCTCCCACTGAGCCCAAAAATCCTTTTGTAGGTGGGGAGGCAAAGTGTTCGCCCAGGTCTGAGGACTAGTAATTTGAAAATACTCATCACTTGGAATCGTTTTACTATAAATCAAGCGCATCATCTGGTTGTAGAGTTCAAACAAAACAATTGCGTGGTCCCTTATGTTGTGTGTAGGCTTCATTTTATAATTCAAGAATTCATGGAGGACTTCATCTTTAGTCCTAATGTCTTCCTCTGAAATTATTTCCCGTCCTGACATACCTCTGAGAAAACGAGCAACCAAAAATAAACATACCAGTATTAGTCAAACTCTATCACATGAATTTCCTCTCCATTTAATGCATATGGAAACAACTTTCCAAGATGCAATAGGTATATTCACAAGTGAATCAGTCCAACTCACTTTGGCTACCATTTTCATAGGCTACATGAGTTTTGAACAATCTAACAACACTTAACACCATGAATTTAGAATTAAATGACATATTAAGGTGCTTTATTACCCAAAAATGTAACTGAAATAGCTACCCCGTGAGTTCGTATTCAACAAATATGTCATAAAATGAAGTAAAACCACACATACACACTAAAGATGACGTCAAACACTTTGAAAACATCACCATCGGAATCAACGCATCGAAAACAGGTCAGAACATGTCGGAGAACACCGAACAGTTGCCGGAAAATGCCGCAACGCGCCTCCACGCGCCGCCATGGACAAGCTGAAAGCTCACGCGCGGCTGGAAGCAAGCTGAGCTCTGGCGCGTGCAACACACGCGCCTACACCGGAGATGGTGTTTGCCGGCGCGTGTACCACACGCGCCTCGGCCGGTACGGCGCGTGGGTGTCACGCGCCACCGCCGGTGTGTCGTTACCGGAGCGTGTATACCACGCGCCTCTGCCTGCACCGTGTTCTCCGGTGGCTCCGGTCATGGGTTGACCCACTGGGCCGATCCGGTTCTGTTGGGTCTGACCCGGATCCGTCTGATTGACCCGGTCCGCCTTCAGGTTTTTCGAAATTATGATCAAGTCCCTAAACTTTATCGAATTTTCAAAAAACAACCCCTGAAGTTTTTGAACTTTTGCAGTTTAGCCCCAAGAACGAAAAAAACTTCAAAAATTC
This sequence comes from Pogostemon cablin, assembly GCA_023678885.1. Taxonomy (NCBI): domain Eukaryota; kingdom Viridiplantae; phylum Streptophyta; class Magnoliopsida; order Lamiales; family Lamiaceae; genus Pogostemon; species Pogostemon cablin. The sequence goes on from CM042999.1 coordinate 1,596,587, forward strand.
ATATCTTGAGTTTTAGGAGGCTAAAAAAATCACAAAAAATACTGTCGGACTCCTCTCAACGAGCCCTATCCAGTGGAATGAATAAAACATGCTTTTACTTGCACGAAAAAATGACAAAAAAATTCACCCTTGTAAGTTTCATGGTGAATCACATAGTCATGAACACATATGCACTGGAAAAGAAGTTAATCTTTCTTATACTCACATAAATAATCCATCAAAGTCATACAATTCACTAATCATGTAACTTCAAACAAAATCATGTGAGAATGTTTAAAAAACACAAAAGCAGAAAACTTAACGCAAAAATCCAGAGACAACATTAACGGAGTACTAACCATTGGCTCTAATACCAATGTTGGAAAACTAACATTCATACACAGGGAGAAATCATACCTTTCTCCTGGAGTTCTCGTTGCAGCGGAAGAAAAACGTACGAATCTGTTGGTACTCACGTTGTTAAACCGTGATCTCTGGATCAATCCTCCAACACGGGGTTGAGAGAATATATTTCTATGAATGTGTATTAACTGTAGAATATGATGACTGGTTTTTCACGTTGTGATTTTCGGAAGAAGAAATGGCGAGAGGGAATTATATTCCAGCGTTGAGTTCTGCGTTCTGAAACGCGTTCAACTTCTTCATGCAGATTTCTGTTTTCGCAGTATAAATTCCCAGAAGATGGGAGTTAAGAAACTACTTTTTAACTCCATCATCTCTGCATTATCCACTTCCTATGTGGAAATAAATAATAATAAATTATTATTATTTACACACATCAACAACCAATAACCAAATATTATTGAATTTTTTTTCACTTATAAGAACAAGGACAGGAACACTATGACCAACTTTTATTATTAGCATTACCAAGCAATCCATAATAAAAGGGGCAATCGATCACAAACAAATTAGCCAAGAGTACGACTAATAGATGCTTGGTTAAAAACGCTCAAGCAGGTCAATGTTGCTTCTGTTATTGTCATTAATGTTGCCTATTATGTTTACTTACCAGGAAACATACTCTCACAACTGGATATTAATATCATTCTAAATCCAACCCTAATATCCTACTTTGACACCCTACATAAACTTCGAATTCTTTAGGGCTACATATGCTTGGTTAAAGTTGCTCAAATGAGTCAATGTTGCCCCTGGTATTGCCATTAATGTTGCCTATTATATTTACCATATAAGGACACCTAATCTCACAATTGGATATTAATGACATGATAAACCCAACCCCTAAGACACTACTTAGGTACCCTACTTAATCCTTGAATCCTTTAGGGCTACAGATGCTTGGTTAAAAACGCCCAAGCATGTCAATGTTGCCCCTAGTGTTGCCTCTTATGTTTACCATATCAGAGGACCCCTCCTCTCGCAACTGGATATTAATGACATTCTAAACCCAATTCCTAAGACCCAACGTCGACACCTTACTTAAACCTCAAATTCTTTAGGACTAAATTATGAAAACTTTGCAAGTCCTATATGCTTTAAATGAATTTATAAGACTTTGCAAGTCCTATAGATTTTTAAAAAGTTTATGCGAAAAAAACTAAAATTGAAAAAATACAAAAGTTACATTAAATTTGTGAATATATGATAAAAAAAATTATTGTTATTATTATAAATGTTAGTCATCAATTTTGTTTGACCTAAGGATAATTAATTTTGTAAGGATCAACTAAAGAAAATTAAGTGTTATAAAATTATTTGATTTATACTTAATCAATTTCTACTTTAAACGAATAAAATTAAAATCATTAATTAATCTATTTTAGTGTTATGAGTTTTCAAAATTTTCAATTTTAGTCATTTGAGTCAATTTTAGACCTATATCTTCTCTTCTTTTTTTTTTGTTAGTTTAGCTCATTTTACAAAAAAAAAAATATATTCAATTTTATAGGACTTACAAAGTCCTACAAATCTTTGCAGGACCTCTAAAGGATAATTAATTATATTTTTATTATTCCAAGCGTAATTATCAAGTTTATATAATGTGATTGGTTCTAAAGCCTAAACCCACAACCATGGTTTAATATCAAGGATCGATTTACCGACCCAGACTTGTCTATAGCTAAGGCAACTAAAACGGCAATCCGATCGGTAACATACACCTGTTTAGTGAAAATCTACTAGACTTTAACACATAAGGCTCCAAGGGTCTGTTTCAATATTATCATCGAAATCCTTTTATAGGTGGTCATGGTTTAATATCAAGGATCGATTTACCAACATAGACTCATCTATAGCTAAGGCAACTGAAATGGCAACCCAACCGGCAACTTACACCTGCTTAGTGAATATCTCATTGGACTTAAACATATAAGGCTCCAAGGGTATACCATCTGTTTCTGTATTTTCATCAAAATTCTTTTATATGTGGCCTTGATTTAATATCAAGGATCAATTTATCGATCCAGACTCGCCTATAGCTAAGGCAACTGAGATGGCAACTCAAGGGGCAACTTACACCTGCTTAGGGAAATACATACTTGAACTTTTACATATTAAGGCTCCAAGGGTATACCGTCTGTTTATGTATTATAAGCGAAATCCTTTTATAGGTGGTCATAGTTTAATATCGAGGATCGGTTTACCGACCCAGACTCTTCTATAGCTAAAGCAACTAAAATGACAACTCAATCGGCAACTTACACTTTCTTAGTGAATATCTACTTGGACTTTAATACATACGGCTCCATGGCTATACCATCTGTATATATAAGTATTATAATCGAAATCCTTTTATATGTGGCCTTGTTTTAATATCAAGGATCGATTTACCGACCCAGACTTGTCCACATTCATTTGAATTTTAGTGTTCAGCCATGCTCATACTTTTTTCCAATACTCAATGATCAGAACCAACAAATAAAAACATCTTTAGATTGGTTCTTTACAATTATTGATATTAAATGCCAACTGTGACGTTGGGGCCAAATATGTTTCAATCCAATAAAAAGAATCACATAAGCAGGTGTAAGTTGCAAATTGAGTTGCCAGTACCATGGACGAGTCCGGGTCAATAAATAGAAATTCGATATCACACCAAGGCCACGTATAAAAGTTTTTAGTCCTTACTCCTCAAAACGAACACCTACTTAGTGAATATCTACTGGACTTTATAAAGAGAAACCGTATAGAACCACTCACAGTATATTTGTGCATGGATGAGTTGCAACAGTATGCAATAATACAGATTCAAACTAGATAAGCTTTGGCATCTCTTTTCTTTGTTACCAGTCCTTAATACCATTACCATTGCAAGGATCCAAAATGGTTCGTTGATGTTGCAAATATTACAGAATCATCAGCATGTGCAATGATTTAACATGGAAAAACAAACTAAACTTTAACCGTTTGTAAAATAATGAACAAACTTTGAACAAAATTTAACCTGTTTCATTTTGTGTAGTGATGATCAAAAGAAGTAAACAAACGAAAGGCCAAAAAAATGTCAGTTTATTTCTTTGGAAATTTTAACCTCATAAATGGAATCAAAACATGTGGACCTGCAAAGTAATCTATCCGTAATTATCTTTTCAAGAAGAAAAGGCAAAACTGAAAATTAAATAAATAATAACTACACAAACACCATATTTAAAAGGAGAATCGATTGAACAATAATGATTTGATAAGAATCATTAAAAGTGCATTAATTAATTAAAATGTTTGGAAAAAAAACTTAAGAAAGTCCTCACATTTAATGGAGCAAAAGAGAGACAGAGGCTGAGAGGCTTTCTTCTTATTCTTAGGATTAGTTCAACTCAACTGCCATCAAATCTTACACCACTTGCAAATTCATTTCTTTACAAGAGAAAGGGCTTCGATCATGACCTCCACTACTTGAATAACCAAAAATTTGAAAAAGTAAAAATTTTAATTAAACAAAAAAGAATAGAAAAACCCACGACCAATTATCAACTTCAAGGCACTGGAATGATTCATGCTAATAAATAAACAAGATTTAAAGGGCACCCAACAATCACATCAAATGGTATAGACTAAACCGTTGAATTGTAGAGGACCGCTGCAGCGAAAAAGACGGCGGTTGGAAGATGACGGCAGCCATGGATCTGATTCGTCTCGACCTTCGCGACAGTGGATGGAGGGCATAGGCAGTGCCGTGGGCTCCTTGAAGAGGAAAGATCGGTAAACACCAGACCAATTTGAGAACCCAATCGCACGGATAACCAGCACACACCGATGGAGAACAATCGGCGACAAAGAAAAATTCAGCATAGACAAAATAATCGATGGCAATCGGGAAAGAGCGACAGCCAGGTGCCGCGTTAGTAATTGCCACAAACGGTTGGATTAAGCGGACAAGCCGCTTCTGGCGGTAATTTTAAGGTTGTCGTAGACAGCGCAAATCCTTGGCAGGAGGGGCAACGGCTGGAGGCGAGCCGACACAGATAATGTTGGAATTTTCTTCTTAGTTAAAATTTAGTTATTTTGAGTCCTAGTCTTCCGGTACGATCTTATCTTTTAGAAGATAGCTTAGTTTTCATTCTGTTATTTATTTCACTTCTTATCCATGTAATGACTATAAATGCCACCAGTTGTTTTTAGTTTATTGCAAGCTTTCCATTTCCTTTAATCACTTCCTTTACTTAGTATTCTTGAGTTTTAACATCTGGTATCAGAGCTCCAACTGGGGCCTGATAGTGTGTAAGTGAAACATCAAACAAACACGAGAGTTTTATTAGAGTGTGAGCAAAGAAAGGAAGTAATGTCCACCTCAGAAAAGTTCGTACAGCCCGCCATCCCGAGATTCGATGGCCATTATGATTTTTGGTCACTGACGATGGAGAATTTCTTGAGGTGCAGAGAGTTGTGGAGCCTGGTAGAGGAAGGGATTCCTAAACCAGCAACAAGAGCGGCCGTGATAAGTGAGGCAGAAAGGAAAAAGAGGCTAAGTTAAAGGACTTGAAGGTTAAAAACTTTCTTTTCCAATCCATTGATAGAGAAATCCTAGAAACTATTCTCGACAAGGGGACGTCGAAGGCTATTTGGGGCTCAATGCGACAAAAGTATCAAGGATCTACAAGGGTAAAAAGAGCACAACTACAAGCACTGAGGAGAGAGTTTGAGCAGCTTGCCATGAAAGAAGGAGAAAAGATAGATAGCTTCTTGGGGCGTTCTTTGGCTGTGGTGAACAAGATGAAAACTAATGGAGAATCAATGACACAAGAAGATGTTGTTAGTAAAATACTAAGATCATTGACGCCTAAATTTGATTATGTCTTTTGTTCCATAAAGGAGTCAAATTATCTAAGGCTGTGTTTGGATTGAGTCATTTCAAATTCATTTGGATTTGAAAATGAATGGATTTTAAAATTTCTTGGATTTTAAAATCAATTCATTTGAATTCCACTGTTTGGATAAATTATGGATTTTTGAAAGGATTTCAAATCCATAATTTAAAAATTAATTTTTAAAATAGAATTTTATATATGATAAATAAAAATAATAAAATTTTATTATATTAAATATTAAAATCTAAAATTTTATTAAAAATAATTTTTTTGGAGGGAATTCTACCACCCAACCTACCCCTCCCACCACCCCACCCAAAAAAAAAAAATTTTAATAAAATTTTAGATTTTTAATATTTGAATAATAAAAAATATTATCACCCAACCCTACCCCCTACCCACCTACCCCACCCAACACCACCCCATCCAAATTTTTTTTATATAAAATTTTAGATTTTAATATTTAAATAATAAAAATATTACCACCCAATCCTACTACCCTATCCATCCACCCACCCCATCCCACCCCCACTCTCATCACACCCCGACCCACCAAATTTTTTTTAAAAAAAATTAGATTTTAATATTTAAAAAATAAAATCTAAAATTTTATTAATTTTTTTTTTGTGGGGTGGGTTGAGGTGGGGTGGGGTGGGGTTGGGTGGGGTGGTGGAGGGGGTGGGTTGGGTTGGGTGGTAATATTTTATTTTTTAAGTATTAAAATCTAAAATTTTATATAAAAAATTTTTTGGGGGTGGTGGATGGAGGGGGTGGTAGGGGTAGGTTGCGTGATAATATTTTTATTATTTATTTAAATATTAAAATTTAAAATTTTATAAAAAAATTTTTTGGGGTGGGGTGGTGTTGGTGGGGTGGGTAGGGGGTAGGGGGTAGGGCAGGGTGGTAATATTTTTATTATTCAAATATTAAAAATCTAAAATTTTATTAAAAAAAAATTTGGGAGTGGAGGGGGGGTGGGTGACCGGGGGCTGAGGGGTTGGGTGGGGTGGGTAGGGGTAGACTGAGTGGTAGAGTTTATAACATAAAAAAAAATAAAAAATATATATTTAATATTATATATTTTTTAATTAATTTATTAATTTTATATATTATTTTTATATATTAATATATCAATTACACAACAACGGAAGGATTTCAAATGACACGATTTCAGTGAGGATTTGAAATTCATTCAAAAACAACTAAAAAAAATTCAAAATCAAATCCATTGATTTGAAATCTTGAATTTGTAAATTCATTGATTTCAATGTTATCCAAACATGATGGAGGGATTTGAGGGAAGGATTTATAAATCTCTCCTCAAATCCTTCCATCCAAACACAAGCTAAGTATCTTGAGCATTGATGAATTGCATGGAAGTCTCCTAGTCCATGAACAAAGAATGCATGGAAATCAAGCAGTACTGAAAGTCACTCATGATGATAGGTCAGACAAAGGAAGAGGGGGTGGAGGTGCAATGCGAGGAGGACGAGGACGAGGAAAGGACGGCAAGCCTTCAATAAAGCAAATATTGAGTGTTTCAGATGCCATAAATGGGAACATTTTCAGTACGAGTATCTCGATTTGGAAAGGAAAGCAAACTACGCTGAGTTAGAAGAAAAGGTGGATGAAGAATGACCTTTGTAGATCAGCATGCAAGCAAACGAGAAGATGCTTGGTTTCTCGACTCCGAATGTAGCAATCATATGACGGGAAACAAAGAATGGTTCTCTGAGTTGGAGGAAGGCTTTTATCGAACTGTGAAACTCGGTAATGATATGAAAATGGAGGTTACAGCAAAAGAAAATGTAAGGGTATGAATGAATAGTAGTATTATTCAGGTAATATCAGACGTTTATTATGTTCCTGATCTCAAGAATAGTTTAGGACAACTACAAGAAAAAGGGCTAACCATTTTGATCCAGCCAGGATAGAACTTGCAAAGTATTCCATCCTCAGAGGGGATTAATCATGCATGCTGATATGAGTGGAAATAGAATGTTTTGTGTGTCAGCCTCAGCAGCACCAAAAGATTCATTCTATGTGCTTACAAACGAATTGTAGCATCAGATTTAATGTATGGAGTCAGTTTGATTAGCAGATTCATGGCAAGTCCAATGTGATCTCATTGGGTCGTAGCGAAAAGAATTTTAAGATACTTAAAGGGGACGATTGAGTTCGGGATATTCTACAAGAAGGGAGAAAGTAAGACAAGTCTTATAGCTTATGCAGACAGTGATTATGCTGGGGATTTATATGACTGCAAAAGTACTTCTGGTTTTGTGTTCATGATGGGGTCTAGAGCAGTCTCATGGTCTTCCAAAAAATAATCCGTAGTGAGTCTATCCACTACCGAAGCAGAGTATATTGCAGCCGCTTAAAGCTCGAACTATCCAAGAAGTTTCGTGGGATGCTTGGAGTAGTTGAATTCAGTAAGATCAGCTAAATGCATAGGCATTAGCTGAAGGGAGGGAATGTTGGAATTTTCTTCTTAGTCAAAGTTTAGTTGTTTTGAGTCCGGTATGATCTTATCTTTTAGAAGATAATGATCTGCACGTTAGCTTAGTTTTCGTTCTGTTAGTTATAAATGCCACCAGTTGTTATTAGTTTAATGCAAGCTTTCCATTTCCTTTAATCACTTCCTTTACTTAGTATTCTTGAGTTTTAACAGATAAGTCCAAGGCGGAGTTCCGGCAGTGATGTGAATAAACGTGGGCTCCAGGGAGAAATCCTAACGAAGGCGTCAGTGTAATTTCTGATCCCATTAGGGGAGAGAGAGGAAAGCAATCAGGAAAAATGGGAGATAAAAGCATTTTTAATTATATATTTTTTATTTTAAGAAAAATGTCTCATTAAAGGGTTATATTTATTACATAACTCAACGGAGAGTGTAAATACTCAGTTGCATACATTTCCCATTTTTCACTAGTATATATATACACAATTGCTCCTATATCCTCCTAACCTTGTTGAACACGTTCAGTCCTCTTATACACAAACCTCTTTGAAACACAAACATAAACACACAAATTCAAAGCACTCATCGCACTTAAAACCCAGTAAAAACACTCAAGCTTCGATCTATTAATGTTGTCTCCAAGCCATTCATCCCCACCCCTAGAGCTAACCCCCTGCACAACCATAATCAACCCACCGCTCAAGAAGCTTCCAACACCGGTCACCGTAATATACGCCGCCGCGCCCACGCTCCTCATCGCCACCGGCATCTGATCGTAGAACAACTCCTGTAGTCCAACCACGGTGAACGTGTCCGACACTCCCATCAACACGTACTGCGGGATCAACCACCACGCAGCCATCGGAACCACCGTTTTCGGGCTGTCCAGAAGCCCATTCTCCGCGGCAACTCGGACCCTCCTCGACTCGACCAGCGCGGCCACGGCCATTGTGAGGACGGACAGGGCTAGGCCGGTGCCAATGCGCTGCAGCACGGTGATACCTGTTAGAGTGACTTGATTAAATATTAAACAATTCTCCTCTCTATCAGCTTAAACTTTTAAATGATTTAACAATACCGGAGGGGTGGGCGGAGAAGCGTCGGGCGAAGGGGACGAGGAGGCGGTCGTAGAGGGAGACGGAGACGAGGATAGTGAGGCCGGTGAAGACTTGGAAGGTAGCGGGCGGGAGGTGGAAGTGGGGCGTGATGGATCGGGTCATGGTGGAGGCTTGCTTGGTGAAGAAGGTGCCGAGTTGAGCGATGACGACGGCGAACATGAGGCAGCTGAACCAGATGGGAATGAGTTGGAAGACGAGTTTAGTTTCTTCGACCTGGTTGATGGAGCACAGCCGCCATGGATTCCTTTTCTCACTTGATGCATCTCTTTCATCGATCATCGTTGCTTTCTCTAGAAACCTGCCAAATTTGGGATAACCTTTTACTTTCTTTCTAATTAAAACACAGGTACGTGATTGATGTTGAATGAACTAGATCAAAAGCATGTTGATATTGTGTATTAATGTTTTATTTTTTTAGAGTACAATGACTAACAAAAAATAAAATGTGTAAATGTTACCTTTAAAGTTAATAAAATTAATAAAAAGTATTTTTTTTTCTTAAATAAGATAGTATATACAGTAAAGATGAAATTGATGAAGTTGATAAAATTAATCAAAAATATTTTTTCTTAAACAACAATAAACAGTAAGGATGAACTAATGTTGGTACCGAGGGAATATTTAAAAAAAGTTTCATCACTTCATTATTGATGACAAAACTAGGCAGGTAACCAAACAAAACTATTTATGAATTATTAGGGTCTCGATTCGATAAAATATTCATTCGAAATCGTTTGTTAAGTTAAACGAATCGAACCGAACCCGAATATCAAGTTTAAAAAACTTATCGAGCCGAACTCGAGCCTGCTAGTATTTTACTTGAAAGTTCGCGAACACGTTCATTGACGAGCTCACCAATTCGATTCCACTATTCCATAATGGTGTTTCACTCCCTGTTTCATAACTTGTTTCCATAAAAATATTATACCCTAGTTAATGACCAATAAACCCTTGGGGCATGTGATTGTATTTTAGGCCTTAGATTAATACACATGGCAAAAATCTAATAAATGAAACAGGAGATGAAATAGGGAAGTGGAATAGGTGATCCCAATTGCGAGCTCACGAGCTTATTCACAAACATGTCCGCTAGAGGCTTGCACATATGTTAGAATCATATATAAACGAACTCTAATTGAACAATTTGAGTGTGTCGAGCCGAACTCAAACTGTTTGCGAATTCACCATTTACCGAAAAACCGAAATCAAGCCTAAGTATCAATATTACATCCTAAGGACCTAAACTAAGAGTAGTGAATTTAAAAAATAAGAGTAATATAAAATTCGAAAAAAAAATTATAAAGGAAAAAACGTAATATTAATACCTGAAGTGGGAAGTAGGAGCAAAAGCTTGAACCGGCACACCTCGTTCCCTGCTGACATCACCACTCTCATTATCTCCAACCCAGACGCCACGTCCCTCCACCTCCGTCATCCGCCTCTTCCTCACGGCGGCAACCACCACTTGCGCCACCCTCGTGAACGGGCTCCCAACCGGAGCTTCGACGCGATAACGCCCACTCCCGATCAAAAACACGACAAGCGCGGCGGCCACGGCCACCGCCAGCATCCCGAACCCCAAACTCCAGCCGACGTAATCCTCGACGTAGATCACCACCAACACGGCGGTGGTGGCGCCGCAGACGATTCCGACGTACCACCAATTGAAGAAGGAGCCTTTCGCCGCTTTCTCGTGAGGGATATTATCGTCAAATTGATCCGCCGCGAATGTTTGAACGCATGGCTTGTGGCCTCCTTCGCCGACGGCCAGAATGTAGAGTGCGATGAAGAAAACTGTACGGCGGAGTTGGACAGGAACTGTAGACACTGCTGTCGTCAGCAAGATTAGGCCCTGCCAAATTTTTACGTCTTTTAATTTTCCTATTAATCATTTTGTTTTTTTAGTCAATTATTTTGATAAATACTACTACTCCCTCCCTAATATACTCCACGAAGCAACAATAAAATTTTAATAATGTTTTTACTAAAAATAGAAATTGCTTTAGTCATGTAAAATTTAATAGGATTGACCATTATTAAATATACTAATTATATAAGTAAAATACGCTAATTAGTATTAAATATATGTAGTTAGTACGTTAATTATTATATTATCACACATTAAAATTATACTTAAATATTTTAATTATATAACAAACGTTCTATATAAAAATCGTCTTACAAAAGAAATGTTTTGTAAAAATTAATTAATTAATCACAATATCGTTAATTTATAGATTAAGGTTAAATAAAATTTTAAGGAAATGCTCAAAACTGAAATCTTACATTTTAAGGAAAAAAACATTAAATTCTAATCACTCTTTTTTTTTCTAAAATTAAAGCTAGCTAGTAATCATTTATATAATAAATAAATACTCTGATTACTGTTCCATTGATTTTCTTAAAAAATAATTAATCTCTAGCGGCAACAATGATTAACACGTGAAAAAATTAATTAAACTTGAAATTATAATAATGAAAATTAAATAAAAAGTACTTCTCCACATTTGTTGAAATTAAAAAGCACACCAGATCTTCTGCGCCATTTCTGTGGATCATCTCATGTGCCACACGTTAAGTGATTGACACGTAAGGGAGAAAATAAATCCAACCATTGCCCCTAGAGTTTAAAAATTAGGGTATAGTTTCTCTCTCCTACATGTCGTTTATATAACATTGTGGCACAGGGGATGATATACCAAATGGTACAGAGAATCTAAGCCGATTAAAAAGGTAATCAACTTTACTTTGGATGAAGTGATGAGAAGAAAAACATACAATGAGATAAATGATGGAGGAGTAGAGGATGGTCTTGAATCGGCCGACGTAGGAGTCGGCGAGGAAGCCGCCGACCACCGGGAAGATGGCGGAGACACCTTGCCACGTGTTGACACTCCTGGCGGCGGCGGCGGTGGGCTGGCCGAGCACCTTTGTGAGGTACATAAACAGGTTTCCGGCGACACCATAGTAGGCAAATCTCTCCGCCACCTCCACAACTAATTAAATTTGTTAAATTAAAACCAATTAAAGATGCATGCAAAAATGAATCAAGGATGAGAGAGAGAGGTTTACAGATGATGAAAATGGCGGATTTCCAACCACCGGCGGAGGTTTCCTTGAATGCCATGTGTTTAATTTACTCATTTTCTTACACATGTACACCTACGTATTTATACACACCAAAAGCTATTACCTTTATTTATATTTCTCCTATATCCTAATTTTGTCTTTGACCCTAAACTCACTAGTTCACAACCTACTACAGTTTGACAAAGATATACTAAATGATAATCTATAGTCGATCAGTTCGAATGGTTACGTTTTTATTTTACGAGAATATATTAAGGAATATCAAAATTAGAAATGTAATGTGAAAGATCCAAATTAAAAATATGTAACTATTATTATCAAAGCGAATGAGTATCACGTGTCAATCATTTAACGTGTGATTCACCAAAATGGCGCAGAAGATCCGGTGTGTAGAGTTAGTTTTATGTCAAAGATGCTAGTCAGTTGTTTTATAATGAGTGGATTATTAAGTCAAACTAGATTTAAAATCATTATACTCTGGTAATTAGAGTAGTTTGAGAGGGTAATACGATTGAAAGAGTATTAATTCTCATTCCTCATGCTTTGTAAGAGCTAATAAAATTTGAAATTCACAATCAATAACTATCATCCCTCCTTCAATCAATTTTATTTTCATTACCATTACCATTACCATTTAGGAATTTAAACCAAACGGCTCCTAATTTTAAAACAGAGTCATATGTTGATGTCAAAGGCAATTCAAATTATGTTATATCCATCAATAAGATAAAAGGTGAAATCGAAGGAAGATATCAAAATTTGGAAATGGAGGCCCAGGGCCACATGAAGTAATTGGGATGGTCAGAAAGCACTTGAATTAATGTAGGTAGCTAGGTAGTGAGATTTGGTGAGAAAAACACTAGTGTAATTTGAGTGTGAGTATGAAATTGTAGATAGATTTTGAAAATATTGATTTAACACCAACAACAGCAAGCTAGATCATAGCAAAGAAGCAACAAGAAAGATGAATTAATATGGAAGCATGGACCCATTTGGTGGATTAATGTCATGTCCATGTTCTATGCACCAATGTTATTGAGTAATTGTTCATGAATCCCATATTTTATTAGTTATGTTAGTGGGTTGTAGTTCTTATATATCTAAAAGGAATTGATAAGTATTTTGTAATGGAGTTAAATTTACCTTTTGTCCTGTAACTAAGATAAAATTCAATTTCTAATTTTAGAAAGGATAAATGGTTCAACTTTGTTCTATATATAACTCATGGATTTGTTCAATTTTTAACTAATTTTCGCCGGAAAGCCCCAAATTGAAGCTTCACATCAGGCTTTCCAACAAAAATTGATAAAAAAATGAACAAATTCATTAGTTGTGAGACAAAATTGAACTATTTATTTATTTTATTTTATTATGGAATTTGAATTTTGTCTTAGTTAATTCTTTGTAATGGTGACTGATTAAATGACAAAATGAATAGAAGAAACCAAAGGATTATTAATTATAAAAAAATTGTTTCCGTAAAATTGCACTAGATATGTACTTCTCTAATTATGTTATCTTCGTGAGTTTAGTTTTTATTTTTAAAATTGTCGTACTTGCCTATATTGTTGACTGTTGATTATTTTTTAACTGATTAAATCTTTTGTTGTTTTATATCATGTATGTATATCTTCAAACATCTTTTGTTGTTTTGCGTCTAATAATATTGTCCAAGTTTTTTTTTAACTTATTTTTATTAAATTAATTTTGATGTTCTTGTTTGTGAACAAAAAAGTATGATATGCCATCACTTATAAACCCAACAAATTTGAGGGCTTGTGGGTCAATATTATTTAAATTTTCTCAATTTTATATGGTGTTCTAATAAGTTAATTAACAAGGCAAGATCATGTTTCACCTAATATTTGTCACTACTTTTTGTCTAGGCTATTTTGCCTATCTGATTTTTGTCTAGATTTTTCGTGTTGTTCTATGTATAATATTTTCAATGCATTATTGAATGAATGATGCATGAAAAATAAGAATACCAAATAAAAAAACAAAGTACTAACACGAGAGATAAATATTTGATTTATTCATTTGATCTCTTATATATCATTCATACGATTACGGACACAAAATAAGACATAAAAGATAAAGATTTGTATTAAATCGTCTCACGAAATGATTTTAATGAAACAGATAAAAAATTATAAATTTTATATACTTAATTGATGAAAAATGATAAGGATTATATTATGAACTATTTCATGAACAACATATATAGTATAAAAATAAATGAAAAGTAATAACATATACCATTTTAAATAAAAGGTAATAACATCTTAAATAAAAATTGATGACAGATAATAAAAGTATAAAATGGTCCTACGCATAAAAGTATCACTCATACTAAAAATATGGAATGTTATAGAGTACTATTCATAACAAAATTAATTCCTACAATTATTATAGTCGAATATTCAACTAATTAATAAACATATATTACGGGCTGCCATTTACACACATATTATGCATATGATCAATGATATAGAATAACTTAAAGTTAATTAATTTTGTTCATATATATATATATATATATATCAATAACTATGTCATATTCAAATCAAACTCCATTTATCCTATTTGGTTTAGCTTTATGCAGGTTTAATGTATGTATGTATATAAAAAAAATTATAAATAAATATTGTGTGAGACTAATAATGATAATTATAGATCACATTTCATAAGAATAAATGAAGCACATAATTGTGATCAATTTAATTTTGAAAAATATATAAAATAAAAGAGTGAATGAAAGATAAGAGGACTTATAAAAGCCTCTATCGTAGGATTAGATTTTTTAAAATAATTTACGGTAAGAAAAAAGGTATAGTAGCTAGATACTGTCGGCACTTAACTGTTAATTTATCCTTTTAACAATCAAATAGTATTATTCGTGGAGTCATAATTGACATGAGATATAGTTTTTATATCTACATTATAATAAAAGAATAATCGATGTTATGAAATATCTTAAGGTGAGATTTTATGTGGACAGAAAGAGCATAAATACTCTTAAAAATCTGGTTTACATAACTTAGTATATGAACTCAATTTTTTTTTTACTTTAAATTCGATTCATAGGAGACTAGTTTCAGAAGGCTAATTATACTGTGCACCCGGGTGCACCCCAGGATACAGTGCATTCATTTTAAAAAAGTAACAATTATGAACAAAAATGTATACAAATTATTTGTTAGTTTTTTTAATGAAAAATTGTGTGTAAAAAATTTACAACTATTAAAAAATATGTATACACTATTAAATAAAAAATTATACACATATGAATACTAGTTTTTTTTAATGAAAAACTATATATGTGAAAAAAGTATACAATTATTAAAAAAACATGTATACAAAATATAATAACATAGTATATACAAAATAGAATAAAAAATTATACACATATGAGTGCATCTTGTACACGAGTGCACCCAATATCAAATCATTTTAGAAAGAGTTATTCTATGCCCAATAAATTGTTACTATTACTCTATTTCGTATAAAATATGGGTGGACTATTGGTTTAGCATGATTGTAACTATTGGTTTTTTAAATCTATAACATTTACCATTAAAAAATAAAATAACAAGACGTTAGTGATCCAATTTAATATTTTCACTTGAAACTGTTTTACCCATCAACTATAAACTCATTCAAAAATTCACTTTAGAGAAAATAAAAATTAAAGAATAAAAATAAAATCCACTGACCGACAAAAAGAATGCAACGAAGTAAGAGTAAGACTAAGACAACCATGTAATATAAGGCAAAAGCTCCTGCGCCCCAGGGACACGGAGGGATACTCCGTATCTCCATGTGAACACAACTCACCCCCTCCAATTCTATTTAAGCTATATATTACTAGGGGTTTAAATTACAAATGAGCATAGAAATTACAAAGGCGCACGGAATGTGCTCCATGCGTCCAGGTACACAGTAGCTCACTCATAATATAATGCATGAGATTAGTGTCAACCCAAATCCCATCATTATAAATTTACCAAATTAAACTTAAATGATCTTCCATTATTTATTTTACCAAATTAGTGCATCGCATAATCATCATTTTTCTTTCTTAATGTCAACAAGATAATCTCTCCAATTAATTACTGCCATTTTTCACATCAAATGAAAATGGAACATGGGTTTGGTGAGTCCAGTCGGTTCACCAAATAAATTTAGTTATTCTAATATCCATTTAAAAAAATCGAGTTTAAATTAACTTTAATAATTTATTAACTACCCGTTTTATATTTTCTACTTTTTTTTTCATTCTATATTAATTTTTGTTAGAACATACTGATTAAATATAATTAAATGATATTATCCTCTCTCCACTTAAATTTTTAGATTATGTGGTAATCTAATAATTTTCATCAATATTATAAATTTATAATATTTTTTAATATTATAATGATTATTCTCTTAACTTTAATTTATTTATTATTTATTATTTAAAATTTTCAATTGTATTAAATTATTTATTTTCTACTAAAAGCATAGTATATATCATTTATTTAAGAAAATAATGTAAAATGATACTTTAATGCAATAATTTACTCCAACAAATTTGTAGTGGCAGTATTGTCAAAATATTTCCCAAATCTTGTCCACGATATATTTATACTGCTAGGGTCTATCATTCAAATTCAATCAAGGCAAAAGCTCCTGCCCCGGGACACGGAGAGATATTCCGTGTCCCCATGTGAACATGACAATCATCCCCCTCCATATTCTATTTAAATCTATGTATTGCTAGATGTTTAAATTGCAAAGGGGCACGAAAATTGCAAAGGTACACGAAATGTGCTCCGTGCGCCCAGTGTACAGACTCTCACCCTTCAATCAATCATGTCATTCATTGTTGCATAAGACCATGGAGCAATTGGGCTAGAACTAGGAGAATATGTTGTTTCAATTTAGACTAATTGAAATTTAAAAAATCATACTATCTTACAACTTCAACTTATAAGAGTTCAATGGAAGGAGAGATCATTAGAATAAAATCAATAAAGCAATTAAATGGCTCCAAATCTATTATTTATAATAAAAATATGAAAGACGTTTATTAAAGATAAGAAGTTTGAGAAAAAAAATTTATTAACTTTATTAACTTTTAATGATAAAGTTGTTTTTTAAGTAATAAATAAATGATAAAATAATTTATACGGAGTATGTGTTATGTGAGAGTGTCATTTTTTTTTAAATATGATGTATTAAGAGGTTATTTGTTTAGAAATTTTTACTCCCTCCGTCCATTAGAATCGTTTATCTTTATTGTAACACAGATATTAAGAAAAAGTTACTTTTAACTAATTTTATTGACTTTTAAAAGTAATATGATATTTTTAGGTAATAAATAAAGTATAAAGTATGTTATGTGTGGAAATAAAGAATTAAATTTTTTAAATTAATGTGTATTTTAATGTATTAGATTATAGTGATATTTATTTTTGGAGGGTGAACAATCATATAGTACGAAATAATGAAAAAAGAGATTACAATTTATAAAAGGTGAAGAGTGAAAAGTTTATGTGGGGGGGGGGGGGGGGGGGGGGGGCATTGTTTATACTGAGAAAATATGAATTTCCTGTCAATATAATTTGCATGATTGGACTAATAATTATAAGTGGGCTCTTGTGCTCCGGGGACACCGTGCCCCTTTGCAATTTTCGTGTTCCTTCGTAATTTAAACTCCCTATCAATACATAGATTTAAATAGAATAGGGAGAGGAAGGGTTGTATTCACATGGGGACACGGACTGTGTCCTCGTGTCCCGAAGGCGCAGGAGCTTTTGCCAATAATTATTGGGCTTTCGTAAATGGATTTGAAACATTATATTATTGTCCAGCCCATTAACAAGCATGGTATGTGCACTGTTTGTTTTGTATGTCTAGAGTGTTGTTGAGATTGTCCAAAACATATTTAATGGTTAAACAATTTAGAAGGATTTTATTGATAACACATTAATGCATCCCATTAATACAATTTCCAAAGTTGGAATAATTAATTTATTGGGCTTAAGCAAAAGAGTGATGAGCTGTGATGGATAAATTAATGTCCAGCCCATTATCAGACATGATGTGTGTACTCTTTATTTTGTGCGACTATATTTTCAAAATATGGATTACAATGTCCAGCCCATTATAATGATACCCATTGCATTCCTATTCAGATTCCATTTCCATCCCCTCAATTTTGCGCACACATTAATTTGAAATAAATCATAATTTAAGATATTACAAAAGAATTCAAATTGGACTATTCACATATTAAAATTTCAAAATATGGATTTCCACTAATAACAAGATAAACATCCACACTTTGTGGTGGATTTTTAAGATTATTGTCTAAGATTGTTCAGAGTATGTTTATTTTGTAAATAATTATAATAAAAAAAAATTGAACAAGAGGCATAACATCTTCTACATCACTTGTTTTGGAACTTTATTTCCAAAATCCGAGACCGAATTTGCTATTCCTTTTTTTTTTACATTTATTTAGTGTTTCAAACACACATGATGATTTAAAGAAAACTTTTTTTTAGCGGTAAATGTTACTATAGTTAGGAGTTTTTTTTTTAAAACCATAAATTTTAATTGTTAGTAGTTAGTTCACCAAACACCTGTTAGTTTTTTTTTTAATCGGTAAATGTTAAATTGTTAGTTCAACAAGCACCCGTACTTCAAAATTTCTCTTAAATCCCCTTATAACTCCCTTAATTCGTTCTCAAAGAAAATCAAACTTGATTCGATCATTTTAGTGAGAAGCCCAAAAAGAGATCAGCTATGTTTTAACTCGTTAATGATGTGTCATGTTGGTGTGTTTGAAACACCCATTAAATACACATTAAAATAGACCATCCAACCCCCAAAATCCAATCATAAATATGACATAGCTAATTTATCACTTGGTGTCAGTCACCTTGAAAATAGATGAAATAAAGAATCACTACTATTTAAAGACACATTATTCAATAAATATACCATCACACTTTATTTGTCTTTTAAAAACTGTCTTTCCACTATATCAATGTCAACCTCACTCCCAAAATTCACTCATAAATATGACAAGTTAAATTATCTATTCCACTATTTATTCCATCCCTAATTCAAATCTCACTGCCTTGAAAAAAGGGATGAAATAAAAATTACAATTATTTAGAGACACACTCGCACACTATTCAATAGATGTCCCATCACACTATATTTATCTTTTAATAACTTTCTGTTTTCACTTTATTAATTAACACCTCCATCCAACATATACTAATATTGTAACAAAATACTCTATCCTTACATCCTTAATGTATTCGTTTGCTTTTTGCACGTGGATTAAGGAGTATTATTATTTTAAATGTAGTAGGTAGTTGTATTAGTGGAGAGTGTGAGTCCCATATTTTATTTGTATTAATAGATGGTGTAGGTCCCATAGTCCAAAAAGGGAAATAAATAAATTAAGGATGAAAGGTCCAAAATGATAAAATGAATAAATTGACAGTGGACGGGGAGTATAATAAGGGTGACTTGCTGAGATGCCCTTTCAGATTTAATATTTTCCTTTAGTGTCCACTTTTTAAGAACATGTTTAAAAATGTCAAAATTTAAAAAAAAAATCTTAATTTGATATTGACACGATATTAACTTTTGAATAAGTTATTATCAAATTAAGTTTTTTTTTACTTAACTCAATACATATACTTAATAACCAAATCAAAGTAAAAAACTTGACTCGTTAATAACTTTTTCAAAAATTAATATCGTGTAAATATCGAATCAAATGACATTTTTTATAATTTTGAATGTTTTTAGTAATGCTCCGGTTACTAAAACAAAAATATTAAATTCTGCAGGGCAACTTCATTACTTCATTCATATAATAATATCTATTGATTTCACATAGAATTACTTTATACTCCATATTGTATCACATCAAACTTCAGAATAAATATAAAATACTCTCTCCGTCCCGAAATAAATTTCACCATTACTGTAGATACGGAGTTTAAGAAAAGTTACTTTTTGATCGATTTTATTGACTTTTGGAGGGTAATGTAGTATTTTTAAGTGATAAATAAATTATAAAGTATGTTATGTGTGTTTGGTGAATGTGGTAAAGTTATAATTAATATGAACTTTTAGGGGTGGGAATTGATGTGATGTTTCATTTTTTGGGTGGCTAAGTTGGCAAAAACTTGTGTGCACCCAGGCGCGATACGGGTTTTAGAATTTTGTGTTAAATTGTATACTCTTTAATATAAAGATGTGTACCCTTTATTTTGTGAAGAAAAATAACATATATTAATAAAAAGTATATACCCTTTAGAACAAAATTGTGTACATTTACTAATTAAAGTGTATACCTTTTGCAACAAAACAATATACCCTTACCCATAATACTAAATTCTAAAGGTGCATGGTGTGCCCCAGGTGCACACAAGCCTCACTCGGCTAAGTTTAATGTGGGACAGACGAAAATGGAAAGTGTGAAGTTTATTATGAGACGGAGGGAGTAATATTTTATTCACTTTAAAATAAAAAATTGAGATTTAAATTCCTTAATTTTCTTAATTCAATGAATAATGATAGTATGGGTTTGGTTAGAATTTTAACTTTATTTCAATATTAAGAGCATACAATATAAATGAATTATAAAAGAAAAATTAAACTAAATAATGATTTTGGATAGTTTAAACTTACTTAGATAGATATGCAAGTTTTGCTTAGGATCGTATCTAGTTATCGCTTTTACTATTAAATATTATCAAATTTGCTATAAATAATTCATAAAATATCATTATAAATTTTTATTAATTAAATATTAATTTTCATTATAAAAATAATAACTTTTTATTCATCTCACAAAAATTTTATCTTAAAAGATTACTTTAAAAAAATGAAGAATTACCGTTTAGTACAAAAATTAATATTATTGTTTTAGTATAGGAATCATTGTTTAGTATAAATAAATAACACTAGATATTTTAAAGTATAACATTATTTTCAGAGAATTAGTCTCATGTGAATCGAGTTCATTGTATAAACCAGTGTTTTATAATCGGAGCGAAAATCGAACCGATTGCCTCAACGGTTCACGGTGGAACCGGCAATTCAACCGGAAAAATGAAAATCTGTTTTTTTTAATATTATTTCATTATTTTATATATATAATTTTACATTAACACACTTAATATACAAATAAATCAACACCTATTAAAAAAATCATCATCAATATTTTAATAAATTTTAATATGATTATATTTACCTTAATTTAAAAAATAGAAAATCATAATTTTTTAGTTTTGAAGTATATATTTATGTTGATGAATGAAATAAGAAAACTTTGATCTTTACAAATGAATGAGAATTGATGAATATTACTCTTCTTCAATCCATGGCCTACAACAATAAAAAAAAAAATTAATAAATAATAATCTTAATATATATAATTGTGAAGTAGTTTCTTAAAATAGGTTTTTGCAAAATACATGTGTCATCATTTTATGAATTGTTGACTTTTTTTTTGTATGTGTTAATATATTATTGGTTGATTCTTATTTATTGCTATTAAATATTTTGTTCATAAATTATGTTTAATAAGTTTCTTATAATTTAATTTTTATATAAAATGTATTTAATTTGATTTCTAAATATGAAAATTAATAAAAAAAATTAGTATTATTAAAAAATAAAAAAAATCACTTTATTTAAATTTTATAATTTATATACATGTCGGATCACGTGTATAAAAAATATATTAAAAAGTATTAAAAAAATATAAGAGGTTCTTGACTTAATTATATTTTCTTATAAAATCTAAAATAAATGAAAATGCTAATTCAAATAATATAAAGAACTTCACTTTTATTAATAAATTGGGTGTGTTTTGCAACAATATTTAAAGGTGGTGTTCTTTTTTGCAATTTTTCAAACTTGGGATTAATTTGCAATATGAGTAAAGTTTGTGATTTTTTTTTTATTTTTTTTTGCAATGTTGAAGTATACTATATAAGGGTGTATATTTAATTATAATCATATAAATATATTTTATATTATTAGCTAAAATATTTAAAATAAAATTTTATACCCGTGTAATACGCGGGTCATATACTAGTAATAAATAAAAAAACAAAACCGACGATTTTCAGTTCGGCTAGTCCAACCATTTTTTCTCAGTTTTACTCAAAAACTGTTTCATATGGATAATCGGATCGGTTCATGGTTCAGACGGCCGGTTTGGACCGGTTCATTTCTGAAAACACTAATATAAACTCTATGATTCCCTTTAATTTAAATCGTAAAAAAATATAGAGTATAATATGATTAATATTAAAATGAAAGACCACATAATTTACAGTGAATCTAATTTACACAATTCATCTAATTATTAAGCCACCCCACTTACTATATATTATCTTTCCTCGTTATTTTTTATAAGTGAGGCTTGCGTGCGTCCGGGCACACGCCGTGCACCTTTAGAATTTAGTATTATAGATAAATGTATATTATTTTGTTCTAAAGGGTATACACTTTAATTAATAAGAGTACACAATTTTATTCTAAAAGGTATGCATTTTTCATTAATATTTTTTATTTAGTTATAAAGGGTATACACTTTTCATTAATATTTTTTATTTTTTTTCAAAAAAATAAAGGGTACACATCTTTATACTAAAGGGTATACAATTTAACACAAAATTCTAAAGGCACACGGAGTGTGCTTCCGTGCGCCGGGCATACACAAGTTTTTGCATTGTAAAATAAATGATACATATTTTTATACTAAATAGTATACAATTTAGCACAAAATTCTAAAGGCACACGAAATGTGCTCCCGTGTGCCCGGGCACACACAAACTTTTGCCATTTTTTATTTCTTTATATCTCCACTTTAATTTCTATATGTTTTATTTATTTTCACAACAAACAAATGATCACTATTTACAAATTTAAAACTCACATAAATCTAAGAACAAACATCCCAAAATTACATTACAACTAAAAGAAAAGGTAATTAAGTTAAATTGGTGATATCCAAATAAAATTTATATAATTGGTTGGCAAAAGCTCTTGCGCGTGAACACAACTCTTCCCTCTATATTCTATTTAAACCTATGTATTGCTAGGGATTTAAATTGTAAAGGGGCACGGAAATTGCAAAGGGGCACGAATCTAAATCCGTGTGCCGGGGCGCACAAGAGACTAACTCTAATTGGTATGCATATCCCTCAATAGAAACGAGTTGTAAACATGATTTTTTTTAGTTTGAACAACGACATCATATGATTTTTACTAATTTTATTAGTATTTAAGAGTAGTGTACTATTTTAAGATAATAAAATAATTGTAAAATATGTTAGCGTCATGTTTTTTTTTGAAGTTACATAGTTTTTAATTTTTTGATGGTGCAATCTTGGAAGAAACGAAAATAGAATTGTGAAGATAATCAGGTAATTAAAATAAAATACGCATATAAGATAATCTAAATAAGATTTCTTCGTAAGATAGAAATGTGCATCTTTTATTTGGAACAACAATTTTCAACCCTAGGCAATATATTTACGCTAGAGTCCTCCAGATCACAGCTAACAAAGAAGGAGAGGGAGGGCAATACGGTAAATAAGCCTAAACACGAGTTTGAAATGAGTGAAATGTTCATCAGAGCTAATAGGGCGCACAAAATTGCAAATTCAAGAAATTGAAATTAAAATTGAAAAAAAAAAAAGGACGAAAATTCAGAGCATCTTCAAACCCCTTTTTACTGCATGCAAAGAAACAGAAAGAGTGAGCACTACTTCTCTCTAAAACCCTCTCACTTTAGTCTTCTCTCTCTAGCCGTAAAACTCCGCCATAGCTCCGATTTCTTGTGTACGCCGTCGTTTTCTTGGTGTTTCTCGGCGTTGTTTGAGGTACATGCGCTGAAATTGAAGCCGCATTTCGTAAAGGGGCTTTTATTTTTTCGCTGTTTTTTTTTTCTTATTTTTTTTTTCAGCACATAGGAATTATATGTACCTACCTCTGTTTGAGCGTTTGGTGAAAGATATTTGTAATGTTTTTGTTTACTGGGCATTTTGAATTGTGTTGTTTGTTATTTGTTCAAGGGTTTTGGTTTTCCTTTATTTTCGTTCGTTTGTGTGTTTTTTTTCACCCTTTTCGTTGAATGTGTGTTTGTTTTTCATGTAGACCGAGAATAATGTCTCTTCGCGGGGTATCTTGAAATGAAAATGTGGGTTGTGTATTTGCATGTGGAGTTACTGTCCAAGCTGAATTTTAAAATATGATCCTATACCCTGTGAGATGCAGTAGTCTTTGGGACCATTTGTTTTAGATTTGAAAAAAATAATTTGGTATGTTAAAACTTGTGTTATGTATGTGTGTTTGTTGATATACTTTTTCTCTAAATTCCATTTATAGCACTATCTTAGATTTTGTTAATCGCTGTCTGTCTTCTTGTGAGTAAAATTTTTCTGTAAACCTATTTTCCTTGATTATTTTTGTTCATTTAGCTAATGAAACTTATGCCTCTAAATACTGAATGAGTCGATGTTGATAATTGTTGGTGGATGCTGGATTTTGTGAATTCCTCTTATTTTCAACAAAGGACATTATTTGTTACAACCGTATACTAGCTGCATGTGCAACCACTATTTTTTATTCATGTCCTGCTGATGGAAATTATAAGAGGCCTGTCTTATTGCGTATAATATTTTTTGAAGTTCTTTTATGTCGAAAAAATGCAAAGTATTTTTATTTTCTTTGTATTTTTTCTCATGTGTTGTCTAAGCCATATACTCCTTGGTTTCCAACAGACATGTGCAGGGGAAATTTAATTTGATGCCTACTCTAAATATGCAGCGTACTCTCATGGCTTATTTAATATCATTTGCCGTCAACTTTTTTGTTGATTTTAGGTGTCCTGTAATGTGTTCTTATTCCTGAATTGACTCGCTATGTCCATTCTTGCATTGAACGTTATCAAGATTTAAATTATGATTTTCTTGTTGACCCTTGGGTATAGGTGTGCTCAAAGTAGATTAAACTTGAAGCAGGGGTCTTCTGACATGTTAAGGTAACATTTTCTGAAATGCTGGTTACATTAATTTCTCTTTCCTGTGTTTTTTCCCCTTTTTTTAATGTGTTGTTTATTATTTATGTACTTTTTTAGAGTTCTATTAATTGTTAGATATTTAAAAATTGATTTATCCTTAAAAATTCAGATGATGTACATGATTTGTGCTCAATGTTTAGTAACTCTTTTCCTAGCAATTGAGAAACTGATTTGACTGCATAGTTGTTAAAGGCGCGCCTTGGGCGCGCCTAAGGCGCTCAGGCTCAGGGGTCTGCGCCTAGATTGTTGATTTTTTGCTATTCCAGGCTCATGTATCAAAGGCGCGCGCCTAGGTGCGCCTCTTCAACATTCTGTTTTTTTCTTTTTTTAAAGTTTTTTGAAATTGCTACTCAATTATTAAAGGGTTTACACATTTTTAAGATGAAAATGGACAGCCCACTTATAAAATGATATAAATAGAGAATTAGGGTTAGGGTTTTAGTACTTGAACTTTCAAAACAAAGACAAAAAGGTGGGCTGCCTTCACCTCCACCGCCTACCTCCACCATTTGCTGCCTACTTGAACTTTATTTGTGTGTATGTTTTATGTGTTATAATGCTATTATGAGTTATTATGTATCATTATGTGATGTTATGTGATTTTTATCTTAGTTTAGTTAGGTAATATGATTGTAAGTAGGATATATTTGTGTATATACATTGTAAATTCAGTTTTGGGCATAATGTAGCTCAGGCGCGCCTAGGGGTCCGTGCGCCTAGTTGCGCCTCTCGCTTTTAACAACTATGAATTTTGACCACCATTTCAACCAGATGAGTCCAAAATTAAATTTAAATATAAAAAGAAAAACTACAACACTACCTATGATTAATATACAATACAAATATATTAATTAAAAAAAAAGAAAATAAACATTATATTTCAAGCTTAAAAATATTTAATAAAATAAATCCATGTAACACAGAGGCAGCCCTAAACTAGTGCTTATTAAAGCTGAAGTTTTCAGTCTTGAATGAAAGGTTCGTGTTTCAAATAAACTTTATTAAAGTTATACATTTTCCACCCCTTGTTGTTGGCCTGTGGCAGAGTTTTATGGTTTATTACTTGATATATTGTCAATCTTAGGCCAATGGACTGAAAAATTTATTTTATGAATTGAAGATAGAGATTGTTGCTTTTAATTTACAAGCATTCTAATTTTCAGTGTTTTTGCTCCAAAGTTCAAAGTTGAATCTAGAGTGTACTTCGGAGAAGCCATGAACTTTGACTCTTTCGTATTATTGTCTTTCTAAATTGCAGCGGACTTCAATATATATTTCATCTTTTATTCTAGTTATTAGGGAAATGGAAGAAGCTTCATTACCCACATCTTTTGAGGCGAAGATAAAAGGAATAAGATTTGGTTTGGCAACTCGCCAAGAAATTGTAAGTAAATAGTTTGCAGTAACTGTAAAATTCTGAACTTTCTAGACCACAATTTCATCATTGGGATCTGGGATGCTGAAGTTTTTTCTTGATTATATGTGTACTCTTTGAAACATTGCACAATCTGTTTACCTGTCTTGCTGGGAAAATATGAATTCAATGGTACAAGGCTTGATTTTGCTCTATTATACTTGGGTCATAGGGTAGTTTTCACCTATAATTACTTAGAGTTGAAAATTGTTTCGGATGCGTACTGAACATATGAATCAGAAAGCGAGAGAGTGAGACTGCTTCTGGTGAGGATGTAGTTTATTGAGAGAGAGAATTAGCTTCAAGTAAGGTTGTCTTTTACAAAGAGGGAAACCTGCTTCAAGCCTACTAGTATGTTGTTGATTACTGTTGATGAAATTTGCTGATTCCAATTTAGTTAAAGAATATTTGATTGCGTCCCTACTTTTGATTAGTGTAAAGCATCAATTAGCGACTGCCCCATAAGCCATGCTAGTCAACTTTCCAATCCTTTTCTTGGTCTACCCCTTGAAACTGGAAAATGCGAGTCATGTGGTACTGGTGAGGCTGGAGAATGTGAAGGTATGCTACTCCGTTTTTAAATTTTTGAGTTTAATTATACATGTTTTTTCATCAATTTTCCTTTACACCAATCTTTCCATGCTGTCATTTCAGGCCATTTTGGTTACATCGAACTACCAACTCCAATTTACCATCCGGATCATGTTGGTGAGCTGAAAAAGATGTTGAGCTTGTTGTGCCTAAAGTGTTTAAAGTTTAAAAATAGGAAGGTAAAAATCCTGGGCATATTCCTTTTTTTACCAATTTAAGTTTAGTAGTTTCCTGGAAGGTTCTTAGGTTTCACTAGGCTATGCTTTAACCAACAGAAGTTGGGATAATATACCAATAACACAATGTCTGCCACTTGTTTCTTAAAAATTGTCCAACTAATCCATTTCTATTAAATGTCCTGTTAAATATGTTGGGTCTGTTTCATATGCAATGTCTCGAATCTCTCGATGCTCTAAATTATCAATATGAACTGTTTATCTGCTTTTTTAGATTGGTTATGTTTGATGGAAACTAAGTTTAGGAAAAACAAAGACTTAATGATTTAATTTTATAGAATTAGAATCTCAAGATATTGTTCAGTTTTGGTGTCTTTGGTTAATAAATTAACTTCACGACATGAATAATCATCTTACTCTGTTCATTTTGTTCAGACTCAGGTGAAGAATGTAACTGTTGCTGAAAGAATGCTTTCATGTTGTGAGGTACTGTTTACTATTATCTCTCTGTACAATCTCATTATCTGGAGAACTGTCAGGAGGCATACTCCATGCCTCTGCATGATTAGTTCCTGTATGATTTCAAGATTGTTTTGGTGTTCTATGGTGCTAAATAAAATGAAAGAACCCTGTATTTGACCATGGACCTGCATTGGAGTATGTGAGTACCACTGCATGTTATTTTTGTTTCTGTTATGAGTAAATAGTGGTATGTATATAAGATAACTTTAGTTTGTAAAATTAAAAGGCTTAGTAATAGGATCATCTCGTCAGCATAAATTTATTTCAGTTGAATTCTTCGTGATATACTATGTGGTAGGGGCTTGATATTCATATTTTTGGTGAAATTGTTGAATGACTTGAATCTTGCAAGTCCTTTATCTTTTTATTTAAAAAAATTAATATTTAATAAGATACCATAAATTAAATATCTAAATAACTGAGTGCAAGAATAGGCATAATTTTTTGCTTTAGCTCTTATCCTATTCCTTTCTGTATGTATTTTTTCTTGGTGGTCCGTGTGTTCATTTCTAAAGACCTTAAAACGCTAGAGAAAATTGTAAAAAGTGATTTGTGAAAGAAGAATGCGTGATTATGTTCCTGAGCTTCTCAAATACTTTACAACACTCGATGCTGAAACTTAGTTATTTGCTGAAAATTATGTTTCATGAAAATAAGGATGTGCGGATTGGTCAACTATGCATAATTTTTTTGGATTAAAAAGGGTTTCTGTTGCCATCTCTCCGGGCATATCTCTGAATGTCTTTTAAGTATATATTATTGATCACTATGCACACTTTACAGTTTTATGTTGCTTGTGTCAATTGCACTTTCTCTTTTAGGACTTTGCATCTAGCTTTGTCTTTGATTTTTGGAGTCTATGAAGGTTTTTTTTACGATATCCCACATCGGTTCCACACGCAAGTGTGGAAGGGCATATAAGTGGGGGTCAATCCTTCACCTTCAGCCATGGTTTTAGGTGAAGTTAGGGCTCCCTAGCTTATATGCCTAACAATTTTGATTATTTTCCCAAGTTAGTTAATCAACTGGTCATGTTATTCTGTCTTAGTCTGTCTGACTAAATTAGATGCATGTAGTTTGATTGAATACAGAAAAACTGATAATTGTAATTTCTTGTAAAGTTGATAATACATTGTGAGTTGTAATATGGGTCTAATTGAACTGATGTCGAAGTCAAATTTGTTACATAGTGGTTAGTGTTTTGCGGGTCACTTAGAAACAAATGACTTAATGTTTCTTAGAGATTTCTTCATGTTCGACTGGCCTCTGTGTCGGCTGATCTGCAGGAGGCATCTCAAGTCTCATTCCACGAATCTAGGACTAGCGATGGGGCTTATTATTTGGAGTTGAAAGTTCCAAGATCAAATTTTCGCGATGGATGCTGGAATTTCTTGGAAAAATATGGTTTTCGTTATGGCTATGAGCATACTCGACCATTGCTTGCATCTGAGGTTTGTGCCCAACTTACCTTAATCAATTCTTCAATTTATATTGGCTGTAATACTTTGAAAAAGTGTTGGTATATGCTGCTAGACACACGGCATGCAGCTATCATGGGCTAGTTCCACTGTAAAACACTAAAACTCGAAGTAGTTGGAATCTTCTTTGGCAGAGATTGGGGAAAACATCTGCAAGTGTGTTACTTAGAGAAGTGATGAAACTTTTGTTTGATCTGTTCAATAATGGAGTAGGTTTGCACTTCTCTGTGGAGTGGTGGCTACTTTTTTTTCCTAATTCCTATCACCTGATTGTTTCTGTTTTGAAAATTGATTGTAGTGAGTAGGTCTATAGGTTTTTTGAAGCCAAATTCAATTTTTTTTTTGGGGGTGGGGGAGGGGGTGGGGTGATCTAACTCTTTTAAAAGCATCTTCCTCAGAGCTTTAAACAGCAAAGGTTTTTTCCCAATTTCTCATAGATTGAAAACACCAACTGAACATTGTTTACTGTAGTTTCGATCTTCCTTCTTTCATACTTCATCCCTGTTTTTCTCCTACATGTACATGAGAAGGAGCTCAATGTTTCCCTTTTCTCTTGTTTTTACTTATTATCTTTGGTTTAACTGCTCTGCTAGACTTTGGGCAGATAAAGCAAATGTAGAACAAAATCTGGACTATAATTTTCATTTTCTCAAATGTAATCATTGAAGACTGGATGTGTGCCAAGTTATGTTGTTTCTCTTTAGTGTTTAAGTTATTGTGAACATAGCTGATTTTGTTTGTTTCCTTTTGCTGACGTCTATTAGGTAATGGTAATATTAAGGAAAATTCCCAAAGATACCAGAAAAAAGCTTTCTGGGAAAGGTTACTTTCCTCAAGATGGATATGTCCTCCAGTACTTGCCAGTTCCTCCAAACTGTTTGTCCGTGCCAGATGTTTCTGATGGAATCAGTACAATGTCAACGGTTTGACATTATTATCAACTCTAGTCCACTTTTCTTGGACCTTTTAATAAAACCAATATACTTGCTAATCCTAATTCTCATTATTTTATTGGTTTCCAGGATTATTCAATATCATTGCTTAAAAAGGTATTGAGACAAGTTGAAGTCATTAAAAATTCAAGGTCTGGGACACCAAATTTTGAGTCTCATTTAATTGAAGCTAATGAATTACAAGCTGCTGTGACTCAATATCTGATATTTAGAGGCACTGGCAAGGTACTTCTGGCCTTCTTTATTCAGAATTTATTTCTTGGTGAACATATATGGATATTTTTCTTTTTAATTTTATCTAGGCTGCATTTTGTATAGTCTTCATCTTCCTTTAGGATTTCAAGGATCTTGGTCACTGAATTGATGTGCTTACTGCAATGTGCGCGGTGCACTTTCTGATCACCTGCTGGTGATTGGTAATGGTGTCTTCTCATTTGGTGCACTACCTTTCTCTTTTTAGTTTGTTTTTTTATTGGATTTTTGCATTTGACTCTGTTCTTTTGTTATTTGAGAAGTGAGTTGTACCATCTCTTTGTGGCGAAAAAAAAGCATTTGCCTTTTGGTTTTTGTTTCTCTTAGTGGTTTTTCTTTTCTTTTCCTGAATCATGATTACACTGGTCTCTTGGAATAATTATGGTTAGTAAGGAGTATATGATTCTAGCTAAATGCCAAAATCCAAATTTCTGTTTTAGGCATCTCGTGATGTGGATGGTCGGTTTGGAGTGCATAAAGAAATAAATGCGTCATCTACCAAAGCATGGCTTGAGAAGATGAAGACTTTATTTATCAGGAAGGGATCAGGATTCTCTTCTAGAAGTGTGATAACAGGTGATCCGTTCAAAGGCGTGTCTGAGATTGGGTTGCCATTTGAAATAGCGCAAAAGATTACATTTGAAGAAAAAGTGAATCAGCACAACATGCAGTTTTTGCAGAAGTTGGTGGATGAAAAGCTGTGCTTGACGTATAGGGATGGCCTATCTACATACTCATTGAGAGAAGGTTCTAAAGGACATACATTTCTTAGGCCTGGTCAGGTAGTGCATCGGAGGATCATGGATGGGGATATTGTATTCATAAATAGGCCACCTACGACTCACAAACATTCACTCCAAGCGTTGTCAGTCTATATTCATGACGATCACACAGTTAAGATCAACCCCCTTATCTGCGGTCCTCTTAGTGCGGACTTTGATGGGGATTGTATTCATTTGTTCTATCCGCAGTCACTTGAAGCCAAGGCAGAGGTCTTGGAGCTTTTCTCGGTGGAGAAACAGTTGCTTAGCTCTCACACCGGTAACTTCAATTTGCAGCTGACAATTGATTCACTCCTGTCACTAAAGATACTTTTTAGACACTATTTCTTGGACCGAGCAGCAGCACAGCAGTTGGCTATGCATGTGCCCAATTCGCTACCTGGACCTGCGGTAATAAAGTCTAAAACTGGCCCTCTTTGGACAGCACCACAGATGTTGCAGTCGACTTTGCCGCTTTCCTTTGATTTATCTGGAGACAGGCTTGTAATATCTAAAAGTGAGGTAATATCTCTTGATTACAATAGGGATGTGATGGCATCCATTGTCAACGACATAGTCACATCACTTTTCTTCTTGAAGGGACCAAATGAGGTTTTAAGGTTCTTTAATTCTATACAGCCTTTATTAATGGAAAGTCTTTACTCAAAAGGTTTCAGTGTTAGTTTGAAAGATCTGTTTCTAAGTCGGGATACTTTGGATGATATCCAACAAAACATTCAAAAGATATCTCCATTGCTTTGTCAACTACGTTCTTCTTATAGTGAATCAATTGCCTTGCAATTGGACAATCACTTGCGCTCTGTGAAAATCCCAGTGACTAACTTCATTCTCAAGTCTTCTGCAATTGGCCACATTATAGATTCCAAGAGTGAATCTGCTCTCAGCAAGGTGGTTCAACAAATTGGTTTCTTAGGTATACAAATATCAGATAAGGGGAAGTTCTATTCTGAGACATTGGTTAAGGATATGTCTGCACTTTTCAAAAATAAGTATCCTTCCTTTCAGGATTGCCCTACTGAAGAGTTTGGCTTGGTTAGTAGACCTCTATTTCGAGGTTTGGACCCATACCAGGAAATGGTACATTCAATCGCTAGCAGAGAAGTTATTGTACGCTCCTCCCGAGGGTTAACTGAACCTGGGACTTTATTCAAGAATTTAATGGCAATCCTTAGGGATGTCGTAATATGCCATGACAATACTGTAAGAAATATGTGTAGCAATTCGATTGTTCAGTTTGGATAT
Organism: Pogostemon cablin; assembly: GCA_023678885.1. Lineage (NCBI taxonomy): Eukaryota > Viridiplantae > Streptophyta > Magnoliopsida > Lamiales > Lamiaceae > Pogostemon > Pogostemon cablin. The sequence continues at coordinate 1,629,044 of CM042999.1, forward strand.
GGTGTCAATAGTGCCAATATTGCTAGCGAGTTTTGTGCTGGTGATCCTGTTGGAGTGTTAGCTGCAACTGCCATGTCCAATCCTGCATACAAGGCTGTACTGGATTCATCTCCCAGTAGCAATTCCTCCTGGGAGATGATGAAGGTAGTTATCTTTTTAAGTAGATATAACATGGTCATTTGACGGTGCTTATATGCCTTCACTTGTGAGAACTGTTCTCATACATAATTCTGTTTCAATTCAGGAGATACTGCTTTCGGGAGTCGCCTTTAAAAATGTTACTGCTGACCGCCGGGTGATTCTATATCTGAATAATTGTGACTGTGGCAGAAAGCACTGCCAAGAAACTTCTGCACTCATAGTCAAGAATCACTTGAAGAAAATCAGTCTAAATGATACAGCTAATGAGTTCCTGATAGAGTAATCCCCTGCATTTTTTATTTTATTGAAGTGATATCATAATTTAACAATTCAGTCAGTGAGTCTTTGCTTCGTAATGTATGAGCAATTATCCTTTCTTTTTGCATTTATTATGGCATAAACATCTTTGATTTGGGCCTTTTAAACCGTGTCCTACTCTTACTTATGACTACTATCCTTGATATGACATTTATGTCAAAGGTTGTGGCCTGCCGTCAATTTCATGTAATTATATAATTCTTGGACATGTTAAAAGAGACGACTCTGGTGAAAATGTTTAATTTTGTTCCCATAGTTGCTCATGTTTAACTTTTGTTGATTTTTATCAGTTTCAGGTATATGAATACTCACTCTCCCAAATAACTTCCCATAACTTGGGGAACACGAGTATGAATAATTTTAAATAAATGGACATTTGAATTAAATACCTGACAGTTGGCCTTTTGTTTTCATCAGGGGGATTTAGACGTACAGGAAATGTATAGTTGATTTTCTATTTAGAAACTGTTTGTCTCGACTCTGTAATTTTTGTACTAACTTGGATGTTTATTGTGTGTACTTTACTAGCTGCGGTGTTCATCTTTTGATCAATCATGCACATTTTGGCTCTAGGCACCATGTATTGTGTCATGGAACAAGGAATTAATTGGTATATTGCTAAAACTGTTTTTATTCTTGCTTCCTTTTTACAGATATAGATCTCAAATGGCAAATGAGAATCCTGATGTCATTTCTTGCCTTGTTGGCCATATTCATTTGAACAAGGTATCTTTGCAATTTCTTAGAGACATTTTGTTATACTGCATCATTTTGCAGAACATTATTACTGATTTCTGACATATCATGTCTGGTTGATGAACAGACACAGCTGATGCAATTGAATATTAGCATGAAGGATATTTTTGAAAAATGTCAAGACACAATCAATCAAAGTCAGAAGAAGAAAAAAATTGGAAATTTATTCAAGAGGATTGAAATTTCATTCAGGTAAAATTTTTGGTTGTTGGGCTTGCAATCTTAAGTCAGTTGAATGATTTTTTAGTTCATATAGGACTTGTGAATTAGAAAGGAGCACAAACATCAAAATGCAGCATGCCTGCTATGTGATATTTGATAGGGTTTAGCTTAGGTGCAACTTAGTGTCTTTGCACCATTTTGGAATACTTGTAAATGTAATATGTAGATCATGATCTCTGTACAGGACAACATGATTGTCTTTTGCTGGGGACCATAGAAGTCCAATGCTTATATATTTGAAACATATATATGATTTAAAGTTAATTAAAATTTAATGCACTTGATTATTGTCCATCTATAAAGAAATATATAACTGAGTGTTTGCAGTTTGTTCAGGATTACATATTACAGAGCAAAATAAAACAAAATTTTTCTTTCTTCATATAGTCGATTATGTAGGAACTAGCTTGTTTAATGGTTAAAAAAAAGTTACATTTTCCGTACAATCTACTTCTTTGCAGCGAGTGCTGTTCTTTCTGTCAGTCGTCCAAAAGCAAATCGACTGATGTTCCCTGCATCCAGTTTCTTTGGGAAGGAACAAGTAATGATCTTATAGAGAGGGGTCCCCATATCCTTGCTGACACAGTTTGCCCGGTGCTGTTACAGACAATCATTAAAGGTGTTTCATATTTGTTACTCTGAATTGCGTCTGAATAATCTATCATATTTATATTAATTGTGTTGAAAAATCTTACCTTACTTCCCTTAGAACATTTAGGTTCCCTTGCCTCTTACGTTGTGGTTGACTGGATTATCAAAACTCTTAAATTAAATAGATTTTACTTCTTATAGACTAATGTATATGCTGTGAACTTAAATTTGCTGCTGTATGTACAGGCGATCCTAGAGTTTCAACTGCAAACATAATATGGATGACTCCTGAAACTGCAACCTGGATCAGGAGCCCAAGCAAGAACCCAAAGGGTGAATTGGCTCTAGATATTACCCTTGAGAAAGAAGCTATTAGGAAGAGTGGAGATGCATGGAGGGTTATGATGGATTCTTGCCTTCCAGTTATACATCTAATTGATGTTCAGCGTTCCATTCCATATGAAATAAAACAAGTAGAAGATCTGCTTGGTATCTCTTGTGCATTTGAGCAGGCTGTTCAGGTATTAACATGCTTTCCCCCGAACTGAGATTTTTGCATTTAGAATCAAATATGGAATAGCCTTTCTTATGTTTTAATCTCTTTCGGCACAGTTTTATGGGCTATTTAGGCTGGCTTATGTTCTAGTCATAGTTCATTGACTTATTACTATTACAAAGTTCAATTCTGTTTTGCACATGCACACTATTGACCTGTAAATGTTCTATGCTTGTGTCAGTTGTGATTGCAGATTCCCTTTTGTAGTACGACACTACGACCATATATTATTCATCTATTTTCAATATTAAACTTGAGAAAATGATGTAGTAAAACAGAGCGGAAGTACAGGCAAGACTGCCAACTAGTCATACATTCAATTTCTGAATGTAAATGGACAATCCTGGTTGAACTGTCCTCTACCTCGAGATACTAAATAGTTGTCATAATAGTTACTATTGGCGTGTTTATTAATTATATATCTTATTCACTGGAAATGACAAACTTTTTGTCCTGTTATATAGCGTTTATCTACATCAGTGACAATGGTAACGAAAGGTGTGCTCAAGGATCATCTTCTTTTGTTGGGTAATAGCATGACATGTGCTGGCACTTTGATTGGTTTCAATGCTGGTGGTATCAAGTCTTTGTCTAAGTCACTTGGTGTTCAAGTACCTTTCATGAAGGCGACATTGTTTGTAAGTGCTATTGTTTGGTCTATTGTCTGTTGATGAATGTATCGTCTTGTTTTATCCACTGAGTTGTTACAATAATATTTTTGACTCTTCCACCTTTCAGACTCCTAGGAAATGTTTTGAAAGAGCAGCTGAAAAATGTGATGTTGATAATTTGTCAAGCATAGTAGGCTCTTGTGCCTGGGGCAAACATGTATCAGTGGGTACTGGATCTCCTTTCGAGATTCTCTGGGACACAAAAAAGGTATGGATGCTGCAATCTTGTTTTCTGACTGTACTCTGATCAAAGTATTACACTCATGTATTGGATTTTTTAGGCTGAATTGAGTCCAGCTAAGGAAATTGAAGTCTACAATTTCCTTTACATGGTGAATAGTAGCTCACTACGTGGAGATATGGGAACTGGTTGCTTGGGGGCAGAGATTGAAGATTTGGACCTCGACAATGATTACATGGATTTTGATCTGTCTCCTGTGCGAGAAGATGGTAGCGAAAAGCCCACTTTTGATGATGGATTTGAATTTGGGCTCCACGAAAATGATAATGATGGCTTGTCTAAAGAGGTATTTTATTTTATTTATTTATTTATTTTTAAAGTTGAGTTGATATATGGTTTTTTAATCTTTGCAATGGGTAATATAAACTTGTGATCAGGATGAGACACATTTTAAAACCCATGCATGTATTATCATTTCCAGAGTTGCAGGTGAGGTGATTGACCAGGAGTCATATACTTTTTCATGCAGTCATTATTTCAAAGTTTTCAATGTATGCATTCTTTTAGTGTATATATTTGTTTGGGTTTTTGATAGAGTGGGATTTAACTTTATGTCAACATCAAGGGGTGAGGTGCGGTGGGTGGTATGTGTGTAAGTTGTGGGTATTGAGGTGTGAAAGAGCTTATATTATTATTTGATTAGATAAAAGAGATGAGAATGAACGGCAAAGGGTGGAGAGTATTTATTGAGAGAGAATAGTTTGAGGGTGGTCGGCTGGGTATTATTATGGTTTATAGGTATTTATAAGTATGGTTTTGATATCCGGATTTCAAAACTCCTTACAGCAGGTTTGGGATTTTTTAATTCCAAAACTGGTTTTCAAATGACAATTCAAACATAACCTTAGTATCTGTCAAGTTTAAATGCATAAAGCATATATGGTCACTACATTACTAGAAGCATTCAAAATAAGTTCAAAGGCCATGATTGTATCTTCTAGTAACTTGTATTTCATATATGTATTCTGATGTTCATGACTCGATTTTGCTTGTGATTGATAGTAGTTGGCTGCCTGTTGATTGTTCCCTTCACTGATCATATATGGTTTTAATTGTTTCTCCTACATTTCAATGTTATGGTTTTGGCTGTCGTGTATGTTCATGTAACATTGCCATGTCATGTTATTTCACTGAGTTATTCTTTTCGAAATAATAAGACTGAGTGTTGTGTACAGGATGCGAATGATTCTTGGTCTGGTTTTGGTAAAAAGATTGACTCTGAAAATGATTGGGGAAAGAAGACTGATGAAAGTGCATGGGGTAGAAAAGTTGAATCTGAGGGGAGTGATTGGGGGAAGAAGTCCGAAGAATGCACATTTGGTAAAATAGTTGAATCTGAGGGAAGTGATTGGGGGAAGAAGGCTGTAGAAAGCTCATGGGGTAAAAATGTTGAATCTGAGGGAAGTGATTGGGGGAAGAAATCTGAAGAAAGCGCATGGGGTAAAAAAGTTGAATCTGAGGGAAATGATTGGGGGAAGAAGACAGAAGAAGGCGTGTGGGGCAAAAAAGTTGACTCTGAGGGAAGTGACTGGGGAAAGAAGGCTGATGAAACATGGAACAAAAAGGTTGATTCCAAGCAAGATGATGTGGCTAAACTGGGTGAGCGAAGTTCTTGGGCTGAAGAAGGAAAAACTGATTCCGCTTGGGGGGTAAAGGTAGATTCTGATGGAGGAGATTGGGGAAAGAAAGATGACAAGAACAAGTGGGCTTCCAGAACAAAATCTCACGAGCAATCTGGAAAGGATTGGGGTCAAAAAAATAATCAAAGTAATATTGCTGAAGAAACTAGTGCTGGTGGCCAGGAAGGATGGGGAAGAGATTCTGGTGAAATGGGTTGGAAGAAGAATGACAAACAGAAAAATTGGGGTAATCCCGGTTACAATAGGGATTCCAAGGAAAAGAGCTGGAGTAAAGAGAATAACCATAATAGTTGGGGAAATGTTAGCACACCGGAAGCTAATACTCAGTCTACTTGGGGTGGAGATGACACTCGGAAAGACTCTACCTCAGCAAAATCTCAGGAGGATGGATCACCTTCTGGAGCTCAGTGGGAGACTGGGAGGCATGAACCATCTAAGGCTGTTGGTTGGAACACATCTGGATCTGGTGGTGACTCCCTTGATGTTGCGGGTTCAAATGACAATCCATGGGGAACTAAAGTGGTTGATCAAGCAACTGATTCACAGCCTTCGAATACTTGGGGCTCTTCAAATGACTGGAGTAAGCATGATACAGAGTCTCCAGCAGGAGAAAATAAAGACTCTCAGTGGGGTTGGAGTCAAAAACAGACAACTGATTCTGCACCTGGTCAAGGTTGGGGTTCTACAAATGTTGACACTTCCAACGAGAACGATGGGGGGGGTCAGTGGGGCAGGGGCCGGGGCCGTGGACGTGGTCGAGGTCGAGGCAGGGGCCGGGGAAGGGAAGGATCACAAGGTAGGGGTCCCTGGAATGAGGAATGGAAAAACAGAAGACCTCGTCCAGTCGATGACCCCAATGCACCGGCAGTTCTGACTAAAACAGGGCAGCGCTTGGATCTTTTCACTGCAGAGGAACAAGATGTTCTTTTGGAGACCGAAACAATATTGAAGAACATCAGAAGAGTAATGCATCAGACAGGGTAAACTCTATTTCTTATCTAGCCTTCAAATTGGAAGATATTGAATTAGGTTTAACATAATGCAGCATGCTGAAATATTTATGATGAACATAGTGATCAGTGATTATAATTCAGAACTGCTAACTGAGAAATCCTTTCATCTTGGTATGGATAATGCCATGCCAGTTTTTTCATATTGTTTGACATACTTAATTGTTGATAATGCGGCTGTTTGTTCACTGAACATCAATATTGAAGAAAATAATTCCTATGTAACAATTAGAACTATCAGTTCATGTGTGAAACCTCCATCAAATCTCTTCACATTTAAGAAATCCCTTTACGTATAACAAATATAATAAAATTCCATATGACTTTATGTAGTCATTTTCTCTGGAGAAAAGGATTTAGAGAAAGGAAAGACAGGAACTTCTCTGTGCTGACTATTTATATCTTGGAATATTGGGTTTATTTCTGATTCAACCAACTTAACTGGTTTATGTTTTGTGAAGGTACAACGATGGTGATCCTTTTTCTCTGGATGATCAAACATACATTGTTGATAATGTTTTCAATCATCACACTGACAAAGATGCGAAGATGGGTGCTGGAATACTTCATGTGATGGTATGACTTTTTATATGCATTAATAAATTGCTGTCGTTGGTTATATTCTTGTGGTGTTTCTGAATCTCTATTTGTATTAAACTCTTCATGTCTTCTGTAATTTCTTTCCAATAAAATATTATAATAAGTCATCATAATTCTGATTTTTTAAATATTATTATTACTCCCTCCATCCTGTAAATACATGCATGTATTTTGTCGCGCATAGTTTAAGAAAAATTACTTTTTGGTATGACGATGTAAGAGAGGAGATGTTTTGGATAATTTAATGAGATAACGTGTATGAGATTGATGACTTTGACCAAATTGAGTGTAAAAAGTTGATGGCATTTTTTGTAGCATTGCAAGTGTTAATATTGTTGTTATTGCCTTTATGGGGGTGAGCAATTTATTTTGTGACGAACAAAAAAGGAAAGTGGACTAGGTTGGTGCTATGGACTGCTGCAGTTGAAAAATATTCGCAATCGTCATATTGGTAAAGCATTGTTTAAGTTGGTAAACTGAACATGGTTAGATATTAATTGCTCTAAATATGACCTGATTATCTGATTGAAAGGTCTAGATTGTTCTTAAATCTGTACTATTAGTGCAAGCTTGGTTGACGGTTAAAAGTTCTTTACGAAATACTATGCTTTTGACTATGTTTATGACTCTAGTTAGGACCTCAAAATGAAATTGAATGGTCAAACTTTTTCTTAATCTGGAGGAACTATTTAAGCTCAATAGATTGTTAAAAGTCTTTTACCTTGTGATAATACTGGCTGTGGTGTATCATCCACCCACCCCCACGTAGGTTTTAAGCTAATTATGAGATTCATATCACAGGTCAATAAGCATAAAGAGTTCCAGGACAGCAGATGCTTATATGTTGTTACTACTGATGGTTTGGAGAATGATTTCTCCTATCGGAAATGCCTTGAGAATTTCATTCGGAACAAGTATCCCGAGGTGGCTGAAGCTTTTCTTCCCAAATACTTTAGGAAGCGACAACCTCGTACTGGTTGGAACAACGATCGAGGTGCTCCACCCACTCCGGGTCAGGATGATACTGGTACTCCCCGCTGGAACAGGAGTGAAGCTGGAACTCCCCGCTGGAACAGAAGTGAAGCTGGAACTCCCCGCTGGAATAGTGGTCCGGATGATGCTGGTACTCCAGGCTGGGGCAAAAGTGAAGCTGATCGAACTCCTGGCGTGGATGATGTTGGTACTCCCGGTTGGAACAAAAGTGAAGCTGGTACCCCTGGCTGGAACACAGAGGGAACTCCTGGTCCTGACGATGCTGGTACTGGTTGGAACAAAACTGAAACTGGAACCTCTGGCTGGAACAAAGATCCAACTCCTGGCCCGGATGATGGTAATACGGGTCAGAAGAAAAGTGGAGGTGGGTGGAATAGTGGTCCAAGTCCCGGCACGGGTACGGGTGGCTGGAACAAAGATGGTAATGATGAAAGTCAGACTCAATCAGGTTCGTGGGCATAAATAGTTTTAGGTAGAAGATTATGGGATGTTTTGGTTGAGTGAGGTTTTAGGGTGAAATGTGGTTAGAAGAAATGCAAATCTGGTGTCTGATTTGAGGGCACTTGATGTACAGTTTAATTAACCGCACTGTTGTTTAAGCTTAGGAATGCTGATCTATCTGCACATGGATTGATGGGATTACATCACTCACTAATTTCCCTTTTTTCCCCCACCAAATTTCTTCATTTTACTCCATTTGAACACTCCCACCCCCACCCCCACCCCCACCCCCACCCCAATGACCCTTCAGGGAGTAAATTATTCACACCCTCTACAACCAAAATCAAAGCACTCTTGGGATCACAGAACAATCTTACGTGAATTATCTATGCATTATATTATACAAAGTAGCATTATGTGATTTTTTAAGTATTTGTGAAAGAGAAATGATTTTGCTACTAATGGAAGGATGTTGATGAATTAACAAAAAAGATAGTGAAACTACAGAAACCATACAATATTATCCTTCAATTTTTTTTTTTATTTTAATCCATAATCTAGGTCATTTTGTATGATATATAAGTTTAAACTGGTGTGTGTCGGTGTGCATGTTTAATTGTAACGAATTAAAATGAAAAGGTGGGTAAGTGTTAAAATAGATTAAAGAAATAAGAAAGTACATAATTTATTAATCCAAACCCTTTTTTAAGCAAGCCAAAAGAGTAGGTCAAGCTAAAGATAGCTTAAAAGGAGTTATGGGGGTTGCACATTGAGTTAATCTAGTTGGATGAATAAAGCTTAAAAGAGATATAATATCTATTCCATATCTTAAAAGAAAATTATCTAACGTGTATGTAATGGGAAATAAAACACTAAAATGTAAAAGAATATTTGCAAATTGTCTCTTTTTTTTTTAAGAAAAAGATTGTCATCTCTTGCACGTGAGTTCGAACTAGAAAATAATAATAATAATAATATACAACTACGTAGCCCTATTTATTATACTAATTGGGTGAGGGCAACTATTAAAACTTTTATAGAAGTACAATTAGTGCGTATGAAAGTAATATAAGGGTGAACAAAAACGTGATTAACATATTATTTTGATGTTCCATGTACTTCTACTTTTTATTATTATATTTGTAAATTTTGGATAAACGACTTTATTTATTTTAATTTTTTTGGGGTGAAAGTAGAGGAGTGAGTATCAAATCTCACTCTTTTAATATTAGGGTGAAGATTAACTATTAAGCTACAAAATTAACTAATTTTTAGGTTATAAAATGCATCATACATATTTATTAAATAAATTTTAGTTTCAAATAAATAAAATCAAACTGATATGGCAACTCAAATAACATGTGACTTATAAGTTCACCAAATAATTTGTCTCCACAGCTTATAATTGATTGCTATGCACTACCTCCATATATTGGACAATGATTCACTTTCCTTTATATAGTTTTTATAAAAAAAGGGGTGAACTATTTGAAAAGAAGAGAGTATATTATCCTTAAAATGTAAAATATAAACAAAAAATAATAATAAATAAATAAATAAATAAAATGGCTTACTAGTGGAAACTGTCTTTTATTGATTGTAACATTTTTGTTTATTTATTCCTTTTCATTTCATAATAATGCAAAAATAAAGATGACCTGAACATTTCAAACATGTCTATATAATTTGAGTTGGTTGATCATAGTTTTCCTTTTTCATCTATTTGCAATAAATATTAAGAAAATAGATATAATAAACCCTAACTATGGTTGGTTTTAAATAGTAAATACATGCACAATTAATTTCTACTAAAACCTTATCACGTTACAATTTACATATAGATAGATAGAGAATCTGCAAATAGGGCCACCTTCTAAAATTAACGTCATAAACTCCGTCAATTAAGCGTCACATCCTACGCATATACAGATAACGCATCGTTAAATTTTCCACGTGAAAAGAGTGAAGCTAAAATAAAAAGGGCACATTTTGGAATGAGACAAAATTTGAGGGACTAAATGTCAATTTTGCCCTAAATAGAGGGCCTTCATAATAAATAAATAAAATTGATCAATCATAAGAAATTATAGTTGACAAGTGTACCACACTATCACTCCACCAGCCCCTCCCACTGATCCCACATCCTCACTACCCTTTCCACTGCAACAGCCTTACCTTGATGGTATAGTATACTCTCTTTCTCATTTTACCCATATGGGATATCGTGGATTTGATGAATACTGTAGTATCTGCTATGCTGTAGTTTGATGGTGTAATAGTGGCCGTGTTCTGCCAAAAATTGCTATTTCTTATTGCTGATTGTGAGTGTGTGTGTGCATATCCATTTTCTACAGGCAAATGGGTAGTTCAAATTGATATAGTATTCTGTCTGAAGTAAATTTTACTGTCACTGATTGGATTAAATGTGTAATATTAGTTCCTGTGAAGTTCTTTATTCAATTGCCACTGTATCATCACTCCATTAATGTAAATTAACAAATGGTGTCATAAAACTTCTAAAGACATTAAATTGATTTTAAAGTCTTTCCATATTTAGCTGGTGGTTGGAATCAGATGCTTTAATATGGTATAGTATGTCTTCTTGGAATATTGATCTTGCATTTATTATGTGCCAGTGCCTAATCTTGTCTTTTCTCATGTTGGAGATATTTCATGGATAAGATGACTAAGAGTTTCCCATTTTGGAAGTTTCTACTTTTTATACTATTAAATACATTACATTGGAAATCTTGGACCTCGTGGGGCAAATAAATTGATGCTAAGCCTTTGGCATCAAATTTGGGTGTTATTTTATTGATTGATATGTTACTGCTGTAGTTTGCTTATGCAACTTAAGATGCTTATGATGTCATCTTCAAATTGCATGTTTGTGCCTCACCATTTTAACCCCTTTGCAGCTATAGGTTTTGATTCTTTTACATGGGTTCATTGGTTGGTCAATTTGTTTTACCTCCGAATAATGGCCACAAGATATGGGAAGATCCATCTTTCATCAAGTGGAGGAAGAATGATGCTCATGTTCCAATGCGCTGCCATGAATCTGTTGAAGGTGCTTGACTGGGTTCATCATGTTCTCCTAAATTACTCTAAACTATTTCCATGTTAGTTACTTTATGGAAGCCCCAAGGTTTTAGAATTGTTCTACTTTAAGAGGGGATATTTATTCAAATTCATGTTTTTTTTTGGTACTTTGTGTTCTGGCATTAAACTATATGGAGCTCATATTTCCAGTTTTTTATGCTGCTACTCGCTAGGATCTCTGCGGTATTGGTATGAGCGCAATAAAGTAAATATTTTGGTGTCAAAGGAAGCTGTTTGGGATGATGATGCTGTTGCTAAAGCACTAGATTGTGCTGCATATTGGGTCAAGGACCTGCCATTTGTCAAGTCTTTGTCTGGAAATTGGAAATTCTTTCTTGCCTCCAGCCCTGGTGATGCCCCTTCAGAATTTTATAATAGCTCATTTCAAGATTCATCATGGAATTCTATACCTGGTAACTTCCTGCTCTATTTTTATTGCAGTAACGGATTTGACTCTTATAAGTGCACAATATTTTTTGTAATTTACAAAAGGATGGTGAATAAGTTTTGGATGGAGGGAGTACTATGGTATTTTCCCATTACTGCCATGCAATGCAATCATTTCCATTCCAAGGCAATACAGATGGTAGTTTTTGAAGTATTAGACTAAGAACTGAATATTTAGATTCGTTGTTTTCAAGATTAGGAGGTATGTTGTTTCTGTTATAAACATGTTTCCTGAGTCCTGCTCTTGCACTTGATTCAATCATTGACTAACCTAAGGTTATATTTTCTTCGAGGGAGTTGTTTGTGCAGAGAATTGGGAGAAGGATTTCAAATATCACCATATAGTTGATTTTCAAGTCCACCAAAATTACCCGAAATAGTACTCAAATGTATTTAGAACGAGAGTCATGATAGTCAAATATACTTCTTAGTGTGGATCCCACCTTGAGGGGACATTCATCATTTCATTCTCTAGTTCCTTTAAGTTGTGTGCTAGCCCATGTCTTCTGAGATGCAGAGTGGAATATCTTGAAACAGAGATTGAAGTTCAAAAATAGTTTATTTGCCCATTAAAACAGGTTATGCTGGAGTTCAAAAAGCAAACCACATAGGATATATGACGCCCATCTTCACTCTTCAGACTTGATATTGCACTTTGACATGTGTCCTGCTAGACCATAAAGCTGTGTCCTATATAGAATATTTTCTCCTCGAATACTACAGTGAGAAGATTCCAATCTTGTACCAGTTTATCCTTGCTATACACCAACTGCAGGATGAAAATCTTTGTCATGAAATCATTACCATTGTACCAAAGGTGGAGCGGAGCAGGTTAAACAATAACAATCAAGGAAGTGTGAATTAATTTCTTGATAAGAACCATCTATTTTGTCTTCAAAATTCTAAAATATAGTTTGCATTTGGTTATACATATGTGTGTGTGTGTGTGTGTGTGTGTGTGTGTGTGTGTGTGTGTGTGTATTGTGTTATTTATGTTTCTGTAATGTACTGTTAGAACTAGTTTTATTTTCTCTTGTATTTTCTAATACATTTGTCTTTTCCAATCAATATAGTTCCCTCCAATTGGCAGATGCATGGATTTGACATACCAATCTATTCAAATGTTGCTTACCCATTTCCACTTAATCCACCTAAAGTTCCAGATGATAATCCCACTGGCTGCTACAGAACATACTTTTCTCTTCCTAAAGAATGGGAAGGTAAGATATGGGGGCGAGTTATATAATTTTCGAGAATCATATTATACCTTTTGTCACATTTAAATTTAGATGGTTTTTTCAAATTCTAGAAGAACAAATAGCACTCACTGCCCTTATCCAGCTATTATATGTAAAAAAAAACTTCTTTGTTGCTGAAAATATTAGAACATTAGCCGATCTTACCAAATTTATATGTCAAAAACACCCAAAATGAAAAAATAATACATACTAGCACTATGGTATGCTGTTTGTTAGTTTGTTTCCTTTTTTAAACTGTAACTGTCCACTAAATTCCTTTACAGGACGTAGGATATTCTTACATTTTGAAGCAGTTGATTCTGCCTTCTTTACATGGGTAAATGGACACCCCACCGGTTATAGGTTTGTGAATTATTTGCCCAATCTTTTAAATTGCACCATATTCTTAATCATTGTACATGGTATGCTACAATTTCTGTATTCTGTCAAAACATGATATTTTTTTAGAGCACAGGTGCTTAGCAAAAATATTGTTTGTTTAAGATTACAGTGAGTTAATGTAATGATAAATGCATAATGGGTTGATGGTGAGCTTGGTATAAGCTTATCATAATATCAGGCATTTAGAATAGACGGGATAACGGGTCTGGGAGCTAAAAAAGTCTAAGTATTTAGTTTTAATATATTGCTATAACTCTTACTTGATTGTGAAGACCCATCGTTTTTCTATTTTTCGTCAGAAACCTGTATGTTCCCTAAAGGTAGGGGTGACCATTTTAGACGACACAATGGCACGATAAGAACATGATAAAAGTTGCTGGTTAGTGTTTAGGCTTATCGTTGTCGTGTCGTTATTCTTCAACACGATATGGATAAAAAAGGAAAAATTATGTTTCGTGAACCCGCTAAGAAATTACATATTACAATCGTGTCTTAATGGGTATTTGATATATTTTTATCGTGTCTTATCATGTAATTTTATGTCATAACGTGTTAAATATTATTTTGAATGAATTTTATTTTCTTATTGTGTCTGTATCGTGTCAAGTCGTGTAATTTTGTGTCATAACGTGTTAAATATTATTTTAGATTAATAATATTTTCTTATTGTGTTGATATCGTGCCAAGTAAACACGAAATTTTTCATGTTCGCACGAATCTTTATCGTGTTGTGTTCGTGTTTGGGCTTATCGATGGTGTCGTTATCATGTCAACACAAAACAGGACAAGATAACATGAATAGACACCCTTACCTGAAGGTGAACAAAAGACTCAATTGTTGGTTGCTATCTGTTCTCAAGACATAAGATTATATTCCTTGTTGACACTGCTATACTCTGCAAGTATAATAAGGTGGATTGTGAGCTCACACAAATATATCTTCATATGTTTGTATTTTTGCAGCATGTATAATACGCATATGCATGTAATTGTACACGCATATACACTTGCATATTATTGCATTATTTCATTAATATGTTTTATTAACTCTACTTCCTTATGTTTTCAGTCAAGATAGTAGGCTTCCAGCTGAATTTGAGATCACCGATTTTTGTTATCCATGTGGATCTGACCAGAAAAATATTCTTGCTGTTCAAGTGATGAGATGGTCTGATGGTTCCTACCTTGAAGATCAGGATCACTGGCGGTTATCTGGCATTCATCGTGATGTTTGTCTTATTGCTAAACCGAAGGTTTGTACTCCACAGATGGATCGTTTAGTGTTTTTGCATTTTGTTGGTTTTCATGTAAGAGTATAATTTTAGTGAGTTATGGAATAATTATAAAGATGAAATGCCATGTGTGGCTGATTTAATTAAAGGAATAATACTGTTTCAAATGAATAATGAATATCTATGCTATGACTTTCTGCATAGTTGTTGTCTATAAGCTGGCTATTTATGCTGAGTTAGAGCTGGAAGAGATGTAGTGATAGCTCCTCATATAACCTAATTGGGAAATTTAAAGCTCAGATCTACGATGCCAAATTAGTGCAATGTTCATTATATACGATTATAGACCAACAATATCTAGCATTATGTGGTAAATAGCTACAACTTGAGCCTTGAAACTGAATTATTCAACAGATAATTTCTTGGACTAAAACTGGTGAAACATAAAAAATATCTGTTCAAGTCTGTCGGAAGTAATAAATGTTGTGATGATTTAATGGAGTCCTTCAATTTATACAAGCGAGGGTGAGGTGGTGCATTCATCGGAGTGCAAGTAATTTGATTCAAGTTTGCAATGAATATACAGGTCTTTATTGCAGATTACTTCTTCAAATCAAACTTGGAGGAAGATTTTTCTTGTGCAGATATACAGGTATATTAAACCCTTTGTGTGCTTTTACAGCATTCTGCGCACTGACTGAGAATGTTGCTGCATCATCTGTTAGGGCGTGTATAATCTATGATATTCAGCCACTTCTTTTTTCTACTTTACTCCCTTTACTTTCGTGCATGTATCTTGTTTTGTTCAAATTATAGTGTGATGACTGTAAGAAAATTTGAATGCCAATGTGGCGAATCTACAAAAGTTTATTTTTAATGTTTTATCAATGTGACTCCAGGTTGAAGTGAAAATTGACCACTCAGCAATGGATGTTAATAAGTCAATAGAAACTGGGAGCTGGTTTCAACCATCTGAAGACAAGTTTTTATCAAGCTTCACCATTGAAGCTGAAATTTTTGATTCAGGGAGTTGGTATTCAAGCAGTGGGAATGCCAATCTACTATCTACGAGTGTGGCTCATCTACAGCTGACTAACTCTGTTGACTATTATCTTGGTTTCATTGGATACCAACTTAAAGGCAAACTGCAAATGCCCAAGCTATGGACTGCTGAACACGTAATTTTTTTTTTACCTAGAATTACATGGGTTTTCTGTGTGGAGTTCATAGCTAATTATCTTATGGTGCATATTTATTCAACTTTATGGGACTCCATTTCTACAACTGTTCAGGACTGAAATTAATGTGCTGCATGTAAAGAATTGTAGAAACATGAATTATTTATAATTGGTTTTTTTTTTTTTTAATCTGGTCTGCTTGGCTACTTTTTTTGTTCAATTCTGTATTCTAGATAGGTAACTAGATATGAAACTACTTTTGTTTATTGCGATTCCTAATGTAATTTGCTATAACGTTTTGAAAAAATACGTACTTGATATGACTTTGTTTCGACTTGAATCCATCAACGACTAATCCAAGTATTTCTGCATGTATTATGTCATTTTTCAAACCTCTTATCAGTTACTTGTCTTATGTCAGCCAAATCTTTATACTCTAGTTATCACCCTCAAAGATGCTTCAGGGCATATTGTGGATTGTGAATCATGCCAAGTTGGAATAAGGAAAATAGCACAAGCACCAAAACAATTACTTGTAAATGGACAACCTGTGATGATTAGAGGTGTGAACAGGCATGAACACCATCCTCGAATTGGGAAAACTAACTTGGAGTCCTGCATGGTTCAGGTAATGGATCACTTATTTTCTCCATGTCTATTCCGGATTCCAACATTTTCATAAATCTGCACAGCTCTTCACATTACCTTTTGTTTGTTTGTTTGTTTTATTTACATTTGTGTAGGATTTAGTGGTGATGAAGCAGAACAATATCAATGCTGTTAGAAATAGCCATTATCCTCAACATCAGCGATGGTATGAGTTATGCGATCTTTTTGGCATGTACATGATTGACGAAGCAAATATCGAAACACATGGTTTTCATCTTAGCTCAAATATAAAGCATCCTACAAATGAACCAATTTGGGCCTCTGCCATGTTGGATCGAGTAATAGGAATGGTTGACAGGGACAAAAACCATGCTTGCATCATTTCTTGGTCTTTAGGAAATGAGTCAAGCTATGGGCCTAATCATGCTGCACTTGCAGGTATTTTTTCATTAACTACAATGTCATTTGCTTAGCTTAGACTACATATAACAAAAAGTGTAATACTTAAGATTTTTATATTGATCCTATAGCAGCTGATCATGTGATTCATCAGAATGATATGGGCTGTGGCAGAGATTTAAAAAAAAAAAACTTCTGGATGTGGGTGAAATAAAAGTTCTCTGAGAATTTTTTCCCATAATGTAAAGATAATAAATATAGCAAATAAAAAATATCAAAAGCTTCTACAAATACACCCATGACATTCAAAGTATAAAATCTGATTTTCAAGATCTGTATTGGACTATCCATTTCATACTGACATTCTAAATTGTGTTAAGATGCATACAACAAATATATTTTACACATTTCAGACCCTAACACCTAACATCAAAAGAAAATTTATATTGCAAATAATAATTAGTTAAACAAGGATATAATATTAAAGTAATATTTTTACAATATAATCCATGTGTGTATTAAATGAATTTAATTATAAATAAAAAACAACCCGAAATTTTTGTTTATGGCTGCCCCCTGTTGGCTTAGGCATTGTTTGGGGAGTTGGAAAATAATAAACTACGCTTGATGTTGAGTGCTTACCATACAAAGGGTTTCAACTTTGAGTTGCTTTTGCACTAGCTTTATCTTTTTGTTGATCCTGTAACCTGTATAAAAGCTCTTTAAGGTCTATGTTACATTGTAATTGCTATTTAAAGTAATCCACTCGTGTTAGAACCTCAGAATTGTTGTAAAAATAATGAATTCAAAATATTGATTTTGGCCCTGAAATTAAGGATGAGCTGATCAGAATATGGCTCTTCCTCATTCAAATTCTTTCAGGCTGGATACGAGGGAAGGATTCGACTAGGGTTTTACACTATGAAGGTGGGGGTGCTAGAACAACTTCAACAGATATTGTATGCCCCATGTACATGCGTGTATGGGATATTGTTAAGATAGCTCAAGATCCTGCTGAGCTACGCCCGCTGATACTATGCGAGTATGCTACTCTGTTTTGCAATGCTTATTGCTAAATAAAACACAATACTGCCACAAATTCTAGTAGGGTAAGATATTGAGGTGCTGAAAAAAACTTCCAGGTACATGCATTCAATGGGAAACAGCACCGGTAATATTCTTGAATACTGGGAAGCAATTGATAACACATTTGGGCTACAGGGAGGCTTTATCTGGGATTGGGTGGATCAGGTTCATATTTAGTGAAGTTTCTCAAAAGTTATCTATTGCTTCAACAGTCTTACATTTTAGTTTTCAACTGATAAATATAAATTAGAGGAAATCATAAAGTTCTCCAGAAGTTGTATATCATATTATTAAATACCTCTGAGTTTACCATCTATTTTGAAGGTGAATGATGCAGATAGATGAATTGATGTGATGACGGTCAAATGCACTTTTAACAGGCATTGTTGTCTGTGTCAATTTGTTGTTTCTGACTGTAGGACTTCGTTAGATGTTAGGAACTCTTATGTTTTTGTATATGTTAGGTACTAGCATCTGATTCTTAATTCTGGGAGTTCATCATTGTTTATGAAGTTCACCAGACATAAGGAGGCAACTTTATTTTAAATAGCATATGAGGACGTCTTATAAGCTGTCACATATATCATTAGTTGTTTCAAGAAAATTATAAGCTGATATGATAACTAAGAATGCAGATGGTTACCTAAACAGGCTCTTTAAAAATTAGTTAACTTGGAAAAAACAATTAGTTTTTCTGATGACATCAACTTTGTGTTTCCTCGATATCAGCTCTTAAAAAGTTGGTGTGTTTAGTTTGTTCTCTGTATCGCTCCCTCCTCCAAATCATAACAATAAATGCATGCAAGCCAGATGATAAAATAATATGATATTCTGCAGGCATTGTTGAAGGAGGGTGCAGATGGTATTAAACACTGGGCATATGGAGGTGATTTTGGGGACTTCCCTAATGATCGGAACTTTTGCCTGAATGGGCTTGTATGGCCTGATAGAACCCCACATCCAGCTCTACACGGTAAAACGAACACTCATCTTGCACCACGACTCAGTGCCATCTGGTTTATTATGATCATCATATCAATCTTTTTTGTCATTTTCAGAGGTAAAGTTTGTGTACCAGCCCATCAAAATATCACTCAAGGACGGGGTAGTTCAGGTGGTATCTTATATAATATGAATTTCAAAATTCCTTTAGTTAAAAATCTTCTGATCCTATAACTGAAAATTGCCTTGTAGATTAAGAACACACACTTCTTTTCCACAACACAAGAATTAGCATTCCATTGGACAGTGCATGGTGATGGTTCTGAGCTGGGTTCTGGAGTTCTCAGCATACAAACTATAAATCCTCAAGAAAAATATGAGATAAAATGGGATTCTGGCCCTTGGTATGATTCATGTCGTACTTCAGATGCAACAGAAGTATTTTTAACAATCACTGTAAAGCTTTTGAGCTCCACTCGATGGGCTGAAACTGGTCATATAGTTTCATCTGCACAAGTCCTACTGCCCGTTAAACAAGCCATTGTTCCTCATGTATGTGCTCTTGCTTTTGGTGATGTTGGCCTTGATAAGCATTTTCTGTTTTGTTGTACTGCTAACATCTGACAAAATTTTTCGGTTTCAGATCATTGATAGTGCACAAATAGCTTTGTCTACTAAAGTTCATGATAGTTATATAGAGGTTAAGAATTCAAACCTGTGGGAGATCAAGTTTAACAAACAAACTGGAGCCATTGAGAGCTGGAAGGTAATTTATAATATCAAGTTTTAATGAATTCCCACTACTATTTCATGAATGATATTTAGGGATAACTTCAAAACTATTAATAAATTAGAAAAAAAATACCAACGAGGCTTGTTCTCTTACCTCCATTGAGTATTACAAAACGCCCTTTGAGTATGTTTTTTAATTTATTTTTTAATGACTATACGATGTAATTAGCAAAGCAAGTTCTAGTATTTATGTGTATTCCAATGAAAATGCTTATAGTTTGCATTGTCTTCACGCAATCTTGTCCTTGAAATGTCTGGTATGGAAATGAACAATAGGTAGACAGTGTCCTTGTCATGAGCAAAGGTATACAACCGTGCTTTTGGAGAGCGCCAACAGATAATGACAACGGCGGTGAGGAACAAAGTTATCTTTCCAAATGGAAAACTGCAGGACTGAATAACTTGACTTTCGTTACGGAAAGCTGCTCGGTTCTTGAATCGTCTGATAATCTGGTGAAAATTTCTGTAACCTGTCTTGGCATTCCAAATGGTGCAGAGAAAACTTCACCTCAAGCCGAAACAAGTCTCTTCAAGGTTGATCTTGTCTACTCAATTTATGGTTCTGGGGATGTTGTACTAGAATGCCACGTAAAACCAAAATCAGACCTGCCACCGTTGCCTCGAGTGGGGGTTGAATTTCACTTGGATAAATCAATGGACCAGATCCAATGGTATGGGAGGGGACCTTTTGAATGCTATCCTGATCGCAAAGCTGCTGCACACGTTGGCTTGTACGAGCAAGATGTTGGTAGCATGCATGTTCCTTATATTGTTCCTTATGAATGCTCGGGGAGGGCAGATGTCAGGTGGGTGACATTTCGTAATAAGAATGGTCACGGGATATATGCTTCCCCTTACGGAGAGTCTCCACCGATGCAAATGAATGCAAGCTACTATGGTACTGCTGAACTTGAGAGGGCAAAACGGCTCGAGGAGCTAGTGAAGGGAGATGATATTGAGGTACTGTCTTTCTCTTAAGTACATTTCAAACAGCAGCTAGTTTATTTAACTTGCCTGATATCATTCAGATCGAGCTTGAACGAGCTTTAGTCGAGCAGAAGTTTAGGTTTCATCTGATACAAATGTACACATGAGCTTGCTTGATAATTTTGTCGAACTGAGTTCACGAGCTCTTCACATACAACATTGCGTGAAAAATCGAGTAGTTTGGTTTGATTCTCGCCTCATATGAACGTTGTTGTTTGTCGTCGTGTAGGTGCATCTTGACCACCGGCACATGGGCGTAGGGGGGGACGACAGCTGGACTCCTTGTGTCCATGAGAAGTATCTTGTTCCTCCAGTGCATTACTCCTTCAGCATCAGATTATCTCCTCTTACTGCAACTACTTCAGCTCTCTCCATTTACAGATCTCAACTCAACACCATATGACACTTTACTTTCAACTGCCTGCATTTTCTGTGTTGTTTTCCTACTTTTTTTTTTTATATTTAATTCTTATTTTCCACGAATAATTAATCGATCCTATGTAATAATTTGTGATGCTGCTCCTTTGTTCTAGAAAAAAGTTTCCCTGTAAAATCGTGTCCTTTCCTGACGCGAGTAACGTTTAGATGTATTTGAATAAGTTAAAATAATATTAAAAAAATAGAGTATGAGTGAGAAATGATTTTAATTATTGTTATTTTTGTTGGTATTTTGTATTGTTTATCATATGATTTTTATTGGCGAGGGATTAACGGTATGATCAAGGGGTTAGTTCATATAGGATTAGCGGTGCCATTAAGGGGTTAGTTCATACAAAATGCAATGCACGCTTGAAATGAGAGTTCCTCTATATATATATATATATATATATATATATATATATATATATATTTTCAATCTTTTAGATACTCTCTCTATTCCACAGAAATTGTAATATTTTCTTTTTTTGGATTGTTTTATAAAAGTTAGTCACATTTTTTTTAAAGCATATGACCCACACAAAAAATATTAACATATTCACATGGTCACACACACTCCATCCACACACACCACTAATACACTTATCCACTACATATTAAATATTATTTCTCTCACTTCAATTTAAATTAAAATATTATACTTCTTAATCTCCGTGCAAAAAAAAATGTACTCCCTCCGTCTCATTTCAGATGACACACTTTTCATTTTGGGCTGTCCGCAAAAGTTTGCACATTTCCATAAAAAACAAAAAGTTAAAAACAACCACCCTTCCCCATACACTTTATTTATAAAAAAACCATTTTTACCTAACATACTTTATCATTTATTTATTACAAAAAATATCATTATACCCCTAAAAATTATTACTTCCTTAATCTCCGTGCCGGAATTGGGGGGCAATCTATTGTGGGATGGATGAAGTAACATCTTTAATGGGACGGAGGAGGGAGTAATAGTTATAAATTTATATTTTATGATTATATTAGTTTTTTTATTTTCAACTATATATTATATGTTTATATTTTTTAAAAGCTTCAACTATATATTGAATGACAAGAGATAATTGATAATCCATTGTTCAACTTCACCCTATCAAACAATTAGTATTATTAATTTATATTTTTCTTATACTTTTCGTATATACCCTCTACCTTCCAAATTAGTGCTATCAAATTAGTGGTATGTTATGCGTTTAATATAGTTTTTGTACCTTATGAATTTACAGTGAGGGCAGATTTGAAAAAAAAACATATTTTTCAAAATATACTATATCCATGGGAAGATTTGAAAAAAAAAAAAAACAGCATTTCTCCAAAACATACTATATCCATATATGGTTAGGAACAGGTTGTTTAATTCTAACAAAGTTATTTTTGAAAAACTAGTTTGAAATTCAGATGAACTCCTTAAATAATCTTCTAAATGAAAGAATTTGGAACGATGCGTAAAGTGCTTCGAATCACAATTTCCTAATCTATCAGGCTCTAGTGAGAAACTAAATTTTCAAGTTCTGGCTATTCTGATGAACTCCTTAAATAATCTTCTAAATGAAATAATTTGGAATGATGCGTAAAGTGCTTCGAATCACAATTTCCTAATCTATCAGACTCTGGTGAGAAACTAAATTTTCAAGTTCTGGAGGAGCTAGTGCACTAAATTCAGCGGACACGATGCTACTACCTCTGCCAGGCACATCCCTCAAGCATTTGTCAAAGTTGAAGACATAAAAGACATAAAAAAAACTTGAAAATCTTAAGGCAAAGTCAAAATTGACATAAATTTCAATTTAAGTCTTGAAAGTATATCATATTACAAGTACTACTCCCAAAAAGCAAAAAGAATTAAATCGGAGTCTAAGGACTAATTTTGAAAAAAAAAAGACTAAACTTGATAAAATAATTAAATTTGGACAAAAATATCAAAATTAAAAGAAATCAATAAAAAAATTAAAATTGGAATAGGTTATAAATAAAGCATGTATTTTGATATTCCCTCTACCTAAAATAAGGTTAAAATACTGCAATGTTGGTCAGTCATTCTGGTGGCCGGAGGTGGTGGCAGGGCCTGGTTCAAAAACCCGGCGTACGTTGTCAATTCTGAGCAGCTGCATACCAACCTTGGGGAGGCGCTCCACATAATCCGCGAAGGCGCCGCCATGATATGCACCAAGAAGAAGGCCGGGAGCAGCGACTTTATCGACGCCGTCCGTCACGTGCACATGGACAAATACGCGAAGAAGATCCAGGCGCCGGACGATCTGGTGTTGCAGACGAAGCAGCTAGGGCGGCTGTCGGTGGTCCAGTTCACGGTGTAAGTAATCAGTAACTCTGTAATTCGTTTGAAAGAAATTATTTATCTTCTTAAAAATGTTTTCAATGTGTTAGAATCATCAAATCCTAAGAGAGACTAGAAATAGTGATAAGAAAAGAAAAAAGCATATATTTATTTGAAAGTAATTGGAAATAGTGAAAATTTCATTATAGTAGTTCATTCTAAAATAATATATACAAATTTTGTATGTAGAAAAAAAAAATGCATGTCATTGAAATTCATTGGTAATAGGGGAATATATCATTATATTCTATAGAATATATAGATTTAGTATATAAAAGAAAAAAGAAAAAAGGCATACATCATTGAAATTCATTGGAAATGTAAAAAAGGCATATATTATCATTGAAATTCATTGAAAATGGGTGAATATTTGATTGTAGTTCATTCTAAACAATATACTCCGTATAGATTTTGTATTAAAAAAAAGAGTAGATATAGATTTTTTTTATATAGAAGGAAGGAAAAAATATAGTTCATTTAAAAAAATATATATATAGATTTTGTATTAAAAAAGAGTATATAGATTTTGAATATAGGAGGAAGAAAAAAAATATACTGTATATATTAGTAATTGGAAAGAAGTCCTGAGACAATAAAATTTGTAAAATATTTTTCAAAGAAAAATTGAAACTTGATGATCATAAAATAAATAAAATTATTGATTTTGAAAAAGGATTGAAAAAGAAAAATAAAATTATTGATTTTGAAAAAGGATTGAAAAAGAAAATTGTATTCTATATAATGATACGGAGAAAAGTATGCTAATTTTTTTATATATTTCTTCTTATTGGTGATAAGAATTAAAAATTTGAAGAATAAAAAAAGTATTTATTAGTAATATACACCTAGCGGGTAGGGGGTGTGTGGATCGAGATTCAGTACGGATTTTAAAAAAATCCGTTCCAAATTTTCGGCACGGATTTTTTAAAAAAAAATTCGATATTGAATCCATAAATAAAAAATCCAATATTGAATCCGTATCAAATTTCGGTTCGGTTCGGAACGGATTTTCGGGAAAACGGATTTTGACGGATCAGATCGAATTTCTCATGATAAATTGATTTTTGCACACATAAATACTTAGAAAAATATCAATTAAACAAAAAAAAACTAAATTTCCCAAATCCAAATAAGAATAAATACACAACCAAAATATTCATCAAACAAATTCGAAGTTTTAATTTTTGAATAAAAATTGACTTTAAGAATAAATTCACATTAAGAATTTCACTTTCATGAGACATATAAGAAGAGATAATATTTGAATAAAAATTTATACTAGAATTGATGAAAAACGAGAGTGATGCATTGCATTATTTCATAAACAATTCATATTATAAATAAAGAATGATAAACTTTTAATGAAAAGTAAAAATATATTTAATAAAAATTGATAATTATTTAAAAAATGTAAATAGTCTTACATAAGACGACCTCATGTGTTCCCTAAAAAAATAATAGTCTAAGATTAAAAAAACTTAATAATTTTAAATTTTTTCTTTAAACCTTTAACTTTAAATTTAATGTTTATTTCAATTAAAGTCCATCTAATAATATTTTAAACACAAATATGGATTATCATTTAAATTTTGCATTTTATCTTCATTAAATAAATATAAACTATGATAACTATTTATTAAGTGTACAATTGAATTTACACTTTAGAGATACCATTTACTTTTATTTATTATGTTCTTTTAAATAATAATTTGAACTTTGAACATATTATTTTATTTATTTTCTATTTTTTTAGAAATTCATTTTACTTTATGAAATATATATTTTTTAATATATAGTAACAAATAAATATTTAGAGAATTAGATATAATTTTAAATTATTGTTTATAATTATATTATAATTAATTATTATAATATAATGTAATCGTAATTAATAAATTAAAATTAATTAATTCATGACTTATAAAGTATAAACTATAAATAATAAGATAAATATATTATATATAATTTTAATGCATAATTTCAATTCGGTTTTTCGGTACGGTTCGGTTCGGTTATATCCAATGTTCAGTACGGGAAAACGGAAAAAATCCAAGTCCATACCAAACGAAAAATCGGTTCGGTTCGGTTTGGAAAAAGTCAAAAAGTCAACAATTTTTTTCGATTCGGGATTAATTCGGTGCGGTTTCGGTTCGATTTCGGTTAAATCCAATATCCGTGCACACCCCTACTAGCGGGGAGAGAGTGTGGAAAATAATAATAATTGAGAGCGAATTGGCTTCTCCAATCTATTATCGGTGTTCCATAAAACTAAGTGATTGACAAGCATTTTCAAATTAAAAAAAAAAGAAAAAAAGATGGGATGTATCCATCTTTGGTGTTAAGGAATACCACCTTGAACACATAAGTGAAATAGACAATTCACTTAAATTTTTTTGTTTAGATTTAGTTTTTTATGTTAAAAAATGGCTAAAATGAGTCTGAAAATGTATAAATTTTAGAATTAAAATTGACAAAAAAAAAGAAGAAAAGAAAAGACCAAAATTTGAAAAAATGACAAAAATTGGACAAAAAAGACTAAATTTGAAAAAAAATGACCAAAATTGAGAATTACAGAAAAAAATGACGAAAGTAGGAATCGATTATACTTACAGGGCTAATTTTAATATTTTCCTGTATAAAACATGTATACACTGTTAAAAAAAGTTATACACATATGAATGCACACTTTCACTTGGTGCACGAGATATCAACTCTTTATATATAAATAACTAAGCATGAAAATAAAAAAGTGAAAGCGAAAACAAAAATTGATAAGTATTAATTAAAATCATACTATAACACCTCAAAATCGTATTTTTATTCGTCATTAATCTTACTACTTCATAAAAAAACATACTCCCTCCATCCCGTCTAAAGGATGCATTTTGTTTTTTGCACGTAGATTAAGGAGTATTATTATTTAATGTATAGTGGGTAGTTGTATTAATGGAAGTGTATAAAAAAGGAAAGATAACACTTTGGGTGGAGCAGCCAAAATAGAAAAAATAGATCATTTGAGTGGGACGAAAAGAGTAATTTAATTATCAATAAGCATATTTTAGGAGTATTGATCGGCGTGAAATTCACCTAGAATTATGAGCTTAATTGCATAAATTTATGTGGATTTATTTGGATTTAATTCAATAATTAAGCATGATTTTAATGAAAATATTATTAATTGCTTAATTAGTTTGAGAGAGGTATTCTTATGTATTTTTGCAGAAAAGGGGTGTTTTGAGCTTGAAAGAGTGATGGAAGAAACGGGAATTAAATTGGGACGAAGACGAAAAAAAGGAGAAAATTTGGCAAAGACAACACAGAAAAGACAACACTTTTCAGAAAAGTGTTGTCTATTCAGAAGTGCAAAAATTGTCCAGAGAGCTGAAAAATTGCAAGAAAGCACGGGCAGATGCATAAAAACACGACCGTGTTTTTATGCACTTTTGAAAAAAAAATTGTGAAGGCTGGGATTCGAACACGTGACCTCTCGGGCGCATAAGGGCGCCTCCAACCACTTTGCCAAACCACCACATGTGATTAATTCTTGCCCGATTTAAACTTAAACCCTCTTCCTGGAACCTAAAAATTCCAAAAATTTCACTCTTGTCCCACATCGAAAATCAACACCAAAACTCCACTCACCTCTCCACTATAATACCTCCTCACATCCATAAACCAAAAACCAATTCCTTCATCCATTTAAATTCAATAAAATTGAATCTTTTCAAGATTCAATAATTGAGAAAGAGCTTTTTAGCAAGATCTCCATAGTTGAGATCCCTCCCCCCTTCGGGGTGAGGGATCCGTATTTTTAATGTTTTTTCTCATTTAGGATTTTATTTGCTTTCCAAGAAGGTGGAGACACCAAGGAGTGGATGATATTCATGAATGTAAAACTTCATTAAGGTGTAATCTAATCCTACTTATTATCTTAATTTGTTTTGGTGGGTGATTGATGCATGATTATGTTTCTTAATTGAATTTCCTACTATGATTAGGTTTCGTTTATGGAATATGTATGCATGCTTTAATTTGGGATTAATGTCTTTGATATTAGTGTTTAGTGATTAGGTTGTGCATTGTGTATCAACATGTCTTGTTGTTGCTTTCACCTTGGTCCCTTTACATGATTATCATATGTGAGTTTTTTCCACTTATTGCATGAGGATTAATATGGGAGGGAGTTTGGCAGAACCATCCTATGTTTAGAACTACATAAACGAACACTAGCGAGATTACTTGTAATTGAGTTAGTGAAGGGAACCAAGCCATTGTGAGCATAGTACCTAGAAAGGGAACATAGGAAAACGTCCCTGCCTCAAAGAGAAAATTCTTCGTGATAATATCTCTAGTAGGTATATTAATATCCATAAGTACCTATGGGAATTGTGAGCATTGGAGACGATCTAATGAGCCATTTTTACTTGTATCCTATTCATCTTGGCAGAGAGCTTAGGTGTAGTATGATTTAGTGATCGCCCTTACCATGATTAGTTTAAAAATGGAATCAATTAAAGATTGTTTGAGCGCATCGAGAAACCACCATTGCATCCAAAAATATTGTAATTAGATTTATTTTCCTTGCATTTCCTTTTTATTTTTTCTTATCCTCCTTTCCGATCGTCCCTAACTAATCACGATACTATACCTAAAGGCCATGAATCCTAAATTCCCTTGGGTTCGATATTTTGTTGCTTGATCGCCCGGACTATAACGACCAATCAAATGGCGCCGTTGCCGGGGAATTTAGTTGTATTTGTGACTTTGGGTTTGTTGAGTGGTTAGGATAGGGATATTTTTTTCTTTGATTTGTTTTTTGTTTTATGGTTGTGTTTGTAGGGACTAAAGCGTGGAGCCATGGTATTGGCCTTGAAGAGCAAAGGAGTGGTGCAAATTGAGGTAACGAACATCTTCCCAACTTAAATTCGACTTTGTCTAATTTAAGTTTGGGGGGCATGTCATTTGTTACTTGACTTTTCTACGGTTTGAATTATAAATTGTATCCATGAACTCCTACTTGAGCATATTGCACAGGCACACGTTTAAGTCCTTACTCTTTTCTTTGGCACATATTTTCTCCTTTTTTTGTTATTTTTTTTTCTTTTTCGTGCTTTTCTTGCTTTTTCTTGCTTTCAATAAGGAGAAATCTTTCTTGGCTCTCTTGTGCTTAATTGTGAGAAATTTTGAGGCTATGATTTTTGGTTGGAACTTGTGACTTGGTGGATTTTTACTTGTGTACTTGTTGAGTTATGGTTTATGCTTGTTTCGTGTTTCTTTCACTACTACAAACCCGTGAGCTTTTGAGCCTTAAAATCATGAAATCAAATGGTTTTTTCTTTCTTGTGTGTGCATCGTTCTTTTGTGTGCATTCTAGAACTTGCCATTGTGTCTTCTTGAAACTACATGTGTGTGAAGATTGTTGGAAATGATTTAAGGCCATCTTTGTTTTGACAAGTCACTTTGCCAAATTTATCCTACCAAATGAAATCATATCGTAGTTTGCCCCTTTGAGCTTATTATCCTTATTTCTTTGGCAACCTACAAATTTAGCCATTTTATCCATATTTTATATCCTAATCACCTTTGTCGATTAGTAGAGGATTAATGGGGATGAAGTGGTTGAATTGAGCTTACAAGAGAGTTTGGAAAGAGAGAAATGGTGAAAGTGTAAGAAAAGAGGGAGAAAAAAAAATGGAGGTTGTGTGAAAAGAAAAATTGAGTGAAGCTTGTATAAAAGAAGCATAAGGAGCTCTAGTAGAAAAATGGAAAGAGAGCCCTTGGGGAAAAGAGATAAAAAAAAACTCAATAGTGGAAAAAGAGAAGAAAAAGGTTCTTTTATTTGTTGTATGGATAAAATTATCTTTGTGATTAAGGTGGAAAAAGAAAAAAAAAAAGTGGGAATGAGAGTTGAGGCTACCAACCAACTTGAATTCTTCACTAATTTGAGAAAAGAGAGAGTGAGAGTTGATATTGGTCGTCAACTCAAATTCTCTACTAATCTTGAGCTTACTTTTCCTAAATATTTTTCCTACCCAATACCAAAGAGCCTACATTGCAATCCCATATAAAGACCTTTTTGATTCAATAATTAACACACATAGAAGTGGTGGAGAGCGTAGACTTTTGGCAAGCATATGGTAATGACATGCATTTGAATTGATTTATGAGAGTATACACTTCTCCCATACACCCTTTGAGTGTGAGAGTGAAAAGCAAAATTTAGAGAGGAGTAGTGAAAGTCTAAATTGCTTGCATATTTCCTAAGCTTAACTTGTATGCACTTAAATTGATGTCTTGTCTCTTGTTTTGATTGAATTGAAATGGTTTTGAAATGACTTGATATCTTGATTCAATTCTAGGTGAATTCCCCTCCTTGTTCTTTCTTTTCTTTCGTTGCTCGGGGACGAGCAATACTTTAAGTTTGGGGGGTTTGATCGGCGTGAAATTCACCTAGAATTATGAGCTTAATTGCATGAATTTATGTGGATTTATTTGGATTTAATTCAATAATTAAGCATGATTTTAATGAAAATATTATTAATTGCTTAATTAGTTTGAGAGAGGTATTCTTATGTATTTTTGCAGAAAAGGGGTGTTTTGAGCTTGAAAGAGTGATGGAAGAAACGGGAATTAAATTGGGACGAAGACGAAAAAAAGAAGAAAATTTGGCAAAGACAACACAGAAAAGACAACACTTTTCAGAAAAGTGTTGTCTATTCAGAAGTGCAAAAATTGTCCAGAGAGCTGAAAAATTGCAAGAAAGCACGGGCAGATGCATAAAAACACGACCGTGTTTTTATGCACTTTTGAAAAAAAAATTGTGAAGGCTGGGATTCGAACACGTGACCTCTCGGGCGCATAAGGGCGCCTCCAACCACTTTGCCAAACCACCACATGTGATTAATTCTTGCCCGATTTAAACTTAAACCCTCTTCCTGGAACCTAAAAATTCCAAAAATTTCACTCTTGTCCCACATCGAAAATCAACACCAAAACTCCACTCACCTCTCCACTATAATACCTCCTCACATCCATAAACCAAAAACCAATTCCTTCATCCATTTAAATTCAATAAAATTGAATCTTTTCAAGATTCAATAATTGAGAAAGAGCTTTTTAGCAAGATCTCCATAGTTGAGATCCCTCCCCCCTTCGGGGTGAGGGATCCGTATTTTTAATGTTTTTTCTCATTTAGGATTTTATTTGCTTTCCAAGAAGGTGGAGACACCAAGGAGTGGATGATATTCATGAATGTAAAACTTCATTAAGGTGTAATCTAATCCTACTTATTATCTTAATTTGTTTTGGTGGGTGATTGATGCATGATTATGTTTCTTAATTGAATTTCCTACTATGATTAGGTTTCGTTTATGGAATATGTATGCATGCTTTAATTTGGGATTAATGTCTTTGATATTAGTGTTTAGTGATTAGGTTGTGCATTGTGTATCAACATGTCTTGTTGTTGCTTTCACCTTGGTCCCTTTACATGATTATCATATGTGAGTTTTTTCCACTTATTGCATGAGGATTAATATGGGAGGGAGTTTGGCAGAACCATTCTATGTTTAGAACTACATAAACGAACACTAGCGAGATTACTTGTAATTGAGTTAGTGAAGGAAACCAAGCCATTGTGAGCATAGTACCTAGAAAGGGAACATAGGAAAACGTCCCTGCCTCAAAGAGAAAATTCTTCGTGATAATATCTCTAGTAGGTATATTAATATCCATAAGTACCTATGGGAATTGTGAGCATTGGAGACGATCTAATGAGCCATTTTTACTTGTATCCTATTCATCTTGGCAGAGAGCTTAGGTGTAGTATGATTTAGTGATCGCCCTTACCATGATTAGTTTAAAAATGGAATCAATTAAAGATTGTTTGAGCGCATCGAGAAACCACCATTGCATCCAAAAATATTGTAATTAGATTTATTTTCCTTGCATTTCCTTTTTATTTTTTCTTATCCTCCTTTCCGATCGTCCCTAACTAATCACGATACTATACCTAAAGGCCATGAATCCTAAATTCCCTTGGGTTCGATATTTTGTTGCTTGATCGCCCGGACTATAACGACCAATCAAATGGCGCCGTTGCCGGGGAATTTAGTTGTATTTGTGACTTTGGGTTTGTTGAGTGGTTAGGATAGGGATATTTTTTTCTTTGATTTGTTTTTTGTTTTATGGTTGTGTTTGTAGGGACTAAAGCGTGGAGCCATGGTATTGGCCTTGAAGAGCAAATGAGTGGTGCAAATTGAGGTAACGAACATCTTCCCAACTTAAATTCGACTTTGTCTAATTTAAGTTTGGGGGGCATGTCATTTGTTACTTGACTTTTCTACGGTTTGAATTATAAATTGTATCCATGAACTCCTACTTGAGCATATTGCACAGGCGCACGTTTAAGTCCTTACTCTTTTCTTTGGCACATATTTTCTCCTTTTTTTGTTATTTTTTTTTCTTTTTCGTGCTTTTCTTGCTTTTTCTTGCTTTCAATAAGGAGAAATCTTTCTTGGCTCTCTTGTGCTTAATTGTGAGAAATTTTGAGGCTATGATTTTTGGTTGGAACTTGTGACTTGGTGGATTTTTACTTGTGTACTTGTTGAGTTATGGTTTATGCTTGTTTCGTGTTTCTTTCACTACTACAAACCCGTGAGCTTTTGAGCCTTAAAATCATGAAATCAAATGGTTTTTTCTTTCTTGTGTGTGCATCGTTCTTTTGTGTGCATTCTAGAACTTGCCATTGTGTCTTCTTGAAACTACATGTGTGTGAAGATTGTTGGAAATGATTTAAGGCCATCTTTGTTTTGACAAGTCACTTTGCCAAATTTATCCTACCAAATGAAATCATATCGTAGTTTGCCCCTTTGAGCTTATTATCCTTATTTCTTTGGCAACCTACAAATTTAGCCATTTTATCCATATTTTATATCCTAATCACCTTTGTCGATTAGTAGAGGATTAATGGGGATGAAGTGGTTGAATTGAGCTTACAAGAGAGTTTGGAAAGAGAGAAATGGTGAAAGTGTAAGAAAAGAGGGAGAAAAAAAAATGGAGGTTGTGTGAAAAGAAAAATTGAGTGAAGCTTGTATAAAAGAAGCATAAGGAGCTCTAGTAGAAAAATGGAAAGAGAGCCCTTGGGGAAAAGAGATAAAAAAAAACTCAATAGTGGAAAAAGAGAAGAAAAAGGTTCTTTTATTTGTTGTATGGATAAAATTATCTTTGTGATTAAGGTGGAAAAAGAAAAAAAAAAGTGGGAATGAGAGTTGAGGCTACCAACCAACTTGAATTCTTCACTAATTTGAGAAAAGAGAGAGTGAGAGTTGATATTGGTCGTCAACTCAAATTCTCTACTAATCTTGAGCTTACTTTTCCTAAATATTTTTCCTACCCAATACCAAAGAGCCTACATTGCAATCCCATATAAAGACCTTTTTGATTCAATAATTAACACACATAGAAGTGGTGGAGAGCGTAGACTTTTGGCAAGCATATGGTAATGACATGCATTTGAATTGATTTATGAGAGTATACACTTCTCCCATAC
Source organism: Pogostemon cablin (assembly GCA_023678885.1). Classification (NCBI taxonomy): domain Eukaryota; kingdom Viridiplantae; phylum Streptophyta; class Magnoliopsida; order Lamiales; family Lamiaceae; genus Pogostemon; species Pogostemon cablin. The sequence goes on from CM042999.1 coordinate 1,661,961, forward strand.
ACCCTTTGAGTGTGAGAGTGAAAAGCAAAATTTAGAGAGGAGTAGTGAAAGTCTAAATTGCTTGCATATTTCCTAAGCTTAACTTGTATGCACTTAAATTGATGTCTTGTCTCTTGTTTTGATTGAATTGAAATGGTTTTGAAATGACTTGATATCTTGATTCAATTCTAGGTGAATTCCCCTCCTTGTTCTTTCTTTTCTTTCGTTGCTCGGGGACGAGCAATACTTTAAGTTTGGGGGGTTTGATCGGCGTGAAATTCACCTAGAATTATGAGCTTAATTGCATGAATTTATGTGGATTTATTTGGATTTAATTCAATAATTAAGCATGATTTTAATGAAAATATTATTAATTGCTTAATTAGTTTGAGAGAGGTATTCTTATGTATTTTTGCAGAAAAGGGGTGTTTTGAGCTTGAAAGAGTGATGGAAGAAACGGGAATTAAATTGGGACGAAGACGAAAAAAAGGAGAAAATTTGGCAAAGACAACACAGAAAAGACAACACTTTTCAGAAAAGTGTTGTCTATTCAGAAGTGCAAAAATTGTCCAGAGAGCTGAAAAATTGTAAGAAAGCACGGGCAGATGCATAAAAACACGACCGTGTTTTTATGCACTTTTGAAAAAAAAATTGTGAAGGCTGGGATTCGAACACGTGACCTCTCGGGCGCATAAGGGCGCCTCCAACCACTTTGCCAAACCACCACATGTGATTAATTCTTGCCCGATTTAAACTTAAACCCTCTTCCTGGAACCTAAAAATTCCAAAAATTTCACTCTTGTCCCACATCGAAAATCAACACCAAAACTCCACTCACCTCTCCACTATAATACCTCCTCACATCCATAAACCAAAAACCAATTCCTTCATCCATTTAAATTCAATAAAATTGAATCTTTTCAAGATTCAATAATTGAGAAAGAGCTTTTTAGCAAGATCTCCATAGTTGAGATCCCTCCCCCCTTCGGGGTGAGGGATCCGTATTTTTAATGTTTTTTCTCATTTAGGATTTTATTTGCTTTCCAAGAAGGTGGAGACACCAAGGAGTGGATGATATTCATGAATGTAAAACTTCATTAAGGTGTAATCTAATCCTACTTATTATCTTAATTTGTTTTGGTGGGTGATTGATGCATGATTATGTTTCTTAATTGAATTTCCTACTATGATTAGGTTTCGTTTATGGAATATGTATGCATGCTTTAATTTGGGATTAATGTCTTTGATATTAGTGTTTAGTGATTAGGTTGTGCATTGTGTATCAACATGTCTTGTTGTTGCTTTCACCTTGGTCCCTTTACATGATTATCATATGTGAGTTTTTTCCACTTATTGCATGAGGATTAATATGGGAGGGAGTTTGGCAGAACCATCCTATGTTTAGAACTACATAAACGAACACTAGCGAGATTACTTGTAATTGAGTTAGTGAAGGGAACCAAGCCATTGTGAGCATAGTACCTAGAAAGGGAACATAGGAAAACGTCCCTGCCTCAAAGAGAAAATTCTTCGTGATAATATCTCTAGTAGGTATATTAATATCCATAAGTACCTATGGGAATTATGAGCATTGGAGACGATCTAATGAGCCATTTTTACTTGTATCATATTCATCTTGGCAGAGAGCTTAGGTGTAGTATGATTTAGTGATCGCCCTTACCATGATTAGTTTAAAAATGGAATCAATTAAAGATTGTTTGAGCGCATCGAGAAACCACCATTGCATCCAAAAATATTGTAATTAGATTTATTTTCCTTGCATTTCCTTTTTATTTTTTCTTATCCTCCTTTCCGATCGTCCCTAACTAATCACGATACTATACCTAAAGGCCATGAATCCTAAATTCCCTTGGGTTCGATATTTTGTTGCTTGGTCGCCCGGACTATAACGACCAATCAAGTATATAATAGTCATATTATTAGATCGACTAATGTCACAATTCATTTCATAATCATTGTCTTAAAAAAAATTGTCTTTTAAAACATCACTTTTGATTAACACACATGACTTATTTAATTATTTATTATTAAAATTTAATAAAATTAATAAAAAAACAATTTTCTCATACAATATGTTATAATAACTTTTGAAATTTTTTTACAATAAAATTTTTATTAGTCATAATTAAACTTTTTACTTACCCGTGCATCGCAAGGGTGCATTATTAGTTGATAGAACATCAACATCACGAGATGGACAATAAAGATTTCCTTGTTTAATATGTTATTTTGTCAGTCCTATGCTTCCTTATTTTCAAGACGTGCAATACTTTAATTTTTGTATAATGTGAAAAGAAAGAAAAAAGAAGAGTAATTATATTAATTTGTTCATTAGTTTAAGTTTTGTAGAAGGTGAGTATTATGAGAATGGTAGGGTTTGTAAGTGTATATATAAGGATAGTTTTGTATGAATTTTAAAAATCAATTCCGGTTTTTAAAACGGAACACAAACATCAATAAAATCCTAGGATGCACGTAGACATTTTATTCATTAGTTTAAGTTTTAAATTAATCTATATCATTAGATAAAATAATATTAAAATTTAAAAAATTAACTACCAACTACACGTAGACATTTTATTCATTGGTTTAAGTTTTAAATTAATTTATATCATTAGATAAAATAATATTAAAATTTAAAAAAATTAACTACCAACTACACCCCAATTTTAATGTGCACCGTATAAAGAATCATCATTAGTTCAATTCTATTGTAAAGTAAATTATAAGAAGGATAGAGAAGAGGAGAAGAATACAGAGAAAAAGAGAGATTTTATTAATAACATTGGTTGGAAGGTACAAAGTCTTGATATTCTCACTCTTTATATAGAGAAGAGAAAGGGTACAATGGTAAATATACTCTCTTCCTATTCTAATGATATAATGAGTAATGTCCATATAAAATATTTCACAACACTCCCCCTCGGACATTATGACGTCATATACATGCCTCGTTAAAAACCTCGCTAAAAAACTCTTTGGGAAAAACCAGTCGAGGAAAAGAGTACATGTCTTATCATTTAATATTTCATATTAGCTGCCTCATTAAAAAACTTTCAACCAAGGAAACCTCGTAGAAAAAATCTTAGTTAAAGAAAAAGAGTACAACTTGGTCTTCAGGACACAATCTTCAGGATTATTTAGAAGTTGTTTCTTCTCCAAAAAATTTAACTTGTCTATCTCATAAAAACCTTAAACTAAGAAAACCTTCATAGGAAAAAACTTAATTAAGGAAAAAGAGTACATGTCTTATGATTTTGATGTGTTGCATTAGTTGTCTCGTTAAAAACCTTAGGCTAATAAAACCCAGTGGGAAAAACTTAGTAAAGGGAAAAAGAGTACAACTATTAGTCTTCAGGACTTAATCTTCTGGATTATTTAGAAATTACCGCTCCCCCATGAAAACAAGTTTACATTGTAATATATTTGCTGATCTTCAAGATCGAAAATTTAAAATTTACTTGGAATCGTCACTCCCCCTGAAAACGACAATCTTCTGGGTCTAGATAATACAATACTACAAGGATATACTAAAAAATAATTTGGGAGTAAACAAAACAATGATAAATAATTTACATGAGCAAATGCTATTTGTAATACTCACTGCTCTTCTGGAGCATATAAATTTATCATATCTCACATAATATATTAATTTCTCATCCATGCAACACATAATTTATTGTTTTATAAAAGATTGGGGAAATTAGTCTTTCATCATGCCCCACGGGCTACATATTTATTATATCAACAATCTTATTTCACCAGTTTGAAACTTTAACATTATGGGGAACATTTAATTAACATTCAAATCAATATACCAATGTCATGTTGGTTTCTTATAAATAAACCAATATATTTTGTATCTACGAGATACTTGAGGATATGTTTAATTTCATGTAACTTCTCTTTGTCCGAGAGTCATAAAATCTTGCTAGCAAGTTCATCATAAGTGTATATCAGGCCTGATACAATTATGAGAAAACATATTCTTTAAAAGCACTGAATGGAGGGACTTCTAGCCCAAAATAACCTCATTATATACTTCAAGTATATAGACATTAGTTTTCCACTTCCAGGGATAAAAACGACAATTGGCATACAACTTGAATAGATATATCGAGAATTCATCTAAAACAATCATCAAATAAATTAACTGGTATTTAAATTTTAAAATATTCTCAACTGCAGGTTGAGGCAACTCTTTGGATTTATCTAAGATCTTTCATTTAGAAAAATCCGTCATCTTAGCATGAGTTAGCTTATAAATTTCTTATACATTCCAAACTTAAACCGTTTATATACACACAATTTTCATTCTTCTTCGAGAAGAAATAACAAATTAAAATGTAGCATATCTTGCTATGACCAATAATACAGTTATTTGTTGTGATATTTTATTCTCATCCAAATTGAGAAGTTTTAATTCTTCGTAGATTTTTATATAAATCATATAATGATGTGTATTTACCGTATATCTAAATATATTGAAACTGTCAAATAAATTAAGTAGCAAAACATAATGTATAATGGGAGAGTATTTATCATTTATATATTGGGCCTCTGCAAGAACCCTTTGAGCTTTTAACTGATCACCACATTATCATTCATATGTCCTTCTGGGATAAATATTTATATCATTTAAGATAATATTCAAATAAATATTTAACGAGTTAAGCTCAACCTCATTACTTTATTCTACCTTACCAAATATTCGTGCTTCTGGCACTTTGATATCAAATATAAGTTTTGGATCCAAGTTATTATTTAAGACGGTAAAAGCAATCAAAAAGACAAATGTGTTGTCGACAACTTTCTATTTCAATTTATATTTTCTCCCAACTTTTATAATGATTTCTATATTTATAATTTATATAACTAGATTCTCGTCATTTCTCAATACGTTTGGATCTAGCCGTTTCGCATATTCAGTATTTTGATTATTTTGATGCACGTGCGAATTTACTAGTATTTGTCTTCTGGACAAATCTATTAAAGAGAGTTTTCATTATCAAAACAAACTCTTCAGATAATTTTGGAAGTGACTATTTATTCTTAAAATTTAATTTCCGCAGATATTTATTTTTCAAATCATAAAACTTTTCACGCTTCTAGCGTTGATAAATAACTATTTAAAATATGATGTCCCTAGGGAACTCCACTTCCAGTGGTGCATTTATTATTACATTCATCATGATAGTTTGACAGTTTATTTGCTATTGCAAATTAATAATCTTTTGAACTTCTAGTTCTCTCAATCTAGTGCAAAATAATAAAATTTTTCGACATTCATTGGGCTTAATTCTCCCCCTAATGCCGTGAAACAATCTTCATTAAATGTGCACTTAGCGTACTAAAATATATTGATCCCCTATTTTGGACTTATAGAAATTGACGGATAATTATGATTAGAATGCTCATTGAAGTACACTATGGTGATGATTTAAAATACTAATTGTACAATTCAAAATTTGCAGATGAGAAATGTTAAAGGCTTCTGGCCATGATTGAACAACACAAGTTATAATTATAATATGCATAAGCAAGATTTGTGTTTAGTTTAGTTATTCTAAGTTTCCCAAATATTAATTGTTGGAATAAAACATTCACTGCATGTGAACGTAAGACATTGGATGTTCTACTTTTTAATATTAATATCCATTCCAATTGACTAACTCAAATATTTAATATTTGAGCTCTTCATGTAATTTCATTTATATCAGTGCACTATGAATAAAATTATATTTATACAGTGGATACATAAATAAAATATTTTGGTCATCATTCTAATTTGACCAATTTTTCTCCTTGAATCTCTTGAACGTATTATGAGAATAATTCCAACATTAGTATGTAAATATCATACCATATAAATTTTCGCAACTTCATAAGTTTCATTGCATATCTTATGATTAAAAAAAATTTAAATTATCTGGCTCATCCGTTTGCCCAAAATAACCCAATTACTCATGCCATATTTTAAAAATATTGAGTTTCAAATATCAATATCACAACAATATATATCCAACTATCAACTTATAAGATATGTACGAACTAGACAAAATCATTTAACAAATAGTATATTCTAACAACATACATGTATGAACAAATATAATATCATAGAAAAGAAATCATGTTTGAACAAATATTTTTATGCAGATGAATATAACTAATTGTCTAGTATTTAAGAAAATCTTAAATGTTGAAATCATACTTGGTTTCCTTAATCTTTAAGCTTAGATCCCAAATTTGTCATTATTGACTTGGTCATTATTCTTATTTGCTTCAGGCAAGTAAATATTTTTATTTACACCATTTTTCCCACAAATATTTTTTTTCACATATTTAAATATTTTACAACCAAGTGATTTGGTGTACCATATATACAAGACCAACAACCCTCTCGTCAACATCTATGACAATTTTGCTTCTGTTGGAGTGTTTGTTTAAATCAACCACTTTGACAAGACCTTTAATAAGATCAATTTAAATTTTCTCGACTACTACAAGGAGGCCAAATATAAATATACCATGTGCTTCAGACACAAGTTTTGAATACAAAAGAAGATCAATGATACTCTCATCAATATCTATAACAAAATTTACTTTTGCTACTTCTAATGGAGTTTTTTTTTTAATTCTACAACCAAGTGATTTGTTAAATGATTTGTTGTGTGATATATACAAGATCAATGGCCCACACATCAATATATATAATAAATTTACTGTTGCTATTTCTGCTGGAGTGCTTCTTTAATTTTTTTTTTTTACTACGACCTTTATCACATTGTGAGCCAACTACTTTGATAATACCCTTAATAAGATCAATTTAAAATTTTGTCAACCACTACGAGGAAACCAATGTAAATTCACTTTCCCATTATAATTATTTCTTATTCTTTCTTTGCCCCTTCCATGTCAAGTATAATTTTTTTTTTTTGGAATGAATCATGTACTTCAAGCACAAGATTTTTCATTAAAAATTGGTCTATGTTATTCTTTTACAAATAATGTATAAATAAGCTCTTGAATGCTAAGTGTAATCTTTCGCTCTGTACTGCTGCTGGAGTACGAGATTAGTAGTGTGGAATGAGGAAATAGTGATTTTCAATCAATTCTTACTCTATAATGTTCTACTCAGATTGTAGGTTTGAGTCAATACAGAGTAACTAGAATTATATTTTGTTACAAATTTAAAATCTTGAAATCATAGATTTAGCCAGTCATATTTAGCTTGAAGGAGGATTATAATAGTTTGATGATAAAAACGATCCTTCAGGGATTGTCTTGAAATAAGAAGATCTATTTCTATTAAATACTCATATTTTAGATCTTTGTTTAGATAATGACAAATAAATTTGAGTGCTTTAGCCTTCTAGGCAGCATTACATCCAGCTTTTAAATAATTTCACATAAATCAAAGAATATGGGATGAATATTTAAGACTAGTTTAAATAATTATTTCCATTAAAGGTGAACTGGACAAATTTTGTTTTAGTGATTTCAAACATTTTCAATAAATTCCAAGTACTTAAGAATAATTGAATATTATAAATTACCTATTTTCAAATCAAATAAAATAAAAAGCAACCATTATTATTTCCTCTTAATAAACTATCCAAACTCATGTGACTATGTCACATAATATTACTATATATACCATATATATGGTATCGAATTTCATCTTCAACTTTCGATAAATGAGGAATTCACGTGAAGATTGCAATTGATCACATGAAGAGAGAAGATATGATTCTCTGTTATAGAATTAGTTTTCTTAATTTTATGTATGGTAAATTATCCACCATATTTTATGGATATTACTAAGGATAATTAAATATTATAAATTTATGTCAAATGTCTTGGCAGAAATAAGTATTTATAAAATTTGCTTCTAAATTGTTTGGGAAATATCTTACCATACTAATTAAAATCAAATAAAATTAAAAAGTGAATCTTGTAATAAAATAAATAGGTTCTTGAATTTAAAATCTTAATCCAAACTAATTAAAATAGTCACATAAACCAATAAATCTTTTAACAAAACAAGTATGGACAAACAAAATCCAATATTTTTTATTTTTATTTTTAAATAAATGTCAATAAATCTTGTTATCAATAACTACCCATATATCTTTTATGATATGGAATTAATCTTGTTAGCGATTAGCAAGATTAAAATAAAAATAATATAAATTTAAATGTATTACCCATGTTAAATTAATTCAATTAATTAATGAGTACTCCAATTTACAATGTATTACCATGTTAAATTAATCCAATTAATTAATAAGTTCTCCAATTTACATAATTAACCGAGGCATTACTCCAATTCCCATAATTAATGAATAATTAATGGATTCACATAATTAAAGAGGCACATAATTAACGCAGCCACATAATTAACAGGGACATGTTATCAATAAATTAATAAATTATAAAATTAAATCTGTCCATACATAAACAGAGGCACAACATGTCATGAATAAATCAATAAATTATAAAATTAAATCTGCCCATACATATTCAATTTAAAACTAGTGCATATCATGGTTTCAATTAAAAAAAAAAACGAAAGCAATAATCAATAGAAACCAATTGAAACAAATCATATTATTAACATTCATGCATAAATTGTTTAAAATTAGAATTAAAAAATATATAAAAAAGTCGGTAACTTTGATTTTTACAAATATACGGTACGGTATGAACAATTTAAATTTGCATAATCAAAAATTTGCAAACATCATTGTTTCAATTAATTAAGTAGCATGATAGAAATAAACTTACTTTATTATTATTGTTATTTAATAAAGTAATTTAAATCAATTTAATCATATTCTAATATGATTTCGATTGAATAAATTTAAAAAATTTAATAGTACGTACCTTGCAGAAAAAGCACGATTCTTTTCTAGGGTTCCCTTCAATTTGTGACTTGATTATTCTTTTCTAGGGTTCCCTTCAATTTGTGACTCGATGTTCCTTTCAAACTCAGTTGGTCAGATCGTGCTGATCGTTATAAAGTAAATTATAAGAAGGTTAGAGAAGAGGAGAAGAATACAGAGAAAAAGAGATATTTTATTAATAACATTGGTTGGAGAGTACAAAGCCTTAATATTCTCACTATTTATATAGAGAAGAGAAAGGGTACAATGGTAAATATACACTCTTCCTATTCTAATGTATACTGTAATGAGTAATGTTCGTATAAAATATTTCACAACAAATTCAAACTTTTAATCTAGACTAAATTTATGGAATCACCCTTAATTTTATTCTTCAGATTATATCAATTCAATCCAGACTAAAAATTGTTTAACTCTTGAATTATGTGGACTTTGTGTTTAGGGTATTTCATGTTTGTTTTAATTATATATAATTTTTATTGTAGATGTTATTGTTGGAAAATTAAGGTGAATGAAAAGTAACCTTGAATTAGTGTCTATTAAATTAAAGTGTGTCTATAAAGAAGTATGACCAAAAAGTATGATTAATAAATAAATTGTGTTTTTTATGAAGAGGCATTTGCATTTGAATTTAAAAATCAAATCCAATGGTTGGATCACTTCACGTAAAGACGCCTTCAAATCTATAAATAGACCATTCATTTTCATAATTCGACACTCCAATTTAACTTGAAAATGATTCCGAATACACACTCACACCCACATGTTGTGAAAATCCAATAAAGTCAAGTGAAGTTGAGTTGTTCAAACTAATTCGTAGTGTATTCCTATATCGTCCTACTCCTAAGGTGAGTTCATAATATTGGTTGGTTCACCGTATCTTGTGATTTGTAGTGCTACTATCACAAGATTAGAGTTGTTGTATTTTGGAGATGATTGCCATCGAACCGTAAGCACCAGAGCTGGACAATTTCGTCTTAAGGAGAAAGAGTGTAATTCTTGACTCGACTCAAATTTCGTTCTTATTTTTTCTGTCATATTTTTCTAGTCAACATATTATACCGAAACTCAAATATACCCAACAATATACGGTAGCTCCGGCGACGGCTCCGGTGATGGCAGCTCCGGTGATAGCTACGGAGACTGCAGCTCCGGCGATGGCTCCGACAACAGTTTTGGCGACGTCGGCGGCTGCTCTGGAAATAGCTTCGGCGACGGCTCCAACGGAGAATATATTGGAGTTCGATCTGGCTCAATATCAACGGTGAAAAAAAATCCGCGGCCCGCCCCGCAAGTGACCCGCCCCATTTGAACTCATCAAAATGTGGGTTGGTGATTCTGACAGCTCTAACGGTGGGTTCTGACCTCCCCCAAATTAATAATACTATGCATAAAAAAAATCCCTTTAAGGCTTAACTCGAGGGGGAGAATTTATTATTATTTTTTAAATAAGAGAACTTGGAGCCCTTGATTGAGACACTAAAATTGACTCTACGTGATAGTATTTTATTTTTTCAAATTATTAAACTTAAATCGTATCGATCCAATCACACATTTTTTTAACTTATGCACGTGTACAACTCAAAATAGAAAAAGAAAATTCCTAATATTTAAATTAGTAAGTAATAAATAAAAGAGTGAGGCTCCCGTGCACCCGGGCGCACGGAGCACATTCCGTGCGCCTTTACAATTTTCATGCCCCTTTACAATATAAACTCCTAGCAATACATAGGTTTAAATAGAATTGGAGGGAGGATTGTGTTCACATGGGGACACAGAGCATCTTTCCGTGTCCCCGGGCGCAGAGCTTTTGTCAGAATAAAAGGGTTAACGGAGGCCCATTAGCAATTATGAAGGAAGTATCTTCTGTTCTCCCTCTACAGTTATAGGCTGTTGTAGCATTTGCCAAATTTACTGGAGATATTTCCGTTTTCAAAACTGACGATTTCAATTGTTAAAACGTCAATTTTTGATTGCAATCATGACTTTTGCATGGATTTCCTCCAGGACTTTCACCAATTTCTCCTCCGCAGCATCAACGTCGTCATCAATTCCCAACTTTTATCCATGGAAATTGCCCAAATTTCAGTTGGCGAGCCGAAGTGTGAATTACAGCTGTAAATGTGAAATATCTGCTGCGGATGAGCAAAAATTTGTGCTTCATGATGCCCTTGATTTATCTGGCATTGATACTGCCCACGCCAGGGTAAATTGTATTTGCTTTTAGTTATTTCAAAGCTAGTGCAAGAAATTGGCAGTTTTTTTTATCAGATATTGGGGTTGACCGTTGATGAAAATTTGATAATTTCGATTCGGTGTTTGTTATGATCAGAGCTCGGAAGTTTTTACATATTGATCAGGATTTTGTTGCAGATCCTGAAATAAGTTATACTATTCTATTAGATTTAAAATTTAGCTTAAAATGAGGACTTTGGTTAACAGTAGCTAGTCTCATTGTAATGAAATAGAATGCTAGAAATGGTGTGCCATGTTAGCTTTAATCACTAGAATGGCCGTGTTGAGTTGTTATAAGCGAGGAACACCGGGTGTATGTGTAATTATCCTTCTTACTCATGTATTGGAACATGGGTTGAATGAGTTGAACATTGTGGGAGGTGCTGAGGCCATTGACTAACATGTTTTCATTGAAAGTTGTTTCTCAATTAACCACCCTTTTGGAACCATTTATGAGGCTAGTTTCTCTTCAGTCACCATATTATTACCCAGTATGTTGATTAAGTATTATCTTTTCCATGTTCTTGCGAAATAAATAATGGTATTTCACTTTTTACTAATCAAACAGGCTGCAAGGATTGGCTTCTGCTCACAGATTGAAAAACTCTCTGACATTGAGAGAGAAACTAGCATTAGTATAAATAGAGGGGTTGATTTGGCCCGAACAGCTCTTCATATAGCAGCTGAGGATGACTCCCTCATTTCACACTCTTCTGTTCCGCTTCCAGTTGATGATTTCATTGAGAGATTGGACAGCCTTTCTATGGGCTATTGCTCTCATTACAGCTCCTTATATAGATCCTCACCGGAGACTTTCCTAGAGTGTTTAGAAAGATTTCTTTATATAGATAAAGTAAGTTAAGCTTCTCTTTATATTTTACAGTTGGCTCTATATTGATATATTCTCTTTGTCATTGAGTTACTATGTAAAGGTTGTGTGCTGATTAGTATCCTGATATTGAAGGCATAGTATTTTGCATGATTGACATTTTGGTTTTAATTTTTGAGATGGATGCTGGAAACTTGTAGTATTAGGAAATTTGAGCAGACAAAGCTATTAATAGCACCATATTATGTAAAAGTAATCTGGTAAGTTGACAATTTGACATGGGTTTCATGAGAGAAAAATGCGTCTTGAAAGATAATGTGTTGATTATCATAATTTTATATATTGACAGCTGTTCAAAAGTTGCACTCTTAGGCTCCAGACCAATTGTGGATGGCAAATTATGGCAGTAGTTCAGAATCAGAACTAGGCTCTTATATTCTTTTAATAAAAATGGTGAACCATTTTTGTAAAGTGAAGATAGAGTATGAACTCTGAAGTAGTTGCTCGCAGAGCTTATTATGTTTGAGTCTTGCTATTAGATGCCATTGTATAGGCTCAGCCATGACAAAAGGTATTACAGACGACTCAAGAAAGTATTGATGTGGACCATTTGTCAAAATTTGTACTGGTGGGGTTGGTTTTTGAACGTGAAAGGGACGAGATTTTAACAAAGGGCAATGCTGATATCTGATATTAATGTTAAACTAAAGATAGGTTGGTTATGTAAACTTTTCTAAGAACTTTGGCCAACTATTATGGCAAAGCAATGATTAACAAATAAGCTAAATTTTCTTGATTATGTCTATTTACTTGATCACAACCTTATCTGAAATACCTTCAGAGAAACTTAAACAATTTTTTTTAAGAACTTTGTTTAACGTCTTTCGAATATGAATGTTTATGATTTAGAAGAGGCAGAAGGAAGATAAATGCCCAGATTAATCAGATTTAAAGATGTTGCAATCTTTTTATTATGCTGGTATTATATACAGCATGCAACATCCAAACAGATGGATGAAATGATGGAGTAATGGAAGGTTCATATTGCAGTTCAGAAGATAATTTGTGTATTTGTTATAATAACCTGTTCAAGAGAACAAATTTTACCTTATAATGATTATTCTATATTTGGCTTATACTCAGCTCATGCTCATGATTATGTTTTCCTTAATCCTATAGGCAGTTAAATAAAGTAGGTACATCAATGTGAATTACATTTCCTCTTCTTCCTCATTTCCATTTGGATAAATTCTTGGACAGAACATATGTCTCTTGTTCTTTCTTCCATCTTCACTCTGCTGAGGGATTAGTTTGCTTAGTAACTTAGTTGCAGAAGATGAACTTGTTTTCTAGATAATTGTTCTGCGAAGATTCATTGATAGCACTAATTATCTTGTATTTCGTGCTGATTTTAAGAACCCAACTGTGACTTCACTGGCCCTTTTCAGGGTTTTCGGAGAACAACTGCCAGAAACCAAATAGAGCACCGAGCCCTGTATCTCAATTCTGTATTGGCCTCTTCAACTTCCAGGATGAATTATTATTATCAATTTTTTTAAATGTAAGCGAAGGTTCATTAATCCTGAAAACATACATATTTTACAGGTATTGACACATCGTTCAGGTTCTGTTTCTATGCTCTCCCTTATTTACTCAGAGATTCTAAAGATGCTTCGCATGTGGGGTCTCCTGAATTTTGATGTGGAAATCTTCTTCCCTCATGACCCTTATGGTTCTCCCAGAGGGTATCTAAAACAGAAGAGCAAAGAATCTGATCAATCACATATTATGACATCGCAGTCTTTATTAGTGGAGGTAAAAATCATTATCTGTATTTCATGATTATGATTTTTCACTTATCTATTCATATGCATGGAACCTTCTTGTGAGGTACATTAGAGGGAACTGTGCTAACTTGTTGGTTGGTTGGTATAAATGCTTTATCTTGTTCAATTGCTTCTTGTTCCTTGTGGAAAACTGGCATATATAATGTAAAGATATTAGGCTTTCGAAATTGTGTTTCTGTATTTGCCATTTATCAAGATGTACTGCCAGATATGATTTATATCCATTGCTGCAATTGTAGAGAACTGCTGCTCTAATTTCGGAATTAAAAATTTATGTCATACGTCCAACATCAGACAGACTAGAATTTTATGCAGCATCGAAATAAGTAGTCTGTTATTTTTACGACTTTGTGCCAGTCATCAATCCTCAGGGAATTTGCAAGAACAAATAACCCAGATTTGTAATGTAATCCTGCCACCTTGAAATTCAAATGCTTGGTGTTCATCATAATTTTGTGTTAATCTTTTGAGGATAAACCCTCTTGGTTTGAAAGGGATGGCCTGCATCCATTGACACAGACAGGGGTGGTGTCCTGTGTGTGTAACACGGTCACACCTGCTGTTTCTGCAAGAAGTTCTTTGTACCTTTATTGGTTTAGCAAAGTTGCAGCCTAGCCAATTCATTCCCCGTCCTCACATGTTTTTGGTTCTATGAATTGATGGTTCTTTTTTTCTTCTTTGTATGGAGCATGATCTTTTAGCTTGTAATTTTAACTAATTGAGGTCCTCCCATCAAATTCATATGTGACATGAAAAACATTATTGAGCTTGTGATGCAATTTCCATTTGGCTTTGGACTGTTTTCCTTTTATATCTATAATTTAGCCATCTGATCGTGGTTATATTGGAAAAATTGCTGCAGCTATTTTAGTTATACTGTTATTCACAATCATGTACAGATATTATATGATTTAAAGAATGCTTTCTGGCCATTTCGACTTGATCATGCTAGAAGTCCCTTCTTGAGAGCAGCAGAAGCTGCTCAGCGTTTAAATGGTTCCATAAAGCCTAACGAAAGGTACTATCAAACTAATTTAGATAAAACCTTTATGATACACTGTACATAATAAAGGATGTTCTTTCATTTCACTCGATATCTTCGGCTTCTTTATTTAATGCAGTGCATTGGAGATTGCATCTGCCAAGGCTGCTCGGCATAGACTGCAACGTGGTGTTTGGACTAGTGTTCATTTTGGGGATATGCGTCGTGCTCTATCAGGTATTTTATTGTATGGACTCCAGCTCCAGTCACCTATATTGGTTATCATCCACACTAGTGGCTCTCTGAACATGGTGAATACCATATGCTATTTCTGGGATCTAGATATAAGTTCTGGGGTCAGTTCTTTGAACCACGCGGATGATCAACTTTGTTGGAGGAACTCATTCTTATTGTGACCTGCAAACTAAAAAAAAAATAAAATCTGCCTTTTACTGGATAGTAAGTCTAAACTTCAAATATTTTTGGTGTATAATTCAGTTTAAAATTAGGTTGTTCCGATTCCTATTATCCGAAGAAGCAAGTTTTGCATAAAGAAAACAAATGTGCTATGGAGACTAAATACATACTATAAAACTATAAAAACCTGAGAGATGGATGTTAATGAGAAACATATGCGATCTATCTTATTTACTTCAAACCATAGGGGAGATGTCCATATTATCCTTAATTAGACCATTATTGATGAGCAGGCTGTGCATATTCAACCTAGATAATAATTGAAAAAACAGGCTGGTGGCGACTCATGCATTGTCTAGTCAAAATGTGAACAATTCTGGCATATCTTCCTGCAAGAGACATCAATATATATAAAGATTTTGCTATATATGAGGAAAGTAAGAAAATGTCTCTGAAACGATGGATCTGAATTTGGAAGTATCGCCCTGTCAATAACTAGTGTTTCCATATGTAGCACATTGTACTAATTGAAAGTAAATTAGAACATTCAATCATTGATTTGCGCACTTTATAATGGTTTATCGTAAATTATAATCTTAATTCATCTATCCATATCTTATAAGTTGTCTTTATGTTCATTCTCATTTCAAAATATCTGTGACAGCTTGTGAACGCCTTATATTACTCAAAAGTGATCCAAAGGAATTACGAGACTATGCCGTTCTCCTCTACCATTGTGGATTCTATGAGGAATCACTGCATTACCTCACGCTATATCAGGCTACAAAGGTACAGCTTCTCAAATCCAGTCACCAACACTTTTTCTGTGCTACTCCTAGTGTAAATGTTTGTGTTCAGAGAAAATTACTGATAAATGATTAACGACTCAATGCTACGTTAGCAGGAATCTGGTTCAACCAACGATTTGGAGGAAGAAGCCGTAGAGAAACTAATAGTTCGCCTGAATCTCATTTCGATGGAGGGTGGTTGGTCTTGTCTGCCAGACAAAAGAAGTATCCTTTTCAACAATTCTGAGCCATGGTAACGCTTGTTCCTAAATTAGCAGCTCTTTCAATACGATATAGTAGTATATTACCAAGGTCGAAGGTGTGCTCAAGCTGTAAGTGTATCTCTCAATTTAATTGAAGTCTCAGAATCTAGTCATCCCACCTCCTGTAGTAACTTGAGAAATGTAAGAGAAAAAGTATGCTCTAGTATAGTTACACTACTTGTAAATATGAAATAATACTAAGGTTTAACTAAATGTTATTTACCATGTGTCTATTTGAAATATGAGATGTGTCACTTCAACCTCAGCCTCAGGGACTGGCGACCTAGAACTTGGGATGCTTTAGGTGATGTTTGATTCCGGTTTAATCTTCCGGGTTTAGATTTAATATATCTCTTTAAATCTCCCTTATATACACTTACATACCCTATTTACATTCATCCACCTCTACCCTACATTATCTCTCAATTAATATTTTTTCTTTCTTTCTCTATTCTCTTCTCTCACTTCAATTAATACTCTCGATTTGACATAAAATTTAAACTTAACTGATTTATTAAATCAACTTAAACCTAAAACAAACATCTCTTAGGGTATAACTCTCGAAAGCTCAAATTCAAACCTTGAGGTGCGATGAGTATGCTCTCTTTTTTTTTTAATTTAAAGAGTAATTAAATTATTTCTACATAGTGATCCAATTAAATTTAAAGAGTAATTTAATTAATTCTAGGGTGATTTTTCAACTTATAGAATTTTTGGGCGAATGTTTTGGGAGGTTCACCGGTTTCTATGGAAGTTGTGGTATAGTACTAATTATTGCCTATAGTTTTTTGGTAAATGATGGTCTAATTTTTAATGGTAAATGACCCCAAGTGTTTGGATAATTTAGATTACACAATCAAATCCTTTTAATATATTTGGCTAAAGGATTTTAAATCACTAACTAAGCCATGATTTAAATGGAATTGAATTTATGTTATTAGGTGTTTGGAGTTGATGCTATGCGAACAAATTTTATGGTGTGATGGTATCAATTCACGTATGATTATGGACTCGAAATAAATTAATTTGGAATCATTTCAAAGTGCAAATACTTACATTATAGCATGCATGCATTCTGAGTTCCAACAGGCAACATGAAAATACTAAGGGGTTTTAGGGTTTAGGATGGAAGAGAGAGAAAGAGAGAGAGCGAACAGAGTTTGCCTATGGCGACTAATCGGGCCCCCACACCCCTATCAGGTGTGGGGGGTGGTGATGGTACACAGCCCGATTTCAATTGATCGGACCGGGCCCAAAAGTTTTATACTACTTCAAGTGATCGGGCTAGAGAAAGTACAAGTTAGTTATGATTCCAACAGCAAATATGGGTGAAACAAATGTACAAAGGAGGCTATGTTTCCTCTGAGAATGTGTATTCACATTGCTATCGCCATTGTTAACCTTCTGTACAAGCTTAAGCTTATTCACTGCTGAGATCCCAGAGATTTCATCCCTGGGACCAAAAGAATGGGTACAAGAAACGATCCGCGCGCAGCACCGTTCGTCTGCTCATCTGTATCTCAACAAAAAATTGTGCAACTTTTCTGTACCTATAAATACAACAGGATGAAAAAGCTACCTATAACCAACCATCTTCCAACCCTTTTACCATGGCAAACTCAGCAATAGTGTTCATCTCAACTGCATGTATGCATACCAGTTATCCGATTTCTTCAAGTCTCTTCAGTGAAAACTCTCAGTATGAAGTCACGAAAACGCTTGGAGTATTGTTTCGGATCAACAGCAGAAATCGAGCTTGCATCGTACTGGAATGACTTGTATGCATGCTCCAGCTTCTTGCTGATGTCGTAATCTTGTAGGATGTCGATGATACCAAACACTAGGATGACGTCGTAGTACTCCCCCGTTGGCTCCCCCACCAGCTGAGCCTCACCGGTGTTTCTTCTCACTGTTAGCTCAGCTCGAGCAGGAATGTTTGAACCTAATCTAATTGATGTTGATCTGTTCACAGTTATCAATGTCACAAACAGACAATGCTGACTGATTCATCCATGTAGTAGTAGTAAGAAATGCTTACCGGTTCATATCTGGTGATCGAGAACCTGCTCCAGAGGGAGTTCGACTGCCAGAAACACTAGCCTCGGTGTTTAGTGGCTCCCCAGATTGAGACATGTCTCTGAAGTGAATCCCCACCAGAAGACTGTAATCCATAATCCTTTCCTGTTCAAGAAAGTCGCAGTCTCGGTCCACTTGACTGCGTCGCATTCAAACTTTCAACCATAAGGAAACGTACAGCACACATAGAAACTTCCTATATTATACCTTAAAAATCCAACCATACTTGCATTACTTTTACTATGGTTTTAAGCTAATGTAAGCATGCTAGCAGCATGGATTACTTCTACGTCGGAAGATCACGTAAGTTGAAGTACGAGTATCAGTAAATGCTAGCCAACCCCACAAGTTTAAGAAATGAACATTGATTGATAGACTGGATAGTTATTATTTCACCAAGAAAACCAGAAAATTGGAACTATGAAAGCAGAATATCTTGCTAAAAACAGAATGGGATTTTACCTGCAGAACTCTCGGAATCTAGACTTTTGTAATCTGAAGATGAAATTCAAATCAAGATCCTTGAGGGTGGTTGTTGAGTCGATCTCAGAGTCGGGTTTATCAGTTAGCCGACCATGGGAAGAACCTTTCAAATCGAAGCGTCTATGGATGCCAAAATCAGTACAAAATAAATTCCCCATTATGACAAACCGAACCTGCTTGTCAATTGCAGGATTTTGAGTAAGAGACTTAAAACACTGAGATGACTAAAAAAACTGATAAAAATGAATAAAGTCGTTCGAGTCACCTTCTTTTGTGCAGGGCCAGTTAGCTTCACACAGTGAAGCCCAAAAATTTTCGTTACGAGGGTGTTTTCAAAGGCCCGGACGTGTTTATAATAAGCTGAAAGCATTCTTATAAGCACCTGCTATGGAACCATGAACGCAGTTTGCTGTTATACAATATAACTTAGAGTAACTGCAAAGATACTTACAAACGTCTACATTATATTGAAACTCACTTTGGCTTCTGACTTTTTCATGGTTTTTATCATGTATCTGTCATCGTTCGTCAAGTAAAAGAAGCTTCCACTTTTTCCAGGTGACGAGAGCTCCCGAAGGGCATCATTTCCACATATGGATATCATGTAATCTGCTGGATCCACCTTAAATAATTTTCTAAGTGCCCTGTAAACAAATAAGACGCCATATTTAGAAAGAAACTTAAGAACTTGTTCAATCCTGCTTAAAACTCTTCGTTTTAACGGCTAGAAACTCAAACACTACGAAAAATGCATGATATTTACATGTGTGTGAGCTTATACTCATCTGTCTTTGAAAATGTAGAGAGTAGTCAAGAAAAAATACGAAGAATTCTCTACAAGTATGTATCAGAAATTCCATAACATCAAGCAAGAATCTTAAATATGCTGGTAGAAAAGTCGTTTTATTGGCTTGTAATCCAATGTGACAGTACCTCACCTGAAAACCAGTGGGCAGTAATCCTTCCATCTAAAATCGCATGATTGGTGAGGTGGTGTGTGTTTAGATCCAGCTTGAGGAAATCTCGTCCATATTTTATCCCTCGGATCAAAAGCTGAAGACTTTAGATCGAGGGATGTGGCTGGAGCAGGTCTTCCAACAGCATGCCTGTTAGAAGGTAAAAAAAATGGAGCCACAAGTTCAAAAAGAGAGTAGTACACAAAAGCAACATGTTGAATTAATCTAATTCTTTTTTATAGATAGTCATTCTTCAAGATTTGCAACCACAGAGTAGATATAGCTACTGATGCTTGACTCAGTTGATGGTCAGTACATCAGAAACTCTGTAAGAAATTGTTACATGTTTCTGATTAAACTCAATCGGTTCTAATTTGATACGATTTAATGATTCCATCTAAATTTAGCAATATTTTGCAGCACTTAAATAAGCTTACATAAAGGGCAGAAGCATTTAATGCTCAAGATAATCGCAACAGAAAGAAACCTGAGTACAACTATTCAAGATCACTAATCTACAGCATCTAATCTCCATATTCACACCAATGCATAATCAGTGTAATAATCCACATTCATTTCCCTACTTCTCGAATCTAAAGTTGGATAAGTATATAATAGCATTGTTATTAAGAAGCAGCAAATGTCCAAAAGACATTGTTACCTTATTCCAAGCTGCAAATTCAGCATGAGGTCATAATTCTTATGGCCTTTTGATATTGTGTTGCCCTGTTTTTTTGATGGTTTTATTACAATGTGCGGTCGTGTGTATCCTAATTCTTCGCTTCTCATTGCCGGGGACCCTCCATCTACCTCCCTACCAGACTCTAAACATCCACTACTACCATCAAAACTAAACTCAGATTCAGAGGCCATACTGTACCCAGTATTACTCAGCCTTGCCTTCTGCATCTCCTCCCCATCACAAGGCCAGTTAACCGTTTTCTGCGAAGGAAACTCGGAGATATCATCACCGGGGTTGATCCTACAGTCACTTAAGTTCTCCAAGTACACTTCCTGAGGATCCCATTCGAAACTACCTGACTGAGAACTAGATGGATAATAAGTCCCACTCTGCTCATTCTGGTCCTTACTCCACACTCCAACATAACAGCTTCCATCCACCCAACGAAACGTCCCGTTCCCTCTAGGCAATCCGACCTCCCAACTACCATCATACCGGTTCCCATTCGCCCAAATCATCGTCCCATTACCATTCATCCTCCCTCTCCTCCAATGGCCAATGTACTGATTCCCATTGCTCCATATATACTTCCCCTTTCCATCGGGGCATCCCCGTCGCCAATGCCCCTCGTAACGGTCTCCATTGGTGTAATCACAAACACCCTTACCATGTCTCAAGTTGGCAGCCCAGTTTCCCCTATAGTTTTCAATGGCTGAGCCAGTGAAGGTACCCTCACCCTCCATGAAACTAGTCTTGAATTGGCCCTCATATGCCGCACCAGAGGGCCAAGTGAACTTACCCCTCCCCATCATCCACCCTCTAAACCAATCACCAACATAAACACACCCATCCACCCACAGGCACTTGCCATGGCCGTGGGGCCAACTCTCTCCCCATTGGCCAATGTAGGTGTCGCCATTGGAGAAGACCTTCTCAACATGAGAAACCTCAGGGTCTTGAATATCATCATCATCTACATGGGCTACTGACATTGCTGAAAATATGCTATTTGCCCTTCTTCTTGCAGCAACTCGTGATTTCTTTAATTTTGCTTCCCAAACCTTGACAATGCCATTCAATCCGTTGCTCATTCTCTTTCTAACCACCCACCTTCTCTCTCTTACAATCCCTCAAATCCACATCCCTTTTCCTCTTAGCCCAGATCGAAATTCCTCTGTATCAACGATATGAGCTCCAATGGCAAATCAACAACCATTTCTCCGACAACCCAAAACACCAATACAGATTATTACATGACAACAGCAAATTACATTTCCTTTTTGGGGTCATTGATGCCTCTTTTCATGTGATTTTTAGAAAGCCAATTTCATACTTATTTATTGAAAAGAAAAAAGAAGGGATCAAATGCGTCCAAAAATGGGAGAATCTCAAATGAAGAACAACGAAATGCTTGGCCTCGTGATCCTTTTTGGGTGTCAAAGATTTTGAAATAACAACACAACAGAAGAGGTGTTTGATTGACAAGAAAAGCAAAGGACAAGAGCAGAATCAATTTTATTTTTTTAAATTTCTGTTCTCAGAGGAATTTACTCTATTTTTAATTAGAAAAACTATGTTTCATGAATTCATCTTCACCTTTTTACTAAATAAAGCTATGATCTTTTGAATTTTTAGAAACCAGAGATTGAGCAAACACATTGTTCTTGGTTCCCGGATTTGGCTCCTAAATCTGCTTCCACACCTAACAAATGGAAGGAGGAGAGATCTTGTCAATGCCAATCCTCCTTGTATTATAACACCCTGTTTCTGTTTTTGTTATTACACAGTTAATTTTATTTTTGTGTAATTTTGCTATCCTTTTTTTTTTTCTTCGTCTAATATTTTGTTTTTTCTTTTTTTAATTATTATTAATATTGCAAGTTTATTTTAAATTAAAAAATCAAGAATTATTATGTTGTGATTCTTGTGAAAGATAATCATAGGTAAAATTATTTACTATAGTATAGCTTAGTGAAATAAATATTTACTTGAAATAGGAGTAGTTATTTATAGGCTTATAGCATGCAAATTTTATTTTTTTCACCTGACAATGGCAAAAACTTGCATTGTAATAGGGAAAAAAAGGTTATGATTAATGGATGACAAATGATAAGGAGTATATGATTAACCTATTTCGTAAACTATTTGTGAGATACATGAAAAATAAATTAGTCTCACTTTCAAATTTGCTCCACGAACATAATTAAGAATGATACTTTTCTGGACAAATTTCAAACATTATAAAATATTCTCACCTCAGTATAACTATTGAATTTGTTTGATGGAATTTAGACGTTAACATATTCATCTAAATACTTTTCTGTTCAAACGAACATAATGCAAACTGTGTTTCATCTTATCTTAATTAGGTTCAACTCAACGGCAGAATTTTAAAATTAGGGATACAATATATAATACTCCATTACAATTTTAAGTTGCAGTAGAAAATAGAAAGACTTAGTCTCTTGTAAACAGACTTTACATCATTGATCCTTGTAAACCAATCCCTCTTAATTTAAACACGGGTATAGAGGATTAGAAGGGAACCACAAGGCCGGTTTACACAAATGTTTGTGAAATAGAAAAAAGGGGTACAACGTACAATTTATAAAAGAAATTCCATTTAAAATAGGGACATTTTTGTCAATTTGGAGTACAATTGTACCCCGTTGCTACAAGCTAAATCCGCCCCTGGAATTGGATCATACAGCTTGAAAATCAAGATTTGCATTATTGTAGTATAACCCTCTTTCTTTAGCTGTATAACTACTGAATCATACATAGAAATCACACATACAGAGTGATGCAGCAAAAGATACAAAATGATGATATTACACCATAGATGTCTACTCAAAGATTAATTCTCACAAGAATACTGCATGAGTAGACGAACGCGCGATTAAAAGTAGTAATCCGTTGATTCAAGATGAATACCGAAAGAACACAAATGGAAATATGACGGAAGGGAATAACCCAATTTTCATGTAAAATTCAACTCCCCTAAACTTTATAGGAGATAACAAGACGAAAGTTATAAATGAAAGGAAACAAATCAAAACCTTTTTATTCTATATCTTCGTCAAATCTCCATCACAGAGGTATAAGCATTTATATGAGTTTACCTTGAAGGCGCAGTGTAAATTTATACAAAGATAATACAACTTCTTTCAGGGTCTCCCTTGATGAACTATCTATCAAGTTTCTCTCACTGTCAAAAATCCCAGGTTTGTGCACATTGAGGAAGAACTCTGGCTTGTTGATGAAATGAAGATCGAGGAATACGCCAATCTGGCGCAGATGATACTGTGATCGTTGCCCACGAGAGCCACCTGATGCACTCACCACTGCAGCTGTTTTATCGGCCCAAACATTAGGTGGCCTCGATCCCCAATCAATCGCATTTTTCAGAGGTCCTTGCAGTACAACAAAAGTCGAGTTGAAATCTCTAGCTAGCCATAGTAGATATAGCACTACGCATTGATGCATCATATACATGCACAAACTGTTAAACCATGACATGCTTCGATGAATTCATAAGAGGAGACGTGCTTTCGTCTATAATAAAACTAATGGATTAGTTTAACACATTGATGCATCAAATACACGCATGCCACTGCAGATATTAAATGATACAATGACATATTGGCAGAGATTATTATATGTCATCCATGAACATGTAGAGAAAACCATGACATGCTTCATTCAGATCATACGTGGTTTCGTTTATAGTACCAGTGAGGGAGTAATTGTACTCAGGCGAAGCAAAGAGCACGGCATCAGCTGCAAGTATTTTATGGCGGAAAGCCTCCACAACTGAGGGGTAAGTCCCATCAACCTCAAGATCTGTGTTGAGAAACGGCAATGCTGATATCTCAACATACTCAATCTCCAAACCTGCAGTCGATTTTGCTATCTCAATGGCTTCAATCCAAGGATAGGCAAGCAGAGAGACAGCAAAAACCACCAAAGAAACAGATTAAGCTTATAGCATCAAGATGGGGAGAGATATTTTGTGATTGAAAATACACACACAAACTAACAGATTAAACGCAATTAGACCTTATTAAGTAGTCAACACTTTGCATCATCAAAACAAACAATCTAGGCATACTTTCCTGGTGCTATGTGGTACCATATGCTGTGAAGATTGTACCATGGCAAGAAATGGAAATATAACAGGAGTGCTTCTCCACTGACACCCTCAAGATAAAATTAGTGTATTAACTCCAAAAGATTCAACTTCGCGATACATAATTAGCACAAGAAGTGGAGCATTTCTATCATCAATTGATTCAAAACAAAAACTGAGCATTCAATAATGGGCGTACATACAAGCGGCGAAGCAGAAGGTACAAACAAAGCGAGAGAGAGATACCATGACAGAGGAGGGCGCGATTGAAGGATGACACTCTGAGGGAACCGCAGAGAGCAACCACTTTCACTAGTGGTAGTGGTGGAGGACTTTCTTCTGCCATCTCCAACATACTTTTCCAATCTTTAATACTCACATTTATATACGGATAATTACTTACCACGTCGATTTAGCCTAAGATTAATACTACTATATGTAACTGATTGGAGATACAGAAAGAGAATGGGGATATTTTGGATAACTTAATACGAATAAAGTGTATGATATACTCTCTCCGTCTCAAATTATCTTCACGTTTACTGTAAATATGAAATTTAAGAAAAGTTACTTTTGACTTATTTTTACGGGTAGTAAGGTATTTTTGAGTGATAAATAAATGATAAAGTATGTTATGTGTGTTAAAAATGTGATGACAAATTTGAAATTAAAGTATGTTAGAGAGATATTATTTAGTTGTTTTTTTCTTTTATGGAAGTGTGAAATTGAATTTGAGATGGACAAAAAGGAAAGAGAGTGTGAAGTTGAAGTTGAGAGGTAATAATTCATTTTGATTAGATTGTGTGTAAAAAGAATATAATATTTTTGTAATATTTTAGTATTGTAAGGTTATTGATATTGTATATTGTTTCGATTTTTAGGAAGTCAAGTATTCATAGTACGGATCAAAGTAGAAAACATGTGAGTATTTTTTGGAGGGGGGAAGTATTATTAAAATGTATTTTTTTTAATAACGTACATACATGGAACAAATATAAAAGGAAATCATAAAGTAATTACTAATTAGCGGGATGGATTATAAATTATCACTACTTAATTAGCAATTCAACTTCGTAGTATTGGGCAAGTGCGAGTAGAGTATCCATGTATAATTAGAATATAATTAACATATAGTATTTGGATTAATTAAAATAATAATTACTAGTAAAAAATAATAACAGCTACTAGACAACACCAATAAATGGAATTAAACCAAGTGCACCTGTTTTTCCAATAAAAATTTAGGGTGTATAAGTTAAACTTTTTATAGCTTGTACAAACATATACTTGAACGCATATTTCAACATTTAATGGTAATTTAATGAAATTATCCATTAATTTTCATTAAGAAAATTTTAATTACTCCGTTTTATCAAGTAATTAATTCAATAAAACAAAGTTTTTTTTAATACAAGATGATTAACTATTAATTAGATATCCAAAATATTTTTTTAATTTAAAACTCAAAATATAAAACTATCGATTTTTAATAAGACAATTAGCTTCACATTTACTGTTCATGTTGTTGATTAGAAAGTTGAAAAGAAAAAATACCGACCTTCAAATTCTCAATTAAAGCCAGAAATAATGAATAATCAACCATACGATCGCTGACATGTTTCTCTCTTTTTCTTTTTTATGTATTTAATTTAATAAATTAATTATTTATTTTCGTGTAGTACTAGGTAGTGTCGAGTGTCGACAATCCACAAATTTTGTTTTCTCAGAAAAAAATAAAATAAAATTCTCGACTCTTTTAACTGATTCTTCTTCTTTTTGGCTGCGTCATCTCTCACTCATCACTTTCTCTCTCTCTGCATCATTTTTCTATCCTTATTTAATGTTGTCATAATCTTAAATCCTAATCCCTTTCCTGTTCTTGGTCACCCATTCTGGGTTTCTTGATCCACTCTCAATTAAATTCATTGATACCGTTAAAAAGAAAAAAAGTTGAAGAAATTTGGATTCATCTGTCCCAATTTCATTTTATTTTTTTTTTTCATTTTTTGTGAGATTCTTTCTCATTACAGTGTCCGACTTTGCATGGTGTTTTTGGAGGGGTAAATTGGACAACATTAGATGTGGGGCTCTTTTATTTCACTTGATTTGTGTAATACAATTAATGAATTATATTGTATGGATTTTATGAAATTTTTGCTCTTGTAATAATAATGGGGTTACTGGATTTCAATGAAGCTGTTTAATTTTAGGAAGAATCAGGAAGTTGAGTCTACTCTTTTAGTGATTTAATTAGCCACAATTAGCCCACAATGTTGGTTGAATCTTATTACATGGTCCCAAAATTGAAATTGTTTAATTTCTTGCATGGACTAAAACGAAACCTATTAGACATAGGCAATTTATTTCCTGTTGGATTTTGGTTATCAGATTGGTTGGTAAATTTTCCTTGTTTTGTGTTGAATCTTGCAAGCTACAGTTCTTGCATCAATCTGATTAATTCTTGTTCTGTTTCAGGAATCTAATTGTGATTCCATGTTGGATGGATTGATTGAGTATGTAATGGCAATTTGGTTAATGATATGTTCAAATGGTAATTAAGGAGGACAAGTATGAAGAAATCAGTGTCTTTTTTCTTACTAATCTTGTCCGTTGGTGCATTCGTCTTGACGTATAACTTTGTAACTATGGTGGTACATTACCAACAAGCCGGTCGTCTTAGGAGATGGTTCTCGGGTGAAGACTCGAACCAACTCACATTTGATCCTTTGGTGGAGATGCCGGAGCATGTGAAGAAACAAAAATATGAAAGACAGCCGTTTCATGTAGCCCTTACAGCCACGGCTTCATCGTACAGCAAATGGCAGTGTCGGATCATGTACTATTGGTACAAGAAGCAGAAGGGTTTGCCTGGTTCCAACATGGGAAGCTTCACTAGAATACTTCATTCAGGAAAACCCGACAGCCTTATGGATGAGATTCCTACATATGTGGTTGATCCACTTCCAGAAGGTTTGGATCGGGTGAGACGACATGATCTTATTATCTGCAAGTTTGATAATTTGGTCTTGATATGTTGTATAAAAGTATAATGCTGTATATATCCAGGGATATGTTGTCTTGAACAGACCTTGGGCGTTCGTGCAATGGCTGGAGAAGGCAACAATAGATGAAGAGTGAGCATGTTTGATCTGTACAAATGATGTAATAAGAGTTGGAATCATTCAAACATTTTCTTGCTTCTGTAGGTATATATTAATGGCAGAACCTGATCACATATTCTTAAAACCATTGCCTAATCTGGTCTACGAGGAATATCCGGCTGCATACCCGTTTTTCTACATCAAACCATCGGAGAACGAGAAGATTGTGAGGAAGTATTTCCCGGAGGAGATGGGTCCATTAACAAGCATTGATCCCATTGGAAATTCTCCGGTTATTATCAAAAGGGTACTGAATATAATTTTGGACAACGTTATTATGCTACATGTATTTTGGAGTTCTTTGTTTGTAATGATACCTTGCATACTCAGGATTTGCTGGTGAAGATCGCACCTACTTGGATGAACGTCTCGATGAAGATGAAAAATGATCCAGAGACGGATACTACTTTCGGATGGGTGTTGGAAATGTAAGCATCATGTCCTGAGTCGAAACTTGCAATATCCGTTTAGCATCTTTTTCTAACATTGCTTTTGTTCCAAGGTATGGATATGCTGTGGCCTCTGCTCTTCATGGGGTGCAGCATATTCTAAGAGAAGACTTCATGCTGCAGGTTTGGTATCTCAACTTGCAACATCTACTATTCTTTTTCGAAAAAGAAGCTTATTGTGATTGTGTTTCGTCAGCCACCGTGGGACTTGGAGACGAGAAACAAATTTATCCTTCACTACACTTATGGATGTGACTACAACTTGAAGGTGAACAATAACTCGGGAACATGTACTTTCGTTTGCAGTATATTGTTGGAACGTACGTATCTCATTATATCATTGATGTTCAGGGTGAACTAACGTATGGAAAGATAGGAGAGTGGCGTTTTGACAAGCGAACGTACATTCGTAAACCTCCTCCGCAAGATCTTCCATTGCCTCCTCATGGGGTTCCTGAAAGTGTGGTATGTGATTACATGAGTTTTATTCTAAATAATACATCTTCTTGATACATGTATAGTTTGTCTTAATTTGCTACTTTTGCATAATCCACATTTTAAGAAGTGATGCCAATTAGTTATGCTTGACTTGAATTTCTTGCTTGTTACTCATTTAGGAGAATAAGAAATATATTACTTTTTGGGAGATTTTGAGCAATAAGGTTGAAGAGAAGAGGTTGTTTATGTGGGGGGGGGGGGGGGGGGGGGGGGTTGAAAAAATTAGTAGCAAAAGTTCCCCAATCATTCAACTTGTTTATAGTTATAGTTCTACGTGGCTTCTGTTCTGGTGAACTGTGGACGAGGTAAAATTTGGAATATGCCACGAGAAACCATCTTTGTTTTTAACTAGCTAGCGCATAAGGAGTCCATTCCACATCTCTAATGACTAAACAAAACAACCTTCTCATCGACAAATTTCTTCGCAAGCATAATAGTGATTCGTGTAACCCAATTAAAAAGACCTTGCATCACATTATGCATGGTTAAGTATTAGTGTTAGTCGTCACACGAAGGTTCTCCATTCGTCGACTAACTATGTGTACAATCGTCTTTGTGTTTTGCAGGTTACTCTTGTGAAGATGATTAATGAAGCAACTGCTAATCTTCCCAATTGGGGAAAACCACTGGCAGTTGATGTTTCAAAGAGAAACAACTCACAAAATTCTAGCTAAGGATTAGAAAAGATTTATACTAGCTTAAAATTCCAAAACTAACATGGTTAAATATTTTGAAATCCCTTGGCAAATGCTCTTCCAAACATGCCCTTAATTGGAATCATAACGAAAATAAGCATGTTTATATTGTACATCAACTCTTCTTGATTATTTCGAGAGAGATTGAATAGCCTCTCTTTTTTAAATATGCTTACCTTTAAAGAAAAAAAGAAAGTGTAGACGATAAGTTCTCAATTAGATAAGAATTAAAGTGTTAATGTGGCTGTATTAAAATTAATTGGATCAATAAAACACAAATAATCAAATAAGTTAGATTGCAAGGGATCGGAGAATTCCTCCTAGCTTGTGTTGTTTTTGAGAATGTAAAGTATTTTTAGCTTATACTCCCTCCGTCCCATAACAAGGTACGCGTTTTACTATTCTTGATATCCGCTTAAAAGACATCAATTTCCTCTATTTAATAAAGAAAGTACACAATATGACTCACCACTTTCCTCTAATACAATTACCAACCTTATCTATAATAATAATACTCCTTAATTTATGTTCAAAAAACAAATAAAGGCCCTAGAACCGTCCACGTGAAAAAACAAACGCATACCTTGTTATGGGATGGAGGGAGTATAAAGTTAGTGGAATTTCTTCCTTTTTTTGTTTACATGTAATTTCATTTATACATATGTCAAGTGGATCATGTTTAATGCTCGCAAGGGTACCATTAATGTTTTTGTCCCGTGACATCAAATATATCTCACATCAACAAGTGTGAAGCTATGATAGACATCACATCAAGTGTGATGACATTTAATGCTATGATTGACATTCTTATGGGAGGAATGAAAATCATTTCTTAGGTTACTAGTGAGTATTCACAATTTTTATTTTTTATATATTGATGTAAATTATGTTAGTGGGCCTTTTTTTTTGGGAGCGTGTTAGTGGGCCTTTTAGCTTCATTATCTTCTTTATTTTGGGTTTTGATTTGGTAGGCTTAAAATAAGCATTTTAGCCCATTAACTTAAATACTTTTGATTTTCAAATTGATTTATTGGGTATCATACATATTGCTCTTGAACTCGATGAAGGTTTTTTTTATTATTATTATAAAAAATACAATAGTATGAAGATCGTACAAGAAAAGTTGTTACATGAAAAAAGATACATTAAATCATGATTAAAAGCGATGACATATTGTAGAGTGTATTCATCAAACATAACTTGACACTAAAGAAAAGCAAGACAACGTTAATTAAAGGAAAAAATAAGAAGCTAAATATCCTTTTATTGCTTTCAAGTTATGCCATGTGAAAGTGAAGAGTTTGGTTGGGGGTGGGGGGAAGTGTTTCTCTAGCTACTTTTATTACTAGTCTTATAAAACTTAGATCTCAAATGTATATGTGATTGATAATACATTATTTTGTCGTTAGGTTTTTAATAACTTTATACATTTTTATACATATTTTTTTTTTAATTTCCGCACACAAAAATATGTATTTGAACTTAAGGAGTACTATAACATTTTTTAATTGACGTGCCAATAAAAAAAATGAAAAAATGTTTAAATACAATGACCAATTTTTAAATAAATTACTAATGTAAATAATAAAATAAAAATATAAAGTGATCAAATTTTGAAATTCAAATATGGGTTTTACTTATTTATTTTGAAGAAAAGATAAAATAGTCAATAAAAAAGTCATGTCATACCAGTGTATTGCAAACAATTAATTAAATTAATTACAGTAGTATTTAATTAAGAAGTTAGATTGGGCTCACATCTCACTGCAAATCACATGCAACTTCTGTAGCACCACCCTGGAAGTGGAAATTTAAGTAGCTGCCACTCCGACATTTACCCACCCACCCCTAACAAACAAAAGTGCATTTGCTTTTCTTTCTCAAAATGGTGTACCCACATTAGGGCCCCTACCGTCCATTCCTTAGGGATTGGTGGAGGAGGTAAATATCAGGATGTGCCTTAAGTGGCTTATAGAGAGGGCTCACTGTTTAACTTGTGCTTGCAAGGGGCAAATCCATGCCAAAGGCAGGATTCGAACCCCCACTCTGCAGCTACTAAGCTAAGTTGGAAGACTTTTCCACCCTTCCTCTAACACTTAATCTATGCCTGAGGCAAATTTGCTTTTCTTTCTCACACTACTCTCACCCACACTTAATATGATTTCCACTTAGAAATCCTATCTTATTCTTAAAGTGGTTTGGAGGTAATACCTCCATCCCATTGAAATGTATGCACTTCCTTTGTAAATTACAAATGAAACGCGTACGTTTTAACGGGATGAAGGAAGTATAAATCATGGTAACTCAGCTAGTCAGAAAGATTTTATCTTATCTTATTTTTAGCCCTATTTATATACTCTCTCCGTCCGCTTTCAAGGGTATTATTTTTTCATTTTGGGCGTCCGCCCCCAAGGATCTTATTTTCTTTTTTATCCACACACACCCATTAATACAACTAAAAAATGGAACACACACCTCCACTAATACAACTATCCACTACACATTAAATAACAATAAGAGTGAGGCTCTCGTGCGCCCGGGAACACCGTGCCCCTTTGCAATTTTCGTGCCCCTTTGTAATTTAAATTCTCTAGCAATACATATGTTTAAATAGAATAGGGAGGGGAAGAGTTGTGTTCACATGGGAACACGGACCATGTCCCCGGAGGCGCACGAGCTTTTTCCTAACAATAATTATTAATCTCCGTGCCCAAAAACAAATGACACCCTTAAATCTGGACGGAGTGAGTATTGTTGAGAGAAACTATCACCTTTGCTACAATGAGTATTTTAAAATTTGCATTTCATCCTTTACTATATTGGGTCCTTTTTGACAATTTTTTCTTCTCTTTTTGATAATTCATTATGATATGATATCATGTAGTATACGATTTGATTAATTAAAACAAATTCATTTCAATTTAAAGGAAATATCTAAATAGTGGTGACACATTTTTCATTTTGGGATGTCTCACAAAAGTTTGCACATTTTCAAAAAAAAGTAACAAGTAAAAAAAAAAACCATCATTCCATATACACTTTATTTACAAAAAAATTATCTCTATATAATAAATATACTTTGTCATTTACTCCTTATTATTAAAATATCATTATAACCCTAAAAGTTATCATTTTTTTAATTTTCATGCTGAAATTGAGGGTGCAATTTTTTATGGTACTGAGATGGAGTATATAAAGATAAATTTAGACTTTAATTAGTTCGTGTGGAATGAAAACTAGAGTTCTATTTTCTTTGGTTGGGAGAATTTGGTAGATTGCATGAATAATGAAACATAATAACGGAATATATGATTAGATTTCGTCACGCAATATAATGAACAACGTTTTCATGACTGTCCAAATTTTAATTTTTATTAAAAATATATGTGAAAATAAATCTAACTATTCTTTTTAGGATTAGATCACATAAAAATTCACCCTTGACATCCTCAATTATTAATTATTTAAAGATACATACATATAATTCTCTGTGTCATGTTAGTTTAGAATCATTTGTACTTTTGGATGAATTCTCTGCTGGAGAAATATTTCATGTGCCCACATTGTTACATTGATAACATAAAATCCTAAAAAAAAATTGTATCAACACTAAGGCAATTATTGGATTTTCTTTCCTATCAAATTATACAATTAGTGACATATAAGATTGTGTACGTATCTTGTGTACAAACCCTAAAAGAAATGGCACTAAAGATCCAGTGTGTATGAATATATAGACAAAGACTAGTGTGACATTGTTTCACTAAATGAATTTGATGAGACGAATAAAAAAGTAATAATGAAATATAAAATGATACAGTGCCATTCAAATGGAATAATGAATGAATCACAAAATATTAAATACTCCTATGATTTTAAATTTTTGCATTTAAATAAATTCATGTTGATTGACTTTTCGCTTTCAAATTCTATATTGATTTTGTCATATCCTAGATCTGAAGGAATAATTAAACCAGATTTGTGCACCAAAGTCAATAAAAGTCAATATTTTATTTTATTTTGTCTAATGTAAACAATTCTCTTTTTATTTTTTATTTAAAAAAAAAAACGCGCTCACACAGTTGCACACAGTTGGCAGTTCATTTCGCACCTACAAATACCCATTGAAACCACACTCACTAAACCGTAAAAAAACACACATACACAATCAATTATGATGAAGATTAACACTCTTCTCATTTCACTACTCACTCTCTTTCTCTCTCTAACCCAAGCCTTTCTCTCTCCTAAATGTGGTCAACCACCTAACCATGGTTCGACCCTCCAACTCATGCATGCCAACCATCCATGCTCACCCTTCGTCACTAAAACACGTCACTCATGGGTCCACACGGTTCACCAAATGCACTCCAACGACAAGGCTCGGTTCCGGGTCTTGGCGAGCCTGGCTACAGGCCGGTCCACCGTGCCCGTAGCCTACGGCTCGTCAATCACCCAGAACCCGACCTACATTGTTCGGGCCAGCATTGGTACACCTAGTCAGACCCTACTCATGACCATTGATACGAGCAACGACGCAGCCTGGGTCCCATGCACAGGCTGCGTCGGCTGCTCGTCGTCGGCGCAGTTCGACTCCGCCAAGTCTTCCACCTTCAATGCAGTGCCGTGCGGGGCTGCACAGTGTAATCAGGTATTATGAATTAATAGTTATAATTTGTTTAATGCATTTAATTATATTATATTTAACTATTTATTTATTGTTGTTTATTTTGTGTTTTCTTGAATTATGGTTCGTGGTGATCTCGATTGTTTACGTAACGGATAAAACTTTGAAGTAGAGATTTATTCAAAATAAATTTTGGAATTATTAATTATGGCTTTATTAAGTTAAAGTCAACGTGTACAGTGTAAACAAATAAGAGAAAAAGATTGTGGGTCTAACGGTCCTAAGGAATCTTATATGTCCTGTTACATTTTAATGTTACATCTTCTGTTATACGCATTAGATAAGTGACATGTATGTGAAGAGAAAAATCTCAACCTTTCCCCTTAGGGTTGATTGTTAGGGTATAAAATAGTTTATCCTACTTGTCAATCATCCAACGATTTATAGCAGGAAATATAACACCAAAATGTAACATGAGATCTGACAAAAAAAATAAGAAGTTTATTGATTTCATCTTTTATATAATTATTTCATCTATTATTATTTATTAATTTGTTGATGAGTTATTATGATGTTACGATGCTAGTTAAAAAATTTTAATGAGTAATACGTATGAAGTTAAATGAAAGATAATATATGTAATAAGTCACTTTATTTAAGATTTGAAATATGAGAAGCTACGACAAAAAAATCACACATCTCTTTTGTTAATATCTTCAATTATATTTAAGGGTTATACTATTTTCTAATTTAGATAAAAAGCGCGTTAGAGTTATCAAATTTAAATCATAAAAGAAAATAATAAACCCTAAAAGAAATTGATTTTTATTTAACAAACAAATAAAATAAAATAAAAGGCTAACAACAAAATAAAATTCGATTTATATTCTCATCCATAAACCATAATATCACATTGGATCTCCAATTAATTATGGAGTACTAATGCTACATTTTCTATTGCAAAAATCTATTACTTTTAGTGTTTTAATATATTATATATGTTGCATTTTTCGTTGCATGTATTACATTACATTAATAACAAGTAAATGAGAGACAAAATTTCAACATTTTTGCTCAGGTAAAGTTTATATTTTTATTTTAGAATATAAATGTATGTATATATCTCCTATCCTAAATCATAATTTATGTTTTAGGGTTTAATTAGAAAATGTAACACCTAGAAGATTCTAGTCACATAATATAATTATTATGTTTTGATCCAATTTTGACCTAAATGAAGATTATTTTTTCTTCCAACACTAATATAACATTATAATTGGATTCTCCCCATAAATTGACATATTTGATATCATCATGTGACTGTGACATCCTTTATTATATCAAGAGTGAGTGCGACCAGCCATACCCAATGTAGATTGTTCCTTAAATAGTGCATATCTTCACATGATTACTCTTTAATTAATTATTTCACATTGGATTCTCTCAATCTTCCACATCATTAAGAACAATCCATACCGCATTCAATCATAATTAATTAACTTTAACCCTAAATCTTTGACCACATTTCATTAACTAACACAAAAAATTTCCCAACAGGTCCCCAACCCTAGCTGTGGTGGCGCCACCTGTGGCTTTAACATGTCATACGGCGGCTCCTCCTTCGCCGCCAACCTCGTGCAGGACACTCTCACCCTCGCTGCCGACCCCATCACCGGCTACACCTTCGGCTGCATTCAGAGCGCCACCGGAAACTCCCTGCCGCCGCAGGGGTTGTTGGGCTTGGGCCGAGGCCCATTATCGCTAGCGACCCAATCTTCTAATTTGTACCAGTCCATATTCTCTTACTGCCTGCCCAATTTCAGATCTGCTAACTTTAGTGGGTCACTCAAGTTGGGCCCCAAAAACCAGCCCGTTAACATAAAATGTAGCCCATTGGTCAGAAATCCAAGAAGATCATCACTTTATTATGTGAATTTAATGGGTATTAGAGTTGGTGGCAATTTGGTCAACATCCCTCCTACTGCTTTTGCTTTTGATCCCAACACTGGTGGTGGCACCATCATTGATTCTGGTAATTTTTCTATTTTTATTAATTTATTCTTGATTTTTAAAATTTTTTTTGTTATAATTAATTTGATTGATTAAAACCCTCGTACAATCTATAAATGGTAAACTTAATTTAGGAAAAAGAAGAGTAATACTGTAATTAAATAAACAAAATTAATATACACATTTAATAATGAATTAAATTGGAGGTGGTTTATGGTATAAATTGATTGATTCATGCGTAGTCGGTGAAAAAAAATAAATAGCAATGGTGACAGGTAAGAATTAAAGTGAAATGACGGATATACCCTTAAAAATCTTTTTGGTACCGAAACAGGGACGATGTTCACGAGGCTTGTGAAGCCGGCGTACACAGCGGTGAGGGGCGAGCTGCGGCGGCGGATGGGCAACGCCACCGTGTCGTCGGTGGGCGGATTCGACACGTGCTATACAGTGCCGATCGTGGTCCCCACCATCACGTTCGTGTTTTCCGGCATGAACGTGACGCTCCCTCAGGAGAACTTCCTCCTCCGCAGCAGCTCCAGCAGCACCACCTGCCTGGCGATGGCGGAGTCGCCGGCGAACGTGAACTCCGTGTTGAATATAATCGCGGCGTACCAGCAGCAGAACCACCGCATCCTGATCGACCAGCCCAATTCCAGGCTGTGTGTGGCCCGTGAACCCTGCAGCTAGCTTTCTCTCTCCTCTCTCTCTCATGGGTGACAGTGAAAGAGAAGATGGAAGCTTCGAGAAATGAAATTGGACTTCACAGTAATTTTGTATTTTGGGACTCAATCTCAAATTAGGTCACCATTTTCCAACTTTATTTTGCTTTTTTAGTAGTATAATTATTTTTGTTAGTATTAAAAAAAATCATGCTGGCTCTGTTGGATGCATGATTATTGAAGGCAAATAGTTATGTCCCTTGTTTAGTGTGTGCCTTGAGGGGAGTATAAATTATTTTTATAATAATCAACTACTCCTTCCACCCCCATAATAATTTTTGTCATCATTATTTTGACATTGAATTTAAGAAATTTTTTTTCTATTAATTTTATTGACTTTCTAAAAGTATTATGATAATTTTATGTAATAAAAAATTATAAAATATGTTATGTGTGAAGTAATTAAGATAACTATTGAGGTTGTTGGGTGATGTGAAGTTTTTTTTTTTAATATGACATTTAGTGTGGAACGAATGAAAAATACGAGATGGAGATGGAGGAAGTATTATAATTCCAAATGATGGATCTTCACTTCCCTTAGGGATGTTTGTTCCTGGTTTTAAAACCCCGGAGTTGGAATTGAAATTCCATACCCAAATTTTAAAAATCATCTCTATATATACTTATATACATTCTATCTCCTCAATTATTACACTTTATCTCTTTATCTCTCATCTCTCATCTACTTTCTTACATAAATTAATATATTTTTACACATTGATTTGACATAAAGTTAAAACCTACCCTATTAAAAACTCAAAACAAACACAACATCACTATTCATGATTTTCAAACTCCCCAAAACCCCAAAACAAACATCACCTTAGACAATCAACTCTTTTTTACAACATACTTATTTCACATAAAAATACAGCTAAATCAATGGTTCATCTTTAGAGTCTGCTCAATTTTTATGCAGTTACTCTATATTTATAATTTATTTTATTATTTAAACTAAATATTACATATACACATTATTTAAATAAAATATACACACATTATTTAAGAAGAAAAAAATGCAGCATGCGCTGTAATAAGTGGAAAATCTAGGGAGCTGCTATATCTCCATTTTGTCTCAGAAAAGTACATAAAATAATATGGATAGTTTATAGTATCAAATTGGGGAAAAAAATAAATAAATAAAAGAACTCTTCAGAAATACCTAAACTTAAATCATAGGAATAATTGAGTAAGCCAATGGATTGGAATTCCTATGAGTTAACTTTGGATCTCCTTTTTTATATTTTTTGTTATCAAGTTTGTGTTAGGATTTGGAGAAGAGCATATATTGATTGTGCAGTACAATAAGATGAGTTTATTTAATAATGCAAATCTACCAAACATCTTACATATGCTCACTCCCATAATCAATCCAAGATTGTCTCTTTTTATTAGCTGTAACATTCACTCATTCTAAATCTACATTCTTTACTTTCAAACACACACAAGAAAATAAAGACAATTCACAATATTCTTTATTGTACTTATTTATTATTTTGAGTAAATCCCTTTCTATAGTTGTACTTATTTATTATTTTGAGTAAATCCCTTTCTATACAGACTATACTCGAGATCTGTACATATACTCATTTAATGAAATAAATTTATTTATGAGATGGAATGGAATGATTACACATATCATATTTCTTGAATTTTATTACAAGATTTTCTAAATTTATTAAAATCTATGTAGTATCTATATTTTTAGTAATATATTCATAAATTTAAGATATCTATGCTTTCATGCCTATTCAAATAATATTTAGAAAGTTAAAACAACAGTAATATTTTTATTACTGACAAAAATATATATATTAGAAAGGCAAACAAAATCATGTCGGCTAGAAAGATAAAAGTGAAAATCGTGAAAGATCAACTAACATGGCTCTATATGACTGTTACAATTTAATGTTATCTTTGTTTCAATGTATTAATATTCGATTCGTAGAGCGAATAATTATGGGAAGGCTAAAATTCACCGTGTACTAGTAAGGATTCCAATGAAGCCCCGCATTCGAGGAAGGACATAACCCACAGAGTAGGGATATCCCATTGAGGCCCCACATTTAGGGAAAGTCAGAACCTATCGTCCATTAACGAAAATTCCAATAAGGCTCTATAATTATTAATTGCACCCCGCCAGAGTTTTGCCCCCACATTCCGCGAATGCCAGAACCCACCAAACGGGAATCCCAATGAGGTCCAATATTTGGGAAAGACCAGAACTCACCGTTCACTAGGGGGATACCAATGAGGCACCACAATTATTGATCGCACCCGGTCAGAATTTTGTACTTTATATAGACTAGTCTCACAATTATTGACTGCGATTTTGCTCTCTATGTGGACTGACCCCACAGTTTTTTATCGAGGTGCAAGTTTCGAACTTGAAACTTTAGAGAATTTAACCGTAATGCACCTTAAGCCCTCATCACTAGGCCAATTTATGCTAATTTCCTGATATACGCATGCATTAGATGTACGTTAGAGGAAAAATATGAACATTTCCTGCCTTTAAATTTCATATTTTCTTTTTACGATGTAAACTTGATATTTCTTTTAAATATCATCCATTTAGAATATGAGAACATATAACACTAAAATGTAACATCATCGAATTAATCAACTGGGGTCACCTATTCCATAATGGTGTTTCATCTGTTATTTTATAAATTAAATGCTTGCCATGTATCATAATCAATGTCCAAAATTCAATACATGCCCCAAGAATTTAATGGTCATTTATATGGTATAATTTTTTTATATTGTGAAACACCAATGAAATACGGAATGTGAAACAAGCAATTCAACTTGCGAATTAATATGGGTTGAAACTTTAGATCTTACACGACTCTAACTCTGTCAATCAATAGAGTTTATTGAATTATACTGTGTATAATCCTCTATGCATTTATATATTAGTAACATATGAGAGAAATTGAAATCTAACTCATGCTATTGTGTTCTATAATTTATACCTTGAAATTGAACCATTTTGTTACATACGTTTATAAAAAAAAAAAAAAAATTAAAAATCTTCATATTAGGTCAAGTAATTTATATAATTTCCACTGTAAATTAACCTTATACTTTTATATATTTGTAAGCAAACTCACACATTTACAAACACTTTAGAGCTATAAATTCCCACACGAGACTCACAAAACAAAACCATTACACCCACTCACAATGAATCCCTTCCTCTTTTCACTACCCATCCTCCTCCTCTTTTCCACTCTAGTCCAAGGGTGGCGCCACCCCAACTGCGCCACCACCGACGACGGCTCCACCCTTCAAGTCTTCCACGTCAACAGTCCATGCTCCCCTTTCGCCTCCAAAACACCCCTCTCATGGCAGGACTCCCTCCTCCAAATGCAAGCCTCCGATCAAACCAGGCTCCAATACCTCTCCAGCCTCGTCGCCGCCCGCTCCGTCGTCCCGGTCGCCTCCGGCAGGGCCGTCACTCAGAACCCCACCTACGTCGTCCGCCTCAAAATCGGCACGCCGGCGCACACTCTCCTGGTGGCGCTCGACACCAGCAACGACGCCGCCTGGATCCCATGCACCGCCTGCGCCGGCTGCTCCTCCGCCACTTTCGACTCCACTAAATCCTCCACCTTCAAACCACTCCGCTGCGGCTCCCCACAATGCGCTAAGGTACGGTGACTCTCACGCGCCACCACCACGGTGACGAATCATTTATTGTCTTTTTATCTAACAATAATTTAACTTTAAACTAAAAATAAAATAAAATAAATGAAAAAGTATATACTCCCCCATTCCGTCCTAATAATTATGTTTCTTTGTAAATTACAAAGGGAATGTAACTATTAGAACATTTATATTTCTTTGTAAATTACAAAGGGAATGTAACTGTTAGAACATGACAGAGAGAGTAAACATTATAATGAGACAATTTAGCACGTTTCAATGGGAGAGAGGAGTACTAGTTATCATCAATTTTACTATATACTCCCTCCGTCCCACTCAAATAGTCTATTTTTTTTATTTTAGTTGTTCCATACAAAGAGTCCACTCTTATTTTTTACACATATGGAACCCACACACCCACTAATACAATTAAAATATGGGACCCACACTCATACTAATACAATTACCTGCTACACATTAAATAATACTATCACCGTCCGCCCGAAAGGTCCACATTTTGCCATTTTGGGCGTCCGCACCAAAAGTCCACATTTTCCTTTTTAAACACATGAGACCCACACACATCACTAATACAATAAATCTATGGACTCATACATCCCACTAATACAACTACCAATAACACCTTAAATAATAATACTCCTTAATCCACGTGCAAAAGGCAAATGTCCACCTTTGTGGCGGACAGAGGAAGTAATACTCTATAATTTACGTGCCAAAAAATAAAAATTATCCTTAACGTGGCGCGGATGAAGTAATAAGAGTTTACAAGAGACAGTCTTATACAAGTATCTATTCCTATGGTAATAATTACGAGTGTTTATTATAGGTACCGAATCCGAGTTGCGGTGGCGGCGCCACCTGCGGGTTCAACGTGACATACGGCAGCTCCGCCATCTCCGCCACGTTGGTGCAGGACAACATCACCCTGGCCACCGATTCGATCCACGGGTACACCTTCGGGTGTGTCGGCAAGGCAACCGGGTCGTCGTTTCCGGCCCAGGGCTTATTGGGCCTGGGGCGAGGCCCATTATCGCTGTTGTCACAGAGCAATAGTCTGTATAAGTCCATATTCTCCTACTGTCTGCCCAGCTACAAGTCCGCCAATTTCAGTGGTTCGTTGAGATTGGGCCCGAATAGCCAGCCCAAAAGAATCAAAACCACCCAACTTTTGAGAAATCCAAGGAGATCATCTCTATATTATGTGAATTTGTTGGGCATTAAAGTTGGAAGGAGAGTTGTTGACATCCCTTCTACTGCTTTTGCTTTTGATCCTAACACTGGAGCTGGGACTGTCATTGATTCAGGTACCTTTTTTATTTATTTATTTTTTTGTTGATCAATTTTTTTTTTAATATTTGTATAATTTCTTTAATTTTTTGAGATAGTCATAATTCAAAATCATCTTGTACAAATTTACTTTATTAGAACAATCTCAATAAACTTAATTTTTTTAAAAATAGTCACATAATTTTTAAAATTTTACAAAAATTGTCCTTTCTACTTGCAAATATTTCATTTTTAAAATTCGTGAGGTTAGACTGTATTAGTGCTTTTACATAGTTACGAGATAAAAATGGTAAAAAAAATATATTCCAAGTCAAAATCAGAGTAAAATTAAAAGATCGAACTAAAATGAATGTCGTAAGCTAAGTTTTGTTCTTATTTTTAAAGACACTGTCCTGAAATTATTTTAAAAAAAACAGGTACAATTTTTACTAGTCTGGTGAAGCCGGCGTACTTGGCGGTGAGAAACGAGCTCCGGCGCCGGATGGGCAATTCGACGATATCATCTCTAGGCGGATTCGACACGTGTTACGTAGTTCCGGTGACGGTGCCGACGATCTCATTCATGTTCTCAGGCATGAACGTAACGCTCCCACAAGACAACTTCCTGATCCGCAGCAGCGCCGGCAGCACCTCCTGCTTGGCCATGGCGGAGGCGGCGGACGGCAACCCCAACGTGATCGCCAGCTTCCAGCAGCAGAACCACCGCATTCTGATCGACGTGCCCAACGCCAAACTTGGGGTGGCGCGTGAGCCATGCAGCTAGTAATATAATTTAAAATGTTTGGATTTTGATTGCCGACACTTGAAACATGGAATTTACCCAAGTATTTGGGAATGAGTGGGATTTTGTCGTTTAGTGGTAAGAAATATGGTCACGGGTTAGTTTGAGTTGGGATTTACATTTACAATGTTGTCTGTCTTCGTTTGGGCCTATTCACGGGTATTTCCTTCTATGTTCACATACCCTATGCTCTGTTCTGTCAAATATCATGCAGACTCCGGTAACTTATTTAAGAAAATCTTACTAATCTCGTTACGTTTTGGTGTTAGATCATCTCCTGCCTATTGTGAACCGTTGGATGAATCTCCAGTTACCTTTTTGTATTACATCATCTCCTACCTATTGTGAACCATTAGATGAAGGAATACAATGTGAATATCTGAAATTCTCAAACTTGCAAGTTTTCACAAGCTACCAATAATCATTACAAGAACAAACTCCATCTCTAAAATGATGAAACCGGCTACAATCTCTAACAACAATGTCCCTATTGAAAATCTTGGAAAACAATTTAATTGAGAGGTGACAATCGCCACAAACTCGTAGATTCTTCACAACCCTAATCGGGGAGCCACTCGGCGTGTTGATCAAAGCAAACGCAATCGCGATCTTCTCACTATGATACGACAATGCCGTCTCCTTCTCTTCTTCTTCTATATCAGCTAGCACATTCGTCGTATGGGGTGCATAGCCTTCCCGTCTCAACAACCTCGTCATCTCCGAAAGCATTGCATATATGGCGCCCGTTTGAGCGTGAGACGTGTCACCCATCACAAATTCATGCACACGGTTTCCTAATTCAACAAGGCTATGGCCAGGCACTTTCTTGACTCCTTCTTTAAGCATAGCTTTCCTCACGTCAAGAGCGTCCGACCAACGCCTCTCGGATGCATAGAGATTGGAAAGAAGCACGTAATCTCCACAATGT
Organism: Pogostemon cablin; assembly: GCA_023678885.1. Lineage (NCBI taxonomy): Eukaryota > Viridiplantae > Streptophyta > Magnoliopsida > Lamiales > Lamiaceae > Pogostemon > Pogostemon cablin. Next base: position 1,705,384 of record CM042999.1, read on the forward strand.
TTAGGATCTATCTTTCTTAGTTCGTCTCTAGCAACCTCCCCGATCGTTAAGTCACCGTTTATTGTACACGCACCAAGTAAAGTTCTCCATATCACAGCATTAGGTTGTATAGGCATTTTGCATATATAATCATATGCTTGTTTCACTAAACCTGCCCTGCCCATCAGATCAACCATACAACCATAATGCTCGATTTTAGGCACGATACCGTACACCTTCATCATCTTGTCGAAATACGCAAATCCCTCATCCACCATACCACAATGACTACAAGCATAAAGCACCCCAACAAAAGTAATCTCAGTAGGAACCAATCTCTGCATCTCCATCTCCTCGAAAAGTTCAAGTGCTTCCACACCGTATCCATTGACGGCTAATCCAACTATCAACGAAGTCCACGACACGATACTCCGCTCTTTCAATCCATCAAAGACCATTCTTGCTTCCATGATATTGCCACACTTAGCATAGAAAGCAAGAAGTGCATTTGCAGCATGAAGATTCTTATCCAATCCCATCTTCATCATATACACATGTGCCCTCCTCCCCAAAGCCAGAGCGCCAAGTTCAGAACATGCAGTAAACAAACTAACCAAAGTGAACCCATCAGGTTTAACATTGTTCAAGCACATTTTTCTGTAAAGGGTCAAAGATTCATTAGGCATGCTATTCAGAGCATAGCCATTTATCACAGAATTCCAAGCTACAAGATCCTTTTGGGGCATTTTGTCGAACACCTGGAGTGCACTCTCAGCCCTACCACACGAACCATAAAAATGAACCAAGGCATTCTGAACAAACATCAATGACTCAAACCCATCTTTCAAAGCATCGCATTGCACTTTCTCGCCATCTCTCAAGACCATCGTCTTAGCAATGGCTTTGAGAAGAAAGGGATACGTATGCGTGTCGGATTGCACAGAGCTACGACGCATTCGCAGGTATATATCCAGAGCTGGAGATGGGTCCTCGCTGTCTGCATATCCTCTGATCATCGTATCCCATGTGAAAACATTTGGGTTCGGAATTTGATCGAACAGTTTCTGGGCATAAGTCATCGGCCCTGAAAGAGATACCAACTTGAAGATCAAGTGCTTCCCCATGTCGACGTTGGAGAGAGGGACGCCATGCCTGATGGAGAAGGCGTGAACTTGGGTCAATTTGGGAATGGAGGAGGCGCAAGCGTGCAGCAGAGCAATGCATTTTCTGAGAATATATGGTTTCTTGGATTCCGTTGGCAAATCAATGATGTTCTGCAACACGTTTGATGAAGATGGAGATGGCGAAGGAGATGTCAACTGAGAGAAAATATGTGCCTCCGATTGCATGTCAAAGCATGTTGGAGTTGGACGACACAACGCACCAGCAATATTTGTTGCCTGATGAGCTCTGACTTCTTAATGGGCCGTTGACTTTGTTGATGGGCTTAGGCCCAATTAAATGGTTCCAAGTATAACTGGACCTATTCATAATAGCCCAAGATGATTAAATTAATTACTATTGGAATACTAAACTTGCATACTGGATTGTAGTAAGTGTCTAAGTGAGAATCCCGAATGCAATTTTGGGGTTATTCTGTGTTTGATAGGTTTTCAGATTATAGTTATTTTTATTTTTTGAAATTTTAATTATTTTATTTTTAATGTAAAGGTGGTTATTAATCAGCTTTTTAATTTAACCGTTCCTATTAATTAAGAGCATTTGTACCCCAGGTTTTAACTCGTAATTTTGTAATATTTTTCCTTGTTAAATTCCGTCAAATTATATATTTCCTCTTTTTGATTCATAATAATTATTAGTTTATAATTAGAACACTTTGAAATCATGAATTTGGAAATACAAATAATAAGTGAGGATGAAGAGCGCACTATCGTACCAATACCTTACCTATTGTCATGTGTCCATTATAATTTAATTTATGAAAGAGTATAAAAATTAAAAACTACGTTTATACATTTTCCAGAAACAATTGCATTTGGTCCTTTAAATGTCCGAATCTACTTTTAATCCTTTAACTATTTCATTTTTTAGTTTTAGAACCGTTTGTCCAATTTTGGGCACTTTTGTCTATTTTTAATTCATTTTTTGTTCAATTTTAATTCAAATTAATCGAAAATTTAAAATTGGGGCCGAAAACTCACACGTTGCATGTTTGTAATCTGCAAAATTTGGGATTTCCGGCATAATCACATACTCCCTCCGTCCCAGGCTAAGATGATAATTTTTTCATTTTAGTCGTCTCACCCAAAGAATCTCATTTTCTTTTTTACACACATAGGACCCACACATCCCCTCTAATACAATTAAAATATGAGATCCACACTCCCACTAATACAACTACCTACTACACATTAAATAATAATACTCCTTGTACGTGCAAAAAAACAAATGACCCTCCTACGCCGGGACGGAGGAAGTATGAGTTTCAACCATCAACTATAAATTTTTGATTATTTTGGATCAAAATTGAATAAAAATAACTAAAATTGAAAAAAAATTCCTAAATTTGGATGAAAAAAAAAACTAAATTTGAGAATTTATATACGTGAAAGGACAAAATGTGAATTCAGCCATAACTACATGACCAAATATTATAATTTCTCGATATTTTCAGAACCCCTCACCACTTCTCTCAACACCACCTCTTTAAGAATGTTTCAAAATTAAAATAATGATTAATTGGGAGTCAATTTATAATAATATTTTATAAATGCCTTTTGTAATTACTTTATTATTATTATTATTTAAATGCATGCCTCATTCATAAGAGGATCTTAGATGATATCAATTGTGATCTTATGGTGGATTCGAAGTAGTAATATATTAATAGTTTGTGATAGAGAGGACAAATTAAAAATAACCTTTATTAAAGTTATATTTAGTCATAAATATAATGTGTTCTTTTAAAAATTTAAGTGGTAAATGAAGATACAAAGTTATTTGTTTAATCCTTAGAAACTTGTGTGCAGATGTTGCACGAAGTGTTATTTAATTAAGGTCTTTCTTTACCTAAAAAATTTTGTGCACAAATGTTACGTACGTACACGGTACACTTACTCTTTTAGAATAGAATTCACATGAATAACATACGGATACACAAAACTTGTTAAATAACCACATTATATAAAAGATTAAGATTGTAAAGAGAAGAGTAGTTTAATACTTAATCAAATCACTATATCAAAACTTATACATAGAGAATTTATTCGGCTCATGCGAACCATAGTCCAAATATAAAGCCTTATGTAAAATGGGGATGGGAAGAGATGTGTGGGGTGTTTGAAATTTTGGTATTTAGATATTAATGAATGGAAAAAAAAACTCTTAAAAAAATAAAATCATAAAGATAAATAGAAAAGTTTGCTCGAAATCACAATATATTAAAAGTAGTAATATAAAAATTATATGAGAAAATATTAATTTTGGTCCCGTATCTTTTACCAAATCCAATTTTAGTCCTGTAACTTTTAGTATTTTCAATTTTAGTCCTTTTAGTTTCAATTTTTGTCATGTAACTTTTAAAATTTCAATTTTAGTCCTATAAGTTTCAAATTTAGTCATATATCTTTTTAAATTATCAAAATTAATCCTATAATAAATAATATCATATTAAGAAAGATACATGACTAATTTTGATAATTCAAAAAGATATAAGACTAAATTTGAAACTTATAGGACTAAAATTGAAATTTTAAAAGTTATAGGACCAAAATTGAAACTAAAAGAACTAAAATTGAAAATATTAAAAGTTATAGGACTAAAATTGAGTTTGGTAAAAGATACAAGAATATTTTCTCAAAATTGTATGCACAAGATACTTCATTCACCAAAATACACGGAATATTTTTATTGTCATATTCATTCATACTTGATTTATTCCAGAGTAAAGGATAGGGTTCATCAAAATGCTAATTAAACAGAAAAAAAAATATTAATTTCAACTCTATAACTTTGGCCAAATTCAACTTTAGTTCTATAGGTGTTAGTTTTTTTTTTTTAGCCCTTCACCAAAAAATTCGCAAATGTTATAGGACTTTAAAAAGTCTAGTAAGTTTTAAAATATTTTTTTACAAAATTATTGAAATTGTAAAGGTAAAAAGTTATAGGGCTAAAATGACATATAGACTAAAATTGAAAGAGTAAAAAGTTATACCCCTCATCCACCATTAATATTATCATTTTATCATTGTGAACCTCCACACGTAAAATATTCATTTTTCCTTTTTGATAAAAGGATCCTCATATGGTCCAACACATACCACACCCATACAATTAACTCATTATATATAAAATAATACTTCCTCCGTTCACTGTCAATCTATCAATTTTACCATTTTTGGTCGTCCACTCTTAATCTATCAATTTTCCTTTTTAGATACATGAGACCCATCCATACACTAATATAATTAAAATATAGGACACACATTCCACTAATATAACTACCTACTATATATAAAATAATAATACTCTGATGAGGTAAGAAAGAAGTCACTTTTTTTTTAAAAAAAAAAGAGAAATAGAAATAGGAAAAAGGTGAAATAAGTGGTGATAGGCATAATGCAAGTGAGTACAAATCCCCCCACATAGATGAAAGGTCACCAAGGTGCAAAAAAGGGTGGAAAAAGGGTAGATAGGTAAGCTAGGTGGAGATGATTGGGTAGGTTTTGAAATGGGTTGTAGGTTAAAAGGGGGTGACAAGCCCACGTGAATGACCACCACCACCACCACCTCCTCCACCCCCACCTCCACCACCGCCGATCGATTATTGGTGGATCTCATCGTTGGCTTCATATCAACGCTAACTGCCAAAATCCCCTAACTCACACTCCCACATTTACACTCAAATATAAACTCACTACAAAGATGCCCACTACAGTGTCACAACAAAAGTTACTAGCCTACTATCATTGCTTCATTTGACTATGCCACCTAATCTTCTTCTTTTCTTTTATTGCCCACTACCCCTTTTCTTTAATTCCCCCTTCCTTATCATCTCCTTAATATCTTTTGAGTTTTGGGTTAAATTTCCATGCTTTTGAAGCTACGTTTAATAAATGACACGAGGGATAAAGAAGAGAATTTATGCATAAAGTGTGCATAGACACTAGCTAGTCAAAGGTTAGATTTTTCGTTTCTACCACGTATCACTTATCTAAAATGTGACACAAAAGAAAATTTGTATATTCCATTATCCTTTACTAGAGATTGGTGTAGGATTTAATTGCAGGATTTGCTTCAAATTGCTTATAATTAATGAAGGGCTTACTATTTGACTGTGTTTTTAAGTGATCCAAATCCACGTCAAATACATGATTAAAACCCTCGTACATCAGTTATTAACTTAGTTAAAAGGTCTTTCCATCCTCCCTCTACCACTTAAATAAAGTAACACAAAAAATGTTAAATACATAGTGTGTGATCATGAGACATCTTTTGGAAAAAAAAAATTTCTATTTTTCTTTTTACGCCTTTTTATTATCAATACATTTAGCTCATTGTAAATTAAACAACTCTTTAAGGCATACATAAATTTGTATTTGTGACTTATATTAGAATCAGCACATCTACCACACCAACATAAATTACTTTAAGAACATATTCACTTTTAATTTGACATTATGTTAAGATTCCAAATCTATAAATTTAACACCACATACAAGTTGAAAAACTAACAATGAGTCAAAACAAGAATTTATTCTATGTTATATTATTTGATTATAATATGCATAATAGTATTATATTTACGAAATATATTATCCCATGAAAATCAATGCATAGATCTTATGAATTCGTATGAGTCAGACATCATACACATAAAAGAAGCAAGCCCTATTAAGTAAAATAAAATAAAACAAAAATGAGACTATAGTAATATTTTCCTCAACAAATGCGGTCATGCATACAGCATATTCGTTGTCAACTTAGCGAATTATCTCATACTCCTATGTTATAAATTGTATGAGTACCATATAGAAATGAAAAAATTAATCTAATAATTATCTTCAAATTTTATATTATTTTTCTCTTAATATATTTTTTTTCACTTGTATAGTCATGCAAGATGCAGCAATTTGATACAGGGAATGTTGCCCAAAAGGAGGAAGAAGACCCGACACTGCGTCATGTACTACTTATTGCTTCATTAAATATTTCTTCCACTCCTTAGTTGTGAAATTTTTATTTTTTAAAATTTATGAAATTTAGAAATCTACTTTGTCATCAATTTTATTACTAATTTCTTTTTGGCAGATATTACTTTAAGTAATGAATTCATGTATTAAAAAATATATAATAATTTTAAAATTTAAGTATGTTACTATACTACTATTATGTTGGTCCTACATTAAATTATTCACATTCTTTTCCAACATTAAATTATACTCCATCCGTTCCACTTTCCTACATTAAATTATACTTTCTCCATCACGTTAAAATTTATATTTTTTATTTTAATTTATTTTAAGTTAAGGTTTATATTTTATTTTTCGTCAAATTGGACCACACAAAATAATTAATTATTCCATATAGGGCCGACACACAACACTAATACAATTACCCACTTCACGTTAAATATTATTTCTCTTAACTCACTATACATTAAAATATTATATCTCTTAATCTTCATGCCGTTAAATATTATTTCTCTTAACTCACTATACATTAAAATATTATATCTCTTAATCTCCATGCCACAAAATACGTCATCGTTAACGGCGTACGGAGCGAGTATCTACTACTCCCTCCGTCCCGGTAAATATTTCAATTGTGGTGCGCGGAGTTTAAGAAAAATTTATTTTTTTATTTATAAAGTAAGAAAGAGAAGAAATATTTGGGTTAATTTAATAAAAAAATTGTGTAAAGTTATTGGGATATGTGAAAAAATTAGTATTATATTGAAATGTGTGTAAAAAATGGGTATTATTATAGTGTATTCTTTATTAATTTTAGTAAAAGTAAAATGTGAAATACTTTGAGGAACAAATTAAAAAGAAAAATGTGAAATATTTTCAGGGAACGGAGCGAGTATACAATTTAGTTGAACAGATAGTAACAGAAAATTGTTCTAGATTTAGGAGGACCGTGTAATAACTTTTGTATGATTTTTTTTAATAGTGGAGTAATTGAAATCGTCACGATTATTATGAACATACGAGGATTATAAATAAATAAATAAATGTGAAAATAAAATAAAATATGATATACTATTATCCAAGCAATAAGGTGGTAGTAGTATCTATAAAATGCTAGTGGCTAGATTTCCCATCTCTCCCTTTCTTTCTTTCTCTAATCATCCAATTCAACCAACACCTTTTCTCTCTCTAACTTACCCTAAATGCTAGTGGCCTTCTCTCTCTCTCTCCCCATTTTACTACTACTGTGTGTTTAACCACATGTTGATCTTAGCAGCTAAAACATCCATCCAACACTGAGCTGAGTGATCAGTGGTAGAATGAGAGATGGAGAGAGAGAAACAAGCCAAACAACAACAGGATCAATCTCTCCTCTCTCTAAACCCTAAATTAGACACACCCACCCCCACCCCAACCTCCAATGACAGATTGAAGAGGGATGAGTGGAGCGAAGGCGCCGTTTCGTGCCTTCTAGAAGCTTACGAGGCCAAATGGACGCTCCGAAATCGGGCCAAGCTCAAGGGCCACGATTGGGAAGACGTGGCCCGCCACGTCTCCGCCCGGGCCGGCGGATCCAAATCCGCCAAAACGCAGACGCAGTGTAAGAATAAAATTGAATCGATGAAGAAGAGGTACCGATCGGAGTCCGCCGCCGCCGACGCCTCGTCCTGGCCGCTCTACCCGCGCCTCGATCATCTGCTCCGCGGGAACGGCCATTCCGCCGCCGCTGTTTCGAATCCACCGCCTGTGGAGTTGACGATGGCTGCTCCGCCTGCGCCGACGCCGGTTCCTGCGGCGGCTCCGCCGGCTGTGGAGGTGGGGAGTGGTGCGCAGAAATCACATGGGTCGAATGATGGTGATCGGTTGGGTAAGGTCAGTATAAATTCACATGACATGCTTGTTTGCTGACAGGGATACTACTGTAATTTCACTGCTTCACCAACTTCTTGATCATCAATTACTTGCAATTCTCATTTGTGAGGAGTATTCTTATTGATTTTTCATCTCCTATTTTGTTATATTTAATATTTAAAAAAATAAAATTTTATTTGGAAATGTTATACTAGTATGTTAGAAAATAATACTCCCTCCGTCCCGGGTATTTTTACCCATTTGTACGGGCACGGAGATTAAGACGTTTTATTTTTTTAATATATAATGTAAGAGAAAGTATGGATAAATTAGTAATTTAAAAAGAAAAAGTGAATAAAGTTATTGGGAATGATGAATAAAGTGTAAAATAATAATTAAAGTTGTTGGGATTGTAAAAAGTAGGTAATAAAACCCCAAAATGGAAAGTGGGTAAAAATACGTGGGACGGAGGGAGTATGTCACTTTAAAGCCTAGAACTAGAATACTGTCTTTCGTAACATGACTACTTTTAGATAAATATTCCCTCCATCCCGTGAAGTATTTCACGTATTGGTGTGTGCGAAAATTAAGAAAATTTTATTTTTTTAATGTATAAAGTAAAAGAGAGAATATATATTTTAGTTAATTTAATGAAAAATGTAGTATGTAAAGTTGTTGGAAGATGTGAAAAAGTGAGTATTATATTGGGACGTGTGAAAAAAATGAATATTATAATAATTTATTTTTTATTAATTTTAGTAAAAGTGAAGTGGGAAATACTTTGAGGGACGAATAAAAAAGAAAAATGTGAAATACTTTGAGGATGGAGGGAGTATCTTTTATTTAATTAACATTTGAAGAATTTTTGTGCATACTAGATTTTTTATAAAGTAAATGAAAACGTATTCCTTATTTAGAAACTATTGTGGGTTTACTTTCTTAAAAGGTAATACTAATATTAAGGCAAATTATCATACAATCGGGTGTATGTGCATCCATTTTTTAAATTTTATACATTTATAAATAAAAATATATTCTTTTGAGTCCTAGCAGGGTATTCACACTTTCTTTATAAATTATAAAGAATGTGTGAAAATTATTTTGTGATGGAAGGAATATACATTAATGAATAAAAATGTATATATTTTATTAACTAAATTTTTATTATTTTTTTTAATGAAAAACTGAATATAAAAAATTATATAATTATTAAGAAACATATTAAAAATATTGAATAAAGATTTATACGCATGCACATCTACACCTATCAACTCTAATATTAATTTATCATTAATTATCAATATTAATTTGTACATGCATCATTGAGTATTGATGTAGGATGAGGGAGATGAGACCAACGATGGTGCCAAAGTAATAAAAATTCAAGAATTGGGAAAGAATCCACTCGATAAGGACGATAGTGATAGCATCACACCACCAATTGATCATCATTTACCAAAGGATAAGCCAAGCACAAATGCTCATTTCAAGAAGAAAAACAGTGACACGGATGTGGAGAGGAGGAAGAAACGAGGGCGAGGGGAGTATTTGGAGATCGGAGAGAGCATCCGATGGCTAGCTGAGGTGGTGGTAAGATCAGAACAGACACGAATGGAGACGATGAAGGAAATAGAGCGAATGAGAGTCGAAGCGGACGCGAAACGAGGCGAGATGGATCTTAAACGGACGGAGATCATCGCGAATACTCAACTCCAAATTGCTAAACTTTTTGCTAAAGCTGGATCGCCTGATGAATGGAAGAAGCCATCTTAACTCGTGTAACATGAAATTAATCTCAATGAAATCAAAACTTGTTATAAATAGGTAGCAAAAATATATATTTGGAGATCATATGTGCATTTTGAATAATTAGGAAATGTTCTTATCATGTAATCAACCCTTATTTATTGATTGATAAGAAGCCTCATCTCTAATTATTAGTTTTACAATATTATTATTGCTTTCATTTTACACAAACTTATAAATTATAATGCATACTAATGTTAGATAAGTGCAATTGATAATGAGTCAATTTTTAACTTGAAATAAGAAGTACTACTACTTAATCCATGTTTATAAGGTATCACAGATAAAAATAAAAAAATATTACTGAGAAGTATTATCATGTAATATTTTTATCTATATAAAGTAACAATATTTTTCTTTTTATATAGTATGCTTCTATATCTTTTGACAAGGTAGAGTAAAAAAAAAAACTTAGGGAAATAAACTATTATTATTTTAAATAAAAAAAATTAATTTTCAAATTCTTACCTTGATTTATTGATTATTTTTTAAATGAAATTATTCTTTGTAGGCATCACATACATGAACTACTACTTTTTTTGAAAATTATCTAGAGTTTTTCGTATATTATTCCACACTAAGTATGTACTAGTCCTTCCATCCCACCGAAAGGTCCCCTTTTATTATATTGGACGTCTTATTCAAAAGTCATCATTTTCTACTTATAGTAAAAGAGTTTCATATATGTCCCACCACTCACTACTAATACAACTACTTACTACACATAAAATAATAATACCCCTTAATCTACGCACAAAAAAACAACCAGTGATATTTGGGCGGGATGAAGGAAGTATATCGTATTACTTTATTTATTTATTTATTTATTTAATAATATATAAATATTTTTATTAATTGATAAATGACTCATCTCAAATAAAACGGCTAATAAATTAATATAGTTGGAATTATTTGATACCCTATTATGAGGTATATTGGGGTTTGACTGACACGAAATAACTATTGGATCACATGTAATTTAATTTGAGTATTGGAGTCACCAAAATTGGTGGAATAATGAAGGTCATCAACTTGTGGCATCCATACAACTCGTAAAAGTTTAACATTAATTAGAAATAAAATATTAATAAATCAGCTCTTTTAATACATTGAATAATCGGTAGCGAAAATGATTTAAGTACCTACCGAAGCTCTTTTTACCAGGGTTTTGTTTTAAACTTTGAAATTAATAATAAACCTATTTGATTTTGACATAAACCAGCTCTTGATTTACGTTTACTAAACTTGTTACTTCCTCCCATCACTATCACCATTATTTTAAACGTTTCACCATATCCTACAAGTCTTTTTTTTTAAAAAGTGGAAATCTCATTAAAATAAAAATAACAATAAAAATTTTTCTTATACCCTTCAATGTTCACGGTAAGGTACAATGTTTAAAAAAATATATTGTCTAATGTTATCCGGCACAATCAAATTTAATTTACTCTCTACATGTATAATCAAATAAAGTACTAATAAACTACTACTTCAATCATATTAAAGTATTCACACCTCTTTTATACTCCCTCCATCGGCTAAAAAATGATTTTTTACTTTTGTGCACGTTGATTAAGAAGTATTATTATTTAATGTATAATTAGTAGTTGTATTAATGGGAGTGTATAGACCACATATTTTAGTTGTATTAGTGAATATGTGTAGGTCCCACGTGTGTAAAAAAGGAAACGACCCTCTTTAAAGCAGATGACCAAAATAGAAAAAAGACCTTCTTTCGAGCGAATGGAGGGAGTAATTTATAAAAGAGGTATAAAAACTATATTGAAACAGAGGGAGTATTACCTATTTAAATAAAAACATATCCCAACATGAATATAAATAAAATTACATGGAGTATTAAGATTTGATTAAAAGTTATACTTCCTCTGTTTCTTTAAAAAGTTACATATACTGTTTGCACGAAAATTAAAAAATATAATAGGAGTAGTATTTTAATGGAGTATTGAATAAGTATGTTAATATTGTGTATGAACCCATAAAGATATATTAATTGTTTTGTGTGAGTTTCATCTATAAAAAAAAAGAAAATGTAACTCTTTTTGCGTGATTGAGAGATTAATAGTTTTCATTCAGAAAAATAATACTCTAGTGTATTTTAGTTCATATGCAAAGAATCATTAAACTTCTTTATTTAAGACAAAGTCTCTTGTGAAAAGATGTTTAAATGAAATTGGTCACACATTATGATTGTTATATACTACCTCCATCCGCCTCAGAGGGATCCATTTGATTTTTACACGTGGATTAAATAGTATTATTATTTAATATTTTTTTTATCGGCAAAATAAATAGTAATTTTATTAATAATTATGGGTAAGAGAGCTACCCAAAATTACAAGAAAAAGAAAATATTATTACAACCTGATGAAAATAATAAAAATAATACCCCATGAATGATTAGCCATATTGTAGTAGGGATGACCAATTAAAATAATTTATCGAACCACAGGGAGGTAGGTACTAGTGCTTAAGCGATCTCACGTTTCTTGTAATTTTATAGAGACGAATCATCAATAGAGTGGTTGTTCAAATAAGTAAATAGAAGTAATCAAAACAATGCAAGCAAGCAATGATCAAACAAACAAGATAAATGGATGAAATGTGGTTTACCAAATTAAGCAAAAGTGAGACTAACAACAATTAAGAAGTGAAAATCCTAGGATATATGCATCAAATTCATATGAATCATGGGCTTAAGACTAAGGGCCAACACTAAGTTCACCTAGACTCCCTCTCGAGATGAATAGGATATCGATTCGTTTAAGAATTCTAACATAACTCAATGGATTGGTTCTTACTCAAACAATTCCAACAAGGTACTAAGCTTAAATAAGAGTCCCCTCACAAGATTAATCAACCTCTCGATCAAACCAATCGGATGTCCTATCAAAGGGTTCTAAATTCTAAAGGGCATCTCTATCTCTTTAAGATCTATAATGAACATAATGTGTATGACAAGATGATTCAATTAATTATACTAAATATGCAATTGATTTCTCAATCTAATCACATGTTTAAAACAACAAACTACACAAATCATCATAAACATCAAGATCTAAAGCATCAATGATAGAAAATCAATTAACCCAATCAACATATAAATTTAAATACACAAATCCTAAAATTATCCAACAACTCTCATGTTGCTAATCTCACAAGGGAGATTAGCCTACCATATTCAAAAGAAAATCAACATAGACATTAAGATCCTTACAAAACATGATAAACAATAAGGTTTCAAAACAAAGTGTAGATGAAGACTCCCTTAAATGCTTCCAATTGTGATCTTCTTCTCCCCTTTGCAATCCTCCTCTCTTCCTTGCTACTTTTCCTCAATTGGATGAAGGTTTTGATGGTGGGATGATGGTAGATGGAATGAATGGTGAATGGGTGAAGATGATGGTGTGTGATCTATGTATTTTGGTGCAAACCCTTAGTGGAATCTCCAATCTCCCTTCAAATGTTGAACTTGAGGCTATTTATACCCTCTTCATTGGGTCACGAATTTAACATTAGTTGGGCTTTTATACACACTTACACACATTGGCAGGTAAAAATCCAAATTTCTGGCCCAATAACATGCAACTCGAGTCGAGCTACGTTATGTGTAATCCGAGTAGACTTGGCTCGACTCGTGTTGGCAACTCGTGCCTCCGCCTATTCGGTCGTGTTGCGAGGCTCTGAAATTGAAAATCCCTCAGAACCCAGCTCGACTCGAGCTAGCAACTCGTGTTGCAGCTTGCAAGTCGAGTTGGCTCATTGTACAATTTTTGGCACTTGCCCTGCTCCTTACTCGACTCGAATTGTAAGTCGAGTTGGACCTTGCAACTTAGTAAGCTCTCTGGACAATTTCTGGACTTTTCTGATCCCAACTCGAGTTGCACTTTGCAACTCGAGTTGGATCTCGCAGCCCATTTCTTGCTCGTTTCAGCTCCCGTCTTGCTCCATTTTTACCTATTTTACATACGTTTAAGCTCATTCACACATATTTCTATGAAAACACATAACACATAAAATATGGATAAAATACTACGAAAACGAACATAAAAAGACACTAAAATCTAGATAAAAATATCACTCATCAATGAACTAGCGCAATACATTACAACTTTAATGTGTAGTGAGTAGTTGTATTAGTGAGTGTGTGTGCCCCATATTTTAATTATATTAGTAGGTGTATGTGTTGGTCCCATATGTGTAAAAAAACCATCGAGAGTGATGCCCAAAATGGAAAAATAAAACTATATGGGGGCGAACGGAGGGAGTATGTAAAGTATGTTTATTGATAATTAAATTATGTTTTTTTATAGTTTGATGAATATGAATTAAAGTATAATTCTAAAATGTCATATCATGATTCATCGTAAAAATTCTTTATCTCCAATATGGAGGACATATTTTATTTTACTTACATAATAATCATACTTTAATAAGTCTCGTATCACTTCAAAAAACCTCTTTATTAATTACTCCACTTTCTCTATTCCACTTATTACTCCACACTTTTCTTTTTATCTATCCTAACACTTATGGATATTTTTAAAAGTGAAAAAAAAAAATTAAAATACTACTCACATTTTACACGCATCACAATAATTTTAAACACTCTTTTTATTAAATTATCTAAATAGCAAAAACTTGTGTACTCGTGGGACACACCGTGAGCCCATACTTTTTAGTATTAAATTGTATAACCCTTGTATACCCCTTTAATATTAAATTGTATGCCATTGGGGACACAAGAGACCAATTCATCTAAAATACTTAATTTTTACACCCATTTCAATAACTTTACATATTTTCATACATAAAAAATAATTTTTCTTAATATTTGCACACAATAATACATGTCTAATTTATCATGATGGAGTTAGTGCTTATTATTATTATAAAAAATATACTCTATATACTCCCTCCGTCTCACGGCAAGAGTAGTTTTTGCTTTTTGGCACGTTGATTAGTGAGTCCCTCCGTCCCTTGGTAAGAGTCTCATATGCTTTTGGGCACGTGGATTAAGGAGTATTATTATTTAATGGGTAGTGGGTAGTTGTATTAGTGGGTGTGTGAGCTCCATATTTTAATTGCATTAGTGGGTGTGGGTGGGTCTCATATATCCAAAAAAGAAAAATGATCATTTGGGTGAGACAATTAAAATAGTAAAATGAGATTCTTATCTAGGGACGGTGGGAATATTAAAATAGCGAATCACCTTAAAAGTGAATAAAAGTAAAAGTTACATTTAGTAAAGTAAAAAAAAAAAAAAAAAGAGGTAAAACCCAAAGAAAAATACCACTATTTCACCAACTTGGACCAAACCCCCCTAATTCTTCCCTCTCATCTAAAACAAAGAAAGAAAATTCAGCGCCTTTTCTCAAAGTCAGCGAATGCACACCCAACCAATCCCCATTATCTCTCCTCTGCTGCAAATCTTTGCTTCCAAATCAAGCAAATAAATGAATTGAGCTCCGATCGATCGTCGCCCATGGATATCGTGAAGCGCAGAG
Source organism: Pogostemon cablin (assembly GCA_023678885.1). Classification (NCBI taxonomy): domain Eukaryota; kingdom Viridiplantae; phylum Streptophyta; class Magnoliopsida; order Lamiales; family Lamiaceae; genus Pogostemon; species Pogostemon cablin. Next base: position 1,720,697 of record CM042999.1, read on the forward strand.
CCGTCAAAACCCTAGTCGCCAAGCTTACCTCCGTCTCCGAGCAAACCCGCACCGAAGCCATCTGCGAGCTCCGCGTCCTTTCCAAAAACGACGCCGACAGCCGCCCTCTCATCGCCGACGCCAACGCCGTCCCCTTAATCGCCGAATCCCTTTACTCCCCCGTCCCGATTCTGCAGGAGAACGCCACCGCCACGCTCCTCAACCTCTCAATTTCCTCCAAGGATCATCTCATGTCATCGCACGGCGTTCTCGACGCCTTATCGCACGCCCTCCGCCACCCTTCCACCCCCTTCGCCGCCCAATGCGCCTCCGCCACCATCTTCAGCCTCCTCAGCGTCGATTCCTACCGTCCAATCATCGGCCACAAGAGGGACATCATATTCGGGCTGGTGGAGATCGTTAGGAATCAGGGATCGGCAGCTAGGTCAATTAAGGATGCTCTGAGAGCCCTATTTGGGGTTGCTCTGTATCCGCTGAATCGGGCGCAGATGGTGGAGCTGGGGGCAGTTCAGGCCCTGTTTTCGTTGGTGGTGAAGGATGGCAGGGTAGGGCTGATCGAGGACGCCACAGCGGTGATCGCTCAGGTGGCGGGGTGTGAGGAGAGCTGGGAAGTGTTCAAGAAGGCTTTAGGGATTGAAGTGTTGATGGATTTGTTGGACAATGCGACTGGATCGAGCAACAGGACGAAGGAGAACGCGGTTTCAGCTCTGCTGAATTTGGTGCAGTGTGGAGGGGAGGTGGTTGCTGGGGAGGTGAGGGGGAAGACGGAGGCGAGGGTGGTGGATGGGATTCTGGATATTGTGGAGAATGGAAGCGAGAAGGGGAAGAGTAAGGCGGTGGCGCTGCTGAAGGTGGTGGATGCGAGGGAAGCTGCAAGGTTGGAGCCTCTCACCAGCCACTCCTCTTGAAGGTTTAATTTTCTCATCTTCTTCACACCATGATTGTAGATAACTGCTCCTTCTGATTGGTAATTTGACAAATTGTGTTTGTTGTACATCACTATAACATTAGGATTGGAGACAATGGATTCATATTTGGTTTTTGATTTAGTGATTGATCATTGATGATGGAAATATGATGTTTTGTGTCAAGTTGTTGAGCATTCACTGCCATTGATTGTGCTCTTATGTTCTTCTTTCTCTGTGTTAGTTTGAGTACTCTTGTCCTTGACTGCAATACTCCAAAGCAACTTGGTTCAAATTTCTGAATGGTAGTAGTGTAATGAGAATGTAATTGATTCAAGGGTGGGAATACATTGAATGATTTACCAATCATAAGGAATGAGATGTTTTCATTTCAAGCAAAAGGTTGTATTGAACCTGCAATACCCAGAATTACATTGTCATTACAACTTCTACATGCTCTAAAATCAGCAATTTTTCTTGACTTCAGCTGTCCAACACTTGTTTAACAAATCCTCTGAGATTAATTTTGTAGAATTGAAGTACAGATAGAGGAGAATTCCCTTGCCAGATTCCCAAATTAAATTGAAAGCATCTAGTTTTTATTTATTTATTTATGAAGAGGTGGGGGGGTCCTTGTGAGAAATTGAGATAAGGTTTATTCCCTTTCCACGGTATTCTTCTATTGAATCAACGCGATGTTTTTTCCGTCTGTCATCTTTACTCTGCTTACGAAACAGGACGGTTCTTTTTACGTCGAAAGATTTTAGGGTAAAAATTGTTAGGGGGTGTTTGTTTGGAAAGTGTGGAGGTATGGAATGGGATTGGAATCAATTTTGGATGTTTGTTTCATGGGAATGATTGGTGCTACAGTAATTTAATACCCAAAAACAATGGAATCATCAATTCCTCATGAAATTGGGTGGAATGATTTTCATTCCGTTCCCTAATTTAAATGCTTTTTTGTATTAATTATTTTTTAAATAAAAATTAATTCTGTAATTTTCTAAAAAAATTTAATGTACAAAAAAATCATCAACTAATATTAGTTTCTTAAAAAATCATTATAAATAATTAAATTTGACTTTATTACTCCCTCCGTCCCAAATTCAAGTTCACGTTTACTGTAGATACGGAGTTTAAGAAAAGTCACTTTTTGACTTACTTTTGAGGGTAGTATGGTATTTTTGGGTAATAAATAAATGATAAAATATGTTATGTGTGTTAAAAAGGTGATGGCAAATTTGAAATTAAAGTATGTTATAGGGATATTAGTTTGTTGCTTTTTCCTTTTATGGAAGTGTGAAGTTGAATTTGGGACGGACCAAAACGGAAAGTGTGAAGTTGAAATTGGGACGGAGGGAGTATTAAAGAAATTTTTTACATACCAAACAACATTATTAACTATGATAGTCATTCCCACCATAAATCAAACAATACTATAATTATAAAATATAAATCCATTACCATTCCTCGTTACTATCACTATGATTCATATTTCGATTCCTTCTAATATATCAAACGGCCCCTTGGTGTTAGTCTCTATCTGCATGTGGGTGTGGTGAGATAATATATCAAACGGCCCCTTGGTGTTAGTCTCTATCTGCATGTGGGTGTGGTGAGAATTGGTAAGATGAGAAAGTCTTGCAACCCATTTTCTGATGGAATGAATCATGACAATTGACCATGTTTCTATGTCCTGAAACAAACACACGAACCAGTCAAGCTTCTCTGTCTTGTAATGTGTTAATCTTTTCAATTTACTCCTACGTTTATCTCCTTTCTTACACATCCTCCATTTTGATGATAAACCATCATAATCTCTTGTTTTATGACATATCAATATTCAAACACATAACAATTGCAAATTTGCAAAATACTTGAGATTTAGTTTAAGTTTTTTTTTTTTTTTTTTAAATCTTAAATCCTTTCTGAACTTGCTAATATTTCAAATTTAGTGCAATCAAAGTTCGTCGATGCCACCTACAAGGCTACAACATACTATTCATTTCGACCTGTTTAAACTTTCTTTTCTTTTTTAAGATTTATTGACAGTTTTTAACAAAATTTTTATAACTGAAAATCGAAAAAAGAACCGATCAGAAAACACCTCACTGGTTCTCGCCATTAACCGTTTTTTTCTTTTTTAACTACCAATAAATATCTTAACAAAATGCACAACTTGAATAGTGTCATAATTTGAAATCTATCTGAATAAGAGTAGCATTCGAACATAGCTGTAAGTACCTTAATTTGTGTATTGTTCTAATCCTATCTGTAAACCACGGAACATTTCGGACATACATTTGCTTGCCATCGTTGGCTTCTTCCTTTAAAGCTGTGCATGGACCGTACATTTCACTGGAGGTGGTCATTTCTAGGGTCATGCCTTTCTCCTTAAAATCAAAGCCAGTAGATAAGACAAGGCTGAATCGACCGACGAGAGAACAACAATAAGCATCGCAACAAGAGCAAGAGTCAGGGTTGCAGTCTTCAGCTGCAGCAAATAGAAAGAAAGACCACATCTTATGCTTTGCAAAAGATCTTATATTTGCAACACTATCAAGTTTAATAAAGAAAAAATGTTATGCAATTCACAAGTAAATTTGAAAAGCTAAGTACTTTTGTTTCCAAGAGGATACACTACTCCTATATCACTATCTATCTCTTCTTAGCGGCCTAAACCACGAACATTATGAAACCTCTGAAGTCAAATGCAGTAAGCTAGGAAGAGTGCGCTAAACAACTCGTTTCAAGCCATAATCCATAACAAGACCAGCTAAAACATTTGCAGAATACAGGGGATGGTTCAGAAACTTATAAGGGGGAAAAAACTCAACAACACAAGTCAAAGGTTTAGAAAAAGGATTTCAAAAACTGGTTCAGAACTTAATTCATTGAGAGTACTCTCTAAATAGATCAAATTTTCTTTCTTTGCAACCTCTTCCTACCCTTTTACTATAATGAAATTGCACAGATAAGGACAGCATCTGGTTCCAGCACATGCTGGCTTTACTGATGCAGTTTCTCCACACGCTAGCTAAAAACCAAGTTTCTTATTGACTCCTTAATCTTCACAGAATCACACTAAAAGTGGTCAAATTATCAATTACATTTACTCCTGATAGCATTTTCAGCATATTTGTAGCACAAGAAGATGACTGTCTCGTTTATCACATGAATCTATTAAGAAATCCTAGGCCACGAGAAAAATATGATGTGCATGAGTATATATCGTAGCTTGTTTGTGTTTAGGACTGGTTAAGGAAGACTAACAGTGCTCTGGAAGCTTGGCCACTCAATATACTTAAGTTGGCTCGGCTGTTCAGCTAAAAATAGTAACAAGCTTCGAGCGTACCTACACGATAGAGAATCATCTGGTTAGCATGTAAATATCCCCAGAAAATGCAAGCAATAAAGACAAACATTCAAACGCTCCATAGCTGTTCACTACTCCTTATTCGTATTATATTACCTCATGGCATCTCTAATCAGGTTCAACCAAAAAGGCTCCGTACGAGACTCATCATCGTAATTCAGCTCATAATTTTGTCCTACAGATGGAATGAGTGTAGTGGCAGAAGATTGATGATGAAAATTCAGCTGCTGTGGAATTTGAATCTGCATACAAATCAAACTATAAATAAATAAATAAATAAATAAATAAATAAATAAATAAATAAATAAATTCCATATTGAGCATTAAATTTGACAATGAGAAAAGATATACTTGGGCCAGCCTACTGGATGTTAATACAGTTTGATAATGAAATTTACTAAATCTATTTGTATCATGTTTATGAATCTGGAATGACATCTTGGAGTAAACTGCACCATTTGCCAGGATTTTGGCACCTAGATGATATAGAACCAACAGAAAGAAAGCAAGTTTCAGTTAACTGATTAGCAACAATTAATTTGTGCATATCAAGAAAAATGAAGATAGAACCTGAGAAATTCACAAATAGCCCAGAAATTGTCGCCATGAAATGTGAAGCTAAACAGAAACCTATCACAAAGGAGAAACAACATAGTAACACAAATGTGAATTAAATTAAAAGCCGACCAAAAAAAAAAAACCTAAAAATGAAATTATGAAAGCAAAAGGGTTGGGTAAACAGCAAGTGAGTCATTTTTCTCCAATTTCCAAAGTCGCACATTCAACATGTTTTAATTAGGGTTTATTAATAATGATCTAGCCGGAATTGAGTAGAGGAGGCGGAGGTCGGAATAGCAAGTCAGAGGAAAGGATTTCACCAAAGTAAAATAGAGCGAAGATTACCTGAAGAGAAGATCAAGCGCCGGAGAAATCACGACGGCGGAGAGCAGAGGAGGCCGGACTATGCTGGATTCAGCGTTATTTTCACTGCATTACTCCATTTTCGTGGTTATTTTCTGTTTTAAAGTATTTATTTATCTGAAGATTTCATTGGATAACTTTTTTTAATTATTTAAAAAGGTTTAAACTTTGACAAGTGAGAATAGCATAACCTAAGCAGCCAAACAGACCCTAATTTCTCCTTTCCAAAAAGAGTATCTTCAAAAACCTCTCCAAAGCCCCTCACTCTCTCTCTCTCTCTCTCTCTCTCTCACTGTGCAGATATCTATCTACAAGAGAGAGAAATTATAATGCAAGCTTCAGTGTTTTTATTCAGTGCTCCACCTCCACTTCATCCTCCCAACTCCTCACCTTTTACATTGAAAACCCAAAAATCAAACATTCTTTTCTTTACCTCCACCATTAACAACAGACCCTCTATCTTATCAACTCAAACACTCTCAAGAAAGCTTCGATGCAAACCCCCTGCTGGAAAATATCTCGCCGACGACTATCTTGTGGTATTTATCCGCTGCTTTGCATCTCTTGCTCTAATTGTGGACCCTATTCGCGTTGTTCCTCCCCTCGCTACCTAAATATTACTCCTTTTAATTCAATATCTCCTGTTTGTGAGCTTTTTGTCTAGAATTTTTTTATGAAGGTTTGTGTTAGATTACCTTTTTTTTTCTTAAGAAATGTAAGGAGTTGATTTCAGCTTGGTATTTTGAGTAGATAATTGAGTGCTTAAATTCATTGAAGACAGAGTAAATGGCACTAAATCTTGTGTTATGTATTGATGGTGGAATTTCCTGGTATTTTGATATTAATGGTTGTGAACTCTTAATTTGTGGTGGTGTGTTTTGTAAGGAGTGATGTTGTATTCTTTTTTTCTTTTTTTTTTAATTGTTTTTCTTTGATTTTTTGTAGAAAAAACTATCTGCAAGTGAAATCCAGGAGTTGGTGAAGGGAGAGAGAAATGTACCATTGATCATTGATTTCTATGCCACATGGTGTGGCCCTTGTATTTTGATGGCACAAGAACTTGAAATGGTATGTTTACATCATACTCCATTGTTATCCATCATGTTGGTATGTTTTTTTAGGTTTTGCCTATTATAAGTGTGTGTTAATCATATGTTGGAATGTTGATGTGCCTCTAGTAATGCCAATGGCCGTTGATCTCGGCAGGGATTTTTAACTAAGATTTGGTGAATTACTTTGGCTACATTGTAGAGAAGAATCAGTAGATTATGAATATATTAAAGCTACATTTTCCATACTATGCCAAAGGCTTGCTTCAGGCTTTTGCTTCCTGATTAACCCATTTTTCAGTTAGTATTTCTGTAATCTTACTGAGTGACGACTTTCTTCATTTAGTTGTTCTAGGATGGAGTTAATCTCTTTACAGCTGCGGCACACCCTGGATTATTGTGCTCGCTTGTCGTACTAAAGAAGAACCACCTACAATAGCATCAATAGCAACTAATGCTTTTGTCCCAATTTGTAAATGATATTATTATGTTTATATATAAAGGTACAACACTATTTTTATAGTTTCCTTCGAAGTCTCTTCTGGTATTCCTTTTACCCTTTTAATTTGGGCAAGTATTCATACTTTGTACCTCCGTTTTGAGGTCTTCTACGTATAATATGTTCAACCTTCCTTAGGTGCTTTCGTCTGATTTTCTCATCTGTTGGAACTGTCTTCACTTTCTTTCTAATGCATTCATTGTATATTACATCTAAGGAAGTTTGCCAACATAACCATCTGATCTAGGAAAGAAATGTCTACTTGTGATAAATTGTGCCATAGAGTTCTTATCTAGTCTTAGTATATTCTCTGTGCACAACTCATTTATCAGGGGCATCTGCCATGCTGATGATGGAACTCATTTCACTTATTAGATGCTGTAGGTGTGACTCAAGTAAAGGAATTGTTGAGTCACGTATAACGATATGAGAGTTGAAATTATCAACTTAATGAGTCGGGTTAACTCGTTTAGTATGGGACTCTTGAAGGACTGGTGGTAGGAGTTTGAGGATAACATGAGTATAAGCTATGATGCTTGAGTTGAACTCTGTTGCAGCACGTCGAATGTGTTCCAACATGCATAACAATTCTTTAGATAACAATTTACAGACTCCTTAGAATCTGCTTATGCCACAGCTTGCTGTCGAGTATGAGAACACCGCAACAATCGTGAAGGTTGACACGGACGATGAGTATGAATTTGCACGAGATATGCAGGTGATTTTACTCCTCCAACAACACACTTCTTCAGTCTTTGATTGATATCCGAAATTCCTAGTGATTTTTTTATCTGATATGAAAAGAAAAGAATTCATTAAGCAAACGAATCTGTTGTGCAGGTACGAGGATTGCCAACACTGTATTTCATCAGTCCAGATCCGAACAAAAATGCTATACGAACCGAAGGGCTCATCCCCATTGAAATGATGCGGGATATACTCGACAATGAGATGTGAAGCAATACTGAATTTGCCCAGAGCTTCCCTGATCTTGCAGTGGGGATGGCCTTGAAGAGAGGATTTGAGGTAAAGAAAATAGTTCATATAAGCATAATCCTATGTTGTAAGATTATTGTTGAGTACAAGTAGATGGATACATATTAGCTAGGCTAGGTTCATTTAATTACATCAAACTAGTGACTTGTTAGTTGTTAAATTGATCTAAGCATTATTCTCTGTTCTCTATCCTCTCCCTCCATTCCTCCATTGAAATCGTCTCTACTTCTTCATCCATAAACACAAATAACTAAAATTATAAACCAACCAAACCCCAATCCAAAGAATTTTATTCAGAATTATATACTCAATTTTTTCCATATGGAAATTAAGAACATGTTCATATTAGGTTAAGAATTATAGTTAAACTTACAAGCTTGAATTCGAGCTTGGAAGCTCTGAAGAACTTGAGCCTCAGCTTGAATTTGAGCTTGAACTTAAGGTTGTGTTTGGATGGAAGGATTTGAGAAGGGATATATAAATCCTTCCCTCAAATCCCTCCCTCATGTTTGGGTAGCACTTGAAATCGATGGATTTATAAATCCAAGATTTTAAATCAATGGATTTCAAATCATTAATTTGATTTTGAATTTTTTTTAGTTGTTTTTTAATGGATTTCAAATCCTCACCGAAACCGTGTCATTTGAAATCCTTCCGTTATTGTGTAATAAATATATTAATATATAAAATTAATAAAATAATTATATATATATATATATATATATATATATTGTTTTAAACTCTACCACCCAGTCTACTCCCTACCCAACCCCACCTCCACCCCCACCCCCCGCGCCACCCAACCCCCGCCCCCAAAAAAAAAATTTAATAAAATTTTACATTTTAATAATAAAAATATTACCACCCAACCCCACCCCCCACCCATCCCACCCCATCCAAAATTTTTTTTTATAAAACTTTACATTTTAATAATAAAAATATTACTACCTAGCCCTATCCCCTACCCACCCACCCCAACCCCTGGCCACCTGCTAATGTTTTTTTTTAATTTTTTTTAAATTTTAATATTTAAATAATAAAAATATTATTACCCAACCCTACCCATCCCCTGCCCCCATCCCCACCCCCACCCAAAAAAAAATATTAATAAAATTTTAGATTTTATTTTTTAAATATTAAAATCTAATTTTTTTTAAAAAAAAATTTTTGGTGGGTGGGGGGGTGAGTGGGGGTGGGGTGGGTGGATGGATAGGATGGTAGGACTAAGTGATAATATTTTTATTATTTAAATATTAAAATCTAAAGTTTTATAAAAAAAATTTTGGGGGGTGGTGTTGGGGGTATGGGTAGAGATGGGTGATAATATTTTTATTATTTAAATATTAAAAATCTAAAATTTTATAAAAAATTTTTTTTTTTGGGGTGGGGGTGGGTAGGTTGAGTGGTAGAGTTTCCTCCCAAAAAAATATTTTTTAATAAAAATTAAATTTTAATATTTAATATAATTAAATTTTATTATTTTTATTCATCATATATAAAATTATATTTTAAAAATAATTTTTAAATTATAAATTTGAAATCCTTTCAAAGATCCATAATTTATCCAGGTTATTCTGGAGTGCACCGGTGCACCCGCAGAATTATAGGGTAAAATTGAGGGGTAGTGTGTAGTTAATATATTTATTTTTAATTATTTTATATTATTGAATGGTGAAGATTAATTACAAATCTAATCTAACGGTTGAGAATATTTAGGTGCATCGGTGTACCAGATGCACCACAGTTAAACTCTAAAATTCAATGAATTTAAAATCCTGACATAATGTGATATGCTTCCAATGCCAATAAAAAGTAACCCATCCAATAGTATTTAACATCCAAAAAATTACCAAATAAAATGCGTCCCATGCCAAAATATCACAAGTACCCCCTCGTCCTAACTTTCATTTTGGAGTGCTTTCTTTGTTCTCTTATTTATTTGGATTGAATGAAAGAAAGAGAAAATTTCCCTTTCTTTCTCTTCTTTCTTTTTATCCCTTCGACGAATTTCGGCTATGACCAATGCCCCACTTGCTGAATAGGCGTAAGAAAGCTACCTGAAAAAAGGTAAGGTGCGCCTTGGATTGAACTCGATGAATTGCATTTTGCCAGAGATATTTTTTTAGTTAGAAAGATTCTCTATTGGAAATTCAAAATAAAGAAAGGGTCTACCTTAGAGCTTAGAGGAAGGGGTCCAAAGAATCAAAACGGCCAGTTATTAATGAAATCCCTTGTCGGCTCTCCTGTCGTTCGCCCATGATTTGCTACAAAAGGATTCTTTATCCAATCACGCCGTATATGTATGTCTCCATTTGACCTCAGATTCGTCCTTTGGTGGTCAACTATGAAGAGATGTCAAAGGGGCTTCTTACTTCCCAAATGGATTCAATTGCGACCTTATAATGCAATCGCATTCTCCGGTCCAATTGTTGTTTTTGTTTCTGTATTCCTGCATTCAAATTAATGGCATTATTATTACTGATCGATAAAATCCATATCTGTAAAAAGCGAAAGGGTACTTTTTTTTATGGTAAAAAATTCATTCGTTCAGGGGGTGAAATGCCACTCGAACCCAGAGCTAGCTGGTTCTCCCCGAAATGCGTTTCTTAGATCCTTTCCTTATTTTAAATCATTGGGTTTAGACATTACTTCGGTGCTTCTTAATCGTTTACCGTCAAGAGAAAAAAAATTTACTTCAATTTTTTGGGTAAAAAAGAAGATAGGATTCCTGATTATTCAGACCTTAGTCGAATTATATGTACTGGTCGTTGTAATCTCGTAGATTCGACCGCCGTGGCCCAAGCTATTATTGAGAAAATCGGAGAATACAACCAACTCGCATTAAGAATTTCAGTTACGTCCCCATGCCCCCCGTGTGGGGGACATGGGGGCGAAAAAAAGGAAAGAGAGGGATAGGGTTTCTCTCGCTTTTGGCATAGCGGGCCCCAGCGGGAGGCTCGCACGACAGGCTATTAGCTCAGTGGTAGAGCGCGCCCCTGATAATTGCATCGTTGTGCCTGGGCTGTGAGGGCTCTCAGTCACATGGATAGTTCAATGTGAGTCGCAGGCCTAGTAGGACTTTTTTTTATCCACGCAGTTGCTAGGCATGCACTCTTGGCACGTGGTGGGGTATAGGGTTGGCGATCAATCTTTCTGAGTGAGCGATTCCTAATTCGATTTGTCATCTCTTAAGATATTTCGTTTCGTAATGGGCTCTCCTTTACACCTACCTATTCGAAACTATCACCCATCCGATCCCGGGATCATTAGATGTGCGGGTGCCTTAGATTTCCAATCCTTAACTACTAGCGCAATCTCATCAAACGACAACTTTAGTTTCGCCTGCTTTCAAATTTATTGAATTTTGAAATGACTCAATCCAAACACAACCTAAGTTATTATTATTGAGCTTTAATTGAGTTGAACTATTCGCAAACTCATTATTTTTCAACGGGTCGAGCTCGAACCAAAATATTAATATTCGAATCAAGCTTGAGCCTTAAAATTTTAAATAAGTCGAGCTCGAGCCATGTGGCTTGGTTGGTCAATTTGGCCCTCTTTACCTCAGAAAAAAATGTTTTCTCTACAAAATTGTTGTTGTAAACCCCCTTAAAATATTACTATTATATATGTATTACCTAAATAAATGTTAGGTATAATTTTAAAATGTGTACTTTATTTTAAAATATTTTTCTTATTTTTAATCTAGTTTTAAGTTTTCATATTTTTAAAATAATATTTTAAATATCTTTTACTAAAATATAAAATAATTATTAAAATAATGTATTTAAAATAATTAAACATATTTTAAGAAATTTGAAATAAAAATTAAATGAAAATGATTAAATTTGATAAAATAGATAGATAAATGACTAAAATTAGAGAAAAAATGGCAATATTCAGACTTTTTTTAATTTTTCGGTAAAAAAGGATGTAAATTAGAAAAATAAAAAGACTAAAGTTAAAAGAAAAATTAAAAATTCAAATATAAAAATAAATAAAATTAAAATTAGTCATACTCGGATAACCAAATTCGATATTTTCCCAACAAAAGTATTAGACACGAAATTCTAAATAAGGAGATTAAATTTTTACGTAAAAATTAGCAAATATTTTTTCCTTTTCAAAAGAACATAATTCCCAACAAAAGTATTAGACACGAAATTCTAGATAAGGAGATTAAAATTTACGTAAAAATTAGCAAATATTTTTTTCTTTCAAAAAGAACAAAACTAGTACGAAATCTTCAAATTAAAAATATTTATGAAAAAAAAAAATTGTAACTTAGACGACAAATAATTTCAAAGATTTTGTTTCCAAACGAAAAAAGATTTAATTTTTCATATAAAAAGCCATTTAACTCATCAAACTATTCTAATTAATTAATTCAATAGAAATTCCTATTAATTAATTAATTAATATGGATTTCGACGTCATACGCCGGAAAAAACCTCCACCACCGCCGCCATCCCCACAGCACCCTAACCACATCCCATACATGCAGAATCCGCCGCCGCTGCTCCACCCTAGTCACATTCCGTACATGGAGAATCTTCGAAGCGTTGAATACTCCAATTCCAAAACTTGGAAACTCAATTTTGGAGATGAATATCCACCTCAACATTATGATCATTATGAGTATAATCATTATCCTATTGGCGGTAACGGTGGCCACAGCGGCCGTCTTCCGCCGCCGCCGTATAATCGCCACGTGCTTCCAGGGCCGCCACACCATCACGGCTTGCCTCCGCCGGATCACCACCATTTTCTTCCGGCACCAGCGCCGCGTCTAGCTCTCCCGCCCCCGGATTATTACCACGGCCCGCTACCGCCTTCGTCTTACTATCCGCCGCCGCCCCACGGTAGCTACTTCAGTGATGAAAATCCCAACAATTGCTCCATTGTTTGAGAGTGATCAATTTTGAGAGGAGTTTAACTATGTATTTTTTTTGCTTTTGCATGCTTTAATTCTTGATTTGGTTTAATATTATTCTTCTATTATTTTTACGTTTTTATATGTCTTGATTCCGTCTTCTATTTATTTATTTTTATTTAACTATGTTAATTTGGCTTACAATTAATTAGTAAAATTATTTAAAATTGAGCTTTAAATACTTCATTCGTGTTTCAATAGTTCGCGCAACCCTCGAGTATGGAAGTAAAGAAAATTAAAGAAGTGGTCATTTTTAGAGGTAAAATGTATTTTTTTAATAAATAAATGAAAAATATATGTTAGGTGTGGAAAACATAATTTTTAGGAATATTTTGTATTTTTTTAATAAATAAATAATAAAGTGTATTTGGTATGAGTGATTTTTTTAAAATAAAGTGTATGAGAGTAAAGTGATTGTATTGACTTTTTGTCTCTTTTAGAAAATAAAAACTTTTATAAAATAACCTAAAAAAAAGATGAAAACAAAATAAATACTTCCGCTTTCCCATTAAAAAAGGTTTATTTTGTTATTACATTTTCCTTTTTAGTAAATTAAAACACATTAAAAAATGTCTTTAGAATGGAGCGTATATCTCTAAATAATGTATAAAAAAAAATGCCACCTCTCAAAAACTACTATCTATTTGATCCTCTTATGTGAATGGGATGACACATCACCCATCCAACCCAATTATAGGGGATGAGATGGGTCTCGCCAATTCATTATACGAACATATAATAATAATAAAATAAAATAAAAATTCATCTACTAAAGTTAACAACAAATAATTCCTCCAGTGCTAACAATTTTTATTTCCAATACATTGTAGACAATCTAAAAATGGTTAAAAAAAATAAAATAAAATTACAATACACTTTTATTTTAAATTTATTATTAAATAAAAACATAAACACATTTAAAACTATCAAAAATTGCACTTTAATCTGCGTAAATTAATGAATCATGTGGATAGAGGGCTTTATTAATGGAGTTCCTGAGAAACAAACATTATTAATAAATACTCCATATATATATATATAGAGAAAGAAGTGAATTGGTAAAATAATTAGTCCATATATATAAGATCAAAATTTGATTTAGGATTACAAATATAACCTCCTCAAATATGTGCACACATACATGGTAGTTAATTAACTAACTAGCTAGGGGAAAAGGCCAATGCCATAAGTACGGCCATAATTCCCACCGGAAACAGCATCAACGGCATTGGTGGCGGCGGCAGCGCCGGCAGCATTGGCGGCAAAACGAGAAGCGACACCGCTAGAATGGTCAGCAACACCAACCACCACCCATTCGACCGTCTCTCCGACGACACTCTTTTCTCCGATCTCCACCTCATTTCTTCTCTATTCATCAATTTTAATTTTAATTTAATCTATATATATAATCACTTGTATCTATAGTGTATGTATACCAGTGTAATGTAGACTGAATTTATAGTAGCATTAATGTGTTGTTTTTAGAAGCATGGTTGAGTGTATATATACAGAGATAAGAGGATAGCATGTACAGTATAATATACTATTGAATATTATATATACTAAAATAATCTTAGACAGGGAAATCTTTTTGAAATACGATGATCTGACAGAATCACGATTCCCCTAATCCCAAAAATAATTTGACTAATTTTTATTAAATCATGAGTTTGAGTTAATTAATTATGATGATTCATTCATTTCCAAGTTACTCCTTCCGTTTCTTTTTTTTTTCTTTTTTTTTTTTAACCAAAAAATATCCTGCATTCTATTGACTAAAATATTATTAAATTTTACTTATTTGAGACGCTATTGACATGTCCGACTACATTTGGGTGTTAAACATTTCCTGATATTCGTGTGTTAGATAAGTGACACGTGCTGTGTGCCCTACATTTTGGTATTAAATATTTTTCTATCGCATCCGCGTTAGATGAAGTGACATGTGCACTTTAAGAAAATCTCAACATTTTCTTTAGAATTTATATTATCTTTGGTTTTGTCATCCACATTTCATTAATCAAACGGTTTTTAATAATAAATGTAACTAACAAGAGATTTAAATTGCAAATCGACCTAAATTTCCTGAGTCATTTTAATGTAATATATTCAAATAATAATTTTGTATGTCGATCATATAATTAATGGTATACACAATATAAATTTTCATTAAGTGGGAACATAATATTAATTAAGAATCCAAGCCTTAGAGATATAACTTATGAGCAGTTATTTGCACCCCGAAATTATTAAACGTACCCCATAAATATTCAATAAGACATAATTGCCCTTATAAAACTTATATATGTTCGGTTGCAATAACCGAACAGAACAAAGAATTCATCTATTCTGTTAGGTAGCAACAACCGAACAGAATAAAGAATTCATCTATTCTGCCTTTAGAATTTTGTGTTAAATTGTATACCTTTTACTAGTATAAAGATATGTATCTTTTATTTTTTGAAGAAAAAAAAAAATAGAAAGTGTATACCCTTTAGAACAAAATGGTGTACACTTATTAATTAAAGTGTATACCCTTTATAATAAGATAATATACCCTTATCCATAATATTAAATTCTAAAGTCGCATGGTATGTACAAGCAAGTCTTACTCTTAAATTTATATTAGTAGTATATAAGAAGTATGAGTTGACATGTGTAAGAAAATATTAATTAATATAAAAATAAATAAAAAAAGTGGAAGAGATAATGCATGAAAAGTTTGTGGGATGAGAACTAATGGAATTGATGTGATTTTAAAAATTAATTGTGGATTTTGAAAATCAAAATTTAATTTTCCAAACCCAAATAAAACAAAGCTATAAAATGTTTGGCATTTAAGACCCTTGAAGTATCAAAATAAATTTAATTAAAAACAGTGTGAAATCGTCTCACTGATTATTATTTTATTTTATTTTCTTACTTAATTATATATTTTATTAAATTAAAATATTATTATTTTTTATTAAATATGTTATAACTTTTTATTAAAATATAA
Organism: Pogostemon cablin; assembly: GCA_023678885.1. Classification (NCBI taxonomy): domain Eukaryota; kingdom Viridiplantae; phylum Streptophyta; class Magnoliopsida; order Lamiales; family Lamiaceae; genus Pogostemon; species Pogostemon cablin. The sequence continues at coordinate 1,736,374 of CM042999.1, forward strand.
ATAATAAAGAGTAATTGGTCTTACAAAATCTAAAGCAGGAGAGCTCATGATGTTAATTTCATACTTCTTTACACTTATCTTATCTGTTCGTTTGCAACAACCAAACAGAACAATATTAATAATTTTTTAATACATTCTTATCTAAATAAATAAGATAATTATAATTAAGCACTATTTAAGAATCAATATGAAATAGTTAAGTGACCTGGAAATTGCATGCTTATGATGGATGGTGTATGGAGAGGAATATTTTGTAGCATAATGGGGAAAATTTGTGAGTAGGGATTGGAAAACTGTAAACAATAGCGATAAATGTGAGAATCGAATAAGCAAGTTGGACAATCTGTGAAAAGCATATAAATTAGAGTTTCAGGCTTTCAGTTGAGTAATGGCAGCAAGGGGGCGCCACTTTGTTTCGTTGGCTATGGACCTGTGGTTCAATCAGATAGAGAAGACGAATGAGAGTTCAATCGGATGAAGAAGATAGATGAGAATATCTTATTTATTTAGATATGAATTAAAAAAATCATTAATCTTGTTCTGTTTGTTGTTGCAACCGAACAGATAAGATAGATGAATTTTTTATTTTGTTCGGTTGTTATTACCGAACAGAATAGATGAATTCTTTATTCTGTTCGGTTGTTGCTACCAAACAGAAATCTTTATTCTGTTCGGTTGTTGCTACCGAACAGAATAGATGAATTTTTTGTTCTGTTCGGTTGTTGCTACCGAACATAATAGATGAATTATTTGTTTTGTTCGGTTATTGCAACCGAACATATATAAATTTTATAAGGACAATTATATCTTATTGAATATTTATGGGGTACGTTTAGTAATTCTGGGGTGCAAATAGCCGCCCCATAACTTATTAATGGTTTCTCACTACAATTAACAATATTGAATCCCAATATCGAGGAATTTCATATTCAACATGGAATTATATATACAAATAACTCATAATTAAACTTAAATTTGTAATTAGTTAGTTTAGTTTTTGAAACGGAAAAAAAAAATCCTAGTTGGCTAGTTGTATGCATGATATAATCCAACTCCCAAAATAAATGAACCAAGAAAATCCCCTTTGGTGCTAACAAATACCTTTAAAAGTAAAGTTGTTGGGATAAGAAACTTAGCCTAGTGGAGATAGAGAATATATATACACACATACATATATATTTAAATATATATCATGTGTGTTTGTATATAGCATCAAATGCAATGTATCTTAGCTGAAGAAAGGTAAGAATGTTAGAATATTTCACACAATCTGCATATTCCTGATTCTCTGCACACAATTAGAACTCAACTAGTATTTTCTTTTACTTTGTTTGCAAGCGATTATGCTCCAACAAATTATTAAATTAATATTTATTTCGTATTTTAAATACATAAAATTAATGTTTGAAAATAAAGTACATGTTCGGATCAAAATTTTATTACTTGCCGACCAAAATCACTCTTCATTTTAAAAAAGAAAAAGAAAAAGATCTAGAGATCAATGAGATGCGAAAAAATAAAGTTAATGAAAATTAATTTAAATCATTTTTGGTCGATTGATGCAGAGTTGTTATTCGAATCGAGCGAGCTCGAGCTTGGCTTAATAAGAAAATGAGCTTAAAAAACGAGTTAGATTCAACTCGAAAACTACTCGAATAAGCTTGAGCTCGATTGGGTTCATTAAGCAAAATGAGTCGAGCTTATCGAACCAATTTTTAATAAATATATTTTATACTCCCTCCGTCTCATCCTTATAATTACGCTTTCTTTGTAAATTACAAAAGAAACGTAACTATAAGGATGGGATGGAGGGAGTATTTATTATCTAATTTACACTACAAAAAAACTGTTTTTAGCAACGGAATATTCTGTTACTAAAAATCTTAATTCCATTGTTAAATTGGCTTACCAACGGATTAGCAACGGAATCCGTTGGTAAATTTTCGTTGGTAAAGTGGTGGTTGGTAAATTTTTAGCAACGAAAAATTAATTCCATTGGTAAATAAGTTAAAATAGAGAATAAATCCGTTGGCATTCCGTTGCTAAAACAAAAATGTCATTTTTGTTGCTAATTCATTGGTAATTACCAACGGATTGAATTCCGTTGCTAAATTCGGTTGCTAAATTTTTTTTTTTTGTAATGTTAATACTAATTATTATATTATTATAATTATTATTAAAATAATCGAATTTTATCAAGTCGTCGAGCCAAGGTTTCGAGTAGTTCTCAAAACATAACAAGTCTAATTAATGCAAAATAATATATGAATAGGTGATTTCATTTGAGGTGAGTATAGTAATTCATATTTATATGGCAAAATATATGGAGTAATATTTATAATTAGGAGATAGAATTAATGATTAACAATCTTTTAGCTAATGACCAACAAGTGCAATTCCTGAGTAATGCATTGAATCAAGACAATGGAAACCCAATCCTAATTATATAAGGCCATACTTTTCATGATTCTGCTCTGAATTCTTGGATTTTGAAAAGGAATCTTTGAACCCATTTTTTTTGTTTTCATTTTCAATATGTGAATAAATATAAGTAATAATCTACATTGGTTTTATAATTAAGTTGATTGTTGTGTGATTATCCAAACTAGAGATCCTTGTTGAGCTTTCAACAATATCCTCGTTATTCGTTAATCACAAGTTGAACCATAAATTACACTATTTAATCTCAACAGATTATAATAAAATCGAGGTAAGTTTAATTACACGAATTTTATAAAAATGCAGTACCTTAATACTAAATCCTAGAAATTACACGAATTTTACATAATATTACAACTAGAGATAGAAACTCCCTTGCTACAAAATCTTTAAGATAAAAACAATTTCAAGTTATAAACTAACTTTAAATAATTGAGTGTAGGTTATTCACTCAATCATTGAAATCATATACTCCCTCTATCACACGTCAAGATTTACGTTTTTCATTTTTGTTTGTCCCAAATTAAGATTTACATTTTTTTTTTGTCAAGTGACACCCTCACAAAACAATTATTTATTCCATGTAAAGCCACACACAACACTAATACAACTACTCACTACACATTAAATATCATATTTCTCAATTTACTATATATTAAAATATTATATCTTTTAAAAAAGTCAACGTTAGCATGAAACGGAGAGTATGCTACTATATAAACTCTTCTTTTAATGCAAATCGAACTCCAAATACGAAACTTAAGTTCCATAAGTAGATCATATGTCTCTATTTTCATTAAAAAAAAACAATCCCATATACTTATTACTTGCTTTCTATATCATCAAAATAAGGCAGTCCCAAGTGTACGACTACTTTCTTTCCTCTTTTTCCTCTAATATTTTTACTAAAAGGGGTAGAATCATAGAAGGATTTGATGAGAGAACTGTTGATTCACCGAGCCACTTGAAAATATCCGTCCATAAATTGCACCCCCAAGTTAAGTTCAACCTATCATAATCCAACTGTATGAGATTGACATTCATATATTATATATATACTCAGATGTAGATGCAATGTATTTTTGGTAAGTGCAACAAATGGCCTATTATCAAATTAGGGATTGTTACCCTATGAATGAATACAATGGTTAACCCTCACACTCAAATAAAGATGCAAATTATATATTCTCTCAGTGTATGTGAAATGTTATAGATTCTTGGGGAGTGTTGGGGGGTAAATATCAATTTTGGTCCTCTAGGTTAGGTCAAATCCAATTTCAGTCCTAAGAATTAGTAATTTTTCAAAAGTGGTCATCCGATGTTCAAAATTAGTTATTTTAGTTCACTTTTGGTCATTTTTGTCCACTTTTAGTTCTTTTTTCAACAACTTTAACGACCAAAAGTGGACTAAAATGACTAATTTCGAACACCGGAAGATCACTTTTGAGAAATTATCAAACCTGATGACTGAAATTGAATTTGGTCTATCCTATAGGACAATTTGATATTTCCCCGAGTGTTAGTACTAAAAAAGTGTCCTATATATAGATTTCTAGGAATCATCCCTCGGCCTTTATAAATGGTGTACCCCACCATTAGGGGCCCCATCACCTCTACCCTAGGGATTGGTGGAGAAGGTAAATCGCATTATGTGCCTCAAGTGGCTTATAGAGAGGGCTCACTGTTTAATTTGTGCTTGCAAGGGGCTAAATCCATGCCAAATACATGATTCGAACCCCCACCCTGCATCAACCAAGCTCAGTTGGAAGACATTTTCACCCTCCCCTCTACCATTTGAGATATGCCCTGGGGGCGATCCCTCGGCCTTTATATATTATAGGGGCTTCTGCTCCTAACATGTTATTAGAGGGGTTGTTACCACATCCATAAAGGGTTGCCACTTACAAACTGTTGCACTATTCAAGTTTGAACATTTGAATTTTATATGTTACCACATCACCTTAATTAATTACATGGTGCTTAGAAAAATTATCTAGTCAGTTTGTAAAATAGTTAAATTTGAGGAGGTTCTAAATTCATTGTGGTATTTGTGTATTAAGTTCATCGAGGAGGTGTTAACATTCATGACCATTTTTCACGTTTTCGCAATCTCATTCTAAGTAAACAAGGGAAATGCATTATTTCAACCGTCTATCTCGATTTGCTATTCGTGTGGCTTATATGGAGTACGGAAATTTCCATCATTTTTTCAAAATGGAACATCTGAGCAAGAGATCATCATAGTGGAAATCAACGTAGAGTTTGGAGTTTGATCATTCATATGTAGTACCCGTAAAAATACAAAAATTTTAAGATTTGACCTATCATTCAAAGCTATGCATTGACTCTTGATTATTAGTTTTAGTTTTAGGGGGAGAGGGGGCAACTCGGATCCCTGTAACCTGTTCCATTATGGAGTTTCATCTACTGTTCCACCAGTGGCGGATTTAGGGGGTACAAGGGCGTACGGTTGTACCCCAAAACCCCCCACACCCCCTTACCCCCACTCCTAAAATTAAAAAAAAAAATTATATATATGTATGTATGTATAAATATTTGTATATAAATGTATTTGTACCCCAAATTATCAAGTTCAACAAAAATTTATAATCAATTCATTACTATTTTTATAAATTTATACTATAATTTCATAATAATAATGTCTTATATTTCTTATTACAAATGAAAATTCAATGAAATGAACAATAATAATTATAATTTTTTAGTGTTTATTTATTTATGGTGTGATTTTAAATATCAAATACTATCTCCGTTTCTTAATTATTTCTCACTTTTCTTTTGATCTGTCAACACTTATGTATATTTTTTTAAATGGTAAAAATACTTCTCATTAATATCACTATCAACACACATCTCAACAACTTTGTATATATTTTTCATTAAATTATCTAAAATACTCACATTTTACAACCATCCAAAACAATTCACACATTTTTAACATAAAAATTAATTTTTTTAATCTCCACCATAAAAAATACGTGTGTTTACTTATCGAGACGGAGGGAGTAACATATTTATAATTACATGTCATACCCCAAAATTTTTTTCTGGATCCGCCACTGTGTTCCACTTAACGGATGAACGACACGTGTGCATTTCTTCCATTATGAGAATTAAGGATTTAACTTTGGTTATTAACGGGGTTAGACAATAGTTTAGCTCATAAGGAAAGTAATAATCAATTCTTTCATCTAAAAAAGGAAGGAAGATATGCAGGATGGAAGAGTTGATTTCAATAGAAATCACATACACATGATTACAAGAAATGAGATTAGGGAAGACTTGCGCCATCGATTGGAAGCAACCGTGCATATCTGGAAGTGTGTCGGCGACAAAAATTTGAAGCGGGTATTTAATCCTAAAGTAACGATCGGGCAATATTATTACTTGTTTGTTGGTGATTACTCAATACCTTGGGGCTCTATAATGAATTGATTTGAATTCCTCATGACAAAATTTCTTGGCCCGCCAACTGTTTGATAAAATGTCTCCATGGAATGTGCTGCAAAATGATGAGGAATGCACAAACATAGTCGATTGGGCATAATTGCCTCAAATTAGACACGGCAAGGCTGTTGCCGTAATTGATTCATACGTGGCTCTACAAAGAAACGTCAGCCTTTGCTAAAACTTGCAGACATAGCAGAGGTTGCTTTGAAAGAAGATCTCAATGAAAGGGCTTCTATGTCAAATTTGGCACTTTTGCTGGACCAGTTAGTCAAGGATTGATTGTTTTTGTAGTTCTTATTTAAATTATCTGCAGTTTTTTTAGTGTCATTTTGATTTCTTTCAATCAAATGTGAAAAAATAAGTTAGCATTTGTTTGTCAGTGAAAATAGTCTTCTTCAATTGTACATTTTCTTATCATGGGTTTTTATTAAATCATGTTGTTTAATAAGATATCTTTTGCTGAAACGAAATTGCATTTGTCGGTGTTACATTAGTCATCTTCATGTTGTTTCTAACGTTTGATTTTGTTGCTTAAGGTAGACCTTGATAAAGATTTTCTTGTAATCATATGTATGTGATTTCTATTGAAATCAACTCTTCCATCTTGCATATCTTCCTTCCTTTTTTAGATGGAAGAATTGATTATTACTTTCCTTATGAGCTAAACTGTTGTCTAACCCCGTTAATAACCAAAGTTAAATCCTTAATTCTCATAATGGAAGAAATGCACACGTGTCGTTCATCCGTTAAGTGGAACAGTAGATGAAACTCTATAATGGAACAGGGGATCCGAGTGTTGGGAAATTTAATTGGTTAGTAATGATTAATAAATAAATTAATCACCAATTAAATAATAATTAAAGTGAGTGAAATTAGTCTCACATGTGGAATTTATCAAATATAGTAAATTGATCAAATATGATAAATTTGATCAAATATGGTAATTGATCAAATATGGTAGTGATCACGATCACTACTTAAAATAACAATCCTACCATATGAGAGTGATCTCTGGAACCTATAAATAGGGTCATTGTGCATTCATTCACTACACACTAAAACACACAAAAATCCAAAGTCTTTCAAGCATCTGCATACACTTGCATAGTGCATAGTCTAAACGATCTAGTCCTCCATTCTTTCTTAGTTCGACGGAGTTCCTGCAATAACGGTGCTGCTTCGCCGGAAACGAGAAGTCGTTTCACCTTTGGGGTAGATTCGCCAAGACCGGGGCACTACCGGGGCATATTTCTTCTTGCGGGAAGAGTTCTACTCGACTCGACTTCGCCATCATCCTGAGAAGTTCAAGATCCAAGATCCTAACTCCAGATCTGTGAGAAAGGTTAGTAATTCATATTTCTATTTCCATATTCATTGTAATAGTGATTGATTGTGTACCTATAAACCAATAATCGCAAGAAGAAACATCTAGCATCCACACCCTATAATCACTATAACTAATTCAATGGATATTGACGGGATTGAAACATCCAATGCTAATAACTCCCAAAGAGTTAATGCTGAGATTCCTATTGAGACTGATTCCCGAAGGATGTATCCTCCAATGGGGATGTCGAGACCATTCATGGTTCCGATTCCAGTGGAGAAGCCCGAGAAGTTTGGGGGTGCAAACTTCAAGAGATGGCAGCAAAAGATGCTGTTCTACCTCACTACGCTGAATCTGGTAAACTTCTTAAAGGAGTCTGCACCAGTGGTGGATGAGAATGAGACTGATACGCAAAAACGTATAGCTCTTGATCAGTGGACCTCCGCTGATTACTTGTGCAAGAACTATATCCTTAGTGGACTTAGTGATGCGCTGTACAATGTGTATCTAAGCACGAAGACATCCAAAGAACTGTGGGATTCTTTGGAGAAGAAGTACAAGGCGAAAGATGCCGGTACGAAGAAGTACGCGATAGCCAAGTATTTGGAGTTCATGATTGTGGACTCTAAATCTGTGGTTGAACAAGTGCAGTAGTTCCAACTGATAGTGCACGAAATCCTCTCCGAGGGGATGATGCTTCCACAAACATTCGTTGTCGGCTCTGTGATTGAGAAGCTGCCTCCAATATGGAAGGACTTCAAATGCTATCCCTAACACAAGCGAAAGGAGATGTCTCTAGAAGACTTGATTGTCAAATTCAGAATCGAAGAGGACAACAGAAAGATGGATGATAAGTTTAGCCAATCCTCAATGGAAGCAAATGCAAACTTAACTGAACATCATGCGGAACCCTCCAAAAAGAGAAAGATGTCTGACGACAAGAGCAAGAAGCTAATGGAAAAGCCCAAGTGGGCCCGATAATTGGTGTTATCTTACTCTAGAAGTCATTGAGGGAAGATAGAGAAAAAAATCATATTTTTGAGAGAGAATCCAGCGTAGTGATATTGCATAGGCAATAACTAAAGTTTTAACCATCGGATCGAGCTGAATTTGGTCAGCACGTTAGAAACTTATCGAAATATATTCTGAACGGTGAAGATCCTATTTGGAACTCTATGTTGAAGGGAATAGGCCAGAAACAGAAGTCAGGTTTTTTGGGCGATTCTGTTCTGCGCAGTCGGGGAAAAAGAGTCGTTTCTCACAAATTAGCCGTTGGATCGAGCTGTAATTTGGACAAAATGTTCAGGACTCACACTGGTAGATTCTGGACGGTGAAGATCAGATTTTGAAATTCTTAGAAATGCGAACACTGAACGGTAATTGGTGTTGTTATGACAACAACCGTTTCCAACAACAGAAAGGAGCACTAAACCTCTAGAGTTGATCCATACTGATACGTGTGATTTAAAACTTGTGCAAAATAGAAGGGGGAAAAAGTATTTCATTACTTTTATTGACGACTACACAAGATTCTATTATGTGTATCTCTTGAGAAGCAAAGACGAAGCTTTAGAAGCATTCAAACGCTACAAGAATGAAGTTGAAAATCAATTTAACTCTCGAATTAAAGCAATTCGGAGTGATAGAGGTGGCGAATACGTAGCACTGTTTGAACAAATATGTGCCGAATCTGGCATCATACATCAAACAATGACTCCTTATTCACCTCAATCAAATGGCGTTGATGAACGCAAGAATAGAACTCTAAAAGAAATGATGAACGCAATGTTAATCAGTTCAGGGTTGCCTCAGAACTTATGGGGGGAAGCTATCCTGTCAGCTAACCACATTCTGAACAAGATTCCTCACAAATCTAAGGATCAAACTCCTTATAAAATGTGGAAATGACGTAAACCATCATATAAATACCTCAAAGTGTGGGGGTGTTTGGCTAAGGTTGAAGTGCCTCTACCGAAACAAGTTAGAATCGGACCTAAAATGGTTGACTGGCGCTGCTGCCGGAAATTGGTTTAAAACAAGTTCATTTTTAGTTGTTTATTTTGTTTATCTTTATTTTTATGCCTCGTTCATTTTCTGTAGGAAAACTTAACTTTGATCCGGAAATTGAAAAGACCGCTTGTCAGCTTAGAAAAGAAGCGAAGTTGAAAAAGAAAGCATCTACTTCATCTCCTAACTTAATCTCGTTTCTTGACTTGAAAAGTGTATCTAGTGAAGGTGATCTTGTTGAAAAAGTAGTAGAGATGGCACAAAGAGAAAGGACGTTGAAGGAGTTGACAGCGCCGGATCTTGATCAACAGTCATTGCTTTGCATTCAATATCCCGATGTGGATGTAGATTTCGAGTTGAAAGCCGAGCTGATTCACTTATTGTTTAGGTTCCATGGCCTTGAAAATGAGGATCCACACAAGCACTTGAAGGAATTTCATGTTGTTTGCTCTAGTCTTAAGCCACATGGAGTGTCCGAAGAGAAGGTTAAACTACATGCTTTCTCGTTTTTGTTGGAGGGTCGAGCAAAGGATTGGCTTTTCTACTTACCTCTGGGTTCGGTTACTTAATGGACGGGTATGGCAAGGTTGTTCTTAGATAAATATTTTCCTGCTTCAAAGGCTGCAACAATGAGAAGAAAATATGTGGAATAAGGCAAATGGATTCGGAATCACTTCATGAGTATTGGGAGAGATTTAAGCAATTGTGCTCTAGCTGCCCACAACACGGAATATCCGATCAGCTGGTCATTCAATATTTCTATGAAGGATTATTACCTATGGAGAGAAAGATGATAGACGCTGCAAGTAGAGGTGCAAAAGTGAACAAAACTCCTTGTGAGGCAAGAGATTTGATCACCACTACGGCAGCGAATTGTCAACAATTTGGAAGTAGACGAGATACATCCAACAAAGGAGTTAATGAGGTAACGATTTCGTCTCTTGAGGATCGTATTACTAACTTGTCTTCTCTTGTTCAAAACATGGTTGCAGGAAACATGCAACAAGTTAAAGCTTGTGGAATTTGTGCTTCAATGGGACATCCAACCGACATGTGTTCGACGCTTCAAGATGATGTTGAACAAGCTAATGCCGTGGGAGGATTTCCGGGGCCACCTCAGAGGAAGTATGATCCTAACTCCAACACTTATAATCAAGGTTGGAGGGACCATCCAAACTTTCGATGGGGAGGACCTCAATTCCAAAATCCTCATGCTCAACCTCAGCCATATTTCGTCCAAAAGCAGCAAAATAATCCCTCTTCGAGCTCAGGTATGTCACTTGAAGATGTTGTTAAAGCACTTGTATTTAACACTCAAAAATTTCAGCAGGATACGCAAACAAGCATCAAGAGGATAGAAGATCAAATGGGTCAATTGGCATCATCCGTGGGTAGATTGGAGTCTAAAGGAAAATTGTCATCACAAACGGTTGTCAATCTAAAACAAAATGTGAGTGCAATTACCTTGAGGAGTGATAAGGTGTTGAAAGAGCCGAACGTACGTGATCAAGAAGAGGAGAAAGAAGTCAAGGTTTCTAAACCCGATCAAACTAAGAGAAAGAAGAAAGTTGTTGAAGAAGAAGACACCTCTGATGTGGTGCCACTCCATGCTCCTTTTCCTTCCAGGTTTCTTCAATCTAAGAAAAAAGAGGAAGAAAAAGAAATTCAGGAAACTTTTCGCAAAGTTGAGGTAAATATTCCTTTACTTGATGCAATTAAGCAAGTACCTCGATATGCTAAGTTTTTGAAAGAACTGTGCACCAACAAAAAGAAGTTGAAAGGTAATGAGTTTGTTAATGTGGGAGAAAATGTTTCTGCTGTGATTCAAAAGAAATTACCTCCTAAATGCATCGATCCAGGTATGTTTACTATCCCTTGCAAGATTGGTAATGTGAAAATTGAGAAGGCAATGTTAGATCTAGGTGCTTCGATTAATGTCATACCTCTTTCTATTTACTCATCTTTGAATGTTGGTCCCTTGAAAGAAACGGGTGTGATTATTTGATTAGCCATAACTTGTAGTCGGGTTGACCAATTCAAGAATTTATCGAACCACAGGGAGGAAGGCGCTAGAGCTTAAGCGATCTCACATTTTTTGTAATTTTATAGAGACGAATCATCAAAGAAGGTTGTTGAAACAAGTAAATAAAATCAATCAAAGCAAGCAATGATCAACAAACAAGATAGATAGATGAAGGGTGGATTTCCAAGTTAAGTAAAAGTGAGATTAACAACAATCAAGAAGTGATAATTCTAGGAATAGGTATCAAATTCATATGTATCATGGATATAGAATTAAGGGCCAACACTAAATTCACCTAAACTCCCTCTCGAGATGGATATGATATGAATATCGAATAGCTCAACGGATTGATTCTCACTCAAATAATTCCAACTAGGTACTAAGCTTGAAATGAGAGTCCCTTCACACAACTAATCAACCTCTCGGTCAAACCAATCACATGTTCTATCAAAGGGTTTTAAATTCTAAAGGATTTCTTAATCTCTTTACAATTTATAATGCACATGAAGTGTTTGATGAAATGATTCACTCAATTATCCTAAGCATATAATTGATTTCTCAATCTAATCACATATTTAGAACAACTAAACACACAAACCATCGTAAACCTCAAGATCTCAAACATCAATGATAGAAAATCCATTTACCCAATCAACATATGAATTAAAATACACAAATTCCCAAAATTATCCAACAACTCTCATGTTGCTAATCTCACAAGGGAGATTAGCCTACCATATTCATAAAAACATTAACATAGACATTAAGATCCTTACAAAACATGATAAACAATAGGATTCAATGCAAAAGTTGGATGAAAACTCCCTTGGATGCCTCCAATGGTGATCTTCTTCTTTCCCTTGCAATCATCCTCTCTTCCTTGCTTCTTTTCCTCAATTGGATGAAGTTTTTGATGGTGGGATGAAGGTAGATCCAATGGATGGTGAATGGATAAAGATGGTGGTGTAAAATGGGAGAAATGATGTGTGATGTGTGTGTGCAGCCTCAAACCCATGAAAAATCTGATCTAATGTTGAAATATTGGGTATTTATACCTCTTGGGAAGCTTCTAGAAGGTTTTGAATTTTTTTTTAATTTTAGCACCTACACGGCTCGAGTTTAGTACATGGCCACAGGGGTGGCCGTGTTGTTGTTCTGATGCATACGCATGGCCTTTCTGGACAGGCCCGTGCGCGGTACACGGGCCGTGTAGCTGCACACGGCACGACTCGTGCACTGAACTCAGCTTCAAACTGGGCGAGTTGCGTTTTCTGGTGACAGTACACGGCCAACTCTTACAGGACCATGTACTGTACACGGTTCGTGTAGCTGTTGCCCTGTTTCTCCTTCTTTGTTTTATCTCCCTTCTCCTTTTTGCTTCATTTTCACCTATTTTACATACATTTAAGCTCATTCTCACACATTTCCATAAAAACACATAACACCACCAAAATACACATAAATACAGATAAAATAATACGAAAATACATATAAAATGATATTAAAATCTAGGTGAAAATATCACTCATCATTATTCAACTTGCAGATAGATCTAATGTTTATCCTAAAGGTGTTTTAGAGGATGTTTTGGTGCAAGTTAATGTTTGATTTTTCCAGCTGACTTGATATGAAAGATAATGATGCATCTCATTCAATGATTTTGCTAGGAATGCCTTTCATGAAAATATCTAGAATTGTGATTGATGTGCATAATGGTAAGCTCACTATGGAGTTTGATGGTGAAGTTATAAATTTAACAATTATGAAGCCATGAAAAATTATAGTGATGTGTCTCATGTTTTTGCTGTGGATGTTGTTAAGTCTCCTATGAAGAATATTTTTGAATTGAATGATGGTGATTCGTTAAAAAATGTACTAAGTTATGAAAGTTTCATTCTTAGAAATTATGAGGAAAAGTTGAACCAATTTGAGTTTGGTGGTGTTTTAAAAAATGTTATTCATGAGTTGGATGTTGTTTTGAAATGTGTGATTCATGAGTTGAAATCATTAATACTTCTGGTAGAAGTGGTACAAAATGATTATGGTTGATGGGTGTGAAAAGTCTAGCCAAAGACAATAAAGAAAGTCACTTGCGGGAGGCAACCCGACGTTTAGTTTATGTTCTTTTGATATTTTAGTACTTATTTTTGTCTATTTATGTTTTGGTGCAGAAGTAAATTTTTTTATTAAGGCGTGGGCACGGCTAACAGCAGGAGCACTGTTCTGCATATTTTCTAAAATTCTGGACAAAATTTCTGTCTATAAGGCGTGATCATGGCTAAGGAGAATTTCGCTCACTGTATCTTTTGTCTATTGTTCCCCTGTTTTCTTAGTTTCGCTCTGTTTTTCCTTTTATTATATATAGTATTATTTTAATATTTTATTGGCCTACTAAACCCTTCTATTCTACCTCACCTTTCCACCTGTCACATGTTCCCATATTTGAAGCTCTTTCCCCAAAATCTTGCAAGCAGACTCTCGATCCCTCCTCTCACATATCAAATCCATCTCCTAAAATTTGGGATTTCCATTTTTATACACCCCGTCAAAATCCCTTCTAGTTCGACAACCTGCTTCTTCCAATTCTTCTCTCTAATTTTTGAGATCGATTATAATTGTGCCCTCGTCAATTTTTGAAATTGGTGAACCCTCACTTAGGTTTGTCAACATTTGCATATGCACTCTCTAAATAGATGCAAACTCTCAACTCAATCGACTGTTGAAGAAGTCCGAAGCACCAATGACTTCCAACCTCCTCCGTCAAATCGTTACTCCATCACGGAAACGAGCCATGCATCAGCTATTGCTTGTAGATGTTCATTCATTTCAGGGAAGTTTCTTACTTTCTATATTCGTTAATTGTTTTTGAGCATCTAATTTTGAAGCATTGGGGACAATGCTTAGTTCAAGTGTGGGGGAGGGATTATGTTGATACTTTGTGGTGCTTTTGGTGTTTATTTTGATGATTTGTTGAGAATGTTTTGTTTTGCTTTGCTTTGTTCCTGAAATTGCTTGATTTGAAATGTGTTGTCTCTATTTGTTTGAGAACTTGATTCATCTTAAGCTCATCCTAGAAAAATTGATGGTTTTTATGCATGTGATAAAATATTTTTGAATTCTCATTCATTAATTCTTTGCAAGTTGTATTGATAGTTGATAAAATGAAAATACTTGGATCTTCACACAATTGTACCTTATTGTTTTGTGAGCTTTTGAGCCTAAGAGTTATCATCATTTCGAGCTCTAATTCATTTGTTGTGTTGTCAATCATAGTTGATTTTTCTAGAACTTGTATTGTTATACATGTCTACGGTAATCTCCTTTGATGAATTGGATTGGAAAATCATTAAGGACTTTAGGTTGAACCTTCTTTTGTCATCTCTAGCCATTTCTTAAGCCTACCCCAATAAATTTACCCCTAGTGAGTCAACTTTGAGCCTTAAGCCTTTTTCTTCAAATTAACCACATTACAAGCCTTAACCCCCATTCTTTCAAACCAACTTTGAACCCTTTAATCGAAGAGTCATTAATTTTGCTATTAAACAAGTTATCCAAGTAAAGATCCACATGATTTGTTGTAGTAGGCAAGCCACTGTGAATAATGTTCTTTAATAGTTGAAAAAGTTCAAAAATTCCCAAAAAAAGGAAAAATTTTGAAAAAGAAAAAAAATCAGAAATGCAGAAAAATAAAAAAAAAGAGAAAAGAAAAAAAATGATATGGCCTTTGCATGTTTGGAATTATTGTAATTATGTGGAACTTTGAAATCACTTGGTTGAGCATATCGTGAAGGTGAAATGATCTCTTCGACTCTATTTTAGCCCTTATATCTTCTTATTCACTTAGCCACTTTACTCAAACCTCACATTACATACCCTTCTTTGAGTCATTTTGGTTCTTGCATTTTGGTTTATTTATTGGGGAGAGGATGTGATATATTTGCAAGCTTATGGTATAAGTCTTCTATGTTTTGACTTGAGAGATCTACTATATTCATTATGAGCCTAAACACTTGAGCGTATGAGTGAATCCCTTGTGAGGTGTTTAGATCTAATGTAATTTAAGTTTGATTCAATTGTCGATGTTGCTTGCTTAGTTATTGATGGATGAGATTTCTTGTTAAAAGAGTTTCCATTGCATGAGAAAATATTTTGGATGAGCCAAGGAGGATGAGAGTTAGAAAATGAATTTGAAGGCAATGGATTAAATTTAAGCATGCTTGAGGACAAGCAATGTCTAAGTGTGGGGGAAGCCAAAATTTTGGTGGGTGTCGAAACCAACAAATAATAAAACCTACTAAAATTACAACTAGAGATAGTGATAAGTAGGATCGTTTCAACAGAGATTGGTAAACAAGTTTATTCAACAAAAATAGTTAAAACATGGATGGGGGGTTTGAGTTTTGTACTTAAGCTAAAGTTGCAGAAGATTAGAAATAAAGTAAAATGAGGTGATTAAATGAGATAAAATATCTAGCCAAGATAGTCTTCGGAATGGTTCAACATACACGATCACGGATGCAAATATGACTCTTCCACGTTAACACCAAATTGGTTATAGTTGTTGGTACGACCTAACAACCTAATCTTTCCTTAATAGTAGATAATTAGGGTACGACCTCTAATTAATCCCTAGCCAAATAAACAACCCTAGGTACGACCATAGGATTTAATTTACCGACTGCATTCAACCTAGAAAGACCCAATTCTAGCTAACAAATGCACATGTAGGTTCATTTAGACTAGGTTTTATATCCCCTATAACAATAATCGAAAGTGAGATGCAATCAATTACATTACTTGCCACAAGTATTAGAAACTATTAAATAATTACGGATTTAACGTTCTAATTGGCACATATCATTTTCACAAATTGATTAATTGATCAGGTTAAACAACTTGCCAAAAAATATAATCGAGCACAAGGATTATACAAATGATGCAACGTGAAAGAGAATTAAAACCAGTTAGATCTCACATGATTAGTTGAACCATGCATCTAATTATCCAGGTAGACGAACGATTTACCAAACCATAATAATAATTGAGTAAAAACAGAAATGTATCTCCATAAGAGTTCTTACAGAGTTCAACGTGAAAAAATACAGAATAATGATAAAGTGATAATGAAGATGGATAGTTTATGGGAGTTTTATCTCCTAAGAAAACTAATCCTAAATAACCACCTAAAAACTAACTAAAAACTATCCGCGATAATTCAAGACACTAAATACATATTTTAAAATCAGTTCTGGGGATAAGGGATCCCTAAATTATAGGAGAAAATGATATTTGAATGAGAGACTTGAGATTTGGGCGCTCAAGTTGACAATTCCCGTCCAGGTCCTTAGGCGTGCCCACGTCTTATCAGTAAAAACACTACTGTATATTTTCTTCCACTTTCAGGTTTCTGTCAGCAACTAAGGCGTGACCACGCCTTACGAAAATTCTTCTTCTCCTTTTGTAGATTTAGTTCATCATCTTCCAAAAGTAGTTCAATTAGCCCTTTGCATCAATTAAATCCTTTTCATGCCTACAAAATTTAAAACTTGATCAAAATGAGCATTTAAAGATTAATTGACATCCAAACATGGGAAAAATATGACAATAGAATATGACATTTTAGCAATTTATCATTGACTGTATATTTGTAGGGTACGCACTTAACAGCAGTGCTTACAGATTTCGGATTCATAAATCGAAAGTACCTGACATGACTGAAGGCATTATGATAGAATCAAGGAATGCAATATTCTTTGAAAACATATTTCCTAGCAAAGAAAATAAATAAGTGACATCTTCTAAGAGACCACTTATAGATACTACTGCGGTTCAATTTACACAAGAGAGTGTAGAACCAAGACGTAGTAAGAGAGCTAGAGTAGAAAAGGACTTTGGTCAAGACTTCTTCACCTACGTGGTTGAAGATGAGCCTAAATCCATATCTGAAGTTCTTTCTCGTCCAGATGCACCATTCTGGAAAGAAGCTATAGATGGCGAGATTGATTCCATTATGCAAAATCATACATGGGAATTTGTAGATTTACCAAAGGGTTGCAAGACCTTAGGATGCAAATGGATCCTTAAAATAAAATATAAAGCTGATGGGTCAATAAACAAATATAAAGCTCGGTTGGTGACTAAAGGCTTTAGACAAAAGGAAGGGTATGATTTCTTTGATACCTACTCACCAGTGACATGAATTACGTCTAATTTTATTAATTGAGTTATTGATTTCTATGCACATGATGTTAGGATGGCCATTTCGATATTATATGTTAGGGGTGAATTGAATCAATTAGTGAAATAAACATCATGTTAGTGTAAGGAGAGGTAAGCCATTCTTCATGTTAGTGTAAGGAGAGGTAAGCCATTCTTCTAATGCTTAGAATACTTATAAGAGGCATTTGAGTTTATAGCGATTGCTGCATTGCATAATCTAGAGATCCATCAAATGGATGTGAAGTCAGCCTTCTTAAATGGTGAATTCGAAGAAAAAATATACATGGACCAACCAGAAGATTTTATAGCACCTGGAAATGAGAAAAAGATGTGCAAACTCGTGCGATCGTTGTATGGAATTAAACAAGCTCCAAAATAATGGCATGTGAAGTTTGACAACACAATGATGTCAAATGGTTTTCAAATCAACGAGTGTGATAAATGCGTGAATGTGAGAAATACACCAAAGAGATTTGTCATGGTCTGCCTCTATGTAGATGATATGCTTATCATGGGAAGTAGTAATGACATAATCATTGACACTAAACGAATGTTGAATCGGAACTTTGACATGAATGACATGGGTATAGTGGATGTGATACTTGGAATCAAAATTCAACGTACATCTGATGGAATTGCTTTGTCACAATCTCATTACATTGAGAAAGTGTTGAAGAAATTCAATGCATTCGATGATACACCAGCTAAGACACCCATGGATCCAAGTGTACACCTTAGTAAGAATAAAGGTGAATCAGTGGCTCAATCTGAGTATGCAAGGGTTATAGTGAGCATAATGTACATAACCAATTGTACGCATCCTGACATAGCGTGTTCAGTTAACAAACTGAGTAGATACATGAGTAACCCAAGAAATAAGCATTGAAAAGCATTGAGAAAAGTGCTGAGATACCTAAAATACACTGTTGAAATGGGGCTACACTACACAAAATATCCAGCAGTACTCGAAGGGCATAGTGATGCAAACTGGATATCTGACACAAAAGACTCGTTCTCTTCAAGTGGATACGTATTCACTATTGGAGGCGGAGCAGTGTCGTGGAGGTCTACAAAACAGACCTGTATAGCCCGTTCCACAATGGAATCTGAGTTCATAGCTCTAGATAAAGTCGGGGAAGAAACAGGATGACTTCGTAATTTCCTTGAGGACATTCTATGTTGGAACAAACCGATCCCTACGGTGATGGTACATTATGACAGTCAAGCCACAATTGGAAGAGCTCTTAATGATATGTACAATAGAAAGTCTAGACATATCCGTAGGCGACACAACACAATGAGACAATTGATCCTGAGTGGTGTAATGTCAATTGACTATGTGAAGTTAAAAGACAACATAGCGGATCCGCTTACGAAAGCAGTTAATCGAGATCAAATGAATAAATTGCTAGAAGGAATGGGGCTAAAATCCACAAAGTAATGAACCAAAACTGTGAAAACCCAACCATGATGACTGGAGATCCCAAGAACTTGGTTCAAAGGGACAATGAAACTGTAGAAGTTTAAGTTAAAACTTGGTACCTACCATTCCTTAGTAGAGCAATTCTACCAAGTATAGAACTCGTATTGTGGTGAGGTTACGCCTTTTGACGTTTAATAATTCCTAAAAGGCTAAGTAATGGCTGGTTGAGTATAACAGGATAATCAAGATAGGAGATCACCTATGTAAGTGTGAAGTGAGTGGCCGCTTCAAAGAAAAATACTTATGAATCCAAAAGGGGTCCATGGCCGAAACGGACCAAAACGTGAGAACAATGTGAATGCGAGACATTGATGCGTTCGCACTGTTGTCTAAGTATATGCTAAGGAGGAGTAGTTCAAAGACATCATGTCTACTAAGCCACCGATATACTCGATTGTGTTGAACTATGGGAGGTTCAAAGTCTCAAGCTACCTATCCGGATATATTAATGTTTCACGAGGAATGAATTGTGTGTCTGCATTTTATAGGCGCCGAATTCCACTCATGTGGGGGATTGTTGGGGAATTTAATTGGTTAGTAAGGATTAATAAATAAATTAATCACCAATTAAATAATAATTAAAGTGAGTGAAATTAGTCTCCCATGTGGAATTGATAAAATATAGTAAATTGATCAAATATGGTAATTGATCAAGTATGGTAGTGATCACGATCACTACTTAAAATAACAATCCTACCATATAAGAGTGGTCTCTGGAACCTATAAATAGGGTCATTGTGCATGTAGTTTCACCTTTGGAGAAAATCCGCCAATTACTTATATAAACTTAAAATAATATTATTATGTATTAATGGTAGAATTATTAAATATTTAAATTAAGATGTATTAATGGTAGGATTACAAAATATTAATTATTTTAAATTAAATTAAATTAAATATACATCAATTGCGGAATCAATGTGGGAGCGCCACATACACAAATATTTTTGGCCTTAATTAAAATGTATATGCTAAATATGAAAATAAATAATTTAAAATCCAATGAAAATAAATAATTTAAAATTCACACAAAATTTATGATTAAATAAAAAATATTTAAAGTATTAAATTAAATTACTTATATAAACTTAAAATAATATTATTATGTATTAATGGTAGGATTATTAAATATTTAAATTAAGATGTATCAATGGTAGGATTACAAAATATTAATTATTTTAAATTAAATTAAATATAATAAACATTAATTGCAGGATCAACATGGGAGCGCCACATACATAAAATTTTTCAAGGAGCAACGTGGAGTCGCCACCTCACAATTTAAAAAAAAAATATTTTTGACAAGCACTTGTAAATTAATAGTATTAATGATGATAATAATAATAATAATAATTTTACCACAAAATAACAATAATCCTATTAAAGCTTCAGATTATTTGAATAATGAAGTTAAATACAAATCATAATATGGGGAAGACGTTAAGGTAATTAAGTCTGCTCCGATACAACATGCATTCAGATACCTTCAGTATTAAATAAGTATATTCTTTAGTATAATGAACGTGTAACATTTTTTTCTTGAAAAAAATAATAATAATGAAAGTGTATACTTTTTAGAATTAAATGAGTATATCCTTTAATATAATGATGTGTACCATTTCTTTCTTGAAAAAAATAATAATAATGAAAGTGTATACTCTTTAGAATAAAATATTGTACTCTTCACACCTTGTTCACCTAGAGACACAAGACACCAACTCGTATTTAAATTCTTTAGTATAAAGACGAATAATTTTTTTATGTGGTTAAATATTTTATTATTGATATATGAGGTTTTTTTAATCATATTTTTCGCTCTAATACTAGCTACAAAATACCATTCTAATGTTTAAGGATGTTTATTTAAGTTTGTTACTAATCTTATAGGTGATATTTGGTTTGTGGTTATGTGGGGTTTGAAAACTATGAATAGTGTGTTCTATATTTGTTTTGGGTTTTGAGTAATGTAGGTTTTAACTTTATGTCAAATCAATGTATTAATTTATTTAAAAAGTTGCCCCCAGGGCATAGCTCAAGTGGTAGAGGGGAGGATGGAAAGACCTTCCAACTGAACTTGGTTGCTGCAGGGTGGGGGTTCGAATCCTGCCTTTGGCATGAATTTGGCCCCTTGCAAGCACAAGTTAAACAGTGAGCCCTCCCTATAAGCCACTTGAGGCACATCCTGCGATTTACCTTCTCCACCAAACCCCAGGGTGATGAGTGATATTTTCACCTAAATTTTAATGTCTTTTTATTAGTATTTTCGTATTATTTTATCTGTATTTGTATTTTATTTGGTTGTGTTTTGTGTTTTTATAGAGATGTATGTGAATGACCTTAAATGTATGATTTTTAGGTAAAAATGGATTCTAGACACAACAAGGAAGACGTAGGAAAAAGCGAATCTCAGTTCAGAGTTGAAACGAGGGAGAAACGGGCTAAAACGGAAGAAGAAAAAAACAGGACTGCAAGGACACGGGCCGTGTACCGAACACAGCCCTATAAGAAGTGGTCGTGCTCCGTCGCCAGAAGCCCCTACACGGCCACCCCTGTGGCCGTGTACCGGACATGAGCCGTGTGCATGAACACGGGCCGTGTACCGAACACGGCCGTGTAAGAAAAAGCCGTGTACTGACACCCGAAACCCCTACACGGCCACCCCTGTGGCCGTGTACGGCACACGAGCCGTGTAGGTGCTGGACTCAGAAAAATTCCAGAAACTTCTAGAAGCTTCCCAAGGGGTATAAATACCCATTTATTCAACATTTGAGGGAGGATCCGAAATTGAGAGCCTGTTCACACACATCACACACCACTTCCTCTATTTTACACCACCATCTTCATCCATTCACCATCCATTGGATCTACCTTCATCCCACCATCAAAAACTTCATCCAATTGAGGAAAAAAAGCAAGGAAGAGAGGAAGATTGCGAGGGGAAGAAAAATATCACCATTGGAGGCATCCAAGGGAGTTTTCATCCAACTTTTGTATTGAATCCTATTGTTTATCATGTTTTGTAAGGATCTTAATGTCTATGTTAATGTTCTTATGAATATGGTAGACTAATCTCCCTTGTGAGATTAGCAACATGAGAATTATTGGATAATTTTGGAGATTTGTGTATTTTAATTCATATGTTGATTGGGTAAATTGATTTTCTATCATTGATATTTGAGATCTTGAGATTTATGATGGTTTGTGTGTTTAGTTGTTCTAAATATGTGATTAGATTGAGAAATCAATTATATTTTTAGGATAATTGAGTGAATCATTTCATCAAACACTTCAGTGCATTGTAAATTATAAAGAGATTGAAAAATCCTTTAGAATTTAGAACTCCTTGATAGAACATGTGATTGGTTTGATCGAGGGGTTGATTAATTGTGTGAAGGGACTCTCATTTCAAGCTTAGTACCTAGTTGGAATTGTTTGAGTGAGAACCAATCCGTTGAGCTATTCGATATTCATATCCTATCCATCTCGAGAGGGAGTTTAGGTGAACTTAGTGTTGGCCCTTAATTCTATATCCTTGATACATATGAATTTGATACCTAATTCCTAGAATTACCACATCTTGATTGTTGTTAATCTCACTTTTACTTAACTTGGAAATCCATCTTTCATCTATCTATCTTGTTTGTTGATCATTGCTTGCTTGCTTGCTTTGATTGATTTTGTTTACTTATTTCAACAACCTCCTTTGATGATTCGTCTCTATAAAATTACAAGAAACGTGAAATCGCTTAAGCTCTAGCGCTTCCTCCCTGTGGTTCCATAAATTCTTGAATTGGTCAACCCGACTACAAGTTATGGCTAATCAAATGGCGCCGTTGCCGGGGAGGCAACGGTTGCTAGTAGCTTGAAGAATGATCGTTTTGAGTAATCTTACTAGAGACTTTTTTTATTAGTTTACTTGTTTTTGCTTTTGAAAACCTTGTTCTAACTTTTTTTGCTTTGAAGGTGTATGCAAACAAGATCCAAAGGGAAACAAATAGAACCTATTGATTGGGAGATTGAGCATACGTTGAGAAGGAGAAGAAAGGAGAACAAATAAAAAAATAGTGAGTTAATGGAGAATTTCCAAGAAGATAATCATGTGGAGATAGAGCATGATGGGGAAGGAGGACAAAATATGAACATACAAGACAACGCACCTCAAGCCAATGCTAATACTCCTCAACAAGCTCAACAAAATTTTGGAGCTAGAAACAATCAAGCTTTTCTTTAACAAATGGTGCAACAAGTTCTAAGGCAACAAGGCTTTCCACAAGCTTATGCTCCTCCACAACAAGCTTATGTGCCACCACCACCACCTCCGATGCAACATGGAATTCACAATGATCAAAGGGTAATTCGGGATTTTTTTTATGCCGAGGGCAATGCCGCATATGATGGGTCCACCGATCAATGCCAACAACTTTGAATTTAAAGCGGGCTTGATTTCTATGGTGAGAGAGCAATAATTTAGTGGAACCCCGAATGAAGATCATAATGCTCATCTAGCTCAATTTATTGAGATTGCCAACACCGTGAAGATGAATGGGGTGAGTGAGGATTGTATAAGAATGAGGTTGTTTCCGTTCTCGTTGAGGGATCGCGCACGAACATGGCTATCCACCATTACTCTCGGTACGTGCAACACATGGGATGAGCTTGCACAAATATTTTTGAACAAATATTTCCCGCCTTCTAAGATGCTTCAAATGAAGAGCTTGATTACTCAATTCAAGCAAATACCTCAAGAGAGTTTTTATGAAGCGTGGGAAAGGTTTAAGGATATGCTACGCAAGTGTCCACAACATGGCTTCCCAGAGAATTAACAAGTTGGATTTTTCTATCAAGAATTAGTGAATGGTCAAAGAGTACTTGTTGATGCTTCGGCGGGTGGATCAGTACTTGGTGTGACTCCGAAAAGGGCAATAAGGATATTTGATAAGATTGCTATGAATGTTTATCAATGGCCATCGGAGAGGATAAGTGGATGCTAATGTTTATCAATGGCCATCGGAGAGGATAAGTGGATGCTATGATTTTGAGAATTTTGATCAAGGGCAACAATTTAGTATGAAGAGTTTGAATGTTGAGCCAAGTGTGCCACAAATGCCAAGTGTTGAAGCGATAGCGACGAAAATGTTGAGGCAAATGAATTTGAACCAAGGTGTAAATCAAGGAGCTAACATGGTTGAAGGGCTACAAATTGAGCAAGGTGTGCTTCCGCCGAATGTTGTGAATGGAGAACAATGGGCTATGTCGAAGCCAAAATAGAAGATGTGCTCTACATGCAAGGAAGGGGTTATCAAGGGAATTACCAAAATAATTTCCAAGGTAATTTTCCACCAAGGCAAGGAGGCTTTAATAGTCAAGCGAGTGGAAGCTCTTACCCACAACAACAAAGGCAAGGTAACTTCTCCTACTCTAATCCGAGCAATGCGGTTGCTTATCCTCCGGAATATCAACTAGGGGCCTAGGCACCAAACAGTGAAGGGAAGACATCTATAGATGAGCTACTTAAACAATTGATAGTATCAAACAAAGCTTGAGATGAAGCTTTGAAAAAGGCGGAAGAAGCAAATGAAAGGAGGCTCAAAGCTTTGGAGTATAATGTTGGACAAATTACAAGTTCTTTGAGTGCTCAATAAAAAGAAAAGTTTCCAGCCGCACCCGAGGTTAATCCAAAAGCTCAATATTTGTTGGTTGATATGAAAGAGGAACGAAATGTTGAAGAAGGGTTGGTGGAAAGCAAGGTTGCTGAAGAGATGGAAGAAGTAAATAAGAAAGAAGAGAAGGGGCCTAAATGGATATCAAAGTGGAAAAGAGTGCAAGAGGAAAAGAAAGTGGAGGAGAAGGTGAAAGAAGAGGAGTACAAACGTGATTATTGAGGTATTTCGATCACTCCATTCCCTATTCCTTATCCACAAATGTTTGTAAAAGATGATAAGAAAAGGAGTTTGAGGAGCATGTCAAATGTCTCAAGAAAAAGTATGAGGAGAAAAGGAAAGTAGAGCAACCCGAAGCAAGTGGATCAATGCAAAAAGGAGGACCTACAAAAGTTGGTGATTCGGAGAAGTTCATAATCCCTTGTGATTTTGAAGGGAAGGGTGCCCTTGATGCATTGTGTGACTTGGGGGCAAGCGTTAACATGATGTCTCATGCCACGTTCAAAGATCTTGATCTTGGAGAGCTTAAGCCTACAACTATCCGTCTTAAAATTGTAAATGGTGAGGTTGTAAAGTCATTAGGAATTGTTGAAGATGTGGAGGCGAAAGTGAAAGGGCTAGCTTTCCCGGTCGACTTCATGGTGTTAGAAGTGAAGGCGGACCCTCGAGTTCCACTTATTTTGGGAAGACCATTTCTAGCTACCAGAAGAGCAAAAATTGATGTTGGAAGAGAAGAGTTGTCTTTGAGCTCAAAAGGAGAGAGTATCACATTCTTGTGCAATAAGGAAAAAGAAGTCGAGTCTCATTTGAAGCCTCCAAATGATCTTATGGATCATGACTCTATTCTCTTTGATAATTTAAATTTATTCTTCATGATTATGTGAAAATGACAAATTCTAACTTATCTTCTTATGATGTTAATAGGATGAAAGCATCTGAGCTTGATTGTAAGATTGACAAAGGAGAAAGAGGAAGTCCACTAGAATCACTTCTTGATGATGACTTGATGCTTGTAAGCAAGAACGGTGAAGTTGAGCTAGTGGATAAGAAGAAGGCAAAGCAAATGTTCAAAGTGAGGATGCGAGGAGAGAGTGTGTTGAACCATCCTTTGGTCCAATGATCGTAAAATTTCGTCCAGCTTGAAGACGTTAAACTTAGCGCTAAATGGGAGGCAACCCATTCTTTTTATCTTTTGATGCTTGTTTTATTGTTTGGTCTTGTAGGTGGATTATGCTTGTGAGAAAAGGCATAGTGAAGAAAAGAGAAGTGCTTCATGGATTCGAATAGGCATGTCGCATCACTTGTTGCAAACTTAATTCTCGACTCTTGTCTCTAGTTAAGTTTTGGGGGCTATTGTGTGGTGGACATTGCTCAAGTCGTTGGATGCATATGCTTCTCTACGAGAAGATCATTGATGAAAACTACAAGGGTAAGTCCCACCACTTTTGGTAAACTTAAGTCTCAACTTGTTTCGATTTAAGTTTGGGGGGAGTGTATGGTGTGACTCACCACTTGAGTGTGATTCTTGTAAAATTGACCCAATTTTAAAAAAAATTTCATGAGTTTTGGTTTGATTTTGGTCCGTTTGGTGGTGATTGAAGTGCATGATAATCCATATTGTTAATGAAATCGTTGAGCTAATATTTTTGATGAGTTGTTGAGCATGAATGAAGCGTTGTGGAAGCACGAATTGAGCCCGGAGATCAAGTCGAGATTCGTGGTGTATTCAATCCGAAAGCTAGTGCCAACCATTTCCAATACCAAATGCCTATTGAGGGAGTTCACTCTATACTTTACCACTTCTATTAGCTTGAAATATTTTGATGTTGATTTGGATTGATGTGATTAGCATGTTACTTCATTTGTTATGTTTGTGGGAGGTTTACTTTCGTAATTTAGGATTTCCTTTTCAATCAAGATGTGGATGTTTGTGAGTTTATTTGAATATGGATGTTATGAATGTGTGCTTCATTGTTTTATGATGGTTTAGTATTTTTGCATGTTATGTGTTCTTGGTTGTTTCTTGTTTGGTGAGTCTTTTCTTTTGTGTTTTGTGTGTTTTCTTATTCTTGTTTAGGGTTGATTTGGTGGTTTGTTTTGGGATGTTATGAATCATTTTTGAATATGAGTGATGATATGTTGTGGTAGTAAGTGATGGCAAGATATGATTAAGAATCTCTACACTTTCAAATTGTGACATGTTTTAATTAACTTGTTCAATTTTGAGATGAATGTGGTGTAATAAGTTCCTTAAGGTCCAATGCATAAGCTTGTGAGAATTTGAGTCTCAACTGTGCATACATGGTATTTATTTTCATGAGTGGATTGGTTTTGTTTGATAAACTAGAACTTGCTCAAGGACTATAGGAACGAGCCCAATTTGTGGAGATTAGTGACATGATCTAAGGTCATCCTTGTTATTATAGTCATTGTCATATATTTTCCTACCATGAACATCATCCCTAGTCAACCACTTTGAGCCTAAAAGCCTATTTCTTGTGAATTTAGCAAATTACAAGCCTTGATTACCCATTTGAGCCTTATATAATTACCCTTTTGTGTGAGTGATTGAGGAGAGGTGGTTTAGAAAAGTTTGATGAGAATTGTGCAAGAAAATAAAAGAAATGGTAACAAGTAAGAAAAATGATGAAAAGAGCAAAACCAAGAGTGAACATGCAACTTCAAAACAAGAAAAATGAGCAAAGCAACAACAAGATGCTCAAGAAAATAAAAATTCAAAGAATGAAGCATGATTTATAAAGAAGCTCAATTCAAGGAAGTTGATGATTAGTGCTTGTGATTATCAAAGTTGAGAAGGAAAGAAAGATAAGTGAAAGTATGGAAGAAAGTAGCTACCTCTTCGATTGCTTACACATGATTAGTCACTCTTACCTATATCATTCCTACCCTACCAAAAAGCCTATCATTACATCCAAATGAAAAGACTTTTTGATCACAAATGGAAACTTTGGTGGTTTGTGAATGTAGTCCACAAGCAAGCTTATAGCGAGTCGAGCCAATTGATTGATGAGTGTTGTTTTACCACTCTAAAGAGTGTTGAGTGACATTTATAACCTATGTGAGGCTTGGACTAAAAGGGACTATATTACACTATTATTCTCTTGTGATTGAACTTGTTAATATTTTTTGTATGTTATGATTTTAATGTTGTAGGATGCCTTAGCATAGTTTGAAATTCTTATTATTATTGATGTGTTATTACTTATGTTCGTTTAGTCTTTTTCTAGGTGAAAATCACTCCTCTTGGTTTATCATTTTCGTTGTTGGGAGACGAATAACACTTTAAGTTTGGGGGTGTGATGAGTGATATTTTTACCTAGATTTTAATATCTTTTTATTAGTATTTTCGTGTTATTTTATCCGTATTTATATTCTATTTGGTTGTGTTTTGTGTTTTTATGGAGATGTATGTGAATGAGCTTAAATGTATGATTTTCAAGTAAAAATATATTCTAGACACAACAAGAAAGACATAGGAAAAAGCAGATCTCAGTTCGGAGTTGAAACGAGGGAGAAACGGGCCAAAATGGAAGAAGAAAAAAATAGGACTGCAAGGACACGGGCCGTGTACCGAACATGGCCCTGTAAGAAGTGGTCGTGCTCCATCGCCAGAAGCCCCTACACGGCCACCCCTGTGGCCGTGTACCGGACATGAGCCGTGTGCATGAACACGGGCCGTGTACCAAACACGGCCCTGTAAGCGAAAGTCGTGTACTGACATCCAAAATTCCTACACGGCTACTCATGTGGCCGTGTACGGCACACGAGCCGTGTAGGTGCTGGACTCAGAAAAATTCCAGAAACTTCTAGAAGCTTCCCAATGAGTATAAATACCCATTTATTCAACATTTGATGGAGGATCCGAAATTGAGAGCCTGTTCACACACATCACACACCATTTCCTCCATTTTACACTACCATCTTCATCCATTCACCATCCATTGGATCTACCTTCATCCCACCATCAAAAACTTCATCCAATTGAGGAAAAGAAGCAAGGAAGAGAGGAAGATTGCAAGGGGAAGAAAAAGATCATCATTGGAGGCATCCAATGGAGTTTTCATTCAACTTTTGTATTGAATCCTATTGTTTATCATGTTTTGTAAGGATCTTAATGTCTATGTTAATGTTCTTATGAATATGGTAGGCTAATCTCCCTTGTGAGATTAGCAACATGAGAGTTGTTGGATAATTTTGGGGATTTGTGTATTTTAATTCATATGTTGATTGGGTAAATGGATTTTCTATCATTGATGTTTGAGATCTTGAGGTTTATGATGGTTTGTGTGTTTAGTTGTTCTAAATATGTGATTAGATTGAGAAATCAATTATATGTTTAGAATAATTGAGTGAATTATTTAATCAAACACTTCATGTGCATTGTAAATTGTAAAGAGATTGAAAAATCCTTTAGAATTTAGAACCCTTTGATAGAACATGTGATTGGTTTGATCGAGAGGTTGATTAATTGTATGAAGGGACTCTCATTTCAAGCCTAGTACTTAGTTGGAATTGTTTGAGTGAGAACCAATCCGTTGAGCTATTCGATATTCATATCCTATCCATCTCGAGAGGGAGTTTAGGTGAACTTAGTGTTGGCACTTACTTCTATATCCATGATACATATGAATTTGATACCTAATTCCTAAAATTACCACTTCTTGATTGTTGTTAATCTCACTTTTACTTAACTTGGAAATCCATCTTTCATCTATCTATCTTGTTTGTTGATCATTGCTTGCTTGCTTGCTTTGATTGATTTTATTTACTTGTTTCAACAACCTCTTTTGATGATTCGTCTCTATAAAATTACAAGAAACGTGAGATTGCTTAAGTTCTAGCGTCTTCCTCCCTGTGATTCGATAAATTCTTGAATTGGTCAACCCGACTACAAGTTATGGCTAATCAAGGGTAGGGGCGGTGGGGCCCCCTAATGGTGGGGTACACCATTATTTAAAAAGTTAAATGACAGAGGAGAGATAAAAGAGAGAAAGTGTATTAATTGTGGAGAGATAATGTAGTAGGTATATATAGGGGTGGTTTTTAAAATCTGGATATAGGTTTTGAAACCAAAACTTGAGTTTGAAAACCGTAAACGAACATTGCCTTATTGATTGAGTTAACCTTATACTCCTTTTTTCTCCTTTTAGATTTTGAACAAATTTCATTTTGGGTATTCTCTAAAAAGTTTGCATATTTCCAGAAAAGTAAAAAGTCAAAACAATCATCTTTCCTCATACGTTTTATATATATAAAAAAAAACCAATACTATCTAATACATCTAACATTCTTTAATCTCTATCATTTATTTATTATAAAAAAATATCATAATACCCCTAAAAGTTATTACTTTTCTTAATATTCATGCCGAGAAAGGTGCAATCTTTTAAGAGACTGAAAAAGTAATTAATATTCTTAATTATATATATATATATATATATATATATATATATATATATATATATATATATATATATATAATTTTTTTATTTTTTATTTTTAAGAAAAAGTGATTATTATGAAAGCACAATATTATCAGAGTGAAAATATTGTATACAATATCGATCTCTAATAAGATACTAAATAATACTCCCTCCGCCCACAATAAACTTCACATTTTTCGTTTTTCTCCGTCCCACAATACTTTGCACCACCCAAAAAAGAAAACATCAAATCAATTTCTAACCTTAAAAGTACATCTTAATTATAAGTTTATCACTCCCACCTAACGCACATAACATACTTTATAATTTATTTATTACCTAAAAATACCACAATATCCTCCAAAAATCAATAAAGTTGATCAAAAAGCAACTTTTCTTAAACTCTGTGTCTACAGTAACGGTGCAAGCTTCTCTAGCACGGAGGGAGTAAAACAATTTAAAAAAATAGAGCCTCTTGATCCAAAAATATTCATTTAAATATATGTGATAAAAATTAAATAAATGGATGAGAATAATTTTTAATTTTAGTTATTTTTGCCCCTTAAAATTTTCTTGCGAAGCTTGTTCTACTAAAAACGTGAATTATTTGAACACTGATAAATATCAAAGCTCCTTCATATATATGATTATTATATGTACATGGGTATAAAGGTAAATAGCACAAATTTTCTAAAGACTATTGGAATACCTATCCTAATCCACCCCACCAAGTGAGCTACAAACCACACAAACTAAATTGTAGATCAAATTAAATCATCATAGGTTCCTAAAACATCTAGTTGAGAAGGGTGACAACATGATTCCGATGAGAAAAATTGTTCTTCCATTTGGAAGGTGAACACATTGTCCATGTGCCCCATGTAAGAGTCCAACGTCGTATGCGTGGTCGCGGTCGTGGTCGTGGCCATAGACGTAGTTGTATCGTCCGATGAAATCGATGATGGAACAACTTGATGTTGGTTCGCATTCTTTATTAGTAACAATTCATCGTCGTCGTGGAATTCACTTGCCCATGCTCCATTGACCTCCATGTATTGTGCTATGTCCGAATTCTTACCCGTGAGTTGTTGCACTAGGGTTCGGAACCGGGCCGTGCTAGTCCTAACCTTCATGGGGGTAGAAATGTAAACTACTTTGAGGGCATCGTCGTCCTTCCGCTTCGCCTTGTGGCCGCTCTTCGTCGTCCGTTTCGAAACCCTTTGATGAAACATGTCCATCTTTTTGCAACTTGTGCAAGGTGTAGTGTGGCTTACTTGTGTTTTTTGTGAAGATTTAGGACAAGTGGGGGGTGCATATATATAGGTATGTTGTAATATATGATGATTGGATTGTTTGTTGGAAAAAAAAAGGTTGTTTCTTGGAAGGAGATTCAAAGGTTTTGAAAGTGAGGTGTTTTTTGTGACAAGGGAATATGAAGGTTGGAAGAAATATGAAAATTAGAAAATCTACAAAAGTGATTGTGCAGCACGCAAGCTCATAGCTTCTTCTTTTTCTTGTTTTCTTTTTTTAATTCTTCAATAATTGTTATTAAAAGGTACATAAAATAAGATGTAATCTCAAATATTTACCGCCACAAATTTGTATTAGTTAATTAATTAATTTGTGATGTGAATGGGGCCAAAAATTGACTTGTGTGGTCAAATGACAATTTAGAGGGAAGTAGATAATATAATCACGTGCGCAGCCTTAAGTGACTAGGAAAACCTACTTTGTGTCACGGGGTTGGGTGGGTGGTGTGGGGTGCTCATTTTCTTTCTTTTTTTTTTCCTTTTTTTTTTTTTTTAATTCGGTTAAGTTGGATAACTTATGGTCGACGTAGGTGAATTGACAGGCCATGCAGTTCACTATTTTGGGTACGAGTGATATTAGATTTCAATCTATTTAAAAAAATAAAATGACGATATATAAATAAATTAAAATTAAACGCAAATGGAGTATAAAGTTTTTCTCTTAAACAATTAAAATAAAATACTAGTAATTACACACTATTAATTCAATTTAATTTTTATAAACTACAATATATCCTTTAATTTAATATTTATTTTAAGGTTTAAAATAATTAAAAATATATTATTATCTTTTTATTTCAAAATAAAGAGGATTGCCATTTTATTAAAGATATTATAATTTTTCAATAAATGTGTTTTATTTTTTTTTATATTACAAATTGTTCATAAAATAATTTAATTCAACACTATCACTTTTTATTAGTCCTTTACGAGACGATTTGTGAAACATGTAAAAATATCATTATAATATAATTAAAATATGTTTAGGAGTAGTTAAACTATATTTTTCAGAAGTGTAATGAAGAATCATTAAAGTATAATTTTAGAATGCTATAACATAATTTATTGCTAACATATTTTATCAACAATAAGCATATTTTATTATCTAGTACTCCATTCGTCCCATTTCAAGAGAATATTTTTTCCATTTTGGTCGTCTCATCTAAGGGTCCCCTTTCCTTTTTTATACATGGGACTCATACACCTCCTCTAATACAATTAAAATATGAGGTTCACACTCTCACTAATACAACTACACACTTTCTTAATTATTTCTTAATTTACGTGGAAAAAAGCAAAAGTTCCTCTTTTGACTGGATGTAGAGAGTATATAATAGTATACTTTATAATATATCAATGCATCTCACAAGAGAGTGTCCCTCTATCTCTATTAAATGTTATCGATTATTATCTATCTCTCGAAAGTCTTTCCGTGAGACGATCCCACAAAAATATTTGTAATATTTTGAGGGAGTATCCCTTCACATGCAACATTTATAGTTTCCAATTAATTACAATTATACTCTTAAAAATTCAATTCTAATTACTAAACCCTATAAGAAAAAAATATGTCATCAAGTGAGGGTGAAGGACAATATTGCATCTGGAATATTCATTCATTCACTTTAATAATGTACAGAAGTTTCTGTTTAGCTTTTAAATAAAGATAGTATAGACAGAAGAAAGTCTCCAATTTATTCAAATATAGTTAGGTGAGACACACAGAGCCTTCTTTTGTCCTCTCAACCTTATCTTCTAGATTTTACTTTTAACATAGCTAACTCAAACATCGTTTCTCAATAATCAATGTCCCAATTATTGTTTTATTTTTTTAATAAAATTTAACACTCCATCTGTTTTGGAAAAGTTTTCATACTTCCTATATTAATCCGTCTCATATAATTTCACAAGAGAATACCCCCAATAAATAACTATTAATGGATTATTAAACATTAAACCTAACCCAAATCAAACATCACCGATGTGACAAAAGAGATCTCCTCGATGGTTCTGAACTGGTAATGAACAGTGTTCTCTACTATCCCCATAATTGATTGTGGAAAAACCCGACTTTTAAAAGACCAATTTAAAAAGAAATTCACATAAAACAGTTGGTCTTAAAAAGAAATTCACATGAAACAGTTTCTGTGGAGCTGCATCAACTCTTATGCATGGACAAACGATTATGCTTCAATAAATTAGTTAATAAGTATTTCTTTTATATCTTAATTTCCAAAGGGTAATACTTCGGAATCCAGTTCAGCATGTAACCGATTCCATGCAATATCTTCTCTATCATATATTATCAATACTTCAAAACATATGCAAATTTTAAAAAAATGAAATCTATAGATCTGAGTGACAATCACCATAAAATTAAGCATATTGCAGCACAATTCAAGATGGATGATCTGGTCTGAGAACAAATGAAACCAGTTTGATGTTTTATTCGGTTGTAACAAATATCCAACACCTCTCAAGTTAGAAAAAAGGCAATCGGAAAAGCACACGGTACCTTGGTGGTTTTGCAAAAGACTTATTTTCCACAGGTGGATTACCAAGAAAAGAGGTTCAGAAGTAGTTGCCTTTGTAGAAATTTTTGAGGAACTCAGATGATCCCTGATCCTTGTTTCCGAGGTCTTGGGCAACACTTTGAGGACCTAAAACATATTGGCCAACAATGTGGTGTCGCTGTTTTGAGTGCTCCACAATGTTGCACAGTTCTTCTGTTCCCTTGACGAGGAGCATATCAATCACCTGTGCATCATTCAGCAAGAATAATGTGAAAACAATGAGAGTTTATTAAACGTTCACTCAGGTCATTCCCAACAGTGTATGATCATTAAAGGGATCTTTGTTTTGGCTTTCCAGAAAAAGGATTTGGGATTTCAGAATCATAAGACAGATTGGTTTTCAAAAACACAAAGCATCCATCCTTACAAAATACAAATGCCTAAAATTTTATTATTACTTACTCGCTCACCATCTCACAAGCACACGCAAAACAACAATATAATAATATCTTGACATAAAACTAATTCTCCCATCTAAAAATAAAAGCACACTGTCACAATTCACAGGAATCAAATCCCCCAGAATTTTTTAAAATTAGATGTAAAAAGATCCTAAACATCAAAACAATCATTGCCCAAGAGTTCGTGTATTTTAACACCTCTGCCAAAACTAAAACTTGCAAATGATTACTAGTTAAATGGGTATTTACAAGTTGGTATCTAGCCTCTTCTATTATTGGAGTTCATGAGTTCAAAACCTTGCACGCCGTAACTTCCCAATTTGTAAAAGTTTTCGAACTAAGGTAAAAAGGTATTTATGAGTCACTAAAATATTAATCGAAGAATTGGACAAAAGCAGGAATGTGTTCTCTATGAAGGTTGAGGTTAAAACCAGACACTGCACCAACCACTTGAGCAAGTCAAGAAATTTGACAGTTGAACAAAAGTTTTTCCAGGAGCCACACAAAATCATGACTGCAAACTTATTATAGAGAAGTAATATGCAGACAGAATCCATGGGCAGCTATGTCCCAGCAAAGATTTAGGAAATAAACCAACAGAAATCACAAAACAAGTTTTTGCTACATAATGAGATCCTCATGATAGAATGTAATGTGGTGCTGGGAACATAATGTAAATCATTCAGCTTCTTTGTGGGCTCCTTCCTATCTTTGGATGATGATACATAAGTTCAGTATCCACCATAGAACCACACTCAGTGCTGACCATTGCTTTCATTTTAAGATTGAAATTGTTCAAATGTGACTAGAATGATATGAAATCTAAAATATGCTTGCCTAAAGGCTAAAGTATCATCTTACTGCCTCCACTAACAGGCATCCTTCTCTATCACGCAAATCCAACTGCATTACCTTAT
Organism: Pogostemon cablin; assembly: GCA_023678885.1. NCBI lineage: Eukaryota > Viridiplantae > Streptophyta > Magnoliopsida > Lamiales > Lamiaceae > Pogostemon > Pogostemon cablin. The sequence goes on from CM042999.1 coordinate 1,771,648, forward strand.
AGTCACTAATATTAATGTGATGCAAATTCAATCACATTCTGAGCTACACACTACAAACTACAAAGCCATGAGTAAAGCAAAACATATGAGGATGTTCCCAATTCAGTTGAATATTTTAGTTAAAAAACAAAACCCAAAAATCACAGAGACCTCTAATTTCCTCAATTTTTTACAAAGACCCGTAAAAAATAATACTGGGAGATAAACAGATTAAATGGGGGAAAAACACCATCTTTAAAGATGATTGATGCAGGCAAGTCTTTATTCTTTCCAGTGATTCACACAATGCTAGGAAAATTTCGGTCTTGGATCAGCGTATATCGCCCACCCTTCTGGTGTCTTTTAAAAAAAAAAAAAAACCCTAGTAGTTCAATGCTAATCACTAATCATAGATAACCTAATAAAATTTAGGCTTGATGGGAGATGATGCATCAAATTTGAGTGAATGCATATCTAACTCCAGACTGCGATTATGTTATGCAACTTTACAAGAGATTTTAATTCGAGTCTAATATTCTCAAAGTATGCATCGTCAATCAATCCACGGGGAAAAAGATTGAATGAAAAACTGGAGCAGACCTTAGGATCAGTGAGGTGAGCGTTCTTCCGGATTTCGGAGGAGACGGTGGAACGAAGCTGGGAGGGGGTTACGACGTCGTCGAGATTGTAAACTTCCATAATTCTAGGGATGGATCTGCAGGCAATCTTAAAAAACTCGAACACGCGCCGCCTCGCCTCGTCCAAGCTCGCCGAATTGGGCGGTACCGTCACGTACTTCACCAATGACGCCATATTCCGGTGAGTATTCGATCGGAAAGCTGCGTTAATGGAATATTAGCGGAGATGCACTGCTTGCGACTGCTCTAAACGACGTAGCAGCAGGGTTGAGTTTTTTCTGGGTATTTTACATTTGTGCCATCCAACAGTATCAAAATTACACATTATTAAGCACGATATAATTCCGAAATAGCAATTTGCGCCCATATAATTTGCCATTAATTAGGGTGTAAATAAATTGACTTAACCGAATAAAGAGTTGTTCAAACTTGTTTTAAATATTATCGAATTTTAAAATATAGTACTTCCTCCGTCTCGAGTATTTTTACTCGTTTGTACGGGCACGGAGATTAAGATTTTTATTTTTTTAATATATAATGTAGGAAAAAGTAGGGATAAATTAGTAATTTAAAAAGAAAAAATAAATAAAGTTATTGGGAATGATGAATAAAGTGTAAAAAAGTAATTAAAGTTGTTGGGATTGTAAAAAGTATGTAATAAAATACTCCATGTACGTGGGACTAGGGTTGAGGAAAAATACCGAAATTTCGGTATACCGCACTTACCATATAAAAAAATACCGAATTTATCAAAATTTTAGGTATACCGATACTTTTGGCAAGGTATGATACCGTATTGAATATTTTGGTACGATAAAAGTATGCAAATTTGAAAACCGCGGTTTTTTGGTATATATCGAAATACCGAATATTATATAGGGAAAATCACTAATATATACACACTTTTAACCTAAATTACTATTAGATTTAAGGAATTTAAATAATTACTCTCACATACAAAATATTAAAGTAAAATATCAAATATAACCTTATAATTCCATACACTTTTAAACCACCAATCCTACCCCTCATCCACCCACCCGCCGTTGACCAGGCGTTGACCAGTGTTGACCGGCGTTGTCCGTCGGCCGGACAGCCGTTGACCGCCGCCGCCTGCTGCCAGAATTTAAAATGTGCAAACAAAATGTGCAAAAACAAAATTGTGCAAAACCAAATTGTGCAAATACATAGGGATATTTATGGTATCACAATCATAATTGTGTAGTTATGAGTAATAGTACTTTGAGTCATGTAGTTTACAACAATTATGCATTATTTTATGTACTTCCTAGTAAGTGACCCTATTATATATATATATATATATCATTCATAATTCTTATTTATATATAATGATTTTAAATTACTTTATTTAAATATATACTATATACTACATGTATAAAACTTTTAAAAAAAACTCTAATGTTTTAAGAATATTGACCAAATTATTAATTTTAGGGTAATTTTAGAGCACATTCGGTTCACGAATACATATAAATTTTATAGTTATAAATTTAGTATATAATTGTATTTAGCCTATTTAAAATTTTAATGTAAGAGTAATTATTATTTATTAACCAAGAACTTAAGTGGTTTAGGTTTTATATAGGTTCTCAGGTACATCCATGCACTTTGATTGGACTTTTAAATTAATATATTTTATCAATGTTATTAAATTTGAATTGTATTTGTTTCTCGTATTGTTTGTAATGTTGTATTATGTACATTTTTGTTCTAATCAATTTTACTGTAGTATATGGTGAATTATTAGAATTTTATTGTTGTTTTTTACATGTAAAACGACATATCGAACACCAAATACAAAAGGTTTTTATCGAAATAATCAATATGATAATGTTTACCTAAATATCGATAAACAAAAGGTATACCATTTTTCTATACCGAAATTTCGGTATATCGAAACTTTGGATATGGTAAAGGTATGAATTTTATAATACCGATATTTTAGGTATGGTATACGGTATAACTCAAAATCTTCGGTATACCATACCGTCCACCTCTACGAGGACATCCCAAAATGGAAAGTGGATAAAAATACCTGGACGGAGGGAGTATTATGTTTGAACTTGTTTATAAGTAATCGTCGAGCCCGAAAAAACGAGTTGAGCTCAAATAATTTGATAATATTACATATACTTTATTTATTTTCATAAATTGATATTGAAATCGAGTTTGAGTCGAATTTTTAATTTAAGATAGACATCTTTATTAAACTGAGCTCAAATAAACTTTTATCTAACTATCTCAAATATACTCCTTCCTAGTCAATAACTTTGGTTTGATTTTCGTTCTATTAACATACCAATTTAAATTGGCTTGATTTGGTTGTTCTGATAGTAAAATAAATAAATAATTAATGTAATTCATTCATTTTATATTAAATTTAATATTTTTTTTTTCCTCTTTTACATAAAATTTCACCATTCAAAAAAAATAATATCATAAAAACATCAAGAAAAATAATCGACAGTCCAAGAGCAATACTTCAGACTTTAGAGAGACTCAAGTCAGCGTACTACTGGCACTTGCAGTAGGGCGTAGAACATATTCCGATGGCTTCTGTAGGCGGCGGCAACAGCGGAGGTGCGGCGGTGGAATGGCACCAGCGACCGCCAAACCCTAAAAACCCAATCGTATTCTTCGACGTTACCATCGGCAACATTCCTGCTGGCCGTATCAAAATGGAGCTGTTTGCTGATATTACCCCCAAAACCGCTGAGAATTTCCGGTAAGTCTGGAGTCAATGTCTCTGAGCATCTCAATTTACGTCTTATTAAATCTGACCTAGTTTTTATATTTTTAAGTCCTTGAGATGATTTTGATTTTTATTAAACTTTCGAACGCCTAGATTTTTTTTTTTGTTAGAATATGCTTTTAGATGTTGGTTTTTAGAATATAACATCTTAAATTAAGACTGATTAACCAGGATTAAAACAGGAAGAAGAAAAAAAAAAGTTGATGAAATCCTGTTATAGTTAACAAGTAACACTATTTGACGTGTTAAAAGTTTCAATCATCTGTTTAAAAAATTATATCCTAACTTTTTTCTTGAAGGAATTCATTTTAAGTAAAATTCATGTATAGCAAATAATCAAGCTAGAAGGAAATTTTGTTTAATTTGGCAGTTTATTTGAATGCAATTTCATAAAATCGTACAAACACTTTATCTCTTTGTTGATACAAGGTGCTTTCACAAAATTGCTCAAGAGTTCTTTTCTTGTTTTAAATTTATTTGCTTTCAATTATCGTTTTTTTTTTTTTTAATTCTTATTATAGGTAGTAAACTTTCCATTAGTACTGTATATTTTCTTGTTACTATAATTAGTGTGGTCTAATTTGATTCTTCTGTTCTTATTATTTTTAGGCAATTCTGCACAGGCGAGTACAGGTTTGTAACTCCTTTTTTTTTTTCTACTTTGTACTCTGACGCATTTGATTATATGTCATTGCTCGTTCGAATTGTGATGATCAGGACACATATTATATGAAGTGGATGCGCAAAATGTGATATCTATGTTGTGTTGATAAGCTTAGTAATGAATTTAATACACAGGTATAATTGCAAAGCAATTTAATACACAGGTATAATTGCAAAGCAATGTAAAATGCAAATAATCCTTTTGAGCTCCTTTTGTGTAAAAATAGGCATTCTTACCAAGATCAAAGAAGATCGAAATTGTAGACTTTTTTGCTATAACGTTCTTTCTCTGGAAACACTTTGCTCTAGTATTGAATGGTGCTTTCTCAATCTTGTTGCTCTTGTATTCGGATGTTTGGATGTGTATTGAGCACAATAATTGCGTTTTATGCATAATAATTTTATTCTTGATGGGAACAACCTGCTGTTGTTACTATATCTTGTCTTCTTTTTGTATGGTTAGTTTCTGGGATTTAAGCGTCGCGTATATCGTTTGTAATTAAAATTTACTATGCTCCTGTGTCTTTGATGTTTTGTTTTGCAGGAAAGCTGGATTACCTGTTGGTTTCAAGGGTTGCCAATTCCACAGAGTAATTAAGGATTTCATGATCCAGGCTGGTGATTTTTTAAAGGTCTATATACCTACCTCTCTTATTTTTGTCATTTCATTGAATTTCTTGCTCTACATTATTAACTGTTGAAAAATAATTTTTCTTGGGGAATCAAGTCCCATGATCATAAACTATGTGCTATCCTGGCAATCTACATTTCTGGAGAATGCCCTTTCCAGATTCTACCTGTAACCTGTTAAGAAATCAAAGTTAAAATATTCAATTTTTACTGTTAGGTGCCAATCAATAAGTTGAAGCACTTCAAAGACCCAATTATGTTTTGATTATCAAGTTTATGCACTTTTGTCATTACATTCTGTTCTTACTAGTTGAAGATGTTATGCAAGTCCAAAAATCTTGGTATGTGGCATTGTTAAATCTTTAATAGGCACTTTGTGGCTTGACTGTATTGATTGCACAGCAGTCAACATATTTTAGCTGATGTCTACTTGCTTGGCAGGGTGATGGCAGTGGCTGTGTATCCATATATGGAAGTAAGTTTGATGATGAAAATTTTATTGCAAAACACACTGGACCTGGCCTTCTGTCAATGGTATGTTATCCTATCTTTAATCTTTACTATGTAAGACTTGTGAGTTAAATGTGTGTGATCCTTTTAAATCCATCTCGCTAAAAGAAATTGAACTTTACAAGTGTTTTCCAAGATGCATGACTTCAGTAGATGACTGCTCATGATATATGACATTCGTCCTCAGTTCTTCCAAAAGGCATGACCCTATTTAATTTCCATGTCGTTAACATTGGTTGAGAACTTGGTTATTACTAGTAATCTCTAGATCTAGCTATGCTAGCTCCTGTGTTGAATAGCTTCTTATTGTTACAATGAGAAAATATTTTATTACCTTATTATGAAGGCATGGCTTACTCCGTTCTTTTATCTTTTATCTTTGGCAGGCAAACAGTGGCCCAAATTCTAACGGTTGTCAGGTAACACGAACAAATTTGTTCCCCCATTGTCATATAATATTTTTTGTTTATTTTTTTTTCTCATATTAGTAATGTATAATGAAGTTCAAGTAACAAAAAACATTGTGCTCCCAGAATCACCCTTTACTATTTCACTGCCACTTGAACTAACTAAGTATCTAGCTTAGTTGAGAAGCTTCCCATTTACTTCATTGAATTTTGAGTTCAAGAGCTATGAGCACTATCAATTTCAATTCTCAGATGCTTTATAATGAAATATACTTGATCTAATTTAAATTTTGTTAAGAAACTCGATTTGTCTCTGCTTTGAAGTTGCATGCATGACGAATGACGATCTTGTGCATATCGACCAACATTTTGTTAAGAGTATGCAAGGACCAATATATCCTTCTTACATTGCATATCACGTCCAGTATCCAAGCCTTGCAATTTGAACTGTCACTTCTAACTCTGCAAAATTTTCCATGTGGCAGTTCTTCCTCACGTGTGCTAAGTGCGATTGGCTCGACAACAAACACGTAGTCTTTGGGGTAAATTTATTTCATTCACTCAATTTCAAGACCATCTAGCTAAATGCCCGTTTTTGTATCTGAGTGATCTAACAGTGCAATTTTGGATGCAGAGGGTTATTGGAGATGGACTGTTGGTTGTGAGGAAGATTGAGAATGTAGCAACTGGCCCAAACAACCGACCTAAACTTGCTTGTGTTATTGCTGAGTGTGGGGAAATGTAGGGTTAATGTTGTCAACATGGTGGTAAATTTTGAGGTCATTCTTGGATGTTCATACTTACTGATGACCAAATCTCATGCTATGAACACCTCCCATTAGATTATAAATTGTCAAATCATGCCAACTGAATTGGCAGTTGTAGGATGGGGGATTAGAATATTGTCTTTGTCATGGATTTGGTCCCTCGCAAACGCAGTTAAACAGTGAGCCTTCTTTCTTAGCCACGTGAGACACATGTTATGATTTATCTTCATCAATCTCAGGATAGGGATGGTGGGGCTCCTATTAGTTGGATACACGTCAAATTATAACTTTTAATTTTTCACTTCAATTGTGTTGTTTTTGTTCTACCTCAATGGACTTTTTATATAAAAAATTGTGGTAACTTTTCAAAATTAACTAAACATGGTATAACACACTTAAATAACTTTTTTTATTATGAAATGAGTATTATTTTAATTGCGAGCATCCCATTAACAAAGAAATGCTATTATTCAAATGCATTGTACTTGCATTCTAGAATCACATTATAACAAGTATTAATATCAATAGAAACCATATGATACATTTTAGAGTCACAATATAACAAAGCAGGTTCTAGAATCACAATTTAACGAGTATGGAAGTCTCCATATTTGGTGATCCCCATTGATTCAAGGCCCGTATGAGAATAATGAATTTTAAATTTTTTGTGTTATACTCCATTTTACAATTGTTCACTCTTTTTAGCAATGAAATTTGAATTCTACTATTTTAATTTTATTTCATTAATTGGTTAAAGAGTTGCATAAGAATTCACGTTAAATTTATTACTACTCCATCCGTCCTGGGTATTTTTACCCGTTTGTACGGGCACGGAGATTAAGACGTTTTATTTTTTTAATATATAATGTAAGAGAAAGTAGGAATAAATTAGTAATTTAAAAAGAAAAAATGAATAAAGTTGTTGGGAATGATGAATAAAGTGTAAAAAAGTAGTTAAAGTTGTTGGGATTGTAAAAAGTAAGTAATAAAATATTATGTATTTTTGCCAAAAATGGAATGGGTAAAAATACGTGGGACACCCCAAAATGGAAAGTGCGTAAAAATACGTGGGACGGAGGGAGTATTATTTTGGAGTATTATATAAATTATTCACTCTTTTTAATAATGAAATTAGAATTTTAAAATTTTAATTCAATAGACCTGCTACTCTATTCTTCCTTAGAGTCAGAATAGAGCATGTCGGAGCTCTTTAGTAAGCTCTTTATTTCCAATTATTGACCCCAAACTTAAGCTTCAAAATGACGTATATGACTACTGAAACTTATGGTAGTTCTTGGTACTCCAGATCTAATAAAAGAAGGATCCGACCCCAAGTCGCTAACAGTGTCCCCAAATGCTGGGGGCTGAACTACCGAGAAAGCAGCTGGCAGAATTGGACAAGCGATCCAATGAATGTGATTTTCTCACTTACACTTCGTAATTTTTTTTTTCATTAAAAAAGGAATTTTAACTTTTAATTTCTACTATAAATTGTTTATGAATAATTTAATGTTGTTTTGATAGATGAATTAAAATAAATGAGGTGCTTAAGAGTACAACATTTTATTCTAAAGGGTATACACTTTAATTAATAAGGGTACAACATTTTGTATTAAAGGGTATACACTCTCATTAATTTTTTTTTTCAGAAAATAAAGGTACACGTTTTTATACTAAAAATTATACTCCTATTTAATACTAAAGGGTATCTTGGCACCAGAGAGGGCACACAAATTTTAGTCATAAATAAATAAAATAAAATGTTAAAAGAGAAAAATAGCCCATATTAATTGAATTCTATCAAGAAATCTTTTCCATATCATGAAAAATAGAATTATAGTGCGTAAGGGTACAACATTTTGTTCTAAAGGGTAAACACTTTAATTAATATGAGTACAACATTTTGTATTAAAGGATATACATTCTCATTAATTTTTTTTTTAGGAAATAAAGGTACACGTCCTTATACTAAAAATTATACTCCTATTTAATACTAAAGGGTATCTTGGCACCCGATAGAGCACACAAATTTTAGTCATAAATAAATAAAATAAAATATTAAAAGAGTAAAATAGCCAATATTAATTAAATTCTATTAAGAAATCTTTTCCATATCATGAGAAATAGAAGTTTTATCCATAAATAAATAAAATATTAAAAAGAGTAAAATAGCGAATATTAATAGAATTCTATTAAGAAATTTTTCCATGAGAAATAGAATTCTAGTAAGAAATCTTTAGTTTTAGCCATAAATAAATAAAATATTAAAAGAGTTAAATAGCGAATATTAATAGAATTTTAGTAAGAAATCTTTTTCATATTATGAGAAATAGGATTCTAGTACCATAGGATGAGACGATTCTATTTCTCATGTAGTCTAGTATTCTTTTAATATTTATAATTTTGATAGACGAAATGAAATAAAATAAAATTAGATTTAAAAAGGGTAAAAAAAAAAAAAATTTCCATTTCATAAATTGATTGATAACCCTACCGGCAACCGCTGTTATACGTGCCTTTCTAACCGTGAATCATCATTTCCTTTATCATTTCTCATTTCTCATTTATCAATCATTTCTTATTTATGAATAGCGCGACGACGTGCTTCCCTGACCGCGACGTGCTTCACTGATCGTGAATCATTGTTTTAGGTTTGGCAGAGAGTTAATTTTTCTTATTGTTCATTGCATTTGTCAATTAGTTTCGAAGTGCCTTTACTGTTTTCATCGCAATTTTCAATTACTATGTTAGTTAGGTTATTATTTGATGAATTGCAAGCTAGAAATTTAACTAGCTAATGGCTATGGCTATCATTGATAATCTATTTCATTATGTTCAATTTCTCAAATGCTAAGTGAAGGTGAAATGCTTTTTTTTGGGTTTACGTTTTTGTTTATTTCCCATGAGTCCACAAATCGCAGAAGCTGTGTTAATTGAATGGATAGTCGTATGAGGTAGAAGATAGAGGTTTAATTTATGAATTGTCTATTTATTAGTTTAATTAGAATGTTGGTATTTTATAGGAGAAAGGTGATAGTGAATAGATGGTGTGGGCGGTGGATGTATATCATGAATTTTCTAGAACATATCACCGTCTGCCCATTTCTAGAGTATTCTTGCACTATCTAATTTTACAACATTTCATACTTATCTTTTGCTTCTAGAATAATCTAGGATGTGCATCAAATTCTATCACTCCCCTTATGCACATTCAGATAATTCTGAGCTCTTTTTGTTTTAAATGGTGCATGAGTCGTCTTTGAATATTTAACCAACGTTGAGTAGATTAGTGTGGACTTTTGGTACTAATAGCACATCGTGGATGTACCGTGTACCTTTTCTTGTGTTGACGGCTTTTGTGCCTTTTCCTCTTGTGTTGACGGCAATTGTTAAGATTTTGATTTGATTAACTTATTTTGGATCTAGTAATGTATTTCAGACTTTTTTTAATGATTATACAGTATAAACACTTCATATTTCTCATTAAAAAACATTGATTATTTTGTTCATGTTCTGACCCCAACTTAGTATCGCTGAAATGAAATGAAGCACCACCAATTGTTTTCTTACCCTCTTGTCGATGCCGGATGTATTCTTTTAAGAAGTTAAAAGGAAAGTGCAGAGTTTATCTGAACTTTCCAAGTTAATTGGATGGTCGTAGATACTGATAGTCTAAGATGGATAGCAATTTAAAGATTTATGTTATGCTGTATTGTACTCTTCATTTGATTGAAATGGTTGTGGTGGTATCAAAAAGTAGTGCATTCATGAAACTTTGCTGAAGGGCTGAACTAATGTGTTGTTTGACTAAGCTTGTATAGATAAAGATATATAGGATGTTTTGTGGGATAGAACATCGTGAGATCTTATTAGTTTTGCTTCTTAATCTGTTTGGCAAATTAAACTTCAGTCCTTCATCAGGACCAAAAGACTGCTTTTGAAATATAATCTATGACCCAACTCAATGAATAAATATCAAGAAACCACATTGTTTATCTTTTATTTTTTAATTGATTTTTGAATTTCCATTTTGTCATGAAATGTAGAAATTGAAACAAAGAAAGTCTAGAAAGAAGAGATAAAAATGCCGTTGGGGCTGATATTGGGAATAGGGAGGGTATTCAGAAGAAAGCGGGCTTCGTCGCTTGATATCCTGACATCAAAGAGAGCTGGGAAAGGTTATTACAAGGGGAAAAATTGCAAGCCAACTGGTTTCCATACTCGCAAAGGTTTGCACCTGGTATTCTCGGTTAGGCAATTCTAAAGGTTCATCAAGATGAAGTTTATTAACAACAGCATACCTTTGTATTTGTCTGCAGGTGGTTATGTAGTTCAGCCTGAAAAGTTGCCAAAGTATGTAGTACCTGATTTAACTGGCTTCAAGGTATGCATGTTCACTCTGTTGCAAATATCATCATTAGTAATTGCATAATACGATAAGTTAAGCAAGTAACCTAGCTAGGATACTAATTTTTTTTGGAAGTTGCTGTGTTATTTTAACCATATGTCTGTTTCATTTGTTATTTTATCTTGGATGGTATCTTTTCCAGTATGTTTTCTTATTTTCGACTAGTAATTCCTCTTTGTAGCAGAGAGGATAAGGATGTTTATTATTGCCTTTAAACACCCCAACTCCTCTTATACTTCCCTTATGCGATATCAGTCAACATGCACGCTGCATATGATAGAAGGAACACTTGTTTAGAACATTATCTGCATAATATCCTTAGAAAATTGCCAGTAACTTATTATGGCAGTTGGCAACCAATACTATATGTCAGTAAGTGTGTCTATGTTTATCTGTTTGTGTCAAACTTCCTCGTGTGGGTACTTGCTATCCAACTAGCACCCTCATAAAGTCCTCAATCCTCACCCTCTGTCAATTTTTGTTGATATACTCGTTGATGCGCACCTATACATATGTTGGTCTCTTGCAGTGGCGGATTTATGTTGGGCTGCCCACCAAAAGCCCATTATATTCTATGTACTCACTTCGTCCACTGTCAATTTATTCATTTTACCATTTTGGGTCGTCCACTCTTAATATATCCATTTTCACTTTTAGATACATGGGACCCACCCACCCACTAATACAATTAAAATGTGGGACCTACACACCCCACTATACAACTACCTACTACACATTAAATAATAATAATTCTTAATCCACGCGCAAAAAGCAAACGGATAGATTGGGGATGGACGGAGGGAGTAAATACTTTGTATTTTTAAGTTTAGCCTAGTCCAAAAATATTTCAAACCCACCCAAAGGAAGCCCAAAAATAAATAATATTTTATGAGCCAATTACAATAAATATTAGTAAAATTTGGCTCATTTCCAATTCACCTTCAATTGAGAAGGTGATACATTGAACATCAATTAGAGTTTTTGACACAGAACTCTACCTCTGTTATTTTGCTAATTTTTTTTTTTTTTTAATAAACTTAGCCCACCCCATTGTGGACGGGACTCTTGTCCACTCTGTTTGCATGATAAATTCTAGTAGTTTGAAGCAACCCTTCTACCGGAAGAATCATAGTAAGAGGACATTGTCATAGTAAACTCAGTATTATATGGAGACTAATTCTGATTTGTTTGTTCTTGATGATTTTCAGTTAAAACCTTACGTGTCTAACTGCGCAACAGAAGCTGCTGGCTCTACTAAATGAATGTGGTAAACTATTTCACCGGTCGACCGGAAGTACGCAATCAGAAACGACCTACGCCATGTCTCTCTGTTTTGATAAAGCATTTGGCTGTTGTTATAACCACTCTTTTATGCTCGAAGAGAGTGATTGATGAGCATAAATAGTGGAAATGAACAATGTGTTCAAGTAGGTCTTGTCAGATTTCATGATATACCTATTAAATCTCTGTTTGATTTTGCTAAACTTGTGTTGTATTAGTACTGGATACATTGCTTCTAATACAACCACCTTTATTGGCGATTACATAAATTACTCAAAATATTCCTTTCTTACGTACATTATCTCACCAAATATTCCTATTATTTTTCATTTTTACACCTAATCTCATAAAAGTAAACAATATTATGCACTTTATTTAATTAAATTGCACAAAATATCACCTTCTTTCTTATCTTATCACACCAAAAAGTCAATTTTTTTTCTAAAAAAATTACTGCAATTTAAATTGGGAAGAAGGGCTTCTTTGATAAAAAATTATTTTATTAGTTCCGTTTCGGGTATTTTTATCCATTTGTATGGGCACGAAAATTAAAAAATATTTTATATATATAATGTAAGAAAAGGTAGGGATAAATTGATAATTTTGAGAGAAAAAATAAATAAAGTTGTTAAAAATTATGAATAAAGTGTAAAAAAGTAAATTAAGTTGTTGGAATTGATGAATAAAGTCTAAAAGTAGATAAGATGTAGAGTGTATTTTAACCATTTATAGAATGAGTAAAAATACGTGGGACACCTCAAAATGGAAAGTGAGTAAAAATACGTGGAATGGATGAAGTATTATTATTTAATTAGAGACACATTTATTTTGCATGTGGATTAAGAAGTATTACTCCCACCGTCCCACCACAAGGATGTCAAAACTTTTTGGCAGATAGATTAAGAGTATATTATTTAATGTGTAGATGGAGAGGGAGAAATAATATTTTAATGTAAAATGGGTAGATGTATTAGTATGGTTTGTTGGTCCCATGTGGATATATTAATTGTTTTGGTGGGTCATTTTTATTAAAAAGAGAAGTACACCTCTTTCATTGGGACGAACGAAAATGACAAAATGCACTTCTTGTGGTGAGACGGAGGGAGTATTATTTAAGGCAAAAGCTCCTGTGCACTCCGTGTTCTCATGTGAACACAATCCTCCCCCTCTATATCCTATTTAAATCTATATATTGCTAGGGGTTTAAATTGCAGAGGGGTACGAAAATTGTAAAGGCGCACGAAATGTACTCGTGCGTTCGGTTCACGGGAGCCTCACTCATTATTTAATCTTTAAATTTAATGTGTAATGAGGATGTGTGGTCCCATATTTTGTTGTATTATTGATGTGTACTGTGATTTCTGAAAAATTGAAAGTGCAATCTTTTGAGGGAGATGCCCAAAATTGGCAAAATGAGCTGGCAAAGTAACTTTTACGAGACATTGGTCCAATAGAATAATTTAAATGTTTTCTGATTTCTGAAGTATTCGAGCCGGCCCAATTTGTGACCCGGCCAAATTCATCAACCACCCGTTTGACAACTGTATTCAAGCCCGTACACATGTCGGGCCGATTCTAGTGTCAGGAAATTTCTGAGATTATTATACCCACGCGCACATAGAGCGCGTGTGAGCGTAATGTGATTTGTATTAAGGTGAGCCTGCATGGCTACAGGCATCTGTTCTCGACGGCTCGACTGTCAGCGCCACTCGAATGCGCAGCGCAAGTTAGTACCTAGTACCCCTGGCGTGCGCATTCCAGGCGCACCATAGCCACGATCACCGTTAATGTGTGCTCCAAATTCGTAGTAGCGAGGGAAAATTTTCTCTTTCCCGTTGGGAAGTGCACTAAACTAAAGCCCTCGTTTCCGAATTTATGAAATTCAAGATCCACAAACCCTTCAATTTCCCCCATTTCCCTCTCTCCCGCAACCCCAAATTGTGGCTCGTCTGAAATTCTGTATGTATGTCTCTGGTTTTTCATTTTTGTGCGTGTTTATACGGTTGCCTTTTGCATTTCCCCCTCTCGCTTTTAGAGATTATTTGTTTCTTAAGTGTTAAGAATGTAGTATTTCTTTTTGGTTCTTCGGAAAGATCAAAGAAAGGTGCTATTCATGAAGCGGATAATACAACTCTGTATTCGGTGTTTCACGTTCTTGATATACTTCATTTCGTCAATTGTTTTTTTGTTTAGTGCCAAAAATCACACAATCTAGTGTTTTCATTACTACAAGATTTTGTATTCATGCTCGTGATGTTAATGAGTTTAATGATCTACTCTCAATCTTGCAGATTAAATGAAAAACACTAGTACTGAATTTTGTTGGGGCCCCAGAAATCGAGAAACCGAATTGTATCGCTCATTCACTTTCGACGGAATCGAGTACTTCCTACATGACTGCGTCTACATGTGGCGTGAGGGTCAACCACAGCCCGACATTGGTAAGCTGGTAAGAATATGGGAGACGGAAAGCCATGAAAAGAGAGTTGAGGTTGTGTGGTTTTTTCGCCCCTCGGAGATAGCAAATTGGTTGGGAGATATTAGACCACTTCAAAGGGAGCTCTTCCTAGCTTGCGGTGATGGCATAGGTGTTTCAGATAGTAATCCACTGGTAACTTTCAAATGTTTCTTTTGCTTTTATGTAAGGTTTACTAAGCTATTTGTCTGATTTATTTTTTAGGAAACTTATTAGCCAATTCTATTTGTGTTTTGAAATGACCTGTTATAAGTATTGCGCAATTCTATTTATATACGCTAAATTTGCTCTATCTAGAATGTAAAGGCCTACAACAACTACCTACATGGTCCTACAAGTTTCTAGAGAGTTCTATGTCAAAACTGAACCTCATTTAGGCCATGTATGGATCACTTAGCTAAGATTCAGGCTAAGTGCGGGGCGCAGGCGGTTTTACTAAGCCAGTATGCTTATGGTGTTGTTAAGCTGCATTGTAGACATGAATTCATCTCTCAAAGTAAACTACAACAAGAAACTACATTTCAAATTTGATACAGTGCAGTGAATTGGTTTATGGTCTTAAACTTTTATATTTTTCAGTCAACATTTAGATTTCAGATGGGTATGCGTTTGTATTTTATTAGTCGAATATGAGTGTCTGTCTGAAATTTTAATCTTGAAACCAAGTATCCTATAGTATAGGTGTAAGCTGTTGAAGATCTAGCTGGTACAAAAGCTGAATCCACCGTCTTGTTGAAGCGTCATTTTTTCGCTGTTATTTTCATACAGGATATAAGCTTGGTTGTGTTTACTGTGAGAATTAAAATTCACGACTGAGAAGCTAAGTAGCTCTCTCTCTGATAAGCATGATTTTTTACTCTACAAGAGTGATTTCATTTTCATGCATGTGTCATCATCATGCAAAAAAATGTTGTTTTATGTTTTTTCTCTTTTCGCTCATTTGGTTTCTATTTTTATGTCCTTTCTTTGAGGATATGAATGGTAGACAACCTTTGTTGTTGGATGTTACTGCCATCCTTTTAAGTAGAACCAGTGTCGCTTGTGTTCTTCTTTTTTGTTTTCAGAGTGGCATAATCATCCTATTCTTTTGGAACCAAGTTTTGTTGACCTAGTATGCTGTTTTGGAATGAGAAAACACTTATAATGCATGCCTCACATCTTACTTTGTTTTCCAATGGTCATATAGGAAACAATATCTGGAAAATGCAATGTAGTTTGCTCGTCAAAGCACCGAAGAAATCCTCAACCAACTGAAGAAGAATTGAGATTGGCTGATTACATATTTTCTCGCACTTTTGATGTGGAAAAATACGAAATATCAGAGACCTTACCCAGTTCAATTTGTGGAATTTCAGGTTTGTTGGTGTACCTTTCTACATAGTTTTCTTGTTAGCCATTAACTGTGAAATTTTTTTATCTAGAAGAATTTAAAAAGGATTGCTGAATTCTTTTTTTTTCTTAAATTTGCAATATATGTTGTCCGCTAGGAAATTCTTGTGATGGAAATAGCTTTGCTTCCCCAATTACCTTTGGCAGATTATTATATCTAATGTAGTTAGCCCTGGCCCTTTTTTTTTTTTTTTTTTTTTTTTTAAGTTTAGCATGGATAAATCCTATAATACCCACATAGTTAATGTGCTGAGACTTTAATTGTTTCGAAGAATCCTTCAGTGTTGACACCTTCATTTCTTTAGAGTGATATTTTGCTTCTACTGACCTCTCCAGTGATGACCAAACTTGATTGAGTAGTGTAAAAGAGAAAAAGCTAGATAAAACTTGTAGATTATTAAAGTAGAATATTCCCGTATTTATAGCTGGAGCAATGGATTTTGGTCAAAAACAAAATAAAGAAAAGAAGTGAAGGCTAAGTGGTTGCTTGGTTGGTGGCTTTAAGTGCGAGGAATGATAAAAAGAAATTATTGTTTTAGAGATATTATTACTTTTCAACGTGAATTTATTTTCCAAAAATAAGGAATCCACTGTCCCTCAATAAAAGAATTCCTAGCATTGTATGTATTTTGTAATTTTTAGAAAATAAAGCTTTTCTTACATAATAAAAGTTCTTTAAGAAATCATTTCTACTTCTGGAAATTCCGTAAAAGTTGGTAGTACATGCTAATGATGGACTTTTAGATGCTGAAAATGAAATTGTACTTTGTCTCATCAGACTTGATTTCACAAGTTTAATGGAATATTATCATAGATAACTTGTGTAAATCCTTTTGCTCTATTATACTGTCTATACTGTCTTAAATTTCTAACAACTCCACTTGTATTTTTAAGTGGTCTAATTATTCTGCCAGTAAATTGCTTTGCAGTGGATTATTTCTTTAACCAGAGGAGATCCACAAATCTTGAACCTAAAGCACTCCCAAAAGTCGGGATAGATAGGCATGTTTCAGTAACAAAAAATGATGTGCCTGCCAGAATTGAAAAAGGTGACTACAGTGAGCAATTGTTCCTTTGTCCGCTATTTAGTCTGCAATTTTTGAATGCAAAATCCGATGATCATTCTACTGTTTCATTGAGCAACTTGTATCTGTCATGTTTCATAGAGCTATATTGGTAATTCCTGTAGATATCTTAAATTATCACATGCAGGTTTATGCTATTATGTATGTGTGACCTGCATATGAATTCCGTGAAAGTATGGATGAGATGTCAGTATAAATTATTTTATTTGTGCCAAAACCATCCTTGAACAAAACAAAAAAGTTTCTTAAATTTTTTTTTTAACATAAATGAATTTAGAAAATTATGAAATAAACTGTGCTGTTTTAGGGATTCAATAACTCTTTAAACATGTCTCTATAGTATGTGTAGATTTAGATTAAGTATACTTGAACTCATAATATCTTATGCATTTTCCTGGTCGTAATTGGAATATATATATTATCTAATAAGAGTTTCCATAAGAAAACAGCTTAGAGAATAGAGGTTCATTGTATCCTCATACCGGGATAAAGTTGGAACTTCAAAATCTGAGAATAATTTATTTCCTAATCTGCTGTAGGTTGGGTACAGATTCACTTCTTTATGAATATTTCAACCTTGAGTCTAGTAGTTAGGTTGCATTTGCCTGTTGTATTTCTTATCTGACTATTTTAATATCCGTTACGAATTCTGAGGTTGGGTTGGTTTGCCTTGGTTTATCTAAAATGTGCGTATTATCTTCTTCTTGTAACTTCTGAAGTAAGAGTTCCAAATTAAATTGTTCGCATTCAGGATATAATAAACCAAGTACTTCCACTGGTAGACAGATGAACAATTCTACCAAAGTTATTAGTCATGCTGGTGATGGACTGAAGAGATCTGCACCTAACCCATCAGCAAGTCGATCTGATATCAGTCATGTGAAGAAAAGAAGGCGTCTAATCTGTTCAGGTATGCTTAATGCCTCCTCTTAGAATGAAACACTATCTTGGATTAGTTTAATAATTATTTTTGCCGGGTCTAGATGAGGAGGATTCAGAAGATGACTCATTGCCTCCATCCATAGTTTCTACACAACAGAAACGTATTATTACCAAGGATTCAAAAGATGACGCATTGCCTCCATCCATAGTTTCTACACAACAGAAACGTATTATTACCAAGGATTCAAAAGATGACGCATTGCCTCCATCCATAGTTTCTACACAACAGAAACATATTATTACCAAGGATTCTTGCAGGAAAAACCAAGATCTGTCTATCCAAGACAGTTTGGGTAAGAAAGAAAGAAATTTCGCTGAGAAAGAATCTGGTGACAAACAGCATGTAAACCGAGTTATAAGTAACAAATACATAGAAGTCACAAGAAGGCCTCGCATGGCAAGTTATTCTATCTTTAGTTGCACGCATTTCCGTTTTGCATTTTTCTTGGTCTCAAGATGACATCTTCATTTAGATATTAAGTTCATGCATAAAAGTATCTTACTTTCCTTTTAACTATCTTTCAAAGAATCAATCACGAGTTATTCCTCAAAGTCTTTTTTACATATAATAGAAATTCTCTAAATTTATTTAGTCATACCAATATTTAGTTTTGCATCAGCAATTACGTCTGGCAATAGCTATTTATTAACTGTTTGCCTAAAGTTTTAGTGCCTTTTTCCGTGAGAACTTAATGATGCCCTGGTTTTGGTTTTCATATAAGTGTATCTTGCTTGCAGGATTCAAGCAAATGGTTGAAGGTAGAGGTGAGTGTTTTGCCTTGTGAAACTAACTTTCATTTATGTAAATGATATTTCGTTTGAGTTTTTCTCTTGTGAGTTATTGCTGAAAGTTGAAGTCTTAATGAAGATATTAGTTTTTGTAATTGCTTGTAGTCTCCAATAGATGGTGCTGAATCAATTTGTCAGGTCTTGTTTATTTTAATTAGATTATTGGGAATTGAATTGGTAGATATGTGGTTCTGGTCTGTATGCGAGTTCAAATTAACTTGCTTTCACTAATATAGTATCTCATAAAATATTAACTTTATTTGATTTACTTATGAAACAAGTGGATACCTGCAGAAAGCAATGCATGTGATTTACGAAGTTATAGATTAATAGTGTTAATCCAAGATGAGAGGAGTAAATTTGAATCGCATATGAACAGAATTTATGAGCATTAAAACTCGTAAAATGAAAAGCTGCTACCCACTTCTATTGTTTCAATTCAAGTTTCATATAAATGAGTATTAGCTTGTAGTCTTGTTTAAGGTTTGGAATGATACTGCCGTATGGAGACTTGAAACTTATTAAACTATGAATTTGGTAGAGAACTCTTGTTTACATCACCAGGAGTGACTTCTTTGTTAATAATTGTGCTCCGGTAGCTGCTTTGATGCCAATGACAGATGTGGTTGAAATATCTCGTACTTGCAAACCAAGCGTCCTTGATTTTATGACTTTTATATATTTTCTTTGAGGGCATTATTTGATGGTCTGCTCATGAATATCGCTTATTTCATGAGGAAAAAAAAAGATACTCCAATTTTTTTAAAAAGAGTTTGCAATGTGAATACATAATGCATGATTTATATTCTGAAATTGTATCCCCATTTCTCTTGTTTTGCAGGTTTGGTCCGAGGAAAATATAACTGAGTCAAATGAAAAAGGGAACCTTATAGTATTAGAAAATCTTGACCCTTCCTTCACATCTGCAGAAGTCGAGGTATTTCAATTCATTTATGAGTTTTGGTCTTAATCTGCTGTTAACTTTATGGCTGTTAACTTTATGGCCATGTGAAAATTTTGGCCTTTTTTATGTTTATTTTTTCTTTTTTTTTTTCGCTGGCTAATTTAGTATTGATAGGAATTAAGTGTGTTGTTAGAGATGTTGTTCTAGGGAATAGGCTTCTAGACATGCTCAACATATGGAGCTTAAACTAGCTCAGTTCTCTAAACACTATTTCATTATTACTAGAGGCATCAATCTTTTTTTATTTTTTATTTCACCTTCTTAACCTTTGTATGGTGTTGCAAGTGGAATTTAATTATGTGAATGCTATAATATCGGTTGGAAAAAAATTAGCATGTGAATTTCGGATTAGAAGAGAGGGTATTAATTATGCGAATGCATTATATCGGTTGGAGAAAATTGGGGCACGTGAATTTCCAAGTAGAATGCTTTGTAGATTATCTAGAGATCTGAGTTACTGATAATTTAGTAGCTTGTCAGTTGGTTTAATGATTTTTCTTAAAGCAGTCATTTCTTTTTACTACCCCATTAGTAGTCCAGCTCAGAGAGAATTTTTTTTTTTTTTTCTGTCAGGATATGATTTGGACTGTATTTGAACAAAAGATTAACGCAAAGATGGTACAGCACACTGCCTTTTCCAGTCCATACTCTGGTATAACAGTTAAGCTCGCCTTTCAATTCTGCAATCATACATTCTTGGTTGACCGCATTTTCTGGTGAACAATTTGGGGATAGGACAAGCACTTGCAATTTTCAAAACTAAAGCAGCAGCAGATAATGTCATTTCAGAGTTGTCCAGGAGATGTCTCATGCTGGGTGATAGAAGGTAAAATTTTCTGTTTTTATTTTCAATCAACACCCGACTTGGTCCAAGGAGTTACTAGTTGTTGCTCCATCATTTGTTATTTTCCAGTAGTGTTATTTTGGTATGAGAGGGAGAATTTTAAGAAAATAATAACGGACATCTATTTTTCTGATTTCTGTTAATAGTTTTTGGCTGCTTTCTGCACAGGCCAATTGTTGGTCGAAGAAAAGTACCGTTAAACTCTGTTCCCTCTGGCGGATTTTGTGGCCATCTCAGTATGGATAGAGCTCGACTTCAGCAGAGGCAAACCGAAGATAGAGTAATTCCTCTAATTTATTCACTCTTTCTTTCTGTGGGCTTTCGCTAATATTTGGAGGTCACTAATTGTTCCATTCTGAAGAGAAATGCAGTGGCAACATCTCATTTCTCTCAGGGCAACACGATCGAGTTTGATATGGCCTTGGAGTGGCGTCTACTTCAAGAGCGATCAGTTCTATGGTGGAAAGCTTTGTATGAGGTAATTATAGAATGTGACAGATATCATACTCCCTTCATCCACCAAAATTAGTTACATACCGTTTACAGAAACTCCTCTATCGCACTGCACTTACTTTATTGAGAGTGTGCTCGGTTACATTTAATACTTCCTACATTAAAATATACTTTTTTCTTAAATCCTGTGTCAAATATTTTGTAACTAAATTTGTTGATCAGAGGGAGTATAAGTATGAGTATTGTGATCATACTGCTGTAAAGTGAAGTCGAGAAGTGTTCATATCTTCTTTTACTGTTGTAGGGACAAGGCAGAGAGATTAAAGCTTTGCTGAAACTGATGAAGATCAGTCCCAAGGAATGAGGGGACATAATTGCAGTTTAACATGTAAGAAATCTCCTTCCATCAGCTCTTAAAATTATCATCAGCTGTTCTAAAGATGTGCTTTTAATGAAATTCAACCATAATTCAAGTCACCTCTCTATAAAACCACTTGATCCTTATCACATCTCATGCCACCCACCCACCCGCGTGGACCTAATTGGATCTATGTGCAATATTACTTGATACGAAAACTAAATCCTGAATTCTGAACCGCATCTTTAGTTCCATGTTTAAGTAAAACTGCACGGGAAATACTGCATACAAGTCTCTGTGTTACGTAAAAATGACAAATGTTACTCCTTAAATTAATAATTTCCTGTGTGTAACAATAAACTATATGTTTTTTTGGCAGGAGGAAGTAGTAATTTTGTGCATATGTGAAAGGGAAATAGTGGGTGTTTTCCCCAAATTTTGGACAGTATATGAAGCAACACCTCCACCAATTGAAGGTTGTGTAGATTTGATCTGAATCTGGTGTTGGTTTCTTGTACAGCTAATGAAAGTTGCATATAATCACTAATCAAGTGACTAAGGTAAATAGGTGGTTGTTTTAGTTTACATTGTCCTAACTTTCTTTTGTCTACCTAAAAATACAAATCAGTAATCATATAGTATTAAATCTGAGTATGATCCCTCTCATTTGAAAGAGGAATAGATGAATTTCTTTATAATTGGAATCAAACCCATAAAGTAACAAACTATTTTATTTTTTTTTTCATTCCTATTTCTTCTTTCAAAAGTACCCAAGACCCCTTCATTTCTTTTCAATATCATTCAAATAACTTTTTCATTCTTTATTAATTTACGAAACACCCTAAATTATTAGGTTGGAAAAAATAAGTATTCATATGTATAAAGAGTACAAAATACAATGTTATGCAATATGGCATTTATTTTTAAAAGTATAACCATTTCTCCTTATGATTGAGTTTAATTGTGTTGAGAGAAAATGAGATCTCAAGATTTGATCAAATGGAAAATGGATCAACTGTAATGGATTTTAGATTTGTGTTTAATTTGAGAATGAGATCTCAAGATTTGAGCAAACGGGAATTGATCAAATTGAATGGATTTTAGTGTTGTACAATTATAGTGCAAAAGTTCTCTTAAAATTTCAATTTCATTAAACAAATTCTCCTGTGAACCTTAAATTTGTCTACATATATTATACATTTATTAATAAAAATATATTATACATTTATTAATAAAAATATATAACTAATGAATATAAACTTATACAGTTTATTAACAATTTTGTAATGAATTTTCTATTAATTTTTAAATAAAAAAATGAATATATATAAAATATATACATATTAAAAAACACTTATACATTATTAAATAATAAAATGAATACAAAATATCAACTCCTTTCTTTATTATTCCAAATCTAAATTTATGGAGCCTAATCTTTTTGTTTTGAACCAAGATTCTTTTAATTGTTGATTGATTGATATCCGTGATCATGCACTTAAAATCAAATCAAATACATAAATAAATTGAAATTTTGATTGTTTGGAATCATTATTTGTTTAGAATGATTTATGATTTATGATTTACCTAGTACTTACTGTTTTAGGAATTTTATGAATTTAAGGTCTGAAAAATTGATAAATTATTTATATGGGGTTAGAATTATTTATTCTATCAATCCGGAACCTGAAATATGTAAAACTCTCAATTTAGATATAAATTTATCAAATATTATCTCATATTTTATCAATTTAGACTTAAATTCAGGCCCCAAGTTGATAGTTTTATAAATTTCATACCCTAAATTGATAGAAAAAATAATTCAGATACCAAATTGATAGTTTATCTATTTTCCATTGATGAAAATTTTAAATTTGATATATACTCCCTGCATCCCGGTCAAAGTGTGGCATTTGCTTTTTGCACGTAGATTAAGGAGTATTATTATTTTATATAAAGTGGGTAGGTGTATTAGAGAGATGTGATGGGTAGTGGTAGGCCATCGGATGACCCTTTTTACTAAAAGAGAAAAATGGTGTAATTTGGACGGGACGTCCAATATAGTAAAATTGTGCTATTTGGGTGGAACAGAGAGAATATATTAAATCTAAAACAATCCTTGCTTCTTTCTCAATTTTCCATGCAACCTTACATTATTATTATATCCATAATAATAACCGACCACAAATTATTGCACGTTAATAATTAAGTAACTACCTTAATACTTTAAGGGTGTCATTTATTTTTTGCACGTGAATTAATGAGTATTATTATTTAATGTGTAGTGGGTAGTTGTATTAGTAGATGTGTGAGTTTTATTTTTTAGTTGTATTAGTGGGTGTGTGTGGGTCTCATATGTATAAAAAAGGAAATGAGACCTTGGGGGCGGACGACCAAAATAGAAAAATAATACCCTTGAAAACGGACGAAGAGAGTATTTATTAATTTATTTAAGTAGGGAGTAGTATTTATTTACCACAAATTTTTTTGCTGTTTATTTTTTTTTTTTAATAAATTCGTATGGAGCAGAAATCAAGAAATTTTACAAAAGTACAAAAAGAGCTGGGAAAATTTTACATTTAGTCCCATAAGAATTTCTTCAATTCAATTATAGTCCAGTAGGAATATACTGGTCTTATAGCTAGCGGTTTTGGTCCCATAAGAATATTATAATCGAAAAATTTCATTCCAAATTAACTTATATTATTATAAACTATTAAATTTATATTATTTTCTGTGTTTCAAAATAGACATAGTCCGTTTTGGTCTTGTTAATGGTTCAAAATATTTCGTCAACTATTAACAATTTAGATGAAAAATTCCTATGGGATTAAATCTGCCAGTTTTGGGATTTTTTTGGCATTGAGCAATTCTTACGGGACTAAATATGAAATTATTCCGAAAAGAGCTTTAGATATACGAAACAAAAGCTTCCCGCCAAAAAAAGAATTCAGAATTACCACCGTTTTTTTTAATAAATAAATAATATATTTTATTCCCAAAAGGCCCTTCCTGTTCTTTCGCCTTTCCGTTTCTTTCTCTCACGAAATTCGAATCTACAGGTAATAATTGGTCCTATGATTTGCAACTGAAATCTCGAAATGGAAATGGAAATGGAGATTCGGATCAATCTTCCACTCCCTCACTACTGCACTATTATCTAGGGTTTCCATTTTCTCGTCTTCTTCCTCTCTCAATTCACCGCCATGTCTGCTGCTGCTACGGACATTTCCTCGCCGCTATCTCTCTCGAAATCGGCCAGCACCACCTGCGCTTCTCTCCTCCACGAGCTTCAGGTGATTTATTTCGGAGTTTTAGTCCGGTTTTTGTCCAGACTTCATGTAATTTTACGTGTTTGCGACTGTTCAAATGTTTGGTGTTGTGTGAATTTTGTGTGTTGAATGTCGCATTGTTCTTAGGGTTTAAGGGAAAAAGAAATCTTGTTTTTGTATTTCCTGTTTGGAATTTATTTTGTTGAACAATTTACGCATCAATTTGGTGTAATAGGAAATATGGGACGAAATTGGAGAAAGCGACGGCGAGAGGGATAAGATGCTTCTCCAGTTGGAACAGGAATGCCTTGATATATATCGTAGGAAGGTGGAAAGAAGCAGGAAGTACAAGGCTAAATTACATCAGTCTTTGGCTGAATTTGAAGCTGAAATCGCTCATCTTACTTCTGCCCTTGGAGAACGAGTTTCCGTGACTCGGGTTTGCTCCCTTTTTCTTTCTTTTGTTGTTATAGACTAGCTTTCTCTCCAGGCCTTCTTTAGTACTTTCAGAGAGAGAATAATTTGGGATTTGCTAATCAATAGTTTTCTCTTCTTTCGCATTAAGTATTTGTTGCTTCTTCATACTTATGCTTTTAATTTTTTAATTCAGTATGAAGAGATGAAGGGCAATCTTAAGAATCAAATATCTGTTATAAGCCCCACAGTGGAGAATCTGAGGCTAAAGAAACAAGAGAGAGTAAATGAGTTTAAAGATGTAGAACTCCAGATTGCTCTGATCTGTGCAGAAATAGCAGGGAGTGATACAAAATTAGATTCTAATGGAGTTCAAGTGGATAGACTGGACCTGACGACCAAGAAGTTGGGAGAGCTGAAGTCTCACCTCCAAGAGCTTCAGTTTGAAAGGGTTTGAAAATATTCTGGAGACATAAGTTTTAAGATTAGACAGTTTTTTGCGAGTTTGTTTACAAAGACTTTGGTTATGTCTTTTGCAGAATCTTCGGTTGCAAAAAGTTAGTATCCATGTCAACGCAATCCACCAACTCTCAGTTGTCATGTCTCTAGATTTTAAAAAGATGATGACAAAAATTCATCCTAGTCTTGTTGATACTGTTGGTGAGTCAAAGAGCATAAGCAATGAAACACTTGCTAGATTAACCAGTGAAATGAATTCACTGATGCAAGAGAAACATCTGCGGTTACTGAAGGTGATCCCTTAGCAACTTTATTTGACTTATGTTTTGCGTGGTGGACTTTATGTTTGTTGTATTATCACTAAATGAAGTGTAATCAACAGAGTGTTTTCAAGAATTTATTTCTTATGTAGAATTTTAACTTTTCCTGTAAGAATGTGAAAACTATTTCTTTCAGCTCAGATTTGACTTCCGTTCATCATTGAACTGCATCAGTCTGTTGCATTTCAATATATCATTTCATTTCATCAACACTCATTCCAACTGTGTGAAATATCGTTTGAGCCAAATCTTACAATTTTAGGTGGAATGATCGTTCATCTGTAGCAATTGTTTGTTTGTTATTTATATTTTTTTTAAATTTTTTTATTTTATTAAATCTGAATATGCCAGACCAGGTATGATAAATGATAACTAACAACTTTTGACCCCCTGGTTAGAATTAAATTCTTCTGTCTTGAGGGCTTTAATTTTTTGTTTCCAAAATGACTATCAATCATGCTGACTTGTACTCTACAGTGGTAGAAATTATTTGGAGATGGTCAACTTTCGCAAGTTGTTCTTTTGACCTGCTCACTGCTTTATTTCCATGCAGCTACAAGATCTTGGCAGAACTCTTATAGAACTTTGGAGTCTCATGGACATGCCTATTCAGGAGCAAAAAATATTTGATCACGTCACTTGCTTAATAAATTCCACTGCAGATGAGGTTTTGAGTCCTGGATCTCTATCAGTTGATGTCATTGAACAGGTCCTTCTTTTTCCTTTAAAATGTGTTTTTTACGTTGTGAATCTTACAAATTCTTACTCCTGCAATTTTAGAACATTACAGGCTGAAATTGAAGTCGAACGTCTAAATGTTTTGAAATCAACGAAGATGAAGGAGCTTATATTCAGGAGGCAGTCTGAATTAGAAGAGATATACAAAGGCGTTCACATGGACATTGATGCTGATAAAGCATGGCAGCTTCTCATTAATCTTGTGGAATCTGGTCTGGTTTTTTTTCTCGTTTTGGCTAAGAATTGCTTATTTACCTATTAGATTATACGAGTTCATTTCATCCTCTCTGGCTTTGCAGAAGATGGATGATTTTGCTTATGTTTTGGTTCTTCTTTGATGCTCACTTGCCACCTTTTGTCTTTTGAATTCTCTAGCTACAATTAGGGGTTATCTACACCCTTTTTGGTTTTCCTCTATAAGGGGATGGGGAAATTTTTGCATACTTGAGTGTCAGCTTTTTATCACATAGTGCTTCTGCCCAAAGGCATTTTCTGTTGTTGATGAGAGGACAAATAAAAGGTCCTGTTTGCATAAATAAAAGATTTGTGTTTAATAAGCTAGTTTAAGCATATGACTGCAGGGCTGGATCCTAACCTCTGTTGCCATGCATTCTTCAACTACACAAAAATTTGATTCTACAATAAATAGTAGTTGATTAAGCAAGTCTAACCTTTGATTTCTTGGTTTGCCTTGAGTATGTTGTGTTTTCAAAATTCCTTGGCGTAAAATGATGCCCCACTGGTCCCCGCATCAAGATTCGGTAACCTAGCAAAAATCTTTGTAATGGCTAGTTGATGACTTGAGTGGAAGTATATTAGGTGAATTGTAACGTTATGTTGTAGGAATCTTAACATATTAGCAAATTGTACTGTACATTCTTTTTTCTTGATTCACCCTTCTAAGTTCTATCTACTTAACCAATCAAGTATCTCCTTGCGGAAAATATTTTTTTACTCCACAATTACCTCATTTGTGATTGTCTTTTTGCTTGCTTATGATTGTACCGTCTTGCTTATGTTAGGCATATAAGTTAGGGAGCTCTAACTTCACCTAAAACCATGGCTGAAGGTGAAGGGTTGACCCCCACTTATATGTCCTTCCACCCTTGTGTGTGGAACCAATGTGGGAAATCATAACAGCTTACTCCTTGTGATACCCTCTGCTCCCTGAAAAGATCATGATGAACTTTCTTATAAAGAGTGAAAAATGGAAATGCTTTGCCAATGTTGAACACTTGCTCTTGGTTTTTGTTTAGAGATAATTCAAGATAACTCAACCACTTTATTGCACAAGTGCAGGTACTAATGATCTTTCTGAGCTTTTATCAAGTATGGATGATCAGATTGCAATAGCCAAAGAACAGGCTCAAAGCAGAAAGGATATTTTGGACAAGGTGGAGAAATGGAAACATGCATCTGAAGAGGAAAGCTGGCTTGATGAGTATGAAAGAGTAATACATTTTTCTTACTGCTTTAATTCTTTGTCACCATGCCATTAATTCATCTGGTAATGCTTCTAAAGAAACTCTGATAATTTTTAGGTTCTTTGTAGTTAATGGCTCGAACACACACTTTTTGGAACTAAAAATACTTCAATGTAATTTAGTTCTAAAAATGTAGCAGTCAGTCATGCATATCATCAGTGGCAGATGTGTAGTATTTGTTCCATAAAATATTTATAACATTATACACTGCTTATTGTCGTATCGGACATGCTATATTCCTAGTGTAGGAAGCGATCCAGAGGTTTTGTTCATGAGGTGTCATTTTCCCCTATCTCTAGTTTTATCCCTATACTTTTGTTCTTAGTAGTTGGCAACATACTTTTATTGGATAAATATTCTTTTATTAATCTAATCATTTTTTCCTATAGTTCCCATATAAACATTGATCTTTCTTTTTCCACAAGGATGACAATCGTTATAGTGCTGGAAGAGGAGTGCACAAAAATTTGAAACGTGCTGAGAAAGCTAGAATTTTGGTCAGCAAAATACCAAGTGAGATTCTGTTTTGAATCATTCTATTAGATACCTTTTCTTTTTCTGCAATTATGTCTTGAGAAAGTACTCTTTTTCATCATTTGTTTATTTTTGGTTTACTAAATATTTATTTGAATTCATTCATTTCAAGGTAGTATCCAAATATTGATCTCTATTGATCACCATTATAGAAGTCTTGTAATACATATTTTAGGGTGTTTTCTACTTTTCAGATTTCTTGAAATATTTACATCTCATGCATATCCAGCTTGTTCATTCTATAAACTAATCCGAGTTCTACGATTGGGAAAGTTGATTCTGTTGAAACTCCATTGCAGCACTTGTTGAGAGTTTAACCACAAAAGTAAAGGCCTGGCAACAAGAGAAAGGAATGCCATTTTTATACAATAAGGTAAACACAGCTATATACAATAAAATGAATAAAGATATGCATCATTTTTCAGAATGCTTTCTTATAAAATTGACATCCTATGTCTTTCTTCCCTTCTTTTGTTATACAGGCTCCTTTACTGCACACATTGGAGGAATTTACCATTTCAAGACAAGCCAAAGAAGAAGAGAAACGCAGATCAAGAGTATGTTGTTTCCATTACGCGATTTTTCTTGTTTTTATAACGAGCATTCTCAACTTCTTTTCCTACTTAATCAGGAACAAAAGAAACTGCAAGATCAACTAGCCACAGAACAAGAAGCACTGTTTGGTTCAAAGCCAAGTATAAAGAAACCGTTGGGTCAGAGCACTTATGCCAACACGATGATTTCTACTCCAAATAGTCGTCGTGTGGGGACTCCTATGCCTCGTCTGGGAATCTCGGGTGGTAACGGAAGGAGAGATAGTGGTAGGGTGGGTAATGTGATTCCCATAAACTATGTAGCTCTCTCGAAAGATGACAGAGGAGGCTAGATGAAAAGAGCTAGAAAATCACTGGTTGATTCCTAGTGCTTCATGTACAGGTTCTGCTGATTGATTGCACTATTACCATTTGCTTCTCTTTCGACTTATACGAGAGACGGAATAAGAGATGAAACACCAAAATATCTCTGAACGATCGATGTGTGATCGACTAGTTATCGAATATCACGGTTCATTATCATGTATATCTACATATGGTTATTCTGTATGAATTGGTATATCACTGCCTTGAATATAATGCAACTCAAGTAGGTGTTTCATGTGGAGTATGTACCTAATTACTTTTGTGGAAGTTCTCGAGAAGAAATTTAAAAAAAAAAAATTAAAATCATTTGATGATCAGAAGCAATCTCAATTTTTTAAATGATCATTATCTTTTTACATGCGTCTTGTTTTGGATTATATATATGCAGATTCGTTTCTGAGTCCACGGATAGTGTAATGTGTAGTACTCTCCCGTCCCACCACAACGAGGAGTGCGTTTATCCGAGAGGTGCATTTTTTTATTAATAAATGGGACCAACACAAAATAAGGAGTATATTTTCTACCCACATACCGCACTAATATTCCCTCCGTCTCTCATTAGGAGGGTCTTTTGCTTTTTGGCACATGGATTAAGGAACATTATTATTTTAATGTATAGTAGGTAGTTGTATTAGTGGGAGTGTGGGTCCCATATTGTAATTTTATTAGAGGAGGTGTGTTGGTCCCATGTGTGTAAAAAAAGAAAGGGGATCATTTGGGTGGGACGACCTAAATGGAAAAAAACCCCTCTTTAAATGGAACAGAGGAAGTATAGTTGTTCATTATATATTAAAATATTATCTCTTTCCTCGTCTATACATTAAATATTTCTTAATTTATGTGATAAAAAAAGAAAGAATATTTATTTTGAAATTTTGAGTATAAGAATTTTTTTTATTTAAAAATGAAATCAATATTCAATATTATAAATGAATTGATATTATGTGGATTCGCTGCACATGTTTCCTAATTAATGGAAAGTTACATTTATATACTCAGCTCATAAGTAAAAAAAAAAATTACTAGGAAATTCTTTTACAAGTTTTTATTCAGGAGTATTTTTTATTAAATTAAATGTTTGAGTACATGGAATAACGTTCGTGCATTGAGATACACATGATAATCATGAAGTTGTTGTTTTGTTTTGTTTTTTTTTAAATAAAACGTTATGAAGTTGATCTCAAGTTAAAAGAGATTCCAATCACAACTATGTTTAAGTATTCTATATACCTTAAAATGACAAATTAATGTAAAAGGAATAATAGATGGAGAATAGGAATCACATTATAAGATGTACTTTGCATATTTACGTCAGTCATTATGATCATATATTCGATTCCATCTCCTCAAACATGTAAACATTATTCTGTACATGTAGATTCAACTAAATTATTCTCCACTTAATCAAATCTTTGCCAATAAATTTGGATTGGATTGAACCCCCTAAATAGTACACTGTTTCTTTAATCAATATAATTTATGCCATTAAAAAAGGACTCCCTCCCCCCTCCCCTAAAGAAGTTATGATATTTTTCTTTCTAAGTTGTATCACAATTTTGTTGACACATTTTTTTAGTACATAGATCCACACAAAACAATTACTCCCTTCGTCCCAATAATAATTGTACACTTTCTATTTTGATTCGTCCTAAGAATACTTGCATACCCTAAAAATGAAAACAATACACAATATAATAACCTTACAATACTAGTACAATATTACAAGAATGTCACTTTTTTACACACAATCTAGTCAAAATCAACTAGTATATCATACATTTTATTCTATTCAATTACCCAAAATATCCCTTATCTTTCTTACATCATTTCAACGTAAAATTACTTTTCTTAAACTTCGTGCCACCAAATACGTGCATGTATTCCTGGGACGGAGGGAGTAATATATTCATATGAGGTTCACACACACCACAAATACAATTATTTACTACATATTAAAATATAATATCCTCAAATTACTAGTATCTATTAAATTATTATATTCCTTAATTTTTATATTAAAAAAAAATTATATCTTTAATACAATGGAGGGAGTATGTTTTAGGCCAATATTTATATTGAATTGGGACTCGGTGTAGCGTGTAATCTTATTTTTGAAAATCTTATTCTTCTATACGACAAATTTTACCATTCGAAACTCACGAAATAATACTTTCACAGTTCCGAGAAGATGACACTTTTTTTTGGACACAGAAATTAAAGAGTATAATAATTTAATGTAAAGTGAAGTAAAGTGAAGTGAGAAAAATAATATTTAATGTGTAGTGGGTAGTTGTATTAGAGGTGATATGTGACCCCCATAAGAATAGATTAATTATTTTTGTGCGGGTCCCATGTATTAAAAAGGGAATTTGTCAATTTTAATGGGACAAACTAAAAAGGAAAGTGTGTCAACTTCTATGGGACGGAGGGAGTAGTTGTTTAGAAGGGTACTACTTATCACGCAAAAGGATACAAGGCTAGAAACAAAATATGAGAAATTCGTTTTTAAGTATAACCGATTCAAATTTTAGTCCTTGTAGTCATAATTAATAGGTGTATTTACTCAAATCGAATTTCCATGGCAAGAGAACTCTCATTTATAGTTGCAAGATCAAATAGTACTTAACATACATCCATCCATTACATAATCCCAAAAAAAAAACAAAAGGATCCATCCATCTTAAACCCAAAATCAAGATTAATCAAAAGTGCAAAAAAAGTAGGAAAAAAAAAAGAAAAAGAAAAAACCATATAGCTCAAACTTGTTGATTTGGTTTTGATGGGGGGCTAGAAATTGGCAAATCAATAGCAAAAGAGGGGCACTTGATAGCTTTTCCCTTTTCTTCAATGTCATCTGATCCAATCATTAATTGAATATTGTTGCCATGTGAATTATTATTATTATTATTCTTTATGGGTTCTTCTGGTATGATTCTCAGCTTATTTTCTTGTTCTTCCTTGTACTTCCCCCACAAAACTGAGTAGAGACCCACCACTATTATGGCTGACCCCACCACCCTGTTACATCATCATCATCCCAAAGGGAATTAGAACATCATGTGTACATATTTTAGATTGGGAATTAATTAAATGATGATGAATTTAATTATTAATTACCCTCCAAGATAGATTTTTTCTGCTAGGATGAATGATCCCATGATTGCTACAATGATCATCATCAAAGGGCTGAAAGCTGTGGCAAAAACTGGCCCTTTTTGCTTCATCACTAGTCCTTGTACATAGTATGAAATGCTTGAGGTCACAATTCCCTGCACACACATGTTTGCATCAGAGAGAGAAGAAAAATTGTGTTTGATATGTGAGAATTAGGAGTTTAAAATCAAAATCGTCTACTTTATTCAAAATAGTCACAAGAAACTTAATTTTTCCGAAATAATCTCATAACTTTTAAATTCTCACCAAAATGATCATTTTAACTAAAAAATGTTCGATTTTACTAATTCCATATGATGAAATTGAATCGGTGTTTTACAAAATTATGGGACGAAATTGGTAAAAAGATAGTTGTTTTGGGACAAAATCAGAGCAAAACTGAAAGGTTTGGATGAAAATAAATGTTGTAAGTACTATTTTGAGACATTTTCGAATAAAGTAAAAAGATATGATACGCTTAAACTCTTACTATATTGGAAGCTGGCTAGAGTTCACAGCTACTAATTACTAAGATTCAATAACATGTACTATGATTTTGCAACTAAGACCTAGCTTGCATGAGAGAGAGAGAGAGAAAGAGAGAGAGAGAGAGCTTACAGCATATGCTGCAGCAAGGAGATTCATATCCCAACCAATACTCCAAACAGATGGCTTATGCTCCATCACAAAAGTGACAGCAATAGCCTGCACAGTTCCCATGAAACACACCAATGATGTAAGAGAAAGCTGGTGGTTGGAGTATGTCTTCAGAGCTGCTTTCTGCAAGATGAAGAGAGATGCCCATGCAAGGGTGGCAATGATCAGCAGGATGCACCCGATGAACCAGTCCCGGTCGCTCGTCTCCCCACCGCCTTCTCCGCCACTCGTGTGGGCCTTCCTGTGGCTGGTCCACACCATCTCCACCAAAGGTCCCTTGTACAAGGTCATCAACATAGCCCCTCCCACTGTTATGATAGTCCCAACCACTTTTGCTTGGTATATCAACTTCTTTAGGTTCACTTTCTCCATCCTAATTTATTCATTTCAACACATCAATAAATCTTCTTTCAATCATATACTCCCTCCATCCCTTATGAATGTTTACGTTTTTTATTTGCACGGTGATTAAAAAATATGTAAAGAATATTGAAGTGGGACACCCAAATTAGAAATATGTAAATAAAGATTGAAATGTGACAAAGGGAGAATATATATATATATATATATATATATATATATATATATATATATATATATATATAATTAATTAATTAATTAATTACCTGAATATAATGGCCATTACAAATGTTAAGGCAGGTAACATGTTGCTCATAGCACATGAAAAAGTTGGTGAAGTCAGCTTCAATCCAGCATAGTAGAAATTTTGATCAATCACTGGCCTATTTTTACATTAATTAAAAAAATAAAACAAATTATTCATAAATACATACAAATTAACATATATGTATACATATAATTAAATAGAATAAGGGGAATATTTATATATTTACCCTAGAAGACCAAGAACAAAAATCTGCATGAAAACTGGGAAAGTGATCTTTGGCTGTGCTTTCCTGCAATAATAATTAAACTAATTAGCACATGCATGAACTAATTACTTCAACTTATAATAGTACTATTAATTCATCAAAAGGAAAAAAAAAAAACATTTAGTAATAAATGTAAGTAGCTAGGGTATATATATATACCTCTCAAAGAAGAAAGCAAAGGGAGCAATGACAGCAGTAGCAATGGCATGTCGATAAACGACGAGCACGTAATGGCTCATTCCTCCATTGAGAGAGATCTTAGTGATGATGTTCATGCCTGCGTATCCAAACTGCAAACATATCATTGCTACATAGGGTTTGCAGTTCTTCATTAAGCTCCCACATGATGATCCACTCTCTCTCATCATCTTTGCTATATATTGATTCTCTCTCTACAAACTTGTTTCCAAGTTGGGAGTGAAGTTGTGAAGGAGCATATTTATAGTGTTATGGGGAAACATTATGGAATCTGATGGAATATTAGAAAAGCAAAATAGTGTTATCCATTATGGGTTTTTTATTTATTTGGAAGATGATGAGAAAATTATATGAGAATTAATTAATTAATTGAATTATTTTATATGTATGGAATGGAGTCCACGTAAACAGAATAAGGCATCTGACTCAGGAAACAAATAAATGAAGAATTTCATTGCGTAAGCTAACACATAGTAGTAATTATATATTTATTACAATAATTATTCATGTTTTCACTTGCAATTTGTATACATGCATGCACACACAGATATATAGAAATTGAGTTTAAAACATAAACTATCCAATAACTTTTTACTTCATTTGAAATGTAAAAAAAAGGTTAGGACATTATTTTTTGTCCTAAAAAATATTTTTTTATTAATTTCGTCCCATAAAAAAAGAGTTTTAGGACATTTATTTTTGTACTAAAAAAAATATTTTTATTAATTTCGTCACATAATTTTTGTAATTTCAGTCACATAGAATTAGAAAATTGAACCGCAATTTGGTGAGAATTTAAAAATTATGAGATTATTGAGAAATTAAGTTTCTATGGACTATTTTAAATAAAGTAAATTTATATGGAACGATTTTGATTTTAGATTATAGAAATTAAAAAGTCTATAATTCTAGGAGAAAATCCACCGGCTATTTTAAAAAATAAAAAGGGATTTAAAAAAAAATTAGCATGCGATAAGAATATTGGCACAACACATAGTGTTAATTTTACATTTACCAATTTGATTGATGTGGTTCGGATTTTTTTGTGATATATTTTACATTTACATTATTTACATGTTATATATTATATTTCTTAAAAACAAGCGTAACGAGATGAAGTATGAGATTATGCATATGCAAAGTCATGAAATTATCTTAATTAGATGATATACAAAATGATAAAAAAAAAAAAACAGAATTATTATATTTTCATTTAAATCTAATTTGATATTGGAAATAATTATTAAAAGATATATGGAGTATGAGGAATCTAATGCATCACTTCAATGACGATATACATGTCAACTCATCAAATGCACAATAATATCATTCACACTATAGATCATATCATAACATGTCGTTGAATAAAATAATCATATAATTATATTTATGCGTCATAATATAAAAGTATTCGGCAAAACTCTCCACTTCAACTAAAAATAAAATATAAATTTTTATATCATCGAAATATATAACATATCATAATTTAGAGTTTTAGCAAGATATCTAGGTATAGATGCGTACATGTAAAATTAGAATTGTTAAAAAGTAATTAGATCTATTCAAATGAAATAACACACATTTTTGAATTAAAATTTAAAAAATAATAAACTTTTAAATATAATTACTTATAGTTTAAATGCACTCCATAAATTCTAGAGTGCACCAATCATCACTTGCACTCAAATTAGCCCATAATTTAATGGTTAAACTATTACTGAGACGTTCTCGATAGGTTCTTATAATAAACAATCTTAATAATACATGTATGTACGTAGGAATAAAATATAATCCATATGAGACAAATAATAAAAAAATAATCACTTTCTTGCATCTTAAGTAATTACAAATTAATTTTAGCTCAGAATCAGAATCGAATCAACTTGCTTTATCTTAAAAAAAAAAAAAACCCACAGCTTTAAACATCTAGAGGAGATATATATACACATATAGGGCAGGGTTGGTTGTATAGAGTCTTACAGTAAAATCATTTTACGTATTTAGGGTAGTTATTAATTTTTATTAAAGATGTTATCACTTTTCTTTATAATATTACTATCTTTTATTTGTATTATAATTAATCATGAAATACTTCACTACATTATTATCAATTTTCATTAATTGAGTATTACTTTTCATTAAAATATTAATACTTTTTATTCATCTCAAAAAATTCATTTTATATAATCACACAAGATTTTGATATATATATATATTTATTTATTTTGTATAGAGAGAGGGGGTGGGAGAGAAGTGGAGCACTACCTAATTATAAAAAAATGGACGTCTAATCATCTCCAATTAAAAGAGAGAGAGAGTAGAAATGATGAGAGAAGGTTAATTGTGTAGACACAGTGGCTTCCACAAACTCAAAATGTGTCGAATCGTTGTCGTTTTGATGAATTAAACAATTTATTACATCATTTCTCATACTTACCAGCTTTGCACCCCATTTGCACCACCATCCTCCCTTTTCCATCCACATTTTCCAACTTCTCCATTATTAATCCCTACTACATTTATTCATTATTCATTAAACAACACCCATTAGTGATAACCTAGTTTATGATAATTCATTTTGGATTTTTGGTACGATAAATTTTAATAATTAATTAAAAATTAAGGGTGATGATATATTTAAAATAATACTAATGATATGAAAAAGAAATACGAGTGTGGAGGAGAGAAAAATAGTGTAGTAAATAGAGAAGAGAAGATTTATAGTAGACGAGTGAATTAAGGATTAATAGAGTTCACCAATTCTTAATTAAATTAACCATTAATTGTACTCTTCTTTGCAATTTCATCTTTCATTTCTTTTGTGATTTTTTTTAAAAAAAAAACTTATATATACATGTGTGTGAGCTAGCAATTAGACATAATGAATTTGGATGAGAAGGAATTGAAGACTAAGATATTTAAAATTAATGATGTATATTAAATTAATCATGGTACGTACATAGTTAATTTAGAAGAATCTAGCTAGGACTATAAAAATATATATTATAGTTATTAAATGTATATAGGTATGTAAATGGATAAGATATAGTGTTCCTCATTTGGATTGATTGAAGAAAGAAGGCAATAGTATCTATATAAGTATATATCTTTATGAGCTAGCTAAGATTCATTTGAAATGATGACGCATGCACCATATGGCTACCTTTGAATATTCCTACTTAATTTGTGTTTGATTGCATCATAAAGTATTAATTATAATCAAGGATACATTATTACTTTTTATTTTATAAAATTAGGAGCTAGCATTTCAATAATCTATATATATATATATATATGTTGTTTTGGGTTTTGATAATAGGTTTTTCTATTCAAAACTCACACTTAATTTTTTAAAATCTTATAAATTATACTCCGATGCTTTATCTTTATATATTTTCAATTTGCACACCTCATTTTAATTTTTACAATTTCTTTTTTGGTAGATGAGATCCACATAAAATAATTAATATATCTCCACAAGATTATATACAACACTAATACAACTATTCACTTTATATGAAACATATTATATATTTCAATCAACTACAGATCAAAATACTATATTTCTTAATTCCCGTGCAAAAAGAAAACGTAAAAACTAAAATGGGACGAGTGAATATTTATTCCCTGTCTATCCACTTTTCATATATTCTCTTACATCAATGAATACTTTATTACACATATTATTATATAATTTTTATACAATAATTAATTTGACATAAAATTAATTTCTATCCTATCAAAATTCAAAATAAAAATTCATGATTTTATATATATAGTTAGGTTTTTAAATATAAATAAGAAAATGAAACTATATATTTAACCTTCTAATAATCAAGAAAAATATATATGAGGTGGAGTGGTACTTCCAACCACATAAAGTGTAGAAGTTTTTATGGACGTTCATTTATATATATATATTATATCCCCATGCCAAACGGGCCGAAAGCCCAATAGGCTAGCTAGCCACGAATAGAAGGCTCAGCTACGGAAAGGCCCAAGGGCAGAAATAAATGGCAACTTATGGAATGACGACGGCCCAAAGGAACAGCCCAAAAGGCACCTGAGGAATAACCGAGGAGAAGCCCGAGAAACAAGCCCATCATTAAGGGCCAAGGAACCCGAGAAAACGAGATCAGGAAAGGGCCAAGAGACAGGAGGCCCGCTAAGAGAATAGATGGTTGAAGACCCCTCAGTGGGACACCTCGGCTCCGAAACCGAAGGAGACATCCAGAGACTCGGACGAGCAGCATAGTCTCGGAAACCAACCCATCCGACGACTGGAAGGACTATCAGAACTGTTGGGCGAAGTACAAACACAACTGTGAGAACGGCTAGTGGCGACAAGTTAGAGGACAAGAATAATGGTAAGAAAGGATGTCTTGAGCAGCACTCTCAGCTAGAAGACAGCGCTCGACAGGTACATCCCTTTGGAGCCACCAATGAGAAGCAAGCAAAGGACAAAAGGAGACCTGCTACGTCCTGCAAGATGTTTGGTAGCCTCCTGCACCCGCCCCCAAAGTCGTTGATGTACCGGCCAGCTCCATTAATGGCTGCTTTTCTTCGTCCAGGTGGCGCCACAGGATTGGACAACGATTAGGGTTTGCTGATAGTATAAATGGCTTCTCTCACAAGAGAGAAACATGTTACTCATTCTTATACGAGACATTACACTTGTAATTGGAAGGTTTTTATGAGTGTTGTTCTTGAGGAGAGTAATAAAATTGGTTAAGGTCTTTGGTCAGAATCTCCATCTCTCATATATCTACTTGTTTGTTATGTTTGATTGTGATCGTTCTTAGTTTAGTTACATAGTCTTATCTTCTTTCTTAATCCTAAAATTAACTAATTAAGAACACGCATCAATATATATAGATATAAATTTAGGTCTTACACCTAAAATTTAGTACCTCTAAAAATTTTAATCCCACCATTCCACTAAACTTTTATTTTTCTTTTGTAAAGTATAAAGGAAATGTGAAAAACTTAACGGGGCTGAAGAAGTATGCTTACAATTTACTACCATTTCAAATTAAAATTAGAGGTGAAAAAGTATAACTAAAACTAAAATGTTTAAGTTTTAACACGGGATGGGAGGAGTATTCTTTAATATTCATGTAAAAAGCAAAACATGTAGAGCCGATTTTATAATAACACCAAAATAAAATGATATAAATATGAGAAGAAAATAAAATCCTAATGGATTAATATACAAATATTAAATGTACATAAAGTGCAAAATTTGAAGTTAAGAAGTAATATAGATAGATAGATACTCAAAATTGATAATTATATGTATATATGTCCACCTAATAAACTCAAGTAATTTCTCTAAAACATCTCTAACACAATATTATTTCTCTAAAATATCTCTAACACAATGTAAAGAGGAAGAGGAGTACTTCGAAAACATTCGATTCTAAACTAAACAAGATTTATTTTCCTTCTAAAATATGATACTATGATTGAAGTACTAAATCATTTCAAGAAAATTGTCCTAATAATTAGCTGCTGATTCCACTTGATTATTTTATTTTATTTTATAATTTTTATAAGTTACAAGTAAGGAGGGTGGAAGATTTATTTAATTTGAATTAAAGATTTGATTGACGTTGCCAGT
The DNA here is from genome assembly GCA_023678885.1 of Pogostemon cablin. Lineage (NCBI taxonomy): Eukaryota > Viridiplantae > Streptophyta > Magnoliopsida > Lamiales > Lamiaceae > Pogostemon > Pogostemon cablin. The sequence goes on from CM042999.1 coordinate 1,811,666, forward strand.
CACACTACCAACAATCACACGACTTTGCATATTATATACTTGTGCGTGCCACTATTATATCTTAATAATCTTCTAATCTTTAATTAATATTTTTTCCATTAAGAATAATTAATCTTAATTAGCAAGTATTAATCACTGTCAAGTCGCTATCTAAAAATGCATGGATAATATTAGATCATTTTTACTGTTATGTAACATAAATGTAAATAACATCGATTTTGGTAGAATACAGTTTTCTTATAAATATTATTTTTCTTAATTTTCGTGTGTCAATTACTGACACGAAAAAAAATCATAAATCAGAATTTATATTTTATTTAAGTAAGCTATGATACAGAAAATAATACATTTATTTTTTAGAAATTTTGGGCTAATAGAATAGATAACATTGTTGTGAGTGAAAGTAATAAATAAATATATATATATATATATTAATTTGAAAAAAAAAAAAGTAGCATAATCATAAACTAAACTCCAACTCCTTGAAAAAAAAATTAATACTTTTCCTTAAAAATTAAGAACACACGGTTGAGGAACACAAAAGTATAAGTAGTATTATAATTCTAACATATATTCATATGCTATTTAAAATTTTAAATTAATAAATCTACGAGTTGCAAGACTTTGCTTTGGCTTCTTTGTGGTCTATTCTCCGACTTAAAAAGGACTCCAATAATTGAATATTTTTCTAATTAAATAATCCCCTTAAGAAAATGTATTATTAGTGGAAGATTTATTTTAATTTTTAAATAATTTTTAAAATAATTAACTTAGTCTTTTGGAACCTAGTCAGTACCCATTGCAATAATTCAACAGATTTAATGAGAGAGATATGTATGTAACATTTTGGATTAATAAATGTTTGCTGCACTTCAACTAATTAATAATTAAGAAAATGCTGTTACCTTTTTATACCATACAAAGTAAGCATTGCATTTTCGGTTCTTTATAATTATTACTATAGATCATTGCTATTATTATTTACAAAGAATTGAGTTATACCATCTCATTCTAGTTTTTGTGAGAGGAATAAGAAATCATAATAATATTATAATTAAAAGTGAATTTCGTGATGACTAAAAAAAGATTTGCTAAAGTTAAAGTGATAAACAGGTGCACCCCAAATTTATAAGTTAAATGGTTAGTGGGGTAGTTTTTTGTTTTTTAAAAAATTAATTATTTAATTAACGCTACCGTCTTTTCAACTGAACATTTATTGCCTTTTAGTTTATTTGGAAATTAAGGAGTATATTAAATAAAGCAATTATAAAGGGAATATGATGAGAAATATGGATACTTTATTCAAGCGCATTGCCTTGCGTGTAAAAGGGTTTGCTGAGATAATTTAGTAAATATTTTGAATGTGTAGGGTTTATACTTGTTCATCTTTACCAATGAAATATTTAGTTCTGTGAGTAATTTTCATTGCTATTATTATTTACAAAGAATTCAGTTATACCATCTCATTCTAGTTTTTGTGAGAGGAATAAGAAATCATAATAATATTATAATTAAAAGTGAATTTCGTGATGACTATGAATATAACCGTTTGTCCAAGATTATTTACAAAATTATTTTTTTCCAAGTTAATCAATAATTAAAAATTCTCTAAGGGGTCTTATGAACCTATGAAAAAGATGGTCTTCTGGACCTTTACAAAGGAGAAGGTTTTGTGACCTATATCAAAGAGGAACATATTTATAAAAAGGATATGAATAAGAAAAATATTATATTAATTGTGCAGTTAAGGTATTAAGTAAACAGTTCAGTTTAATTATGTGACTTATTATGGTTGCATGTTGTTATGGGTGTTATTGCACCTATGTGAGGCGTGATGTTACGTGCTAGAGAGGCAAAGGATATATGCGAAATATTAAGAAAAATCATATGCATGAAAAATCAGCCGGCGGATAAAGTCAGTTCACCACGGAGGATAAGCCCTTCCAACATCTCTAGCAGAATTACAGAATTAAGTTAACTCCTTCCGTTTATCCCCTGTATGCCCGAGGATAAGTCTCGTACAATTCCTAAGTCCAGCAGATTGGGTTTAGAACCTTTCATTTATCCTCAACCCATCGGCACATCATCAGCTCACTATACAGTATGGCATGGAGAAATATATCCCTTTCACTCATCACAAATCAAGATACTCTTCCAACCAATGGAGAGAGGTTGGGAACACTCCACAAAAAATTGATTCCATCTTCTACACATGTCAACACATCATTGGACTACACAAGAGGACATGGATTGAGGTCATCCAACAAACGTGAGAAACACAATGAAAAGCAAGGAACTCTACCAAGTAGAAGGGGGCTCACATCATCATCTGAAACACACATACTCAACACCCACAAATAATTCTCTCTCTACACTTTCCACATTTCCATACATCTTCAACACTGTAAATGGGTTCTACTATTCAAGCTCATTGAGTGTGTGAGATCTCTCCTTGTAAACTTCATTAATAAGAATACTCTTTCGACTCCCGTGGATGTAGGTTCTATTGAATCGAACCACGTTAAATCTCATTGTGTTCATTTACTTTTCTTCAAGTTTTAGCTTATTGTTGGCGACGGAGGAGATCACGTATGTTTGATCTTGTTTAAGTCTTCACACATGTTTGATTTTGTTTAAATCTCCCTCAAATGCTCCTGAAATCCAACTCACACATACTAGCAGATCTGTGCTATGCTGGGTTCCAACTCATAAATCTGGTATGAAAGAATTCTCACGTCATTTCCTTATTCTTCTTAAATATAGAATATAAATCTCACAAAATACTCCTGCCAATTTTTGTTTCCAATTTCTAATTTTCTCCACTGTCACTGTTCATGGTTATAACCGGAGTTCTTTTGCCTCTTATCACCTTAAGCTCAGCTCACAAATTTCATTTTTCTCATATGTGCTTGAATCATATTAACAACTCCGTTACTCAAATAATCCTTACTAAGATCCCCAAAGATCGTAGTCCTTTCCTAAAGTTATTCGTTTCTGCTATTTTTAATCAATGTAGAGTATTGAAAGAATTCCGCAGAGGAATGTCAATTCCATTATTCCTATTTCTAAACGCAGAATATAAATCTCATTATAGAATTCTCCTGTCAAATTTTGTTTCCAATCTTGATTTCTGTGAATTTCTCCACCGTCGCTATCTCAAAGAATTCTTTTACTTTTAGCATTCTAAAGCTTTGGTGAAGCTTACGAATTTCACTTCCCCCACAATTGTTTAAATCCTATCCACAATTTTGTTTCTCAAATAATACATGCCAAGAATCGTCCATTTCGTTATCTTCTTTTTGAAGCAGAAAAAAAAATTCAACCCAAATCGTTATGTTCAAATTAAACACCACGCCATCTTCTCTTCCATTCATCCCCAAAAATCTACGATTTGAGTTGTAGTTACATAATCGGAAAACTCAACCACCTTCTTGTATGGGCGGAGATCCCTAAATCAATAGTATCCCCCGGAGATAATATCCTCTGGAGAGTCCGTAAATCCAGAAGGGGTAGAGAAGAAATTTGAGAATAGCTCAATGGGTTAGAGCGTGTGGTATGTCAATAATTACCAAATGAAAGGAGGAAGCAGAAAAGAAACCCACGTGAAGATTATCGAGGATATCCAGTAAGTAAAAGAAGAAAGAAAATGAACGATGGATAAATCCACGATAAAAAGTCGATGATCCATGACAAAAAGTCGACGACAGGAAAAAAAAACTGTGAAAGAAGACTGCCGAGTTTAAGATCAGAAATAAGAAAAAAAAAAGGGCGGAAATGATCAACGATTATTCAAGAGAAAAATAATAGTACAAAAAGAAAGAAAAAAGGGGACCGACTCCAAGTTACAAAAGAAAGAGGATGTATAAACCACATGGAGAGAGCACCAGCATGAAAAGTCTTGTCGGTGTTGAGAAAAATACCCGAGTTCAGATATGGTGCCAAAAAGTTTAGCTCATATGGTAGAGCGTATATTTGGTAAATTGTAAAGGCTGAGGTTTGACTTGCAGAAGCAAATCCTGGATAAACTATGAAGATTTGAGGATATTCAATAAGAAAAAAGAGAAAAAGAAAAAGTTAGAGGCAGAAGACCAAAGACCAAAGAAGGCGATTCAGTTTGCTCAAAAAGTTGAGGAAGACTTAAAATCCTCTGAACTAAAGGCAAAGATTGCCAAGAAAGAAAGTTGAGGAAATGGAATAGGAAATGAAAGAAGAAGAATATAGTCAGCATAGTGCATGACATATACAAATTAAGAAAGGAAATCCAAGATTGGGATCTTGATATCAAAGAGAATATTGGAGTTTACATATCAATTTCAAGAAAATATGCTGTTTGTTAAGGTGCGTATTCTTCTTCAAGAAGGAAAACATCCGGCAGTAGTCATGGTAATAAATATGTTGTGATCATCATCGATGAGATCAACGACCCAGATACACCGTAGAGTATTTTTTTGGATGCACTTCAATTTTCCAAGAGAAAAGAAAATACTCCCCGATGATACCATCAGATTCTATAAGACAGAATGGGTGATGGCATTTGAGTATCTCATGGAATAAACATTATTTACGAAAAAAAATCAAGAGAATATATTCTTGAAAAGATGACAGATTCCTCCTGCAATTTGAATATATTTGGAACTAAAGCATCATAGAAGAAAAAAGAACTCTTTGTAGATGTTAAGCTTGGCAATAGAAAAGTAATATCAGGCTACACGTGTCTCCAGCGAGGGTTATGGCTTCATTCTCGGCCCAAGGCCCAATGTGGAAACTACAGTGATTCTGAAGTTTGATTTGATTATTCCTGGGAATGAACATCCTCGCTGCTATGCCCGATGATGTCGGTCATGTGGCATCAGAATTCAACATTCTATCGGGACATCAATGGACTTCTCATATGTTTCAACTCTCGCTGCATGGTTAAAGGCGGTTAACCTTGATGGAAGCCCAGCAACAACCTAGATGTAGTCTGCTTGACATAAAAAAAAGAGAATTTATGAAGGGATCCTAATCTCAAGGAGAATATCCGGGTTTGAGAATATGAAATTGACTTCATGGAAAATGTTGCTCACAGTGGCATTTTCTTCATCAGTTGAGTCATTCTTCAACGATGGCTGGTCTAGAATAATGTTCAAAATTCCACATTTGAGCTTGCAGTTCACGATAGCAAGGATATAGAGGACACCATTATCACCAATCCCATCGTTGTTTTCAGTTTGCTGAATTTTGAGATGTTTGATGGAAGAGAATCATCACGAGGGTCCTATTAAACACGGTAGAACTGGGTGTATTTGAAGTCATAATAAGAGTACAATCGGCTGGCAATCAAGCTTGTTAATTCCTTCAGCAATCTAGTAATTCATTTGGAGGAAGAAGAAAAGAAGGGAGGTCATGAGAAAATCCAATCCAATATTTCTCAAGAAAAGAGAATCCAAAGATAATTAAGTCCAGAAAGGAAAGCAAGAGACAAGCTGACACTGAAAGACCCGGGGGCTAAAGAGAACCCGAGGATTAATCCAGAAAGAAAGAAAGAGACTGGGGGCTGAACAACGGAGAAAAATAGGGATGATTGGTTAGAACAGGCGATGGACACAACAAAGTATAAGGAATCAAGATTCTATACAGCTGAGGGGTGAAGTCGACGTTGAGCACGTCACGGTTAATTTTCCAGCGACAGATAAGAAATCAAGATTTTATCCATTTGGGAAGAAGAAATCAAGATTTTAAGGTGTTGAGATATGGAAATCAAAACTCAATTCCAATAAAGCCGAGAGTGGGATGGAGAATCAAGTTCTCGCCACAACAAGAGAAAATGCATAAGAAATGATGAAATTGTCGAGCCCATAATAGCAAGCTGAATGTTAGAATTGAAAATTGGATGAGAAAGCTGAACATCAAAAAGAAGATATGGAATCAGCTCAAGTCAAAATATCACGTGGGGAATAATGTTGATCTTTCTTCATATATGAAGGATCGGTTGGTTAGGGCATGTTTAAGATCGACTTCCTCACGAGAAGTAAAAGCCAAGATTAAACATTTAAAAAAAGGGTGAAGAGCTGAGGATAAGATTCAAGGTTGAATCAGTTAAAGGCCCAGTTAATTAGCTCATCCTATAAAAAAAAAGAGACATCCAAGAAAGAAAGAAAGAAGAAAGCAAATTGTAGAAAAAAGAATAATAAATCAATACCTACTTTAATCAATCTGATGACAAGTTAGGTCCAACCAAGAGGCATGAAGAAGACAACAATGAAAAAATTATATTGGCACAAGAGGATAGTTTCGTTAATCAAGACGTTGCTATTAGCCACAGAACACTTGAGGATAAATATTGGGAGAAGAAAGGCGCAAGTGGATAGTTTCGTTAAATCAAGTCATTGCTATTAGCCACAGAACATCCAAGGATAAACATTGGGAGAAAAAATCAATTATGCTCGGGTTAGAGAAAGAACTTGACCTAGATCAATGGGTTAGAGCGTAGCAGGTACTTCATGATAATTTGACATAGCTCATTTGGAAGAAAGCCGAAGGGGTCAGCCAAAGTATAAAAGTTACCAAAGTACAAAAGCTACCAAAGTTCAATCCTCTCCCAGGTACCCATTGCTACTTTATTTCTCAATTAACGGTAGTTCAACGGGTTAGAGTGTAGCCATTAACTTCCAAGATTCCGAGAATAAATCCATGGGGAAGGAGAAATATTTTTCTCAAAAAGAGAAAGTGGAAGAAGTCAGAAATTTTACAAAAAATATCAACGACTACGGCGTGGAAGTTCGAGGATAAATTCAGCTTTGTTGTTTACATAACTACCAATGGCTCAGAGTTCGACGTTAAATACCCGAGGAAAGGGAATAATATTTCTGTAAATACCCGAGGTTATATCCTCAGGAAATGAAAAATAGAAAATTTCATTCTAGTCAACGTTGGAGAAGCCCAGCTTCAACCATAAAAGATTGGACATAACAATTCCAGCCTCAACCATTAAAGATTGGATGTTCTATAGTCTTGAAGAAGTTTAGTTTCGACTTAAAAACTATAGGTCAGATGTCTCTTCATTTAAAGAATCTTCGTTTTCTCTTCATTTAAAGAATAAAGATTGGGCAGTGTATCTTCGAGAAAGAAAAACTCATGAGTTAGAGCGCGGATTGGCATTCTATGCAAGAAAATAGTTATTCTATGTAAGAAAATAGTTTCAAGTTCAACTCTCAAGATAAAAAATGATCGACCTAAATTCGCAAGAGAAAATAGAAAGCATGATGAAAGTCAAATCACGAACATGAACTCCATGATAATTAGTGGCTGAAGTAGCGCCATTATTGATAAAATATATACTTGGGGCTTCTGCCTTCAAGAGAAGAAAGATCAGAGTTCATCATCTTCAGGAGATGATGGTAAAGTTGGTTAGCGCGCAAGAAGAGAAAGTGCATAAGAATTGGAGGAATACCGAGGTTATATCCCAGGAAAGAAAAAGCAGGAAAAGGCAATAAATAATGGAAGAAGTATATACCTCTGTCAGTTAGAAGGTGGAAGAAAAGGAAAATTATCTCTAATCCTCAAGAATTGAGAATATGGCTTTCTGCTACAAAGTTCAAACAAAAAGTCAAGTCCAACCAGCCGATAAAAGAGAAGAGAAAGAATCACAGAATCATGAGGAGTTCAGGTAAAAATAAAAAAAAATAAAAAAAGGCCTTGAGCCAATCATTAGAGAGGCAAGAGGCAAGAGCCAAGAAGGCCTTGAGCCAATCATTAGAGAGGCAAGAGCTAAGGATAGACGAAAGAGAAAGGCGAAAAATAAAAGAGAGGCAAGAGCCAAGGATAGACGAAAGAGAAAAGCAAAAGCCCACGAAAAATGATCACAAGGCCTGCACGGCCAACTTAAAAAAAAGGTTTGAGGTTATATACCCAGGAAAGGAAAAAGGAAGAGGAAGACGAAGCCCGAGACTATATCCTCAGGAAAGAAAAGAAAGAAAGCTACGAGCCAACGAGAGAAAGGCCTTGAGCCAACCGAGAGAAAATAGAATGGCACCAATGCCCGTAGGAGGATAAAAATTAATGATGAACAATCTAGAAAGTAGAAGGGCACCAACGCCCGTAGGAGGATGAGAACAATGGTGAAGCCATAAAAAAAAGCTCACTATTTCTATTTTATTACATCTAACTCATTTTTTACAGAAGAAAGAAGAAAAAAGAAATTCAATGATAAAATTTCCACCGAGAAAAAATTATCAACACCCGAGAATAATCTCGGGTACTGCTGAAGATATTACACGAGGAAAAATTATCAACACCCGAGAATAATCTCGGGGGCTGCTGAAGATATTACGCGAGGAAAAATTATCAACACCTGTGAATAATCTCGGGGCTACGGAAGATATTACGCTCGGGGGCTGAAGATACGACTATGCTGAACGTAAGATGATGAGGATATAATCTCAGAGAAAATCAAAATCGGATAGCTCACTTGGTTAGAGCGTGCATCAATAATGAATACGAAGAAAACAACTACCAAAAGAACTGGATGCTGCAGATTGAAGACCCAAGGTTAAACAACCGAGGATAAATGTCCAGAGGATAATCTTTTCTAGAAGACCAAAGGATGAACGTCCAGAGATTAAATAGCTAATAATAAATGTCAGAGCTGTCATGGAGAAAGAAGCCAGTCACCCGAAGAGGAAATAGTACAATTTGTTAGAGCGTGGAAAATATGTATATCTAACGGAGAAGAAGGCCACTAAAGAGGAAAGCACATGTCAAAGAAGCAGCAATAACAAGATTCAAAAAGAAAGTAGAAATAGCAATATTCAGAAAGAAAGAAATATTGCGCAGCTAATAAAAAGCGAAGAAGCCGCGAAGGAGCTGAGGGAATCATCCATCTAGAAAGAATATCTCAGTAAGTTAGAGAGTGGAAGAATGATTCTGAAATTGAAGAGATAAGACCTCCGTTGAAGAAGTTCAAGACCCGAGACTTAATCTTGGGGACTCGAGGATAATATTTGTTGGCTACATAGCTCAGTTGATTAAGGCAAGGAGGAAGAAATCGATCTTTATCAAAATCTCATCTCAACCAAGTTGAAGAAATAAACGGCAACATACCAATCTTCATTTCGAGGTCAGAATTGCTTTCACTCAAAAGTTAGGATTATCAGTAAAGAATCCGAGGAAAGATTTAAAATTAACCTACAAAAGAAAAGAGAATTTACCGACGCTGTGGATAGCACGATTTCTAGCAACTCATATTCGAGATTGCTCCTTATAGTTTCACAACAAGAAGCAATCTCGGGGGCTAATGTTATGGGTGTTATTACACCTATGTGAGGCGTGATGTTACGCGCTAGAGAGGCAAATGATATATGCGAAATATTAAGAAAAAGCATATGCATGAAAAATCAGCCGGGGGATAAAGTGAGTTCACCACGGAGGAGAAACCCTTCTAACATCTCCAGTAGAATTAAGTTAACCCCTTTCGTTTATCCCCTGTATGCCCGAGGATAAGTCTCATACAATTCCTAAGTCCAGCAGATTGGGTTTATAGCCTTTCATTTATCCTCAACCCACCGGCGCATCATCTGCTCACTATACAGTATGGCATGGAGAAATATATCCCTTTCACTCATCACACATCAAGATACTCTTCTAACCAATGGAGAGAGGTTGGGACCACTCCACAACAAATTGATTCTATATTCTACACATGTCAAAACATCATTGGACTACACAAGGGGACATGGATTGAGATCATCCAACAAATTTGAGAAACACAATGAAAAGCAAGGAACTCTACAAAGTAGAGGGGGGCACACATCATCATCTGGAACAGAGATACTCAACACCCACAAATAATTCTCTCTCTACACTTTTCACATTTTCATACATCTTCAACACTGTAAATGAGTTCTACTATTCAAGCTCATTGAGTGTGTGAGATCTCTCCTTGTAAACTTCATCAATAAGAATACTCTTTCGACTCCTGTGGATGTAGGTTCTATTGAATCGAACCACGTTAAATCTCTTTGTGTTCATTTACTTTTCTTCAAGTTTTAGCTTATTATTGGCGACGGAGGAGATCACACATGTTTGATCTTGTTTAAGTCTTCACGACGAAAACGAGCATCAACACATGTGATATTTGGTGTGATAAGTAATAATTTCTAACTGAGCTGTGATTTTGCTCACCCATTTATCTTTTTCATTTCAAATGAAGGAGTTTGCGTAGTGGATTTGGAGGATGCTTAGCACATTTTAATCATTTAAAAAAAAAAAAAACTTTAGTGTCATTTTCAAATTGCAAGAGATATTGAACTTGTGCATTTATTTTAGAAATTTTGTTTGAATTTTTAATAATTAAGTTATGTTGGATTTTTGTTTTTATTAAATTTTAAGTCGTTTAAACTAATTATTTCTATAAGCTTCCTTTGGGATCGTTTCTCTCTTAAATTGAGATGTTTTAAATAAGTGAAAATTTAGGATGTGACATGATCATCAACGGCTATATCCCCTTTCCTTCCCACAAAATATGAACAGAGCCTAAGCTATGAGGCTTTATTTATACAGGTGAAATTTTGTGCTGATTTTATAGGCCCAACAGAAACAAATTCAATGGGCTGTCTATTACAGTTGTATTGTTCTGGCCCAACGGCTATAACAGTTACATATGGAAAGTAACAGCGAATCAATGTGTTCAAATAAGAATATAATTACCCTCATACTATTAATTAATTAATTAAAATAAAATATAGGAGTAGTAGTTATCCATTATCATTGAATTTTTTTAAAAATTAATTTAGCATATTGGCCAAATGGATTAATTCATGCGGTGTTGAGAGTATATAATTATTTGATTTCATGTCCAAAATACTTTGACATAATTTCAGAAATAACGAAATAAATTATCTTTAGTAAATGTTTAATATATAATTTTATTAAAATATTTATATTCATTTTTTCTTTGATTAATAGATAAAGAAAGAATCCAATTCCCTCCTAAACTTATACATGTTGCAAATTGTGAGTGGAGTACACATATTAAACCATCATGTAATTTAACTTAGCATTGAAGAATGAATGAGATTATCACTTTAATACTTGTGACAATAACTATATATATTCACATTAAATTACATTAATCCTTATGAGAATGATTAGGGTACATTCAGTGCTACCTATTGAATTGGTTGGTCCCATTTTCTTGATTAATTCCTGCTTGTTTTTTATTTTATTTTTAAATTTATTTTATTTAAATGACTATTATACTCTAAATTTTAGGGATAAATTATACCATAAATCACAAGGGTAAAATTACAATTATACCCTAAACCCTGAACCCTAGGGATAAATTATATCTAAACCATAAGGGTAAAATTACAATTATATCTTAAATCTTAAACCCTAGGGATAAATTATATCCTAAACCACAAGGGTAAAATTATAATTATACTCTAAATCCTAAAATTAAATAAAAAATAGAAAAATAAACAAAAAAAAATTAAAAAAAAAAACACAAACTAAAAGTGAAGAAAGGAGATTGTACATCTCAAAATTGGTACTCTTCCCACCTTAGTCATTGTCAATCTTTATTTAACCATCACTTATGCATTAGGTGTATCGGATGTATATTAATTAATTATATTCTCGGCCTGAAATTATCATACATTTTAAAATGTGAAAATATACACAAAATTACAACCTCTTAATATATTTTATTTTTTAAATAAATCATCCCTATCATACATATAAAATTGTACTTTATTTACTAATAAATGTGCGCATAATTTAACAATTTTCAAGATAGTACTAATTATTTTAAATAAATAGTATATTTAATTGGAGTACTTGTTAATTAATTAATTAATATAGTATTATAAATTATGAAGGTGTTAATATTGTGTCAGTGCACATAAATAGTGAGACGACGAACGGAAATGAAAAACACACTTAAAGTTAAAACTAAGAAGATAAATGATACACACCTCTACGTAATCATGAAATCATAATTTAATAAGTTGGCAGCAAATGCAAATTATCCACTGAAGTAAAAAAATAAAAAAATCCCACACATTATTATAACACTAACATGAGAAATTACAAAAGTAACAAATATTTGCATTCTATTGATGTGAGCATGTAACTTGAAGTTAAGCCCCAATGCGATCTAATTAAAATTATTTCATTATATTAAAAATCATAAAATCTTTAATAAGATGTACTTCCCCATCCATCACTAATATATCCATTTTGTAATTTTGGATCGTCCACTCTTAAAGTATTAATTTTTCCATTTTTGCAAAAGGCCCCACATATAGCCCACCACTCCCCACTACTACAACTACACACTTTATATAAAATAATAATACTTCTTAACGTGCAAAAACCAAACGAATACGTTTTCGATGGACGGAGGAAGTAATTGTAGGATGTAAAAGGTTGGAGGAATATGTGTAGGTATTTGTGAACGAGTGTAGGAATTGGTGAGTGGGGTAAACAAATTGTGATAGAAAGGATTTGAGGGAGAGAATAAGGTTTGCGATAAACTTACAACTTTATTAGTTGTATTTCTTCTAAATGATACACCACCACCTATTTATACTACACAATGGTATAATCTATAATATTCTAGAGAATTTTACACTAGTTTCTTCCTAATTAATTTAGATAATTCTTCTTATTTGATCACATGCATTTTTCTAGATTTTTTCATTCACCCACATTATTCTAGATCTTTCTATCATCTTCTTGATGTCCAACTATCTCCACCTTCTACTTTATTCTATACATTATCTCAAATATTCTAGAATTATCGTGACATCTCCACAAAATTAAGTTTAATATCCAACACCCCCTCTTAAACTTGATTTTGCATTTCAAGCATACTTCGGAATCTTGCAAACTCTTCATACTTGAGCGGCTTCGTGAAAATGTCGGCTACTTGGTCTTGTGATTTCACGTACTCCACTTGAACTTCTTTCTTCGTTATGCATTCTCTGATGTAGTGGAAGTTAGTATCTATGTGCTTACTCCGATTATGGAATACCAGATTTTTTACCAATACAATCGTCGATTTATTGTCAACACAAATCCTCGTAGGATTCTCTTATGTCCATCCGAGGTCTCGTAACAAACTTCTAAGCCATATAGCATGGCAAACACCGAATATGGCTGCTACATACTCGGCTTCACATGTGGATAATGTGACTATTGGTTGCTTCTTCGACATCCAAGTAAAAGCTGTGTCTCCCATGAAGAACACAAATCCACTTGTACTTTTTCGATCATCATTATCTCCAGCCAAATCGCTATCACTATAGCCCACAAGCTCATAGTTATTAGTATTTGAATAAAGTAGGCCATAGTTGAGCGTACCTTTGAGATATCGAAGAATTCTCTTTGCCGCCTTTAAGTGCGTTGTGGTTGGATTCTCAATAAATCTACTCACAAGCCCTGTTGCGTAGAGAATGTCTGACCTTGTGCAAGTTAAGTACCTTAGACTTCCAACCAAACTTTTAAAGAGCGTCGGATCCACCTTTTCTCCTCCTTCATGCTTGGATAGTTTACTTCCACACTCCACTGGGGTGTTGATTGTTTTACAATCTTCCATTTTGAACTTCTTGAGGATCTCCTTCGTATAACCTTCTTATGTGATGAAGATTCCTTCGTCAAGCTACTTGACTTCAACTCCAAGATAATATGCCATGACCCAATGTCCGTCATCTCAAACTCTTTAGTCATGGCCTCCTTGAATTCCTCGAACATCTTTGTGTTGCTTCCTGTGAATATAAGATCATCCACATACATGCACAAAATTAAGATATCATCACTTTTGAATTTGACATAAAGGGCATGCTCATGTAGGCACTTAGTGAAACCATTCTCCTCCAAGTACTTGTCAATCCTGATATTCCACGCCTTTAGTGCTTGTTTTAATCTGTATAGGGCCTTCTTCAACTTCAATACCTTTTCTTCTTGCCCTTTCACCTCGTAGCCTGGTGGTTGCTTGATATAGACCTCTTTATCAAGAACACCATTCAAGAAGGCTGACTTCACGTCCATCTGATAGATTTTCCATCTCTTTTGGGCTGCAAGAGAAATGATTAGTCAGATTGTTTCTAGGTGGGCGATTGGAGAGAATACCTCATCATAGTCGATACCAGCTCTTTGACTATATCCTTTGGCGACAAGCCTCGCTTTGTATCTCTCTACTTCACCCTTGGAGTTCTTCTTCGCTTTATACACCCACTTAACTCCAATGGCCTTGTGATCCTTTGGCAATATTGCAAGCTCCATGTATCATTCTTCTCAATAGCTTTAATTTCCTCGTCCATTGCATCTCTCCATCTTTTGCTTTGTGTAGCCTCCTTAAAAGTTACTGGCTCACAATCAGCAAATAAGCAAAGTAATGTGAGATATTCTAACCTTTTAGTGGCTTCATAGATCTCATGTAGGCTCCTCACACGCGATGCACTTCTTTCATTCGGGAAAGATGGTGGCGAGTCTCCAACTTCTCTTGTTAGTGAAGTAGGTGGAGTCACTGTCTCTTCACCTTCAGCTGCTTGCTCCAAATTACAAAGTTGTGATCATTGATATTGGAACCGAAATCCCAAGCATCTTCTTCATCGAACTCCACATCTCGACTTATCACACTTTTTTTGTGAGGGGATTATATAACTTGTAACCTTTAGAGTTAGAGTCATACCCGATGAATATGTATGGCTCACTCTTGTCATCGAGCTTTCTTCTTGTCTCGCCTGCCATGTGAGCATATGTTTTGCTCCCGAATACTCTTAGCTGAGTGATTCCGGGCTTTCTCCCACTCCAAGCTTCTTCTGGAGTCTTTCCCCATACACTCTGAGTTGGAGATCGATTGGACAAGTACACCGTGCACGCCACTGCTTCTGCCCAAAATTCTTTGGGAAGATACTTTGTCTTCAACATGCTGCGCGCCATCTACACTATGGTTCTATTCTTTCTTTCCGCTACAACATTTTGCTGAGGATATTTTAGAATAGTAAGAGGCCTCCGAATCTCGTTTGCTTCGCAATACCCCATGAACTCCTTGGATGTAAATTCACCACCTCGATCGGTTCTCATGGATTTGATTTCTAGCCCGCTCTCCTTTCCAACGGCAACTTAAAATTTCTTGAAGGCTTCAAATACTTCTGATTTCTGCTTAAAAAATACACCCACGTTTTTCTAGAAAAATCATCAATGAAGAGTAATAAATAATTGTTGTTACCAAGAGAACTCTGCTTGATCGGCCCGCAAACATCGGCATAGATTAACTCCAATGGCTTCTTTGCTCGCGAGGTTGACTCCTTTGGGAATGGCCTTCTAGCTTGCTTCCCGAGTATACAACCTTCACATAGTTGGTCGGGATACTTGATGGATGGTAATCCTCTTACCATTTTCTTCCTTGATAACAACTCCAATCCTCCTAAATTTAAGTGCCTAAATCGTAGGTGTCATAACCAAGACTTATCCTTAAAGCAGACTTTAAGGTATTTTACCACATCATTTCGAATATTTAGTAGAAACATTCTATTCTTCGACATTGGCACCCTCGCTATCAAATTATTTTCCTTATCTCTTATTGAAAGGTTATAATCCTTCAAGTGAATGTCATAATCTTTCTCTAAGAGTTGTCCCAAACTTAATATATTATTTTTCATGTTGTGCACATAATAAACATTCGAGATGAAATCATGACCACCATTTTTTAAATGAATCAAAATTTTTCCTTTTCCTTTTACCAGAATTTTAGATTCATCATCAAAGGAGACATTGCCACTTACCGATTCATCCAACTCGACGAACATGCTCCTTTTACCACACATGTGGTTGCTCGCTCCCGTATCGAGGTACCAAGTATCATCTTATCTTTCATTATCTCCTTTATACGTCAAGAGCACACTTGCATTTTCTTCCTTCTTGCTCTCAACAAAGTTGGCCTTCTCTTGAACCTTTTGTTTTGCTTTTCAACACTCGGAAGCATAATGCCCAAATCTATCACAATTATAGCATTTTATAAAAGATTTATCGTACCTCGATTTTGAGTTGCTCTTTCCTCGACCAAATTCTTTTTTCTCTCCATGATTTTCATAGCCCCCTCGTCCACATCCACGGCCTCGACCTTATCCTTGGCCACGATTTTGACCACTACTTGGGCCTTCATCTTTTTCCTTTGCACTCACTTGCAATTTTAACAATTCCTCCACCATATCTTACTTTCGTTTTTATTTCTCTTCATAAGCATGTAACGACCCCATTAAGAGATCAATTATCATCTCCTCCAAATTTTTAGTCTCCTCAATATTCACCACAATATGCTCAAATTTGGGAGTCAACGAACGTAATATTTTCTCCATTATTCTAACATCCTCCAATTTTTCACCATTTCTTTTCATTTGATTAGAGATCACCAAAACTCTTGTAAAATAATGCGAAATAGATTTGGACTCCTTCATATGTAGAGACTCAAATTCTTCTCTTAAGGTTTGAAGGCGTACCTTTTTAACTTGATTGGCTCATTTGCATGATACTTGGAGCTTATCCCATGCTTCCTTGGCGGTAGTTGCACTCGAGATTTTCTCGAAGTCATTATCTCCCAATGTTTGGTAGATGAGGAAGAGAGCTTTCTTGTGCCTCTTTCTTGAATCTTTCAACTTATCCTTTAGTTGTTGAGATAGTGTCGCATCGTCTTCCGGTTGCTCGTACCCTTTCTCTACAATCTCCCAAACATCATGAGCACCTAGGAGTGTCTTCATCTTGATACTCCAATTATCAAAGTTGCTCTTATTGAGCAACAGGACTTGAAAGGATTGAAGGTTGCTAGCCATCTCTCACAGGAGGATCTTATGGCTCGGATACCACTTTCTAGGAGTATAAGGTTGGAGGGATATGTGTAGGTATTTGTGGACGGGTGTAGGAATTGGTGAGTGGGGTAAACAAATTGTGATAGAAAGGATTTGAGGGAGAGAATAAGGTTTTGGATAAACTTACAACTTTATTGGTTGTATTTCTTCTAAATGATACACCACCACCTATTTATACTACACAATGGTATAATCTCTAATATTCTAGAGAATTCTACACTAGTTTCTTCCTAATTAATCTAGATAATTCTTCTTATTTGATCATATGCATTTTTCTAGATTTTTTCATTCACCCACATTATTCTAGATCTTTCTATCATCTTCTTGATGTCCAACTATCTCCACCTTCTACTTTATTCTATACATTATCTCAAATATTCTAGAATTATCATGACATATTCACAAAATTAAGTTTAATATCCAACAGTAATAACTAAGTAAATAAATAAAACGATTTCAATGTGAAAATATTAGTTGTATTAGTAGGATGTATGTATCTTATATATTAATTGTATTAGTGATATTTGTGAGTTTCATATATATATATATATATATATATATATATATATATATATATATATATATATATATATATATATAGTGACGGAGGGACAATAGGACAAGGGGGCACTCGCTCCCCCCCCCCCCCCCCCCCCCCCCCCCCCCCAAATTTGACAATATGTAGGCATATAGTAAAAAATTTATAGAGTTTGAGTTGGCATGGTTATCAAAATATTTTCTCATTGGTAGGGAGTTCGACTCCTTTCAAAATCACTTAGGGACTTTTTTTATTTTCCTTTAATATATATATTTTTTACTTCATTCTTTTTAATTTAATTATTTTTCTCCTTTTAACTTTTATTGTGATTTTTTTTATTTTCCTTTAATATATATATTTTTTACTTCATTCTTTTTAATTTAATTAATTTTCTCCTTTTAACTTTTATTGTGATTTTTTTATTTTCCTTTAATATATATATTTTTTACTTCATTCTTTTTAATTTAATTATTTTTCTCCTTTTAACTTTTATTCTATATATAATGATAATAAATTTAATTTATTTATAATGTAAATTATTTAAACTATACTATATTCATTTACTTGTCTCATAAAATTTAGAAATTACATATACTTTAATTTTAAAAATGCCACTATTTTTAATGTATATTTATGTACTTTATTTTTTATTTAAAAATATTAATTTATTTTTAAAAAATCAATAAAATTGGTACAAAATTTAAATTTTCTTCAACTACATAAATGATATCACAAATAAAACGAAAAGAGCATTTTCTTTCTTTTAATTCTATTTTGACCCCCTGAGCTCAAATCATGGCTCCGTCACTGTGCGTGTATATATATATTTAATATACTAAATGAGAATTTAATTTTGATGAGGTGTCGCCACCAGAATTAATCTCAATTATTTTAATTTTTAATTAAATTTTAATATAGATAAATAAATATATTATTTTAAGATTTGAATATGATATTATCAAATTAAAATTAATTAAAAATTAGATAAATACATATAGATAAATTCAAAAAATAAGGGTTTACAAGAATTTGAAAATTAATTTTTTAATTTAAAAGAGTAACAATTTATGTGTTTAAAGTGTAATTTTTCATGTACTAAAAAGTAACAGGATTTACATATAAACGTATGTAAACCCAACTTACACAAATATTTATGAAATTTTAAATTTTAATGATGTGTCGTCACCTGAACTAATTTTAATTTAATAATTGCTAATTGATATTTAGTGATAAATACATATATTTTCATATAATTTTTTTTAAGATTTGAATATTTATATGAATAGATTAGATCAAATAAAAATCAAATCAAATCTTATTTAAAAACATTAAAAAAATTAATCAATTTTCACCTATATAATGAGACTCTTTATTCATTCGTTCACATAAATTATTCTGTAGATCATATATTTTATTTTATTTTTTTATCAATTTACTTCAAGGACAACAATCATAACAAAATTTAAAAAACCAATTCAATTTTTTTTTAAAATTTTTTGGTAAATCAATTTAACAATGAAATTAAGTTTTTACCAACGGAAATAAATTCACATTTAAGTGTATATAAATTGAATTTTACTCTTTATAAAAATTATATTAGATTATAATTGAATAAATAATTATATTAAACTTGAATTGTATTTTTTAAATTGTTGAATAAATTGTTATATTATACTTAAATTATATTTTTTCAATCCGTGTATTACACGGGATTTATATTAATATTAATATATATATATATATATATATATATATATATATATATATATATATAAAGAGTAATTTTTATTTTTTCAATCTAATCTCTTATGAATCACTTTATTTGAATGTCAAATGGTGAGACTATTTTTATTTTTTTAGTAGTTATCTATTTTAATAAAAATACTGTTAATTTTATCTCCGTAATTTTGATGGAATTCTATTTTGGTATTATAATTTTTTACTTTTCAATTATAGTCTAATAACTTTAAAAAAAATTCAATTTTTGGTCTTTTGCTAAAATTTATTTTTCAAATTTATAGGACATGCAAGGTCCTATAAATTTTGTAAATTTTTTTTTGTAGAAGATTAAAATTGAAAAAGTGAGAAAATATAAGACTAAAATTTATACTTAATATTAAAATTGAAAATTAATGTAAAATATAATGAGACCAAAATTGAATTCTATCGGGAGTAGAATTGATATTTTTTCTAACTTTTCATTTAAAATGTTATTTTTACTTTTATTTATACTACGAAATATTAATCAAATATTTATTGGACTGATATCACTTTTCAGAATTAAAATTTTGTTTTTTCAGTTATACGACCAACTTTAAATACTGTTCAAAAAAATATTTGTGTCATTATAGTCCTGTAACTTTTGCAATTTGTTCAATTGTGTTTAATTTTCGCCGGAAATTTTAATTTTAGTAATAAAAAAAAAAGTGTTGCGTACACGCACATAACACTCATAATTGGGGAAAGCGGTGAAATTTGTTGATGTTGCAATTCCAATTAAAATTCAACCATGAATAAACCACATCATATCCAAGTGTAGTTTTTTTTATTAATTGGTCATATTTTGTTGATTCAATTTTTATTTTTCTCTAAAAAGTAGGGAATTAAAGTTAGAATCGTAAAGGACTTAATTTCATATAACAATCATGGGTGATTCTTGGTGTACGGTTTAACAGAATAAGAATTAAAAGATAAAATCAGACAAGAAGGGGACAAGAAAACTCGGAGTCCACTTGATCAATTTTCGATTCTTCCATTGATTGGAGAGTTTTTAAGGTAAAAAAGTTATATTGGGTAGTTATTCTATTTTTTTAATTATTTTATTTTATTTAGCTGTTAAAATTAAATAAAAAGGGTATATTGCATCGATGTACAAGTACATGCATTGTAATTTGACTCTTAAAATTGACATAAAAAGAATATTTAACTAAGTACAATTTAAATTATAAATCTAAAATTATGGAGTAGAACAAAGTTTGACATTATTTTGATATCTTTTGTGAATGCTTTTCTTTTCTTAAGAAAAGAATTGCACATTGATAATACTAGTAGAATAAAAAGTACAAAGGTCCTATCTTATCTTATGGGTACTTCTCTAACTAACATAATTTGGGTGGTTCTTTCTCATTGAGTATTATTTTTATTCATAAATTTAATTTACTCCATGTTTAGAATTAAATACTAATAATTTAAGAATATAATTTTCATTTTCATTTTATGAACTTCATAAAATATTTTATCCATCTATTAGATTTTAGAGTAACGAAGAACCATAATTTTTTGAATATCAAACATTTACTCATCTAATAATTTATTACTCTTAATATTTCACCTAAAAGAGTTAAAATCGAGTGTACCTATATCGGGATGAAAAAAAATAATCTCTGCATCCTGCGTTAATGTTTAAGTTTGCACGTATATTAACAGATATAATATTTTAATATATAATGAAATGAGAGAATACTATTTAATATGAGGTGTATAGTTGTATTAGTGTTGTGTGTAGGCCTACATTGAATAATTAATTATTTTGTGTCGACTCAACTTTATAAATAGAAAATGTAGATTTTAATTTAGTACAAATCAAAATGAAAAATGTAAATCTTAATACGTTGGATAGAGGATTAATTTACATCGATGATAAAATATTAAATGAAAATTTCCTACTATGAAATTAAAATCAACAAATTTAATAAATAATAATAATTTTTTTTTAAACAACGTGCTACATAATAACGAGAAATGTGGTCGGTATATCAGTGTGGGCCCCGTGCAATAAGTTTGAGGTGTTCTCTCATAAGGAAGTAGACGAAAGCAAAAATAATTTCTTTGAAGTTGTGTGGAATAAAAATGGTAATTTCCAAATACAAACACTACATTCAAAATAAAATAAAATTACAAGATATTAAATTTACATGAAACTTCTTTCTCTCTACCAATTAATTTCTTATGTTTTATATTTTATAATAATAATACTCCATGTGAGATTTCATTATATTTTTTCATTGACTGGACCATCAACAAAGCCACTCCAAAATGCCACTATAAATTGTTCCCCATATCATTATTTCATTTCATCATTTAATCTCAACAATATATATTTTTTTAAAATTTTAGTTTCCATAATTTATATTATTACAATGGTGCAAGTAAAGAAAGTAGTGGATCAAGTTTCGGGTTGGCTAACGTTGTACGATGATGGCTCCGTCGACCGTACATGGACCGGCCCACCGGAGGTCAAGTTCATGTCCGACGCCGTCCCGCCGCACGACCACTTCGTAGACGGCGTCGCCACCGCCGACACCACCGCCGACGGCCTCAAACTCCGCATATACCTACCGGAGCAGCAAGAATCCGACCCGGAAAAACTCCCCGTGCTCCTCCACTTCCACGGCGGCGGGTTCTGCATCAGCGAGGCCGACTGGTACATGTACTACGCCGTGTACACGCGCCTCGCACGTGAGGCCAGAGCCGTCGTGGTGTCGCCGTACCTCCGCCGCGCGCCGGAGCACCGCCTCCCGGCCCCAATCGACGACGGCTTCTCCGCCCTCATGGTGCTCCGCGCCGCCGCCGACGGCCGCTCCGTACACCC
Organism: Pogostemon cablin; assembly: GCA_023678885.1. Lineage (NCBI taxonomy): Eukaryota > Viridiplantae > Streptophyta > Magnoliopsida > Lamiales > Lamiaceae > Pogostemon > Pogostemon cablin. Next base: position 1,833,645 of record CM042999.1, read on the forward strand.
CTCGCTGGAACGCCACGCCGATTTCGGTAGGGTTTTCCTCATCGGAGATAGCTCCGGCGGCAACATAGTCCACCAGGTGGCCGCGCGCGCGGGTCACGAAGACCTAAATCCCTTAAAACTCGGCGGCGCGATCCCAATCCATCCCGGATTCTGCCGCGCGCGGCGGAGCAGGTCGGAGATGGAGATGCCGGAAACGCCGTTTCTGACGCTGGACATGGTGGATAAGTTCATAAAGCTGGCGTTGCCGGCGGGGGCCACCAAGGATCATCCGATCACGTGCCCGATGGGGGAGGCGGCGGCGGCGCTGGAGGAGGAGAAGCTGCCGGCGTATCTGATGGTGGTGGCGGATCAGGACCTGATTAAAGATACGGAAATGGAGTTCTACGAAGCGATGAAGAAGGCGGGTAAAGAAGTGGAGCTTGTGATCAACAATGGCGTCGGCCATAGCTTCTACCTTAACAAGATCGCGGTGGACATGGACCCGACCACAGCGGATCAAACCCGGAAATTATTTCAAGAAATCAAACAGTTCATAGAGAAGCACTAAGTTTGCATATTTCCAAAAATGATATAAATTATTATAGTATAATAATTGAAGTTTCAAGTGTTGTGTGAAGTAATACTATTTGTGTAGATTAAAATATTAATTATGCGTAAGAATTACGTTCATCTTAAAATATTAATTTATTTTCTATTTTTAGAAAAAATATTAATCACTCTTTTGAGTGACTGTAGATTCAAAGAACGAATAGGAAGAAGCAGAAAATTAGCCAACAAATTAATAGTTGCTAGGACGTCTGATGGTGAGTTGTTGAGTAGTGGTTTGGATTTGGCTTGTATCATATGAGGATTGATCCACCACCAATACTCTGTTCATCTTTCATTCTTTGCAGATACAAATCATGACCTAATGGAAAAGGCGTCAGAGTTAACGATGATCCTAAGGTCCTCCTGATAGCTAAACCAGCTTTCTGCTGTAAATTTGACACAATCACTCAGCTACATAATATATATATATATATATATATATATATATATATATATATATATATATATATATATTGCAACTTTGATTACAATGGAGTTGAAAATAATTGAAAGGTGGAAAGTAATTATCCAAACAAATTTTGTCTCCCATCTAAATTAAACAAGCATTAACAATCAAAATCAATATATATACCTCCTTTAAACCTAACCATTACCCTCAACCATTATATACTAATTTAGGTTCATAAAAGATATGGTACAATCGATTAGTTATAAAATTTTGGTAAATTATTTATTTTTATTAGATTTTAAATTATTTATTTTCATATTTAGCATATGCATTTTAATTAAGGTATGGTAGAATCGGTAAATTTATAGTATTATGTAATAATATTATTTTAAGTAATTTTCTTATAAAAGTTTATGTAAGTAGTTAAATTTAATACTTTAAATATTTTTGATTTAATCTGTAAATTTGGTGTGTATTTTAATTAAATTATTTATTTTCATACGAATCAATTAGTTATAAAGTTTTGATAAATTTATAGTATTATATAATAATATTATTTTAAGTAATTTTCTTAATATTATTTTAAGTAATTTTTTTATAAAAGTTTATGTAAGTAATTAAATTTAATATTTTAAATATTTTTTATTTAATCTGTAAATTTTGTGTGTATTTTAAATTATTTATTTCCATTGGATTTTAAATTATTTATTTTCATATTTAGCATATAAATTTTAATTAAGGCATAGTACAATCGATTAGTTTTAATTTTTTTGGTAAATTTATGAAGAAAAAAAAAATTTGTTATTGTTTGATTATTTAAATTCAGTTTTAATAATTTTAGGAAAGATGGAGTATATTATTAAAATTTAATATTTTTAAAGTAATTTTGGTGTTGATTTTAAATTATTTATTACCATATTTATCATATAAATTCATTGTATATAAGTATATGACATAATACAATCGATCAATATTCATCTATAGTGAATTTTTTTACCTCCATTGCAATCTTTTATACTATTTTTTTTCCTTTATTAATTCATGTCATCAATTTATGATCATGTGTCTGAAATTACTATGCAAAAGGAGACTTGGCGAATTAAAGTTAAATGCTTGAGGCTTTGGATATCATACCTTGATAATACAGACAAAAAAAATACCTGAATATGATTATGATGGATGAAAAGGTAAATTTTAGTTGATTATAATTATTAAATATTCTTTAAGTATACGGTATATTTTATATTTCCACAACTTTTAGATTATTAACATAATAAGATTTTTTATTTAATTATTGTTATATTATATATGTAGGGTTCAAAGATTCAAGCAATTTACAAGTGCTTGCCAAAAATAAAATTTTAAAATTGTGAGGTGGCGGCGCCACGTTGCTTATTGAAAAATTTTGTGTATGCGGCGTCGCCACGTTCGTTCTTGGAAAAATTGTGCAAGTGGCGCTCCCACATTAATTTTTCAATTAATATTTTATTTTAAGTAAATTAATATTTTATTTTAAGTAATTTAATATTTTACATATTATTTTATTTAATCTCTCTCATTAATAATCTTAAAATTACAATTAATATTTGTTCTAAGTAATTTATTATTTAAAGTAATTAATATTTTATAATCTTGCCATTAATATTTTATTTTAAGTAATTTTTATGAAGATTTAATTTAATCTAATAAGAATATTTCTATTATGGCATGCTGTTTTATTTTTTATATAGTTTAATGGAGTATATTTTAAGGCCCCTAACTGATAGAAAAAATTAATTTAGGCCCCAAATTGATAGTTTACTCATTTTTTAAGTTTTAAATTGAAAATATTCGTATTATGACACATTGAATTTTAATATATTTTTACATTTAAAAGTTTTGATTGAGTTATTTAATAAAAAAATATATTATTATGAAAGTAAAATATAAAGAGAGAGAGATGTTCGATTATTAATAAAATTCACAAGTAATAATTGTGTATGTGACGCTCTCACATTAATCTTTAAATTAATATTTTATTTTAAGTAATTTAATATTTTAAATATTATTTTGTTTAATCTCTCTCATTAATAATCTTCATAATGCAATTAATATTTTATTTAAGTAATTTAATATTTAAAGTAATTAAGATTTTATAATCTTGCAATTAATATTAATAAGAATATTTTATGTATTTTTTAACAAAAATTTATTATTTTAATTCTAATAAAAATATTTTTTTATAAATATGTTTAAAAATAATCTCTCTCATTAATAATCTTAAAATTACAATTAATATTTGTTCTAAGTAATTTATTATTTAAAGTAATTAATATTTTGTAATCTTGCCATTAATATTTTATTACAATCTTAATTATTAGATTAAATTTTAATTTAATCTTCGCTACCAATTAAATTAAATTTAATAATTAAAACTTTTAAAAAAATAATTACCCATTGTACTCTAAAATAAATCAATTAACCCACCCCAAAATCACCCTAATATAAATTTAATATTATGAATTAAAAAAGTGAAAATTTTTAAATACACACCTCATCAAATTAACTCTATATAACAAAACTAAAATATGTATTAAGTAAATTACTATACCCTAAAATAAAATCAATTAACCCACCCCCAAAATCATCCTAATATAAATTTAATATTTGAGTGAGGCTTGCGTGCGCCCGAGTGTACACCATGCGCCTTTAGAATTTAGTATTATGGATAAGGGTACATTATTTTGTTCTAAAAGGTATACACTTTAATTAATAAGGGTATACTATTTTGTTTTAAAGGGTATACACTTTTCATTAATATTTTTTTATTTTTCTTCAAAAAATAAAGGGTACACATCTTTATACTAAAGGATATACAATTTAACATAAAATTCTAAAAGCACACGAAAAATGCTCCCGTAAGCCCGGGTGCACACAAGTTTTTGCATTAATATTTTGTATTAATAAAAAGTGAGAAATTTTAAAGACGACGCCTCATCAAATTATCTCTATGTAACAAAATTAATATATATTAATTAAATGAAGTGAAATAAAATAAATAAATATAATAAATGCGTTGATAAAAAAATATTTAAAAAACAAAAAAAATTATGATTGATAATATATATATATATATATATATATATATATATATATATATATATATATATATATATATATATATATATATAAGGGTTGAATATGAAAGATAATGATAAAATTATAACAATATCAAAGGAAATAAAAATTAATAAAGTCAATCAGTATTAGTAAAAATATTAAAGATATTAACGAAATTAATAAAAAATAAACTAAATAATATAGTTCATATAAATTTGGCATCAAGTATAAAGAAATTCAGAAGAAATAAATATGTATGAATGAAAAGAAATTAAAATAAAATATAAAAAAATAATTGAAAGAAATTTAAATAAAATAAATAAAAGATTGAATACTAACCTGAAGAAAGGTTTAGGAGAATGATTTATATGCGTGTGAAGTAAGAATAAAGAAAGGGTTGAATATGAAAGTTAATGACAAAATTATAACAATGTCAAAAGCTAATTAAAAAAATATACTCCCTCCGTCCCGGGAAGTATTTCGCGTATTGGTGTGCGCGGAGTTTAAGAAATTTTTGTATTTTTATGTATAAAGTAAGAAAGATAATATATATTTTAGTTGATTTAATGAAAAATATGTGTAAAGTTATTGAGAGATGTGGAAAAGTGTGTAAAGTTTTTGGAAGATGTGAAAAAGTAAGTATTATATTAGGATATGTGTAAAAAGTGAGTATTAGTATAATGCATTTTTTACCAAATTTAGTAAAAGTAAAGTGTGAAATACTTTGAGGGACGGATGAAAAAGGAAAGTGTGAAATACTTTGGGGGACGGAGGGAGTATAGTTCATATAGATTTGACATCAAGTATAAAGAAATTAATTCAAAAGAAATAAATACGTAGGAATAAATAGAAATTAAAATAAAATATAACAAAATTAATTGAAGGAAATTTAAACTTAAATAAAGTAAATAAAAGATTGAATACTAACTTGAAGAAAGCTTTAGTAGAATAGTTTGTATGTAGAAGCAAGAATAAGAGTCTTATTTATAGTTGAAAAAAAATATTTTTTTATATAAAAAAATAATTGAAAGAAATTTAAATAAAAGATTGAATACTAACTGAAGAAAGCTTTAGGAGAATGGTTTATATGCGTGTGAAGCAAGAATAAAGGAATTGTTGAATATGAAAGTTAATGATAAAATTATAACAATGTCAAAAGCTAATTAAAAAAAGAAAAATTATTCATAGGTACACACTTTGTATCCATAATTACTATGAGATACATTGATTTAAAAAAATTACTCTCACATATAAAATACTATTAAAGTAAAATATCAAATATAACCCTAAACCCATACACTTTTAAACCACAAACCCTAAACCCTCAACCACCGCTGGACCACTGACGGTCGGTCGCCGGACCACTGCTGGACCGCCGTTGCCGCTGTCGGAGCTCCTCCGGCCGGCTGCCGAAAGGTCGCCAGACCATCGCTGCCACCGCCAGAGCTCCGCTGGTCGATCGCGGAGCACTGTCGGACCGCCGGCCGGCGGCCGAAAAGTCGCCGGACCACCGCACTTTTTTGTTGCACACACTTTTTTTACTGCACACACTTTTGCTACACACGAACTTGCTGCATACAAACATTTATGTGCAGCACATTGTAGGGGTAATATTGAAATATCATTATATATTTATGTTGTTAGTAGTAATATTTTTGTATGTTTGTATCTCATAGTAATTAAGGATTTTTTAGTGTACCTAGTAGTATTCCTCCCTAAAAAAATATATATAGTTCATATAGATTTGACATCAAGTATAAAGAAATTAATTCAAAAAAAATAAATACGTAGGAATAAATAGAAATTAAAATAAAATATAACAAATTAATTGAGAGAAATTTAAACTTAAATAAAGTAAATAAAATATTGAATACTAACCTGAAGAAAGCTTTAGTATAATAGTTTATGTGTGTATGAAGCAAGAATAAGAGTCTTATTTATAGGTGGAAAAAAATAAATTTTTTTTATATTTCTAAATAAGATTTTATTTTGATTTTATCACATCTATATTCAAATATTTAAATAAAATATGTATTTCTCTACATTAAATTTTAATTAATAATTAATTTTGATTTGATTACAATTATATTCAAATTTTAAAATAAATATATGTAATTATCTATATTAATTAATAATTAAAATAATTGAAAAAAATCATCAAAATTAAACTCTCCTTTAGTATATTAAAGATATAAATATATATACTCCCTCCGTCCCCCAAAGTATTTCACACTTTTTTTTTCATCCGTCGACCATCAAAGTATTTCACACTTTACTTTTACTAAATTTGGTAAAAAATATATTATAACAATACTTACTTTTTACACACATCCCAATATAATACTTACTTTTTCACATCTCCCAATAACTTTACACACCTTTTTCATTAAATCAACTAAAATATATGACAAAGACTAGGGTACGCCCGGCTTTTATTTCAAAATCTATGGTACCCTAGGCATTCTCACCTTCTGCATATTCACACTCCTTATTTAATATTTTTCTCTCATTTTATCTTTCTCCTCCCCTGATCATTTTTTAATATAAATTAATAACTTCTTACATATATTAATCAAAACCCAAAAGAAACATGTATCACACTTATCATTATAGTTTCAAATCCAAAATTCTCAATACCATTCCTAAACCAAATATCACCAAAGATTAATCAATACAAAACATAAACTGTAATAAAAATTAATTACCCCCATCACCTAAAATTAATCAATACAAAAACATAAACTGCAAACTGTAATAAAAATTAATTACCCCTTACATCTGGTGCAATGTGGTGTTCTATAAAAAGAGACTCCATAGTTTCCTCTTTGGACATATACTGTCCGACGCAATCTTCAATAAGTCTACCCACTTGAAATAAAATTTAAATATTGAAAAATAATTAAAATTAAAAATAATGAAAGACATGAATTATTTGAACGAATTCAAATTCTCAATACAAGCATACCAATTACATGAATTTTAAACAAAATAGGAGGAAGAGAACATTAACAAATTAATATAATTACTCTTTCTTTTTTTCTTTCTTTTCACATTATACTTTTTTTTTTTGAAAAAGAGAAATATTATTAAGATTGGGTTATGAGATTTACCCCAAAATGTACACAAGCAAATACAACTCTTTTCACATTATATTTATAATTACTAGTTTGGAGGGTTTTCTAATTTGAGTTGGTCTCCTGTGTTCCGGTGCATAAGGTGTGTATGGGTACATTATTTTGTTGTAAAATATATACATTTTAATTAATAAGGGTACATCATTTTGTTCTAAAAGATATATACTTTTCATTAATATTTTTTATTTTTTTCAAAAAATAAAAGTACACCTCTTTATACTAAAAGGTATGGGCGGTGGGCGCACGTCGCGCCCCTGGAAACACATAAGTTTTTTCCTTCTAATTTTTGCAAATTTGAAGAATTTTACCGTTTTCGCAAAGTCTCTTTGTATGGAAGGCCGAAAAAAAAATCTTATCTTTAAAGGGAACGGAGGGAGTATAAAAATCAGGTTGCAAGCAATAGTGGTAAGGAGGGAAAAGTATTTTTAATTCAATTTAATAATTTAATCATTTTACTCGAAAATAAACTTATTAAAATATCTTAGAAATCATAAGTTAGAGATCATAGTGGATGTTTCAAATATTATAGTTTTAGAGCAAGTAACTAGACATGAATTACAAAGGAAAATCGAAGTGTTGAAAATGATTTTTTTTTTTAAATAACAAAATGAAAGTGTTCAGCAGATTAGATACACCAAAAAATCTCCATTCATGAAATTGTATATCATAAGTCAAAGAATAGATAAATACAAAAGCATGATAAGGAAGCAGGATTAATTTCAGGGGCTCAGGTATTACCCTCTTGATCGTCCATCTCGTCCATCCCTTGATCATACGAGGATTCAGGGGTGTGGGACTGATTGTAATTTGGCACTTGTCTGGTTGAATTTAATATAACTACAAGTGTGGTGCAAACACTTATTGTAAATATTCTAAAATTTTCTTGAAATGAGATGAAATAATTAGAACAAAGTAAAATGATCTAAATAGAGATACAAAGAGAGATAAAATCTTAGTAGAAATTTATAGAATTATCTAAAACATAAAGTGATATAAGTTAGGGAAGGAAGATCCATTCACCTTATACCTATACATATTAATACAATTAAAATTAGATTGTTCAGCATGTTGGAACTAAATTTTGCAGAACATGAAATCTGCCAAAAAGAAACTTGATATTTGATTTTGGTGATTTCACCTTTTTGGATTGGCTACATAGCTTGGCCATACATCACATACTTATACTACTAGAATCTTGAAGGACAACAAGAAATTTTAGGGGACACTTTGACTAACACAAATAACCAAAAGATATTCAAACTTCACATTAAATTAGAATCTGATTTACTCCGATAATGTCTTCCCTAAATTAGACTTGCTTCGAACGCAGCAATATTTCTTGAGAACATAGGTCCATCAAGAGGCTTTGTAAAAATATCAGCAACCTGTTCATCACTTCGGCAACAGTCGAGCTTAATTTCTCCTTCACTAACAAGCTCTCTTAGGAAATGAAAACGCAAGCGTATATGCTTGGTTCTTCCATGCAAAATGGGATCTTTTGGAACTGAAATTGCTGAACTATTATCACAATAGACAACCGTAGGGTCTTCTTGTTTGAAATTCAGCTGCTCCAAAATTCCTCTTAGCCATAAAGTTTGACACCCAGCTAAAGAAGCTGCGATGTACTCCGCTTCGGTGGTCGAAAGTGCCACAATTGGTTGTTTCTTGAAACACCATGAAATTACTCCACTTCCAAGATTAAAAACGTAACCGGATGTACTTCTTGAATCATCAATACTTCCACCAAGATCACTATCAGTATATCCAACAAGTTTTATAAGTTCATAAGTTTTGTAGAAAATACCATAATCCACCGTTCCTTTGATATATCACAATACCCTTTTTGCAGCTTCCCAATGATTTGAATATGGTTTCTCCATGAACCTGCTGAGCAAACTTACAGCAAATATTAAATCGGGCCTTGTTGCTGTGAGATACATCAAGTTCCCAACAAGACTTCAGAACATCGTTGTATCAACAAGCTTCCCTTCTCCCTTCTTACACAACTTCAAGCCTGCAACACATGGAGTTGCAACTGGTTTGCATTCTCCATCTTGAATTTTCTCAACAATTCAGCTGCATATTTTTCTTGAGAAATGAAAATTTCTCTCTTCGATTGTTGAATATTTATGCCAAGAATATGATGCAACTCTCCCAAATCAGTCATCTCAAATTCATCCATCATGGATTTCTTAAAGTCTGCTAGCATCTTCAAATTATTTCCTGTGAAAACAAGGTCATCAACATACAAACTCACCATCATAACATCTCCACCAGAACTCTTTTTGATGTAGAGAGTGTGCTCATATGGGCACCTATCAAAGCTATTCCTCATAAAATGATCATTGATTCGATCATACCACGCTCGGGGTGATTGCTTCAGCCCGTATAACGCCTTCTTTAGCTTGTACACCTTTTCTTCTTCTCCTTTTCTTACGAACCGGGAGGCTGCTCAAGATAAATATCATCTTGAAGAAAGCCATTATTGTGTCATTATTGAATCAAGATTTTTTTTTTTGTCATTTTGAGCATTTTTAAACATCTACATAAAAAGTGGGCACAAACAAATTTTTTAAAACTTGAATGCCCCCTATCGTGTAATCCTCCAATCCTTAGCCATCTTTCATTTATGCAAGGCAAAGGTACATCATATAGACGAGCCCAAAACGAAGAGTACTTCATAGTCCTTCTTTTTTTCTTTTTTTGACGGAAGAGTACTCCATAGTACTTTAAGACTTAGCATTCAATTAGATTTCACTGCAAAAAAATAAATAAATAAAAATTGGCACGTGGATTAAGGAGTATTATTAGTTAAGGTGTAGTGGGTAGTTGTATTAGTGGGGGTATTAGATCTCATATTTTAATTGTATTAATGGATGTGTGTGAGTTCCATATGTGTAAAAAAGGAAATACAACTCTTTGGGTGGGACACATGGAAAAAAATCCTCTTTAAAGGGGAGGGGGTAGATATAAGAGTGAGGATTGCTTGCGTCTTTAAAAATTTAGTATTATGGGTAAGGGTACATTGCTTTGGTCTAAAGAGTACACACTTTAATTAATAAAAGGTACACCATTTTGTTCTAAAGGATATACACTTTTCATTAATATTTTTTTTTCTTTAGAAAATAAAGGGTACACATTTTTATACTAAAGGGTATACAATTTAACACAAAATTATAAAGGCGCACGGAGTGTTGTCCATCCGCCCAGATACACACAATAATTTTCTTTAGAAAATAAAGGATACACATCTGTATACTAAAGAGTATACAATTTAATACAAAATTCTAAAGGCGCACGAAATGTGGTCCGTGCGCCAGGATGCACAGAAGTTTTTGCCTAGATGTAAAACATAGATTTAAAAAAAAAAAAACAAAACAAAACAAAATATTTGGGCAAATAAACATTGACCATACTAATTTCCTCATTTTTGTTTGAACTTGTATGAGTAGCAGCCTACTTGATTTAACATGTTTAAATTTGCATAAATATTATAATCATGAAAGGAACGCTCGTCAAAACTTTTAGAAATGGTTTAACTTGTTTTAATTTGATTAAAAATGGTAAGAGAATAAGGGTCATTAGTACATTTCTTCCAAATTAAGGATTAAACAGATAAAAATAAAGAGTGAGGCTCCTGTGCATTCGGGCGCACGGAGCACATTCTGTGCGCCTTTACAATTTCTATGCTCCTTTGTAATTTAAACCCCTAGCAATACATAGATTTAAATAGAATTGTGTGGGGAGGATTGTGTTCACATAGGGACACGGAGTATCCCTCCGTGTCCCCGGGGGCGAAGGAGCTTTTACCAAAAATAAAAGAAATTAATTACATTGCATGCGTAATAAAAATTTAAATTTATCGCCTTATTTACATAATTTAAGTAGGTGACACTCTATATTATATTTGAGATCGGTGAATCTATTATTAAAATAGATTTATTATTGGTAAAATATAATTATGATAGTTAAAGTATAGTAATATTGAACCATATTATAATACTCTAAATTATATTGTAATGCATCATTCATCATATTTAAAAAGAAAAACATACTTTAATTATTAATAATTATATTTTACCTCTACAACCATCGCACTTTAATACTTCAAACATAAATATTATATCTTATAAGAGACTTTAAATTTTTATATTTTTAGGATGAGAATGTATTTCATATAATCAATTTTATGTGGAACCTTTACGTCTCCATTATTTTTAATTAATAATTATAATTATGTTCTTAGAATTCATATTTTATGTAATTCTAAGCATAAATAAATGTTAAACCTAAAGTCAAAATAGAGTATAAATAAATCTCGTTAAAAGGAGGAAAAAAATCGCCATATAGAATTTACAAGGACGCAAAATTACAATTAAGCCGCAACATTTACTGATGAGTAAAATTTCAAATGGATCATCGTCTTTTAATAAAAACAATTGAAAATGGTTGTGTTCCAATTCCGATAGACCCGGCCCACTTCTATCATCGTCAATAGACAGTGGCCCACCCTCTTTCAAGGGATAACCTATTCGAAATTTATACTCCCTCGTCCCACACTTTTCGTTTTCGTCTATCCCATATTTATCTTCACTACTCAAAAAAGAAACTTCGTATTAACCAACAACCTCAAAAATTATCCTAATTTAAAAAAATATTACTCTCACCTAACAAACATAACACTTTATAATTTATTTATTATCTAAAAATACCACAATTCCCCTAAAAAGTCAATAAAGTTTGTCAAAAATCAATTTTTTTTTAAACTTCATATCTACAATACCCGTGCAGATAAGTGTAGGACCGTAGGAAGTATTATCTTGTGTTTCATTTTTTAACTGATTGACAAGTGTTACTATCACATCTTAAATCAATGTCACATCCGCTAACAGTTTAATGATTTTTTTTTTGGAGCGATTTTTTAATAGCCACTTTTGACTAAGTACAATTTTAAGTAGCCACATCCGTTAAGAATAATTTTTACTAGCCACTATTTAGTGGACTCCCCAAATTACCCTCAATAACTGTCGGCTAAAGTACGAAAATAAAGGGGTCATATCATGTTAGTTTTGACTGCAGTAAATAGGGTGGGTGGACCACATTTAAAATTGTACTTAGTGGGTTGGTGGACCACATTTAAAGTTTTAAAATTTTTCAAATTAAAATTTTGGATGTGGGTTGGTGGGGTATATATCATATCATTAACGCATTTTCATTCCAAATACTCCATCTTTCTTCTCTCTCATCTTTCGTCCAATATCCTCTCTCTTCCTCTCTCCTTTTCGTCCAACATCCTCTCTCTTCCTCTCTCCCTTTCGTCCCAAAGCACAAAGAGCAGCGCCACCCATTTGTAGTACACATTTCTCAGTATCTCCTTTTCATCTGTCGGAATAGGCGTTTTCGACGAGGTGAATTTGGCAAATTTTCGAAATGGCAAATTTTCGAGTATGTATGAAAGCTGTTTTATTTGCATTTTTAAATTGTGAGTTATTTGTTTATAATGTGTCCTACATTGAGTTTGTGGTACTCGTTTTCGAGGATACGAAGTACATTTTGTGTGGTTTTGTTCATATGTGTAAAATGTGAATTCATTTTGTAATGTGATGAATGTGACTTAACTGTGTATACATCATGTCTAGAATTTTTTATGTGGTGTTGTTTATTTTATTTTATTTTGAATTTTTTAGAAATTTTTGTTGGCTGAATAGGGTTTTTTTTAAGACCGAAAAGAACGAATGTGTAGGCCAAATAGAACAAGTGTAGGCCGAATAGAACAAATTCTAGGAGTATTATTTTTTGAATTTTTGGAAATGTTGGTTGGCCGAATAGAGCTTTTTTAGTAGGCCGAATAGAATAAATTTGTAGGCCGAATAGAACAAGTGTAGGCCGAATAGAACAAAGTGCAGGAGTTTTTTTTTTGAATTTTTTGGAAATATTGGTTGGCCGAATAGAACAAATCTTAAGCCGAATATAACAAAGTTGTAGGCCGAATAGAACAAGTGTAGGCCGAATAGAACAAATTGTAGGACTTGAATTTTTGAATATTTGAAAATATTGGTTGGCCGAATAGAGATTTTTTGTAGACCGAATAGAACAGATTTGTAGGCCGAATAGAAGAAGTGTAGACTGAATAGAACAAAGTGTAGTTTGAATAATGTCATAGCACTGACCTTGGCCGAATAGAACAATATTCGTAAGCCGAATAGAACAGTTTGTAGGCCGAATAGAAGGAAAAGTAGGCCGAATAGAACAAATGATTGAGTGTGCCAATATTTGTTCAGTTGCTGCAGTGAACTTATTGTTATTTGATATAATTATTAGTTATTGTCTTATTAAGTAAGCTGGTTGAATTGATGCAGAGTATATCTTTTTTATGTGTGTTACATATTATTTAACAAAAAGTTAAATTTGTGCAGGATGAATGGAAGCGTCTAACCATGCAGGGGCAGAACTGCAGTGTACATAATTACTGCAAACTTGGGGTTGTTATGGCACTTATCCGTAAGCAGTTAACAACGGTTGGGGGTAATGCAGAGGAGATGTTCAGGCGATCTTATTTTGGTCATTACTGGGGTCTTCACGATGATTGGATCGCGCATGCTAATCTCCATGGTCTCATGACACGGGAGATCATAGTGGCGGGGATGATGTAACCGCTAGATATTTTCAAGTTGGGAACAAGTGTCTTAGCTTTAGTAGGGTAGAGTTCATGCGGATAATAGGGCTCTGCTTTCAGGATAGAGTGAGATTTGATCCGAATTTATCGTATCATATCCCGTCTGATGGGGTGTATGATATGTATTATGGTCAGGGCGAAAGACCATTAATAAGTGAGATTGCCCGTGACTTTGAGGGTACAAAATTTAGTGGTGTTAGCCCCAAGAACGCGGTTAAAATTGCTAAGGTGTTGTTGTTGTACTATTTTCTCCTTGGATCGGGTGTTACCAAGGTGAGTGTAGACAACTGGGTTTGGGTCCTAGTAGAGGACGAGCGTAGATGGGATTTATTCCCTTGGGGCCAGGTCAGTTATATGACTCTACTGCATTTTATGGACCACATTTTGACCGAACTTCCTAAAGGAGCAAACCCCAACAAGTACAGATACCGCTTTTACAGATGCACATTTATGCTCTTGGTACGTGTTGTAGTAGATCACTTAAAGTTATAGTGTATTACTAGTTTCAGCAACAGTAATAATCTAACATATGTAGTTTACGTGTGACAGGTTTAGGCGTACGAGCGTCTACCTGCTCTTGCTTCACCGTATGGCCATGTCCCTACCGATAGGGAGGAAAATAGGCCATTTTGCTTGCGATGGGTTTTTCGTAAGGTGAAAAAGGTTGACAGGAATCTGTTTTCTTGGGTATGAAATCTAAATTTTTATGAATCATTAATCCATGTCGGTACAGACAAATCAGTGATATTATATCTAAATGTATTGGTTTTTTTTAATCAGGATCTTATAGTGGTGGATTTTCCGCAGGTGCTCCCCCAGGAGCACAGATTTTCTCGGATTTCCTTCGATAGGTATGCATCCATCGCACTCTGAAATCTATACAAAACGTTCTTTCCATAACCTGTCAACCTATTCTTTAAATGATAACCGCACAAACCATGATGTGCATCAGGATAAACAGTAGAAATAGCATGTGCGATAATGCGATGATCGTCTGACACTATCAAAAGATCTTGTGGACATCCGTATGCCTCTCGAACCCTTTCTAAAAATCATATCCACGACATGTTGCTCTCGACGTCGCCAATCCCTAAGGCGAGTGGAAATATCTGATGGTTTGGATCATTCATAACTGCGATGAAGATAATGCCTTTGTGTTTTCCCTTTATATGAGTCCCATCTATGACAATGACTGGACGACCAAACTCTAGAAATCCCCGCCTAGATGCTCCAAGAGTGTAAAATAAAAACCGTAAACGGTCATCTTCATCAACAGAGATACAGGTGTACGTATCAGGATTTGCCAACTCCAACTGATACATGTACACAGGGAGCATATGAAATGAGCTATCGTGATCCCCGTACATGTGTCCAACAGCCCGGTGTTTTGCCTTTAACACCACATTGTAGCTAATGTCGAACCCGAAATCCTTCAATATCTCCTGTCTCATCGCCTGGGGTCGGAGCCTAGTAATCTTGTCAAATTGCCTAGCAGCAAAATATTGACCGATGACGTTGGATGACACCTGTGTAGGAGTGGGCCTGTCTGGATCATTTAAACACTCGTGATGTTGAACAAATTTAACTACCCCCCACAGCCCATAGTTCATTCATGCGTGCATCGCAAATCGACAATCGATTTTACCTTTGAGCTTACATTCCACGTTATATCTGGTCGAGCTAATCTTTCAATAGTAGTCTCAACTCCGTTCCGCAAGTTAGACATTCCTACAGCAGTCTGCAACTTCTTTTTTGTATCAAATATACTTTTCTCGTGAAGAATGCCAGAAGCATTAAAGTCAGGGACAGTCATCTGATCTTCTCTATCAGCTACAATCGGAATGTCTATAACCTTATCAGGTGCATTAGTTCAAAGTACAAGTTTACTTTAGTTCTCCTCTAAATAAACATAGTATTCATACTGGGAATCAACCAGAGACGGGTGGTGGGCCGAATACTTTGACAATCTTGTGGCTGCATTTCAGGACGGGACAAGTCGCGACTAATCAGTTCAAGAAAGCTAGGGCCGCCTCTCTGACGTATGTAATCACAGACTTCTTCATACAATTGGATTCTTCTCTCCTTAGTACCATCATCACTTTCGCTAGAAGACTGATTACAATCTTGTTGTATGTCATCTTCGTTGTTTTCATGTTCTTCTTCGATAGTCCTATTCCCGGGCTCAACATCATCATTATAAGCATGTACATCATCCTCACTCTCACCAGAGTTGTCATCATCTTTAGCATCTACAGATTCCCTAAAACCACACCGCTGTATCTCTGAGGCCGGACTGTACGCCACATTCAAATTAAAATCAGGCCTAACACTAGACTGTGCCCTCGAACATGGATCATTGCTCGGACCATCACTTCCGTCATTATAACCCAACCCTAACTCCAAACTATGCCCTGAACCTTGTGCAGGAGGTCCAACGAATGCATTGCCAGCGACAGGAACGAGTGTCACATACACCATTCCTACATCAACACAATTGAAAACTTCTGCCACACGAGCATCATTCTTTATCTTATATTTAGACATACGACCACTGTACTCGACGAGAGAATGAACTTCATAACCCCAATTATCCAAATCAGCTTGTATTATGTTATGAATTTCTAATAGCAAACTAGTATAGTACAGATTGTCATCCCGCAAGTATAACCAGTGTACCTGTCCACCTTTGTATAGTAACCCATCCCAATACCCACCCCAACACATCCCAGCTTGTTTATAGCTCATCTGCATATTTTTTCTAGAAAATATAAATGACGACATCATAATTAGTTGCAAGTATTCTATTCGGCCAATAATGTACTCTATTCGGCCAACGTATTATTTTATTCGGCCCTACATTGTTCACTATTCGGCCTAACTTCAGATGCTTTCAAATTCTTTATGTTTTTCTTCTATTCGGCCTACGTCTCTCTTATTCGGCCTATAAGGTTGTTCTATTCGGCCAACCAAAATTCTTCTATTCGGTCTACATATTTTTTTAAAAATAAATATTAAATGTGAAAATTTAAGTTCTTCTATTCGGCCTGCGTTTCTTGTATTCGGCCCATAAGATTGTTCTATTCGGCCTACAACACTTATTCTATTCGGCCTATTTATTTTTTTTATCGTAGGATATTTTTTGGGCCTTTTCGGCCAACGTTTCTTCTATTCGGCCTTCAAAGTTGTTCTATTTGGCCTACAAATCCTGTTCTATTCGGCCTACGAGTTGCTAATTTAAAAAAAATAAAATTTAATGTGAATACATTTTACACTTCACATACACTATTTGTCATACTATTATTTCTATTATAAAACGTTGAAATACATAAAATACACTCATGCTGCATGTAAAAATGATCAAATTAATGCATTCATAGCTGTTAAAACAAGTTTACAACATACCTTGTATACTGCTCCCCAAATTCTCACGCCTCTAAAAATTTAGTTAAAATAGTTGCTCCCCGAATGCTCAACACTAAAAAAAAAACTAGAACAATGAAAATGAATATATGTGTATGATGCATCACCATGGTTGGACCGCTATTATATATATACCTCATTTTTTGTAAGCATATGAGGGAACACATGCCTACATAGTTGTACTTTGACATCTTTTTCAGAAATAGAGAAGAATTGGATTCCCCTAGTGTACTTTTCGTACTTTTGGTCATAAAAGTGAGTAATCTGATTCCTCAAATATGTAAAAAAGTGGGTCCCCTCAAGGGTATTTTGGTCTATTCCATAAAAATGGCTAGAATAAATTGTATATAACATATGTGGCCACTTAAAATTATTTTTAAGTAATAGTGGCTACTTTTTGCCATTTTCATTTTTTTTTTTTTTGAAAGCAACAGTTTAATGGTAATTTGAAAGTATAAACTTTTAGGGATTTGAAGGTACAATTTTTCTAATGTTATGAAAGGCTAATTAAACATAAATTTTAGAATAGGAAATCCAATCCAACAAAGTCATAATTTAAAACTCATAATTTAATCACACAAAACGAAAATGCATCATTAAAACTCATAATTTAATCACACAAAACAACTCAAACATCGCAATCCATCTCAATCCAAGCCCCAAATAAAATTAAAAAAAAAAAAAAAAAAAGAACTCGCGAATTAACTTTAATATATATATCACTCATACTCAATACTTGTGGATGAAATCTTTGATCCCTTGAAAAAGTTTTTGAGTTTCCTCTGCAATTTTAGGGTTCTTAGCCACTGCAATGCTATTGAGATAGAAACTATGGCCCACATCATGGCTCATCAGCAACTCCACTTCTTTATTAGCCCTTTTCATGGCTTCATAAAACTCTATCTCCGTATCCTTTATCAAATCATGATCCGCCACGCAGTACAGATACGGCGGCAGCTTCAACCCCTCCAGCGGCGGCGCCGCCTCCCCCATCGGGCACGTTATCGGATGATCCTTCGTCGCCCCCACCGGCAACGCCATCGTCAAGAACTCATCCATCATGTTCAGCGTCAGGAACGGCGTCTCCGGCTCCTCCAGCTCCGACTTGCTCCGCCGCGACCGGCAGAAGTCGGTGTGTATCGGGATCGCTCCGGCGATCCTTAAAGGCTCCAAATTCTCCTTCCCCGCACGCGCCGCCACCTCGTGCGCGATGTTCCCTCCGGAGCTATCTCCGATGAGGAAAACCTTGGCTAAATCCGAGTGATCGGTCAGCCAAGGGTGGTGGGCCCGGCCGCATGCGACGGCGTGGAGCCATGTGAGTGCGGCGAAGCCGTCGTCGCATGCGGCCGGGAGACGGTGCTCCGGCGCCTGCCGGAGGTAGACGGACGCGACGACGGCCCGGGACTCACGCGCGAGGCGCGTGCACACGGCGTAGTACATGAACCAGTCAGCATGGCTGACGCAGAACCAGCCGCCGTGGAAGTGGAGGAGCAGGGGGAGTTTTTCCGGGTCGTCATTGCGTCGCTCCGGCAGGTAAAGCCGGAGTTTGAGGCCGTCGTGGGGATTGATGTCGGCGGTGGCGACACCATCCACGAAGTCGTGGTGGGGCGGCACCGCCTCGATCATGAACCTGGCCTCCGGTGGACCGGACCACGTCCGGTCCACCGAGCCATCCTCGTAGTATGTTATCCATCCGGGAACTTGGTCGACGATCACTTTCTTGGCTTCCGCCATGGCAATAACAAGACAAGTTAATTGATTTTTTTTAGTGTTGTTTGTTTTTTTTGTAGGAGATAATTTTAGCTAGCTATGAATAATTGAGTTGCAATTTATATTGCCACGAAAATTATTAAGACAAGTTAATTGCGATTTAGTGAGGGAAATAAGTAGTGTGAGAGGCGTGTTAATATAAATTTAATAGGCTAAATATAGTGTGCATCCGGGTGCACACGAAGCTTCGTGTGCACCCACGTGCAAATATAAGCAAAAACATATACAATTATGAGTAAGAATGTATACAATTTAATTGTTAATTTTTTTAATAAAAAATTGAATGTAAAAAAATGTACAATTATTAAAATACATGTATACACTATTGAATAAAAAGTTATACACATATGAATGCTTGTTTTTTTAATGAAAAACTTAGTATGAAAAAAGTATACAAATATTACAAAATACGTATACAAAAAAGAATAACATGTATACAAAATAGAATAAAAAGTTATATAAATATGGGTGCAAGGTACACCCGGGTGCACCTAATATACACTCAATTTAATAAAGCAAAACGTTGTCTACGGATTTATCTTGCACTCTATTTTGTCAAATTATTTTTAGTACATAAAAGTTTATTTTTAAAATGAATGAATTTACAAATTCTTACTGTGTGTTAGTAAATCTTTTATATTCTTTTGAACTGGGTTCAATTTTAAAATATAGTTTAATAACATTATACTACATATTACATATTACTATGTCCGTCTTTAAGAGTATCATTTACTTTTAGGTATAGAGATTAAGGAGTATTGTTATTTAATGTATAGTAGGTAGGTAATGTGTAAGTTTTACCTTTATACTCTACCTTATTAATATTACCTTATTAATATGAGGAGGGGTAAATAGGTAATTTGCAAATAATTTAGGATTAGTAGGAGTATTATTAGTGGGTCTCTCATTGTAAATAAATGGAAACGAAACTCTTGGGTACGGACGCCGTAAATGGTAAAATGAAACCCTTGAAAACGGACAGAGTATTTATTTTGTTCTATTAGAAATAAAAAATTAATTACTCCATCAATCCCAAAGAAGCTACAGAAGTTGTCACATTTCCTTATGAGACTCACTCAAAATAATTAATCTATTCATATGCCCACACACCCCACACACCCCACTAATATACATACCTACTACACATTAAAATATTATTATATCTTTAACCCACTTTTCATTAAATTATTATATTTCTAAATCTCCGTACAAAAAATTGTTACATTTTTAATGGGACGAAGAGAGTATATGGAAATATTATATACTTGCGCTCTAACAACGAAATCTTGATAATTGTTTTTCATTAAGCGTAAACATGACCTTTTTAATTTTTCTTTTAAAGCATGCATGAAAGTTTATATTATAGTATATCTATACAATTTCACTCAATTCAATTTTGTTAATAATATCTCAATAGAAATATAAGAGAATAAAAATACTCCACATGTCAATAAAAATATTTGGAAACATATAAATTAATAAAACAACAACAAATAATTATGTTCATATGTCGTGGAACACATATAACAGACAAATTAACATGATAACATTCAAGCCCTCTAATACTTAATTATAAAAAGGAATTTGAAACATGAGGGCCCATTTAATTTGACTCGTTAGGCATGCTTTAATTTTTAAATAAAAAACCATAATTTAATAAAGTTATAACGTAGAAGAAATTTTATCGGGTCCCATTTTGATTAACTCGTGAAACATGATTCATTTTTATTTTTTAATTTAGAAAAAGTTATATTTTAATCAATATATACGACAAAATATTAGAAAAGCATAACTAAAAATGTCGTTAAAGAAAAAAAGCTATTAGATTATTGAAAACAAATATCAATCATAAATTAAGTTCAAAATAATTTGATAAATTTATCTTAAAATATCATGTTCGTTAATCATGAGAAAGCTATTGGTTAAAATTTATTATTCATGCTACTATTGATGAGATTGTCCACCAAACACTTAATTAGATTTATATAAGTTTGGAGTTTATTATAAATTTAAGCTGCGTTAGGTATTCATGTGGCTATTAATTATGATAAGACTTATAATAAATTAAATAATAATAATAACCCAATTAATTTAAAGTTTGTGAGAATAGAGATTAAAAATAAAATTTTGGGGAGAAATATTAATACCTCCGTCCCAAATTCAACTTCACATTTATTGTAAATACGGAGTTTAAGAAAAATTAATTTTTAACTTACTTTTGAGGGTAGTATGGTATTTTTATATAATAAATAAATGGTAAATTATGTTGTGTGTTAAAAAGGATATGACAAATATGAAATTAAAGTATGTTTAAGGGATATTAGTAAGTTGCTTTTTTTTTTAATGAAAGTGTGAAGTTGAAGTTGAGATGGAGGAATAATACATAAGTTAACAATATTAATTAACTAGTCCTCCATTTCACCATATATCTTGTGCTTTTTGCTATTTTGTTATGTCTCAAGGCATTTCTATTTTGGATAAATGAAATATACACAAATCAATTCTTTTTTTTTTCACATACAACACTAATACATTTATCTATATTATATTCATCAACTAAATACATATAAAAATATTGAGTGCACTCCAAGATTTATAAGTTTAAATGGATAGTGAGAAGTTTATTTTTTAAAAAAAAATAAATTATTTTATTTTATTTAATGATAAAAATTAAATTAAAGATTAATCTAAGGTTATGACCGTACATCAGTTAACTTTAGTTGGACAATAAAATATTATATTTATTAAAAAAATATATTCACACATTACAGTGAGATGAGGGAGTAGTAGTGATTTTCGTCTATGTGATGCACATGGATGAGTAGATGATATATTGTTTATATTTAAAAATTATTAAAGTTTAATATTGAATTCTAAGATCAAATTAGCATATATCCAAGGGCGTGGAAGTAAAGTACTTAAGAAAAAAAAACACCTGGTAAATATAATAAAGCTTTAATAAGTATCATTAAACCATGAAAAAGAAAATTAAAACATAAAGATATACTCCCTCCGTACCATCCTAATAGTTACATATTTTCATTTTCGGCGTTCCATCCTAATGATTACATTTCCCTTTTTAACATATGGGACCTACACAAATTAATTACTTCTTTCTTTATGGGCCCACACATTTCACTAATACACCTACCCACTTTACATTAAATTATTATTTCTTTCACCTCAACCCACCTTAAAATACTATATTCATTAATTAATCCTCGTACAAAAAACAAATGTAACCATAAGGACGGGAGGGAATATACAAGAGTAATGAAGCATAATTACTTTGGTCAATCACAGGAAATAGAAAAATAATCATACATATGTACAGTTCCAAGACCTTAGTTTGGAAAAAGACACAGAGATAAAGACAAAATCATTCTATAAAATAATAATGTAAGCATGATGATTTCCTAATAAAGTAAATAACCTAATAATTAAATAATATTATAACCAATTATTCAACCATTTTGGGACAGAATGAAGGATCACCACATATTCTCCATCATGTCCCCAATTCTTTTCTAGAAAAAAAGAAATGAAATGACAACACTAAGTTCCTTAGGCCATAATTTGTATAATTACATGAAAATTCTTCAATTCATTTAAGAAATGGGGGTTTTTCTGAAATTAATTACAATTAGTTTGTAAGGTATACAAGTTTAATTCATATCATATATTTAAGGAAAATTCTCCATATATTTGCACATTTTTATGACTTATAATTTAGTGTTAATTATTAGATTATGTTTGTTTGAGGTTGATAAATATTTGAAATTTATAAATATTAATAATATTTATTTGTTGTGAGTTTTCATATGACATGCTTTAATATTAAGTTAAATAAATATGTAAGAAATAGATGATATAACGTATGAAAAAAGAATATTAATGTAAGGAAAGAGATGAAACATACAGATGATTATATGTATAAGAAATTACTAATTAATAGTATGAGAGAACACATGAAAGTATAATCCAAAATAAAATATTTGTATAGTATTACGACTAAGGTAGAATAACAATGCCTTGGATTTAGTCATTTTAAATTTAATAGTTTTTTTTATCGGACAAAGTTAGTTATTAATATAGTTAGTAGTTAGTTCATCAAGTCCGAGTCACTCACTTGTGTGAGGAGCCCGGTGGCCAAGTGGGCTAGCCCACTTGGTTTAAATTTAAATTTAATAGATTTGAAAATAAGTGAATTTTAAATCAATTCATTTGAATTCAATTGTTTGGATGAATTATGGATTTATGAAAGTATTTTTAAATTTTATAATTCAATAATTATTTTTAATTTTTAAAAAGAATTTTATATATAATAAATAAAAATAATAAAATTTTATTATATAAAATATTAAAATCTAAATTTTTATAAAGAAAATAAATTGTGTTTGGATTTAGTCATTTTAAATTTAATGGATTTTAAAATAAGTGAATTTTAAATTTTATGAATTTTAAATCAATTCATTTGAATATGAATTATAAAAGTATTTTTAAATTTTATAATTCAATAATTATTTTTTTATTTTTAAAAAGAATTCTATATATAATAATAAATAAATAAAAATAATAATAAAATTTTATTATATTAAATATTAAAATTTAAAATTTTATTAAAAAAATTTGGGGGGAGGGGGTGGATGGGTTGGGTGGGTAGACATAGATTGAGTGGTAATATTTTCATAATATTAAAAATTAAAATTTAAAATTTAATTTTAAAAAAAATTGGGGGTGAGGGAGTGGGTGAGAGTAGGCTGGATGGTAATATTTTAATTATGTATTAAATATTAAAATTTAAAACGTTTTTATTATGTATTTTAATTAATTATATATAAATTTTTTTTATTAAAATACTTCATCATAATTATATAAAAAAAATAAAAAATAAAGATCTAAAAATTTGTATTTTTTTGGAATTTGTACCGGTCTTAATTTCCAGTTCCAAATATATTTTTATCATTTAGTATATCAATTAATTCAATTGCCTTTGTCATACTGAATATGAATAATGAACAGGCAAATATTTATATGAAAACGTTTTACGGAATAATTTCATGAAACTTAGTGACTGATCTAAAAATTGATAATATGGTGGCTATTTTAATAGTTTATGAGAAAAATATACTCCCTTCAAGAATTACGTATATTTTTATTCACAAAATTTAATAAAAATTATATTTTTATAGATAAAAATGTGTAAAGTTGTTGGAATATATGTAAAAATTAAGTGTTTTAAGTAATTTCATTAAAAATGTGTATGAAATTATTAGGACGTGTGTAAAAAGATAGGTATGGTAGTTTTGACTGTTGAAGTTGTGGAGTGAATTGAATATTTATTAAGTCAACACTTACGAGAGTTTGTTTAGACCATTTTAAGGGATAGTTTGGTACGAATTCCTCAATTGGAATGGCAATGAGTATCACTAATGAGTCAATGACAATAAGAATGAAGGGTGTTGAATAGTTATTGAATCAATGCGAATGATTGAGAAATTAATTTCCATTGCACCAACCAAGCATCAACAATGAAAATCAATATACTCCACGTCTATTCCCATTATGAATTTTTTAATTTTAATTACATTATTTTTCATTAAATATATTCTCACTTTTCAATAATAATGTTATTACTTTTTATTTATAAAACTAAAATCAACATCTAGATACCTTCTCTTTTCATTCAACAAATGTATATAGATACTTGTTCCATATATTTCATTCACAATACAATTACTCAATCAAATTAAAGAGTTGGCACAACATTTTCAAAATGGCTAATAACATTTTGTATTGAAAGTAGAAATCAAACCACCTAATAAATGAGGTACTCCCAAGCATACATAAGTTCTGTTAATGATTCATTCTAAATTTCTAATGTATGTAAAGTTTCATTCCATTTTTATCGATTTCCAGCCATCATCATTCTAATTACTTATTTTAAAATCAATGAAAGCTCATAATATAGTAATACATAATAATTCTTAAACAATTTAATAACACATAGGACATCCAAAAATATCAACTTCAAAGTTCAAACCTTGAACACAAATAGAAAATAAGCCAAACAACACAAAAGACTAGCAAAAAAAAAAAAACTAATTAATAATCAGCATGATTCATAATTTATATCATCCCCCCATCATTCTCTTCTCTATTAAATTGAGCATATTTTCAATATATTCTTCCTCGTCAACCCCTAAAACTCAAAACCAATATCTTAATCTTCATCTCCAAAGGCGAATTCTTAAAATCTCCATCTTCATCGGTTATGCCGTCAAACCAAATGAAGCCCAGACAAAACTCAATTTTTACCTCAAAAGACTAAATACAAGGTTTAAAAAAAAAAATTATTAAAGCACATTCAGTAACTTTTAAAGACCATTAAAATTTTGAGCAATGTGCACATGTGCAAGAGGCCTGAGGGCATGATGGTAGGCAAAGAGGAAGTGCACACCTCTTGAACCGAAAAAGAATCAGAAAAGGAGACGCGCTTGAGGCCCCTCGGAGTCGCACCTCTATAGTACTGCCGTGGAGCATTTTCTTTTCATGATGCTGCTGAGCTCCATGGAAAAGGGGGTTGCTCATTCAAGCCTCCGTCAATTTTAGACGGGGAACAATATTCATCGATTGAAGCTCCTGAACCAAGACGAAAGTTGTTGCCACGTTAAAACATTTGAAAAGCAAATTTAACAGAAAAAACCACCAACATGCTTTAAAGGCATGACCAGAAAAGTGATAATGTAGCTTATTAGAGGCTGTTACCATAAAAGCCAGGTATGAGGCTAATTAATTCAACTTTACAAATGAGATTACACTACACTGATTAAAATATATTTAAAAAAAAAGAGTAGAATCCCTAAAGTGAATTTAAGGTTACCTGGATTAAAAGCTTGCATGCATACGGCAATTTCATTGTACACATATTGTCGCCATTCTTACATGTGGAGCAGATGCCATTTTGCAGCTTATAACTGTAATACCCCAAGAGACCACAGTTCCGGCACACCTGCAACCACACCAAAACATTAATTCGGTAGTCTGCATGAAATGGAGTTATTAATTTTGCATGATTGATTACCTGAACCTCAAAAGGATCACTGGAGAGCATCAAACGTTCGAATATCAACATACTGGCTCCATATGCAATCAAGCAATCACGTTCCATCTCTCCAACCCGCAGACCTCCATTTCGACTCCTCCCTTCTGTAGGCTGTCTGGTGATCATTACTCGGGGTCCGCTACCTCGTGCATGCATTTTATCTAACACCTATAATTCATTCACACAAAATACACTTACCACCAAACAATCTATTTGCTTGATATAAATAACGTGAAGCTTTTATGATACTTTTTCCCTTGACCATCTGTCCATATGAACAAAACACACAGGGAAATTGTATAAAGTTGGCAGCAAAAAGCTAACGAATATCTCCATCTAGGATTTTGAAAGCTGATTTTTCAATTTAATCCCAAAAATTCATCCTCAATTTTTTTCTCTTCTGTGTCTGCCTTCTTGTGTGCATGTATAGTTCTAGTTATTTTAAACAACGATCTTCATCACCACCGCATATTACATATTACACAACTTTATAACTCCTCTCTCTCGAATGTTTGAGTTGGATTTCGTGGTGGTACGCATTCCTCATCTCCATTGTTTACAACCAATAAGCAACTCTAAATTTCATGATGTAAACCTTCTGCAATTGACATCTTATACATATTTACTTTATTCAGAACTGCATGGATTTTTTCTCCCTTGCTGAGTAGATTGATTGTTTAGGTATCACATATTTTTAACCCTTATACAAAATAATCACTCTCTTTCCTTGCTCAGAGATGATTAATCTCCCAATATTTTGTTATATTTTTAAATGCGTGCGTATGCATTTTGTTTTATAAATTCATCTACTAAAAGGAAATCTATAAGACAGTAACCTTGAATAAAAGAACTGGAAGTATAGGATAAATCATTTTACCATATGTTTCAACTTTTGGTAATAAATGGGACCCATGAATATATACGCTTGCAACGGCTCACCTGTTATACCTGCAGAACGTAGATTACAAAAAGAATATGAAGTAGCAGAAGGAACTAACGAAGTAAATGTATATTGAAGGATATCCAGCTAAACCCTTTCCAGAGTAAAGTTTATTCATACTCAAGAAATATGCTTGTTAACAATTAGATTGAAGAGCTTCGCTAGTTTAAATAAATTACTACTTTCTTTTTCTAAACTATGTCATAGCATAATCAGTAAAAACAAATAAATTTTACCAAATGTTAACATACACAAACACAAATCATGTCGCACTAATAACTTGAGAGAACAATGTACTAATGGGTCATGCTTTCCAAGGACAAACATAGCAAATAAATATTCCGGATCCGGTAACTCTTGTGAATGCAAGCCCAAAATATGATAAATTGACAGACAAGCCCAAGTGTTTTGGCCTGTTCTATGCCTTCAATAAAATGTTGATAGAATAAGGTGGGAAAGAGACCTGAGTAGATGAAGTCTTTGCCATTGTAGCTAAAACCGTGCTTCACTAAGGTTTCACTGATGACAAAAAATAATAAAGAAAACGAGTGAAAATGCAGTTTGAATATTTGAGGAATGGGGAAAGGGAAAATGTAGGAGGAGCTGCACTTGTACCTTATAGCCTCAACTTTATCTGCGTGGCCACTGGGCTCTCCAAAGGCACTGCCATAGTGAAACCTACCACAAGAAACTCCAGCTTTGCTACCAAGAAGTTCTATCATCTTTCC
Source organism: Pogostemon cablin (assembly GCA_023678885.1). Classification (NCBI taxonomy): domain Eukaryota; kingdom Viridiplantae; phylum Streptophyta; class Magnoliopsida; order Lamiales; family Lamiaceae; genus Pogostemon; species Pogostemon cablin. The sequence goes on from CM042999.1 coordinate 1,861,514, forward strand.
AACAGTCATACGACTGACAGTACATAATGTAAACGTTGTAGATTATTACAAAGATAGATATACTAGCACACTATTATCAAGCAATCTTCAATACACAGCTCTTTTTTTTTCTTTTTTTTTTTTGGGGGGGGGTGGGGGGGGAGGATTTTATTTCTTTAATCCCTGATTATTATTTTGGTCCAGGCCGTTTTCACTTTTTGATTTACTCTGGTAAGTTTATCAATTCACTTTTAAGTCCAGTTACCAGCAATAGGTCACCCAACCAGTCATTGCTTAAGTGAAGTATTAGCGTTAGCAAGATCAAAGCATATGTGCTACTACTACAACTTTGAATCAAAACTTGCAAACCATGTTAAGTATTAGATTTGATTTATATTTAAAATAGAAATTGATTACCTTGGAAATCCATGAGGATTCATGATCAAATCAGGGCATATTCCACGTTCAGAAAATGGGAAATCTTCCTGCTGAACAATGGTGCCACAAACTCCTTTCTGTCCATGACGACTACTAAATTTGTCACCAACCTACAACAATAATATTTCTACTCATTGGAATATTTTGGAACACTTCAGTTTTAGCCTTTTAGGAACTATCAGTCTCAAGAAAATTCTAATATAACCTCCGGTCTGCGAGTATGACGAATCATGTACTTGATGCATAGATTATTATTCTTGTCAGAGCAGAGTGCCACCCTATCCACAACAGCTGTCTCCCCTTCAGGACCTTTATATCTCTGTTTGCTCGACTTATATTGACTGCATACAAAGATGCACGATGAGCTTTTACATTTCTAAAAGAAAATAACCACATATAATCTGTCAGATAAAATCAACCTATCAGTCAGTCGCATTGGGTTTTGGCCCGTATGCCTAGTGACTATTGGTGTCTGCTTGTTAATATAGATATCATCAGGTCGAATAATTTCTCCAGGAGCTGCTATTCCATCATCATCCAAAATCTGCATACAGCAGGGCACTTTCAAGTGAAACACATTGGATGCTGATAATAATATAACTCAAGAAATGCCACAAATAAGAAATTTTACTGAATATAGGTTATTTGAACAGAAGTGGGCAGTGAAAGTAAGAATTGCTTAACAAAATTTTGATAAAATAAAAATAAAAATTACTAGCCGTTGATGCTCGCCAGGATCCAGTTCATGTATAATTGATTTTTCTCAGCATCAGGACCATATCAAACATCATAGTGGTCGGGTCAAAGCTCAAATACCAACTATACATCAAATATATGTGGTTATCCTCCAATTAATCCCCCCCCCCCCCACCCATGCATATATAAGTACAACAGGACATAATACCTGCATCTTTTCAGCTTCATATCCTTCTCTTTGTGGTCTAATAATACGATCAGAGGTCCCATTATCGTACAACTGGCGCACTGCAGAAATTCTATTAACAGGATCTCATTTAATAAAGCTATCAAAATTGTCAACCATAGAAGAACAACAGAACACAAAACTAGTAGGAACTAGAAGGAACTAGACATTACTTTTTCATTACAATGCAACGACCAAAACCACGATCCAAGGATGATTTATTCATTACTATAGCATCCTCTATGTCATATCCACTATAGCTCATAACCGCAACAGTTGCATTTTGTCCAGCTCCCAGTTTATCATATTTGACCTGAAAAAGAATATTATTAAATTAGATTGCTCATAGATCCACATTGAAAGTTGAATTAGGGACCACTAACCAGCTCAATTGTTCTTGTAGTTAGTAGCGGGCGTTGTGGATAAACTAAGAGGTAGATCAAAGTATCCATTCTAAATAACTGCAAGGAAATTAAACTAATTTATAAGATGGGATGAAAAAGAAAACAATCTGCAATGACAAAATTACATAACATAATTTACAAGACATTTACAAAGTGTCGAGGCATCTTACTCTTACAGGCTATAGCTATATGGTCGAGGATAAAAATGAAATTACCTCAAAATATTGTACAGATTATCTTCAGTAAAATTCAATCCCTCACTCACTAAGCAGTATATTGACTATTGACATGTAGGTTTAAAAGCTTCATTTCATTCAGGAAATAAATTACAGATGGCAGGAGTCCAAAACAATGAAGAAGTTTTGACCAAGTTTTCCAGCATCCCTCGATGTTAACTGAAAGATGCTTGTTACACAGAATGCCTAAATCGCCTTGCACAAAAGCACAACCCAAAATCGCAGAGGGGCATCAAACTCTCTTATCAGCAATAGGGAAATATGGCCCAAGAAAACGGAGAACAGAAGTTGCAGAATGGACTAGAGTCTGGACTTCTCTGGTGCTTTAAATGGAGACATAAACAGCCATCTTCAATTTCAAAGCTCTATTCATTTGGATGTTTAACAAAGACAGAATGATGCCCTTATCCACAATAAGTAGTAAGACAAACCCCCCCCCCCCCCCCAATACCTAGTTCAAGATTTTATAATTATTGAAGCTATTTCTTCTCCTGCTTTCATATAGATGCTTGCCCCCACAATGAAGAGAAGAATTACAATTTATACTAATTTAATACCCTAAAAAAAAACATTGGTTCCAACAACAGTGCAAAGTCAAAGGTGAAACAGCAACATCCATCACATTATATAGCCTTTATGAGCTTAAATATAAAAAGCACAGCATAGCGCAATTAAACCAATTATGTTCAACATATGCATGAGCAAAAATGCACAGGCATCAAATATTTTATAGAATCTTAATACAAAGTCGGTGACAAGTTTAAAATATATGAAAGGATAGGTTACAAAGTAACTTGCCTGATTATATGCAATGTTTCCCATAGCTTGTTTTCCCATAGCACACTTCAAAAGGAAAAAAATTATAAAATTACTAGCCACACCTGAACTCAAGGTAATCTCATCCCATCCCAAAGCAGATATAACATACCTGATATGTATTTCTTGGCGACTGGTTATGGTGAGGATAAGGGATCAACCCAGCAACAATTCCCAATATGGTAAAAGGTTCTATTTCAATATGGGTTGTTCCTTCTTTAGCATTCCCTTCATATAAAGCAATCTAACAATGATAAAGACAAGATACAACTGAGGTTTTAATCAATCAAAAAAAAAAAAAAATCTAAATGCAAGAGAAGTGCAAACCAAAGCATTGTTCTCTTCATTGACATCAAGATATTCTATCAAGCCTTCCTTCAGAAAACTTTGAAAGGTGCGAACTCCATCCTTCATGCAAATAAATTTTCAGCAGGGTGATTCAAATGAACATGGGAAATATATTGAGTATCTAAGGCTGTTACCCTCAACTCCTTCATATGGTGTTCCTTAACTCTCGATACACCTTTGTCAGCAATTACAAGCGGGCGACAAACACGGCCTCCATCAGAAGCAATGTAAACACAACACTGCACGAGAAGTTGTTACTTTCATTTCTGAATTTCATCTTTACGTTATTCAATTTATAATCTGGGGACTCTTGACCACAAAAGTAAGTGCAAAACATCTAGCAGCTCTGTGGTATTACCATGCAAAATCCATTTAGTGATATTCAAATATAGAAACCATAGTTAGTCACCACACTCCATTCAGATTTATTCTCATATTTCAATAGTAATGGTGTCATCCACAACTAACAGCATAGACAAGTCATAAAGCAAGATTCACCTAGTCAATCTGTCAATGACAAGCTGTAGTGACAATCCACTACACCAAGGGGTTAGTCTCACTTAGGAATTTATATGCATAAAGAATATGACTCACCTGCTTATCATTCACGAAAATGCTCACAAACTCGCCAATTTTACCTGCCCTTCGCAGATTTCTCATTGTATTTGCGAATCTCTGAAAATGAGCAAGTAATATAAGATAGACAAAAAGTGAAGAGCTTTATTCTCTTTTTTTTCTCCTTTATTTTTGTTTTTTTTTTCCTATTTTTTTAATTTCACAGCACGAAATGAGGAGAAAATTTTTGGCACAAGCTGCCAAGTAAATATATGTAAAAAGATCTTCTGTTTAATAATCATACTTGTGGCCTCCTGTGTTTGCCAAGAATAAGCCCATTGAATATGATCAAATAGGAGTTTGGCATGTGAAGTTCTTCAGCGGAAAGCACCTCAAAATCTTCTACTCCAAGAGTGTAGCACTGTCGCATAAATGATCCAAGTATTAACACAGTGCCAACAAATTAATGCGAATCAGGAAATTTTTTGGTATCAATTATACACCAACAGAACCAATATAGCAGCAATGAGGACATGTTTTGAGGAAGCTCAATTCAATTTGCAGGAGGCAAAAAGGACAAATAACTGAAGTCGTGGTTGTGAGACTAACAGATTGGTTTGCATCTTTGTCGGCTTGTCGCACTCTTTAAATATTTATTAAAGGCAGTACCTAGAAGAAGAGAAGAACCTAAGAATGCAGAATGAGATTATTGCTAAGGATACTGAGTTTATGGTTTATTTTTATCCAAGCAACAATCTTTCCACACAGCAGGCATTTCAAGTGTTGATATTATGTTCCCAAAAAAATCACCCCTTCTATAAATTAGGACTATTGGATTGAAGAGCGGTTGAACCCAGGACCTCTTCCCCGGTAGGGCAAGCTAGGTACCATTACCAACCTTTTTGGGTTGGATGTGCAGGCATGTTTTGCAGCAATGGCTCAACTAACTATAAGCAACAAAAATAGCAAAATCCACTTCGATATATTTCTGGGAGACTTCTGCCAGAAATATGAATTGAAAGTAAATGCATTAACTGGATCACATGGTTCACGGAGCATAAAAAACTTCAACGGCACTAAGAAAAAATACTTTGATCCTTATCAATAGACTGGTACTATCACAGCATCTAAAAGGTTTAATTTCATTATTCTGCCCTCTTTAATGAAGACTAAAGTGCACCACTACAAAAGTAATTGGCTGTTAAAACTGCTAGCTCACATGAATTTTTACGTCTAAAACACTTAATAATAAAATTTTAGTCATTTACGATAATGTCAAATGTTATTATATATTGAGTATCTTAATTGTATGCATGGACATATTTACCCTCGAAAACATAATGACCAAAAAATCTTTTAAGATGTTAAAATCAAACTTACTGCGCTTATTAAAAAAACGTGATACATACGTTCAACCATCAAAGTACTATACATAAAAATTCAAAATAATTACATCAAAGATATAAATACCATAGAAATAAGAGGGCCTTCTTCTTCATCAGTTGTCACATGAGTCATCAGTGCCAGGTTTTTCACCAATCCACAGGATTCTCCTTCTGGCGTATCACACGGGCATAACATGCCCCACTGAAGATGAAGTGATTTATTGAAATCAAACATGTGGATGAGCAGAACAAAAAAAAAAAAGACCGTCTAAAGAATGTATGAGTTCACCTGGCTGGGCTGCAAGGCTCTTGGACCACTAACTTTTCTAGATTTCTCAAATTGAGGAGAGATTTTTGTCATGTACCCTAAAGTCCCGATATATGACAGTCTACTAACAGCCTGTGATTAAAAAAAATATATGAATTGCTATTTATTTATTTTAAATAAAAAAAATCAAAGTCAATATGAATATGAATAGCTGAAGATCTTGGAAACTATAAACAAAGAGGAACAGCAAAATATGTTGGAAATGTCTTAACACCTGTGTCATGCCTTTCCTGTGCATCTTGAATCTTTTGACATCCCAATTTCCAGTAGAAAGAGCTCTTTCTAGACCAACAGTGATCCGATCTTTCATTATATACTGGATGTACGTTAAAGTTTGTAAAAAAAAAAAAAAAGGTAAGCAGACAAGATTCAAGACAAATGTAAATATTGTCATAGTAAACTCAAGTACAACTGAAGTGTAATACAGCCATTCAAATAACAGAACTACATATTAGAAAGAAGCTGAAACAAAAATGTTTAATTGATTAACATCAAATTACAATAATGAACATATTTAAGTATACATGAGCACGAACAAGATATTACAATTTAGGTATTTTTTGTAAGAAGAGGAGTTAGGAATGAGAATGTTGACTGCACCAAGTAGTAATGTGGAAGCGAGAGGAACGAAGGGCAACTGGGAAATATTATATAGCATCCATCTTACAAGGTTTTAATGCACGCTACAAATAAAATTATCATATACCCCCTAAGAAATTATTGGCATCTGTCGGTAGCGGAAAAAAAAAAATTGCAACTTCACGATCACATTTGTGTGTTTGCAATTGATCAAATATATGGACTTTTTTTTTCGAAAATTCTCCTATACAGTGCTTACCATATGAAAGAAAATGCAAGTGCATGTGCATCAGGGAACAACATTAACGGTCTGCAGCTTCAACTCAATTTCCTATATTATATGAATGATTAAAGATTCAATGATTCAACTGTTGAAGATAGCAAAGTTTGAAGCTTAGAAGCTCAACAGTTTCATCTCCTTTCCAAAATATACATTGATCTCAAAACCAAATAAATTAATAAAAACCTGAGAAATGTCTAATCGACTGGAGCGTATTTTTCCAAAGGCCAAATCCATGTTTTTGCGTGCTTCATCATTCATTGTCTTGAACAAGTCCTACATTACAAAGAACAGAAAAACTGTACTGGCAGGAAAACCACCTTAAGTGCAATATGAAACAGAAAAACAACAAAATTACCTCAAAAAGTAAAGATATCATTTGGCCCGATAATTCAAGTCTTTTGTTCCCCACATAATCCTACAATAACAAACAGATTTCAGATCTAATAAAGGGTAAGCAAGTAGGAAATCTCAGTAGTCTCCTAGTTAGTTGCTTTGCTCAAAAGATAACCAGGTCATCCAACAAATCATGAACATGTCAGCATACAGAAATTCTTAATTAAGAGATCAGACCAACTACTGTAAGTTTCTGTTCAAGAAGCATCAAATAATCCCAACATTAAATAGCACGTTTACACTTAAAAATGGGTCACATGGTAATCCTGGAACAGGAGAAATACCTCCAAGATAAACTCATAATCACTTTATCAATGAGGAAAAGAAATATTTTAAACTACATAAATGGGGGAGCTTAGATTATTGTTAATTTCCTAACTACATGCGACACTCAGGTACTATGAAGCAACTTTGACTACACCTACCGTGGAACAATAGTAGAACGCAAAATACAAAAGCTTAAGCATGTTAGCATAAGCCATAGGACTGTCTAGATCAATGCTAGTCAGGATGAAAGACTCAGCTCAATCTAGTAGGGATGGCAGGTGTACCTTATCATCAAGTGTATCCTTGTTTAAGATTGCATCCAACATCCGCCGCAACATTACTGCAACATATATGCATTTTGGTCGAAAATTATTTTCATGCACCTGCCATATATATATTTTTTTTGCTTTGGTAAGTGTGTAGAAATGTTGGGACATCGAATATCTGACTAGTAAAATATTACTAGTAGGTTAATAGAAACATAGCTTGAAACTGAACTTACAGGGACGTTGGCAACAAATATCTCCTTTAGAATACTGAGGGCACGCCCTTCCTGAATGCCAAAATAGGACAGGAGACAAAAAAAATTAGCAAAACAGAAATAAAACCAAGAAACTACTTACCAAAAGTTATACTAAAACCAATGAAGAGAAAGAAAAAAGAAAAAGAAAAAAAAGCCAACCTTCTCGGATGAAGAAGGATATGGGAACTTCTTAACCTATAAGATAAAGCAGTAATTAGAATCAGAATAGTAGTACATTATAACAACAAGAAATAATTATTCTTATGGATCATTTACTTTACATGCATGGTCCACCAAAAATACTCTACAGCTGATCACAGAAACGTTTTACTAATTCAAAATTGCATTTTGTACAATATATGCCATATATCTAATAGAGCATTAAGTCCTCGGTATCAGCGTGTAAAAAATAACACCGCATGATTGATCAACAATATGGTCAATATTAATGTCTAACTTTAGATTGAGCAATACAGCAAAATGAACCACTAAAGTAAGACTATAACAAGTTAAGGGTGGGTCACGTGGGAGTGAAGGCAACTTCCATTTAGAATTCTCATAGTTCCACAAAACCAGCTCTATGGCTGACCACACCTCATTTTAAACACTAAAAACTGTGTTCCGCAAAGTATTGTATATGCCACATATCTGATTAGGCATTAAGCCCTCTGTGTCACTGTAAAAAAAAAAAAAGAACACCGCATCATTGATCAATAACATGATCAATGTCAATATCCACCTCCAGAATGAGCAATACTGCCCAATGAACTATTAAGACTAGAACAAGTTAAGGTGTGAAGGCAATTCCATTTTAAATTCTCACCATTAGTAGGGAGAAAAATAAAAGATAAATCTGAATAGCTTTGCATCTCACTACTAATTAGGTTACAAAAGATTAGTTATAGAAATCGCCAGTCAAATGATTGAAAGATTCATACACTACTTCATTCACATAGTACCTATACACTTTCAAGTTTTATATAGAGAATAGCTATCAATTGAAACTTTTTTCTACTTTTACAGGGAAAAGGAAAATAAACAATAGTTAACAATCAAAACCTTCTGTTCGAGATACTCCAGTGCTTGATGTCGTGTATATACACGATCCCTCACACAATCCTGAAATCAAGACAGGGGGGCAAAAAGTAGTAGTTTTAGAGTTACAATCAAAAATATCTTGTACAAAAGAAGCAAAATTTTCAATATAATATGGGATGTACTAAAGTATTTTGCAGCAGTCTTAATTGATATCCAATACAAGGAACATGTCAAATTTAAACCAACCATGAAACCTTAAACTTAATTCAACCCAATTTTAATGAATCCTCAACATTTTCAAAAACTCTCACACACCCTTCTGATCATAAAGATCAATGAAAACTTTGTGCAATAACTCCCTGAAGAACATGACCCCTTTGCTTCTGCGGCTTCCAAGATTGGACAAGCATACTCAACAAGTGATTGTGGTACAACCCCAAAGCAGATAAATCTCATTTAACACCCCATTCTACAGTGAAAGAGAGAAGGGATAATCAACGTAAAATCACAGTTCATGCTTGTCCAGCCCCTTCACTCATTTCATAACAGAATTATTGGTAACAGTTAGGTTGATTATAGGATTCTACTGAACCACAAAGATCAAGTTACTAAAAAAACATTCAGAATTCCTTAAGGAAAGTCTCCAAGAACCAAGAACGTAAAGATTCTAGACCTAATTGTGTACCTCAATTGAAGGCAATAGCAGTTCACTATACCGAGGGTCTCTACCAATCATCTGGACAACCTCTTGATCACTTTCCATACCCATAGCTTTCATCACAACCATTATAGGAACCTAAAATTATATTGACATTTGGAAAAAGAAAAAAAAACATCAAATTCAGATATCAAAGGCAGTGGACAATTATGGTAAAAATATTAATAACTACCTTGCTTGTAAACTGATTTAGGTACAAATATATCTTCTCTTTTTCCATTCTTATGACAGTTTTGCTTTTTATTGTCTCTGTACTGCTAGCAACAGATGCTTGCACGCTGAAAGGATTAAAAGAGTTCAATCAGAGAAATCAGAATATGGCATCCTCACTTAAGAGGAATGGAAGTTATCATAAAGCAGTGGTTCATTTTTGCATTTAAAACCCATTAACCCATGTGTCTTCAGCTAAATTATACTCCCTCCATCCCATTTTAATCTTACATTCACTTTTAGAGCAGAGATTAAAGAATGTAGTATTTTAATGAGTAGTCGGTAGGCATTTGTTATGCTTTTACCTTTTTGACCCTAAGTGTAATTTTTATTGCTGGCAAATTATGTAATATTAATATACATAGAAGAAAATAACAGAACATACTCACCATCCTTTCTTATCAGTATCTATGATTATTCTGTTCTTTGAAAGCTGTTCTTGTATCAAAATCACCTGGAAAAAGATATGAAAAATGAGCACCATGTTTACAAACTGATTCTCCTGGTCAAACTAACAAGTGTGATTCTTTGCCGGTTGGGCTGATAGGAATGTTGATTTACAATTAAAGCTTCCAGAATTTGTCTGCTTATCATAAACAAGAGAAATAATTATTATGTAAAAAAAATTCACCTTCTCTGTCCCTTTAATTACAAAGTATCCTCCTGGGTCAAGTGGGCATTCACCTACGGAAACAGACAAAATATTTACCAAAATGACATAAACACAAGTCACGATGTGCAAGTGATTTATATATTTGGGTGTGTGCACGCACAAGTATTAGGTCATTAGCACATGCATCTTTACTGAAAATTTATGAAAGTGTACCAAGCTTTGCAAGCTCTTCCTCATCTTTCTTGTACAATATGCAATGCTGACTTCTTAACATGATAGGCATTCTGCCAATCACGACTTTATGCTGTAAGACATAACTCAGATATTATTAAGAGTATCCATGCATTGCATATAGTAACCAATAAACATCACATTTATGCACGAAACATTATATTTTCATTAAAAAATGCTTTAAAATGAAATCACCTTTTGTTTAAGTTCCTTTAAATTATGGCTCCCTGTAACGAATTCTATGTTCACATATATTGGAGCTGCATAGCTGAAAATTAGAAAGATATTGAAAAATGTGATGCGCGTTAAAGTGAGAGGTGCATCATATCATATCAGAAAAAAAAATAATAATAAAATTCAAAAGAATGTCAAAATTGTCTCAGTTCATATATTAAAATTAACACCTAAAGAATAAAATAACAGTTGAAAAGTAATCAGAAATGCAACATTAAATATGGCTATTTCCCATACACCATAGCCTACATAATATTCGTCACTGCAACCAACAAGATCATAATGAAGTGTATAACCTCAAAGCATACACTAACTGTGTAATTGAAGTTGTAGCAGAAAACATGCATGACAATAATTATACACTAGAGTACTTTGTATACCCAGCAGCAATTCTTTCATTAAATTCAGCCACAAACTGGTCAAAACAAAATTATACATACTTTATTCACCCAAACCTTGTTCAACCTACAATCTACCACACCCAAAAATTAAAAAATAAAAATAAAAACATACCCATGTCAATTTAATTTTCTTGCTCATTTTCGGCGAACTGATGTCGAAGTAAGGCAAACAAAACAATGATTTCTCAATTCTCAAAATCCTAATCTATATCCCAACATTAACAAAATCAAAAATGCAAGCAAAAAATAACTCATCTAAACACAAAAGTACAAAAACATATGGAAAATTATGTGATCATTGAGATGAAATTAAAATAGGTTTCTTTCTTCCTCATTTCTCCTTCATTCATGTTTCATTTTTTTCATGGTGTCGTTATCTTTTTCTTTTTTATATTGAAATTGAAATTGGTTTCTTTCTTCCCCATTTCTCCTTCGTTCATGTTTCATTAGCACAAAATGATTTTTGCAACTTTATAGTGAATCAATGTGACAACTATGAACTAATGGAGCATGTAATTACTCTTGTTTCCTCAGAAATATTTTATGTACATAACATCCCTCCAAGATTATTTTTCATCCAGAAAAATCAAGAACATCTTTTAGGCTCAATATATTTACTCAAATGCATGTAAAATCTAGGCCCTTAAAATAACTGCAGTAGATTAGGGAATTTGATTCCCTCCCAATGGCCCCAATATACAATGGACTGAAAGTTAAACTAGTTATACTCACGTGGTATCAGAAAGACGGCAATTCTGGGGAGTAAGTTTAAGGGGAACACCATCCAGCATTATAGATGGTGAACCAATGTAAACGTCTGTATACCTGCAATGAAGTTCATCGAAAATATTTTGAGAAAAGTACAGATCATAGTCAATTTAAGAACAATGTCACAATAGGAATGTACTTCAGATGAAATCACAGAGTATAAAGAATATTCTAACCTCAAAAAAATAGTAGGGTCAACGCTAGAGGTGATGAGATCATTTGCTTGAACAATCTTTTTTATTTGTGTTCTCAAAAAGTAATTAAAGGAGTCCAAATGTTGTTTCACAAGACCTCTCACCTACATTGCACATTAAACAGTATCAAGATTTGCAGTAAAAAAACACTGTGCAACTCTTTCACAGAGAAAGAAGGCGTATCACAATGAGTTCACAGCATTTTCACCACTTGACAAGCTTACAAGATCTACTGTATTCTAATGCTCAGCTAGTGTTTTGTCTGAATTTAGATGAAATGAGTGAATGAAATCAAAATAGAAACATGGCACTTATGAAGATTATACAATTATTCCACGTTCTTGTAAGTTTATCTGTGCGTAGTAGATATATTTTTTTCGTATGAATTAGATCCTTATTTCTTTCCATGATTTGTTGTAACATATGTCTATTTCTCCCGTGGTCTTTTACTTAATTTAAGCACACAAACTCCATAACTTTTACTCTTTTACAAACATGAAACACAATCACTTCCAGAATAACTACTTTTATAATTAATTTCACCAAGACATTCCACTCTTGAATTACAAATGCTACCTATTCGAAATTAGAACATCACTCGCTTTGATAACACACTCTTAAATCTTGATACAAGTATAACACATAACATGAGATAGAGCCCCATAAATCAAAAACCGATTAAAGTGTTAAACAAGTTAAATTCTTTGAATTCTTGCATTTCATATTAAAAGACTTGTATACATGCACCACTCAAGCATCCTTCAATTCAAAGCCCAGAAACCAAAGAATAAATGAGAACTAGAATAATAAAACCTTCAAGAATTCGGGGACCAGTTGAAACTTGTTGACAGCAGTCTTCACAGGGGCTGCAAAAGCTTGCTTGTCGATTTCCAATCTAAGCAGAACATTAACCAATGCAATCAAATACCCATTTGTCCATTAAACCATGAGTAGTTAACTGAAGTATTGCGAGTAACTAACTATGAATACATGTAACAAATTAGAATATCTATGCGTATGTATACACATATTAATTGATTAAACGTACCCCTTATCCTGCAATTCATTGAACAGAACAGGATCGTCTTCTTTCACAACCATTTTGCAATTACTAATATTCAGATTATTTGAGTGCCCGATCTCCACCTTGCTGAGAGTTGGGATGTTACTAAGCTCTCTCCTTCCACAGGTATCTTCTTCTTCACTGTTTACTCCTTTTTGTGGCTTACAAAAGATACAAGACCATGAAGACTCGTGGTCACAGCTAAAACACTCCAACAATCACTCCAGCAATGATTCCTCAGGTGTGGGGAATCACAACACCTTTTACTGAATTTCAGAAATCTTTCACGGAAAGCATTCAGTGAACAGTCCGTCACTACAACAAATGAGAACAGGTTGAGCAAATAAACATCTAATAGATTCCTCTAAAAACAATCAAAAATCTGCGAAATGATTTCATAAAATGCTTAAGATAAATGAGATACAGAATACACTGTATGTAATGATACATCAAGTAGTAAGGAGTGAGATATTACCAGAAATTGAATGCTGGTTGATTGGGCGCAGCAGGCGGAGATGAAAAGCCGACCATGGAAGAAAGAGAGCGCGGATTCGAAGGGATTGAGGGCTGTTTAGCGGAAGGGGTTTAGGGTTTAGCAATAACTGTTGATAATTCATTAATTACAGCTTGATTTGAATTCTTTATGGAATGTTAATGGTATCGTGAACAGTGAAATTGAAATTGATTTGATTTGAATTCTTTAATGGAATGTTAATGGTAGAGCTTACAGTGGAATTGAGGTTTCAAATTCCGGAATGGTAATGGAAATTATTGACGAGAACAATGGTAATGAAAATAAAATTGATTGAAGGAGGGTGGTGTATATTAATGGGAATTATTGAGGATTTTGGATTCTCATTCCCTCTAATGAAGAACGAGAATCAATACTCTTTTATTCTTATTATCATCTCATACTACCTTTAACCAAGCGTTCCTAAAATTAAGACAGCACCCGGTGCACCCTAAGATATGGTGCACCCACTTTAAAAAGCGTATATACAAATATAAACAAAAACATATACAATTATGAACAAAAATGTATACAATTTAATTGTTAGTTTTTTTAATGAAAAATTGAGTGTAAAAAGATATACAATTATTAAAAATATGTATACGAATAAAAAGTTATACACATATGGATACTGATTTTTTTAATGAAAAACTTAATGTGAAAAAAATATACAATTATTAAGAAACGTGTATATAAAATAGAATAACATTATACAAAATAGAATAAAATGTTATTGAATTAATAAATCAATATTAGGTAATCAGTAAATCAAATACTAGGTATGAACATGAGTATAAATCAATGTAATCATTCTTATTAACCTTATCCAAATATTTATGTAGATCGAGTTCATGTGTGAATTCTATTTTCACTTATTGCTATTTATGAAATACATGAAAATTTATTTTTTAAAGATATAAATTACTATTATTTTTTTGAATTAAAAAATTGCTCTTTAAATTCTCATACAGCCTAATTTATCGATTACTTTTTAGTACATGAAATATTATTTTCAAATTAATAAATTATTACTCTTGTGAATAAAAATTATTAATTAATCTTCAAATGTAATTTTTTATATAATAAAAATTAACTTTTCAAAAATTAAATTTTCATGTCAACCCATTCACTCGCTCACTTTCTAATCATGAATAACAATAATATTGATAATATATTGTATAGGTGGTAATACAGATTATAGGGTAATTATTTAATTTATGTGTGATTAAAAAAAATAAGAGATGAGAATTTTAGTGCAAGTTTTGAAAATATAAATTATGATATATTAAATTGGAGACGAACATATACTTTGGGTTTATCAAAGACAAAAACTTGTGTGACCATAGGGACAAAAGAATGTAGGTATGTACGCCCGAATACAATTTTTACACTTTTAGAATTGAATGTTATGTTTTTTTAGTATAAAAACATACTGATAGAGTAAAGATGCTGATGTTATTATTAATGAGAAAGGATAGAAGAACAATAGGAACGTAAAAAATATGATTCCCCCGAGATGACTCCCGTCAGCCAAAGGCTGCCCAATAGACACAAGAATAATTTTGGACAATCCTCCCCCTCTCCTCCACCCATTATTTATAATCCTAGACCTAATTTATTAATATGGAAATAACATAATTATTGGCAAATGATTCTCCCTTAAATAAGCACTTGCTAATCCACCAGATTGGTGATTAGCATGATTGCAACTGATTTGGCTCTATCAATTTCTCCCATGCTGAACACAGCATTGTTCTCAATGCTGGAGTCAGGAAATTATAATTTTCCGACGAATGAAGAGAATGTTTCTGGTATAGTAACTTTGGAAGTGCTTTGTCGCCCACTTGTAAACTCGTCTCTCTTTGATGTCTGTTTGCTACCCGCTGCATACGTTGTTGAGCTCTTGTGAGATTATATTTTATTATTTGTAATACCTCATCTGTTGGATTGTATACTAAAAGTCTAGCTTTAGTATGAATAATGTTATAACAATTTATTTTAAATGAGAATCATATGATCAAATGATTGCGTCTTATAATTTATTTATATGTTAGATGCAATAGTCCACTTACTTTATACTGTAGATAATATGTTGTGCGACAACACGCGGAAGATCATATTATCGGTTTCCTTATAAAGTATAAACAGATGCTCACAACCGAGATAGACGGGGACTCTCTATCGGGATGGTTGTTGTAGTGTGATTTGGTATTAGCTTGTCTTGGCTATAGAATCACATTAGTGCACTTTGTGTATTGAGCAGGACCATTTGAGATCGTTCGACTTATACTGACTTATAGAAGAACTTAATCTCAGTTATTATGGATATTTGTGCTCTTAATCCCTATACAATAACCTCGACACGTAGGGCAGTATGTATTTCTTTGATTCATCAATAAGTGAGATTTACATGTAATTAAATCAACAAACTCGGTGAGTTGAGAAGTAGTGATGTCTCTATGGTGTGCTGTTGATTGTAGAAGGAATCCGTGTCCGTCATAGGTTGATGATGTCCCCTTGAGGAGCTCATAAGGATTATCATGTAAACCCTGCAGGTAGATTTATTTCGGCATGATAATGAGGTTGAGTGGTACTACTATTGGATGTGACATTAATTAATGGAGTTGTCAGTAACTTAATTAATTAATGGACATTGTATATCTTAAATATGGGGAGACTAACGGGCTCATAATAAGAAGGAGCCCAAAATATAATTTTGGGATTAGAAAGATAGTGCAGTAATAATATTTTAATGGACTATATTATTATTATTGAACTTAAGTATAAGCTTTGGGCTAAGCTTGGATACTTGAGCCCAGTGGAGACCCAACCCAATTTCTCCTCCTGGTCCCTGTTGTAGCCTATATATAAGTCGTCTCAGCTGTCTATAAACCCTAATTACACGCCTAACACTGTGAGGGAGTGAGGGAATAGCAGATTGAGAAGATCTCGAGGATCGTCGCCCACACGACGTCGAGATTGGACTTGGGAATACAGCAGAAGACCTGAAGGTTATTTGCTACTGCTGTCTGCCACCTTGTAAAATTCATATAAAATTATATAGTACTCCGAATTCAATGTTTAATATACTGACAAAAAGCCGCCGAAGAGAGGATCATCGAGCGCATAGATCACTCCAATCGGAATTTAGATGAATAAGTTATAACCATTCTCGTGACGCTGCGCAGGCTACCGGCGAGAATCAACCTTCTTCAACATACCCTGGTGAAAGGTAATACGTTTCATGGATTCTTGCTTCCGCTTCATGTTAGAAATGTATAGAACCCTAACGGTTCATGTTAACCAAACGATCGAATGCCAACAATTAGTATCAGAGCTTTGGTTTCGTGGTGAAGCATGAAATGTTAGGCTAGGGTTTATGTGGAATACATGATATTAGGGTTGTAGAACTTGTTTCTTGTAATGTTCCTTAATTGTATACACAACACACGTACACCGCACGGTGGCATTGAGCGGCGGTGGCATGGTAAAAGTTGGACGGTGTGAGGCGTTGAAGCGCGACAGCGGGACGATAGCTAACGCGATGGGCCGCAAGGCTAACAGCAGGCATGGGCGTGAGGCGCATGGCATCATGTGTGCTGATAGGCGGTCAGGATGATGGCACGCTAGCAGCGTGATGTCGTGTGGATGGCGTGCTAGCATGTGGATGGCACAGTGTCATGCAAATGGCGTGCTTGTTGGCATGTGGATGCCACGGCTGGCAGCGCTAGTGGTTTGAGATGGTGCAAGGAGCACAATGCAGAGCGGGTGGCATGGTCGCGCGCGGATGGCGCACGATGCATAGCGGGCTGCACGGTTGCGTGCTGGTGGCTTGGGGCAAAAGCTTATCCTACTTGTTGCACAAGTCACCTCTAGAATTGCTTGGACTGTTGACTAAGTCAACATATTTTGACAATTAATTTCCTTATATATAACTGCTATAATTGGATTATGTGTCTATTATTGTTATATATTTGGATGCATGTGCTATTTGATTTACTGTCGTATTTGTTGTAATAATAGCATGTTTATTTGCGTATTATATTTGGTATATTATATGCATGTATAGCTGAAGTGTTGGACAAGACATCTAATTTTTGGCAAATTAATTCCTAATATATAACTGCCATAATAGATTGTCTATTATTGTTATATATGGATGTCGAATTAATTCATAATATATAGCTGTCATAATTGATTTAATTGTCAATTTTTTTATATATGGTTGCATGTCGATATCGATGATTTTAATAATCTGGACGATATCGACAATCGATATCGATAGTTTTGAAAATTGATAATTTGAAAATTTTTGAAAGTCTGATAATCTGGTCGATATCGATGATTTTAATAATTTGGACGATATCGATGGTCGATATCAATGGTCTCGAAAATTTGATAATCTTGATATTTTCGAAAATTTGATAATCTGGAGGTCTTTGCCAATATTCATGTTTGTAGGCGAACAATCGAATTCGCTAATATATAACTATTCATAATTTGATTTAATTATCTTATTACTATTATATATGTATGCATGATTCTCTGTGATTTACTGCCTTAAGTGCCGTAATAGGAGCATGCTAGGTTGTATATTTTATTTTTTAAATATTATATGCATGTAAAAACCCTCGGTGTTAAATAACTAAGTGGGAGAGGGTATTGGAAATTAATTCCCGTGGCCTCCATTATTGGTTTGTAAAGTGATGTGAATAAACTTGCGCGTCGGTTATAGTGCCTTCCTCCCTAACGGATGAGTTTATTCACGGATCACTGGTAAAGACTTCTTTAAATAATTATTATTTGTAATGTGATGCATATGAACTTGCGCGTTGGCTATAGTGCCTTCCTCCCTAATGGATGAGTTTATATGCGGTTCATTGGTACAAACTTATATAATTGATGGTTGTAGAAAGTTATCTAAGCGTGTGTGTACTTCTCCAACAGTAAGGCACATAAGCTTGGGCAGCGGACTTGGGATCAAATAATGATGTACACTTAGGTATAAATAATTAGTATCATCCCCAACAGAGTCACTGCTATTATTTGCATGGCCAAAGAGGAACCGACTATTAATTATTTTGTCAAGAAATTAGGTTGACAAATGAAATTAATGGGTAAAACCTTCTCTTGTAAATATTCGGGTTTGTATACGTCCATCCTAACGTGGCATGCAGACTCACGGTGCTTGAGATGTCGGTGAATTTTATTTTATATTGTTTTGAGGGAATCAATATAAAAGGATAAAATTCGAAGATTTGATCGATTTATTTATTTGTGATTCTCTGTAATTTCAAATAATTTTATATCGCTTATTGTATACTAAAAGAAATATATTTACTTGTCCAAAATTAGATGATTAGAAAAAAATCTTGGTTTTGAATTTTACTGCTTAAGAAAAAATAAATATGTGTTCTCACTAAAGATGCTCCATGATGCCTATTAAAGTCTCTAGTGGAGAGGTGAGAGGTTCATAGAAATATGATGGTCTCATGCGACTCTTCGGATACTTGAGTGAGATTAAAACGCAAGAGGTCATGGATACGTTGATGAATGAATTGGGAATGCTTGGAGTAGAAATTGAAGGGGAAACCTAGATCAATTTATTCTCCATAATTTGCCTAGATGTTTGAGCAAGTTCTACCTGAAATACGAGAGGTTGTATATGATGGGGAACTTCTGACAAAATATGTGGCGAAGAAAAGCCATTTTCATCAAGAAGTGAACAAGGCTAGTATCTCATTCACTAGACATTGAAGCATGATTAGTAATGGCATCTACTGACATGCTGTGTGTAGATACCGGAATTACTAAAAGCGTGTAACTAAGTGATGATGAGATTTTATGGACATGGGTAATGCTACGAAAGTAGTGGCTATTGCAGTGGGAGTTATTTATTTATCTTACGATATGAATAAACGTTTGATTTTGAGAAATTGTCTTTACGTACGTTTTCATAGAAAAAAAATTCATTTAAGTTTCTATATATTTATGGATGGATACTCCATTTCATTTAAATGACATGGTCATAGTAATGAAGGATGGAGCTATAATCTGTTGTTGTACGCTGACGGACAATTTGTACACTCTTAAATTATGTTTATACCATGGATGCAACAAATAGTAATTAATAATGCATCTTCTAATCTTAGTAAGAGAAATGAACCTTCGGAGATGAACTAAACATACTTTTGGCATCTAAGACTAGATCAATTCTACTTGAGTAAGGATTCAAAGGTTGATAGCCGATGGACCGTTGGGTTTATCTGAAATGGAAACTATCTGACTTGCGAGTCTTGATTGAAAGTAAAATGATTAAAGGCCTTTCAAGGCAAAGGGGTATAGAGCCATGCAAAGATATATTGAAAATAGTTCATGCTGATTTAAGCAGTCCTAAGACTATCCTGACGAGAGGTGGTCATTAAGACTTAAATCGTGGTGACAAGTAACTCTTAGGATAGTTTAGGAGTTATTTATCAGAGAATGAGATTAAAATCTCAAGTTGTCTACATCGGGCATACCCCAACTGAATGGTGTGGCGGAAAGAAGGAATAAGACTCTTATGGAAAAAGGTTAGATAGATGATGAGTTATTTGGTATCATTAAATTCATTTTATGAGTATGCCCTAGAAACAGAATGTCATATAACGTTTGTCTATTTGTGGGATATCCAAGAAAAACGAAGGGTGATTTATTTAGTTCAAAAAATCGAAGGGTGATTGTAAACACAAACACTAGATTTTTGGAAAGGGACTATGTAATAAATCACAAGCCTATGTATAAATTATTCTAAAGGAAGTGAGAGAAAAAATACAAGGTATTAGTACCAATTGTAATAGAGGATATACCACAAGGTAAACTGCAATGCGTGTCACGTCTGATACACAATTGCGTTAGAGCCTTATCGTAGTGGGAGGGTTGTTCGACAACCGATAAGATATATATTTTGGGAGAGTTGTGAGACTTGGTCCCTAGTAAACATGGAGTTAACCCACGAATACGACGAAGCACTACAAGATCAAAATGCGATATTTTAGCAAGTGCAATCATGTTGAAATAGAATCGATAGATTCTAAATAAGATCTGGCTGCTTTTAGAACCACAGATGGTGTGAAAGCCATTGGAAGTGGTCATACAAAATAAAAGAGGATCATAAGATAAGGTGAAAACCTTAGAAGCAAAGCTTGTTGCGAAAAGGTATAATCAGAAAGAAAGGGTTCGATTATGAGGAAATATATTCTCCAATAGCTATGCTTATGTTGATCTGGATTCTTTTATTTATTGCTAATCATATTAATTATAAGGTATAGCAAATAGATGTTAAGACAGATTTCATGTTTGGAAGTCTTGAGGAAAACATATATGGGTAGCAACCAGAGTGGTTCATTGCAAATGGCTAAGAGCATTTTGAAAGTAAGCTTAAAAGTGTCCATCGATGGACTAAAGCAAGCTTCATTGATGAAGAAATCCAGTGATATGGATTTAATCAATGCTCGGATATGTCTTGTGTATTGAAAAGAGTGACGGAAATGTGGTGGTATTTCTTGTACTATACATAGATAGTATCTTGCTCATTGGAGACAATGAAAGAGTATTGTCGGGCGTATGGGGTATGGTTAATAAGGCAGTATGAAATGAAGGACTTAAGAAAAGCAAAATATATCTTTTTGATCACGGTAATACAGATCACAAGAAAGGATGTTATGCTTGTATCAAGCTTCATAAAATGATACGATCCTTACTCGTTTTAGCATGTGACTTTATTTAAGGAAATGTGTCTTAAGACACAAAAAGAAGATAAAGTGATGAAAATGGTTCCTTATGCTTCGGCGAATAAGGAAGCTTAATCTAAGTAATGCTATGCACGAGAATGAATAACTGTATTGCCAATGGCATAGACAGTGGGTATCAAAGGTAACCCGAAATAAGAATGTTGAACTGTGGTAAGACATATACTTATGTACCTGAAAAGGACTAGAAATTATATGTGGACTTACCGGACAGGTTCACTGCTTCTTGTGGGATACATAGATTCAGAATTTCAAATCAGATAGGGACGACAGTAAATCCACCTCAAAGGTTATGTGTTTAATTTTAGGAAGTAGAGCCATAATGTGGAGGAGTGCTATATAGAAATATATTTTAAACTCCTGACTCCATCATGGAAAGATGATAAATTGGAGCATATGAGGCAGCCAAAGTATCTGTATGACTCTAGAAACTTCATGATGGACTTCGATGTGATTTTAAGTTTGACCAAGGATATCACAATTTATTTTGATGATAATGGTGCAGTTGCAAACTTGAAAGAATCACAAGCCCATAAGGCAATTAAACACATGGAGCACGAATACCACCTGTTATGAAAAATCATATGAAGAGGGGAAGATTGTTGTCGCCTAGATTGCATCGGATAATAAATTAGTAAATCCATTTACAAGGACCTTAAAGCGAGAGCTTTTGATGGTCATGTAGTGGGAGTGGAAATCAGATGTATGGCAGAAGACATGACAGCATAGTCTTTTAGTATAAGTGGGAGATTGTTGGATTGTATACTAAAAGTCTAGCTTTAGCATGAACAATGTTATAACAATTTATTTGAAATGAGAATCATATGATCAAATGATTGCGTCTTATAATTTATTTATATGTTAGATGCAATAGTCCACTTACTTTATACTGTAGATAATATGTTGTGCGACAATACGCGAAAGATCATGTTATCGGTTTCCTTATAAAGTATAAACAGATGCTTACAACCGAGATAGACGGGGACTCTCTATCGGGATGGTTGTAGTGTGATTTGGTATTAACTTGTCTTGGCTATAGAATCACATTAGTGCACTTTGTGTATTAAGCAGGACCGTTTGAGATCGTTCGACTTATACTGACTTATAGAAGAACTTGATCTCAGTTATTATGGATGTTCGTGCTCTTAATCCCTATCAAAAATCTCGACACGTAGGGCAGTATGTATTTTTTTGATTCATCAATGGGTGAGATTTACATGTAATTAAATCAACAGTGAGTTGGGAAGTAGTGTTGTCTCTATGGTGTGCTGTTGATTGTAGAAGGAATCTGTGTCCGTCATAGGTTGATGATGTCCCCTTGAGGAGCTCATAAGGATTATCATGTAAACCCTGCTGGTGGATTTATTCTGGCATGATAATGAGGTTGAGTGGTACTACTCTTGGATGAGATATTAATTAATGGAGTTGTCAGTAACTTAATTAATTAATGAACATTGTATATCTTAAACATGGGGAGACTAACGGACTCATAATAAGAAGGAGCCCAAAACGTAATTTTGGGATTGGAAAGGTAGTGCAGTAATAATATTTTAGTGGACTATATTATTATTATTGGACTTAAGTATAAGCTTTGGGCTAAACTTGGATACTTAAGCCCAGTGAAGGCCCAACCCAATTTCTCCTCCTGGTCCATGCTGTAGCCTATATATAAGTCATCTCACCTATCCATAAACCCTAATTACATGCCTAACACTGTAAGGGGGTGAGGAAATAGCAGATTGAGAAGATCTCAAGGATCGTCGCCCACACGACGTCGAGATTGGACTTGGGAATACCACACGACGTCGAGATTGGACTTGGGAATACAGCAGAAGACATGAAGGTTGTTTGCTGCTGCTGTCTGCTACCTTAAAAAATTCATATAAAATTATACAGTACTCCGAATTCGATGTTTAATATACTTACGGAAAGCCGCCAAAGAGAGAATCGTCTGAGAGTGTAGATCACTCCAATCGGAGTTCAGATGAAGAAGTTATGACCATTCTCATGACGCTGCGCAGGATGCCGGCGAGAATCAACCTTCTTCAACATACCCTGGTAAAAGGTAATACATTTCATGGTTTCTTGCTTCCGCTGCATGTTAGAAACGTATGGAACCCTAACGGTTCACGTTAACCAAATGATCGAACACCAATATCATCACGTTGGAGTAATACTCCCACTACTTATTTCGCACAAATCTCTCCAAGTAGGGAGTCATGCAGTGTTGGTGGAGAAGCAAAACACCGCCATGGAATGATAAAGCAATCGACCGAAAACTGGGGTGTTCCTATATTCGAAATTAATAATTCAACTCGTTTAGTCTTGAGTTGAACATCATTCTGGGTTATGACCCAGTCGGGGAAGCATAAATCAACTTATTTTGCCTCTTTCTTTCCAGCCGGGGTTACATTTTTTGGGAGGCTTTGAATGCTCGTTTCTCCGAGGTCACCGGGTAGCGATTCCCCACAACTTATTTCGCATCCTTCTCTTTTTAGGAGTAAGTAGAGCATCTCCTCTATCTTGTCCAATTTGTTGAGCCTAGAATATGCTATCAAGTGAACTGACTTTTTCTGAAAGTATGCTGACTTTTTTTTCAGAAAGCAAGCTGATTTTTTCAGAAAGTGACTCAGCATTCTTCTCTATCATCTTCACTCGAGCTTCAATTCGAGTGTGTGACATCCGGCAGGTCGAACTAATTTGATAGAGTAAAGATGCTGATGTTATTAATGAGAAAGGATAGAAGAACAATAGGAACGTAAAAAATACGATTCCCCGAGATGACTCCCGTCAGCCAAAGACTGCCCAATAGACACAAGAATAATTATGGACAATCCTCCCCCTCTCCTCCATCCATTATTTATAATCCTAGACCTAATTTATTAATATGAAAAGAACATAATTATTGGCAAATGATACTCCCTTAAATAAGCACTTGCTAATCCACCAGATTGGTGATTAGAATGATTGCAGCTATTTGGCTCTATTACATGCCCTCTTAATTAGTAAAAATAAAAAATATTTTTTTTCAAGTCATACATACATTAAATAACATCGTTGATGCACTTATTTGTGTTAAAAAAAAAGCCAAATGGGATCACCTGTTCCACAATGGTGTTTCATCTCCTATTCCACTAATAAAATGATTGCCACGTGTTATAATCAATGCCCAAAATTCAATACTTGCCCCAAGGGTTTAATGATCATTTGTAGGGTATAATTTTTTTATATTGTGAAACACCAGTGAAACACCGAAAATGTAACATGGAATTCAACTTGAAAAAGAGCTCAGTGGTGAAGATCCCGCTGCTTTCAAGTAGCAAATGCAACGATGGCGATAGAGAAGTTCGACATGCTTGCCACGAATAACAAAACGATAGTTGATATACAATGAAGTTTCACATGTTACAGACTTGCATTGCATACACGAAAATTTGGTATCGAAGAGAAGTTTCAGAAAAAGTACAATGCTCGACTGTCTAAGAGGCACAGAACCTAACTACGACGTTTCCTGCTGAGGTTCGTCCTGAACCTCAGGCTGAGAGACTTCTTGAGCCGAGGTTTCTGCTTGCAAAGGTGCTGATGGGGTTTCAGTCACAGCGGGAGCAGAAGCTTCGATGGCTTGTGGAGGTGTAAACTTACTGATGTAGTAACTGAGAGATGGGCCAGAGTAAGCTGCTGCCGTTTGCACCACAGGTGTAGTCTTGCCGACTTGGAGAAGTACGAAGGAAGCTGCAGCAATGGAGATAAGAGCAATGCCTCCAACTACAGCCACTGTGTTCTCCGATCCATCAGCAGACGAACCTGCACTTCCTGAACTGATTGCGCTCTCTGCAATGTAAACTGCAGGCTGTGTAGAGAAGGGAATCGAGTTCAGTATTCATCAACTCGATGTTGTTTACATAGTTGCATATAATTTCAAAGAAAATCGAGATAATGGCACTGAAATGCCTCAAAATGCACAACTTGGGACCTCACAATAACTGAGCTACTATGGATAACAACATCATAACCTTCGCAAGAAAACAATACCACTCGTGTATTGAGATATAGAACGAGCGAGTCGTGAGTACACAGAAGTTGGAAAAGTAGGAAAGGATGGTGAATGATGCTTGCTCAGTCAATCACCCTTCTCCATGTTCACATATTTGAAGTTCAAACGAATATGAAAACTAAACACCTATATCAGTATCTCAATACCAGATCTAAATCTTACAAACTAAACATAATCACAGATACGTTTCATGAGAAAAATACGAATTTCAGCAGACAAAGGTGTTATTTGCTCACCTCAACAGAATATATGTTTGTCTGTCCTGCTGTGTCCTTCTCTACATATCCCGTCCAACCCTTCTTTCGCGGTGGAAATGTGCCGACCACTTTAGTTTTCTCACCAGCTAACCAGTCCATGCTCACTTTCCCAACCTGTTTCAGTTTTTAATAAACTATAAGATCACTCTAATGATAAAGCCATCGAATTTATGGATAGCAGGTGAATATTGTATGCTATGCACGTCTACCTAATTAAACACCAACAGTAATCCAATAATCGCAACCATAGCCAATTATCACATTATGAGACCACCACAAATGTACTTGGAAGAGAACCAATAAATGGCATGAATGTGTATACATTCAGCCAAAAGAAGACAAAGACAACTCAAGTCTAATGCAAATACTTGGAATCAAAACATGATAGTATAGAAAATCAAATAAATCAGCACACTTCTCTCATGTTCAAATGCAAATATCCCACAACTCTGAGTCTCTGATACAAGTACATCATAATAGATGAGTTAAAAAATAACCTAAAACCAAGTGAAGTGAAATTGGAAATCAAAACATGATAATGTGGAAAATCAGCATAATTCTCTCACTTAAGCATCAACTCTCATCCTCAGGTGCAACAATCCACACCTCTGACACAAGTGCATCATAATAGATGAGCCAAAAAGGAACCAAAAAAGTAAAATCCAATGAAGTCTAATGCAAAATTTGGAAATCATCTAAACATGATGATGTAGAAAATCAAGAAAATCAGCACAATTCTCTCACTTCAGCATCATCTTTCATCCAAACTGTAAAAATCCCACAACTCTTGACACAAGTGCATCATAATAGATGAGCCAAAAAGGAATCTAAAATCCAATGAAGTCTAATGCAAAAATTGGAAATGATCAAAACATCAAGAAATCAGCACAATTCTCTCACTTCAGCATCATCTATCCCACAACTATGACACTAGTGCATAACAATACATGAGCCTCAATTTCGATTTCTCATCCAAAATTCACTTACAAAACACACAAAAAACAGCCCCATATCCAATAAAGACAGATTATCCCCAGAAAACTCAAGAAATTGCTTAAGGGTTCTCCTCTAAAGAAATGACCTCTTTATCAGGGGCACATTCTTCAGTATTGCAATCCTCAGCTTCATCCGAAGAAGCTCTCACTCTGAAGCCACACCGCCTCCGTTTGAACTCGAACTTGTTGAGCAACAATCGACTGCTGCTTGGCGATGCAGATATGGCGCAACTGCCTCCTGACAGTGCAAATGTCATCATGTATATATATACGTGTATGTGTGTGTCAATTTGGCAATTCAAGAAATGTTTTACGCAAACTGCTGCAGATTTTTACTTCTGAAGCAGCAGCTTGTGACGTATCAGAATCAAGATTCAGTGGTTTTTGAGTTTTATATTTGGAGAGGAAGGAAGATCTTGGTTTTGTGGTGTTCAGGGTTTGGCTCCAAAGTTGCGTGGTTGGCTTTGAATGGATCTTAAGTTGCTCGGTTTTGCTATGTCCAAGAAAAAATAAAAATTAAATAAATAACATGTATTCAAAATATTTTTCTTTACCTTACAAAAAAAAATTATATTTTTATTTTATCAATTTTAATTTAATTATTTTTGTTGAAAAACAAGTTTTTCAACTTTTAAATTGTGGAAATTTTTATTCTAATAAGGGTTAAAATTATAAAAACTAATTATGAAACAAAAATAATCAAACGATTAAATTTGATAAAAAAAAAATAATAAAAATGTTTCTGATACAAGGGGCAGTCTTGAATGACACAATTTCATACTCCCTCCGTCCCGTCCTAATGGTTATCTTTACTTTTTACACGGGGATTAATGAATATAATATTTTAGTGTGTATTGAGGTGAGAGAAAAAATAATTTAATGTAAAGTGAGTGGATGTATTAGTAGGATATGTGGGCACATATAGGGAGAAGTAATTAATTTGTGTATGTCCCATATATGCTAAAAAGGATGGAACGTCCAAAATAGAAATATGTAACTATTAGGATGTGGCGGAGGGAATACTTTCCAATTAGTTATTACTTATATCTTTGCAGTCTTGAATGACAAAATTTCATACTTTTAGTTATTGCTTATATCTTTTAAATATTATCACTTTTTATTACGGCAAAAACTATTATACATGTTATCGCTTATATCTTTTAAGTGTTATTACTTTTTATTATGGCAAAAACTATTATACATGTGTTTTAATGTCCAATCGGTTTGACCCAAGGTTCCAAATTCATGAGCCAAAGTATTTCATTCAAATTAGAGTTGGTATCCTATATTTTCATATGCACAAAGTGTATAAGGGTATAACATTTTGTTCTAAAGAGTATATATTAAATAAGGGTATAATATTTTGTTTTAAAGGATATACACTTTTATATTTTTTTCTCATAAAATAAAGGGTATATATTTTTATACTAAATGTTATATCATTTAATATGAAAAGATATCTAATTACACGGTGTTTCCAGGTGACACAAATTTTAGCCTTAAAATTAATTCAAATTCATTTATTGAGCCCTTATCTAATTTCACATTCCACTTTCTCACTTTCACGATTGTGCAGTGCATGTGTCCGGGGATTTTTTAGAGTAGAATTTATGATGCAATGATAGTTATTAAATTTATTTTTAATTATTTTATTTCATTGAATAGTGGGGATTAAAAAAAATCTAATATAACAGTTTAGATTATGTATGTGCACTTGTGCCAAGGCACACCACAATTTAACTCTAAATTCAAATATAATTAATCAATTAAGTATAATAAAATTCTTTTGGTTGCACGCTTGGAAAATACTACTAATTAACTAAAAACAAAAAAGAAAAGGAATGATCTAGTCCATCTAGAGTACGATAGTCGAGAGTACCGCGAGGCCCACTTTAAATTAAAATGGGCTTGTAATTTAGTTTCGGACAAACAAGTTCAAATATAGGCCCAATAAATATGCCCACGTTGACAGAGAAAATAATCTACTGTACCGCCGATACGCAGAACATTTCCCGGTAAATTTCAGTTTGGCGCCAAGATATCTAATCTCCCTCCACCGCTCCTCTCCGCCGTTGGTTGGAATTGCATAGAATGGATGTCTTATCTGGATTCCGTCCTCCTCAGTTCTCGGAGGTGATAAAATCTCCAGTTATTACTTTTTCCGGCTCTCATTGGCGCCGTATTATAATCAGAATCCTTGTTTTCATTCTAACTGCTGTTTTCCATGTATTTTCTGCAATTATTTCGAGTGGCTACTTTGATTTATTATTTTTTTCCATTTTGAGATATAGTTCAGGTTATGGACCGTGTATCGATGATTTATTCACTATGTAGAGTTTTAACTGCTTTATATACTCTACTTTCGTGCTTGTACGTACCGCCGTGGTCTTGAAAGATTTAATCAAAAATATTTATAACGATTATTGAACGTGCTTCTTATTTGAGGTCTTGCAGGATGACGCGTGGTTGCCAGCATGGCTCCAGAAATGCAATGGTGAACGCTTGAATGTGGACGGCATCAAGGAAGATCACATCACATTTAAGCAGCGGGTTGAGGTAATAAAAATGTTTTGAGTTGTAAATGATTTAGTTTAGTTGAATATAAAGTATGCGCACTTGAAATTTTGTAGGTTAAGAGGTATCACAAATTAAAGCGTTTTAAGTTTTGTGTTAAAACAAAGTTCTACTAAATGTAAAAGTGAAGTCGTAAAGTTTTGGTGCTTTGTCTTACCTTGGCTAGTTTACTAAAGTATTTTTCATGATATATGTCTTACGAAATCGACATCCAACTTAGTTTAACTCAGTCATTACATATTTTCTTGAAAATTCTTGAATTCGCAAAACCCCATTGCATTTTGACAGGAAATGCAACTTCAGAAGAGCATGAGTAATGGGGAATCATTGAGGGAAGAAGGTGGATGGAACATTGGTCAATTATATATATCCGGGACTGAAAGTTCTCCTTTTATTAGTGCTCAATCAGTTGACAATGTAAAGTTGCTGCCTGTAAACAGATCTTGTTTCTGCCTCTGCTCTCTCTATTACATTAATAGTATGATTCTTTGTTTGACATCCTTTTGATTGCTAACAAATATGAGTTATTCAACGGACAAGCTATTGTCAAAATCTATTCTAAAAGAGCGACAAATATACCTTCTGCACATCTTTTGCGAACTATGGTCTTTTGTTGGAATATGTAATCTTTCACTATTTTGTTTCTCAATTATTCCATGTATCACAAATGTTATTCTTCCTTCACTCACTAAATTCTAGCTAGATGTATTCTTTTAAGCTGCTTTTGTAGATATAGATAGATTTCTGGTACTTAGTCTCTTGATCAAGCTTGATGATATCTAAATGTTTTTTTCATTGTTATGAATGCTGTAAACTGTAAATCAGATCCATTGGAATCATCTGGGTTTATTTATTCTCACATGTGCTGCTCAATATTAGTGTACACGTTTATGGTACTTTTCTTAGTGATAATTGATAAACAGGTTCAAGAAAATTTTAGGCCTGCTTTGTCACATGTGCATTTTTCTTCCATTAGTTTCAGAATCATTACTCTGACTCAAAACCCCATCACTTTTTATGTGAAGACAGATATGGCTGTGTTCCTGATACAGCGTCACAGTCTGTTGGGTGGCTTTAATCCTGTATTTTAGGACTTTATTCTTGGTCATGAAGTGGAGATCTATGCTGTGTAGTGCTATTTTACCATTTGCATCCACATTATCTTTAAAAATCTGACCACTATTAAGTTTTCTCTTTTATAGGTGGTAAACTTTCATCTTTGTCTGTCATCAGATGACAATTCAGAGGATCTAAGTCTAATTCGTGATGTACATGAAATAGAGCCCCATTATCCAATTGCCAATCAACCAATTGAAACTTTAGGAATTTTGGGCCAGACGGATGTAAACTTAAGTATGTCTCATGATGCTGGTTTAGTGAATTGCTCTAAAACAGTGGATCTGGAGAGATGTGTAAACAATGAATTGCTGAAGCATGATGGGAGTATGTATTCTTCTGAAGCTTCTGCTGATGCTGTGGAACTATGTATAGCTGCATCCGAGGCCTTGGTAATTAATGAAGTGATCAAGAATGATTTATTAAATAATTCTTCTGCTTCAGCTATACTTGAAGCTTCTCTTCAGGTGAAACAAGCACGGTTGGAAGTCTGGAAAAACACCTTTGACGACTCAGTTTCATTAATTAACGATACTGATATTTTATCCGACTTGGATGATGTGACTATGGGAAGTGCATATGAAGATGCTGGACTTAAGTTCAATGAGTTACCTGGAAATGAGTTAACTGTATCACAAGTGAAGGATACTTTGGATTCAGAATATGATAAAGAATTAGAATATAAGAAGACGGGTGCTTCTGCCATGATTTCTGATAAATCTTATGAGTATAATTATGCTCGCAGAAAGGAGAGTGTCATAGAAAATAACATACAATTGAGAAATGATTTGGTGGCAGATTGTGGTAGTCATTCACAGATGGAGGTCCTTGGCAATCCTGAGTGTGATTTGCACATTAGCATTGGGTTCCAAAATGATTTCTTGCCGATTGATGATACTCCAGAAGAACTTCATCTGTCAGTTTCAGCAGAGGTTAGAAATGATCCAATCTTTTTGTCGCAATTTGTCATCTCTTTTTTATTTTAATTTTTTTTATAAACCCATCTGCAAACATGGGTTAGGAAGACCTGTCAGTTTTACATTTACTATTAGTCTAATACAAGGCTGGGTAAAATAATGAATAAAATTGAGATCTTAAGGAGAAGCCATGAATATGGATATCGTCATGAATTTGCTTACATTCTTTGCCTTCTACTCTTCTTTCATGAAACGTAAATTTAACTTTTTATCTCAACGTACAGTGGTAATGAATTGATGCACAGTTACCTTCCCTTAAAATATGTATCACTCAGACCTTGCCTCATATGGGCCGGTTGATGTATGTGTTTGCCCTTATTTCTCTCTACAATCAGTTGCAATTGGGGAGTAGCTCTTAGTTCTTCCCATATTTCTGTACCAATATTGAAGATTTTGATGATTACCAATGCAACCTTATCTTCTGAATCTACAATCATCTCTACTGCAGCTGCTGACTTTTGATTTTCATAATACAGAACATCAAATTGGGTTTCAAAGTACTTTTAAGTGGTTTCATTACTGACATATGAGTGGCTGAATTGTTATTGAGCCCTAAAGTTAGATCCTTGTCAGTGAGTGGAAGCAGATCTAGATTCCATAGACCTTGAAATTCTATGGAGTTTTATATTCAATTTTGTTTGCAGATAGAAATTTCTAATTTTATGTTTGACTGACTAATATAAAGTATCCAAGTGAGCATGCATAATTTCACATTATTTAGATTTAAACGGCCTACTGATCAGTGTTTTCTCCAACCCCGCAGAAAGGCAATGTACCTGCCGCAGAAAATAATACAGGTGAAACTAATGTGAGGTCTTCCCTAATGTGGAATCATCAAGATGGGGGTAAATTTTATGTTATATTTCCAAGTCAAGTTTATCGCTGTGAGAAAATAATAATATGATTGAAACAAGTTTTTTTTCTTTTTGGCAGAAAAAAATAATAGCCTACTATATATAGTCCATGAGCAGTTTCAAAGCCGTTGGTTTGGTGGTTGGAATGTAAGTGTTGCTTGAAGTTGCATTTATTTGACCTATCACACTATTGTTGTTCATGAAACGCGTTTCCTGAAATACATTCCGAAATGTATTCATTGTCTCAGTGATCTAAATTGAAAAACAATTGCCTCTTACTCTCTTCTGCTACAATCAAATACTTTTCTGCATTTCTGATTGGTGCCTTTATATAAATCTTGATTTTGGTATCCAGTGGTAACCAATGCCACAATAATTTTGGTATAACTAAATGCATTTATTAATCCATGTTGACAATTGTTTGAGCTGCATTAATTTCTATTAGAGGTAATTTTGTGCAAGTGTCATGTGAATTTCTCTTTCATTGTCCTATCCTGTTTTTGGGTGAAATGCACTTTGTAAATTTCTCTTTGGTGTTCATTTTATATTATTTTATTTGCCTGTAAGTGTGCTTTGTGAATATATGTGTCCCCTCATAGTTGTTCACTAAGTGCCCTGTCATATGCTGTACTAGTAGAGTTGTGTAGACTTAGAAGTACATGCCCTCAAACTTTCAAGGAGTGCTTTAATAAAAGTAGTTCCTATTGAAAGTAATTCAGGCATGTGCGTTCTCAGTGTCATTTTTGGTTCATTTATTACTTTTTAATGTATTATAGTATTACTGTTGAGAATTCTATTGTTATTTATGATGCAGATTGTTTCGGGTATTCAATTTTTTTCCTGGAATAGTATATGAAGATATTTTGAGGTTTATACCTCACAAACCATATTAGAGAATTGGCACTTGCAACTTTAGTATCTTATTCCCAACTATTATTTCTGATTTTTAACATCACAGTGGGAATTGCAAAAGAAGAGCATGACCATCTGCTATGTGAATAATAGTTATTAATGACTCGTTTAAAATTTTGTTTTCATTTGTAAACAAACTTTGTTTACTCTTCAATTTTGTTTGTCATTCTGAACTTATTCTTTTCCATGTACCTAGATTCAGCAGAATAAAATAAAGAATGCCACTGCAACACGCAGCATCCCAGAGCCTTTTGTTGGTGAGACAAGCTTCTTTTCAGAGTCTGCTGACACTGCTCCAGATGAAAACTCCTTCGTGCAGAACCATGAAAAAGGTGCCATAATAGCTTCTCAATTAAGCACTCCTACTGAAAACTTATCTAAAAGAGATAAGGATGGGGTGCTGCTCTCTCAAGATGTAGGATGTTCAATATCTTTGGTAGACCCTCTTTGCTCTGTTGTGCCATGTAGTATATCTGAGGATATATGTTCCACGCGAGCTATAAACCAAGTAGATCAAGTCCTTCCTATAAATTTGGATTGTGCTGATCATGAGAAAGATAATGTGCTGGGAACCTCTCCCTCGGACAATATGCCAGCTGAGGAGGAAATAACGGCCAAGCAAATAGCTGAAGATAGTGATGCACAAAATAAAGCTTCTTGGAGATTCACTTCCCTTAAAAATTATAGCACACTGCCTAGGCTTTCTAAGTTCTCCGAAAAAGATAGTTATCAGAAAAAATCGTTCTTCGTACAGAGGATTGCTGAGTTGACTGTCCAGGATACATATAATAGCAATAAGGAGGAAACTTCACAGACTGGGGCTGTAATACCAGTTGCAAACAAAGAAAATAACCCTTCTACCTCAGGTCTTGAAAATCATTGGCCCCAACACCATCCCCAGACCACTGTTACTTCCATGCACAATGTCCGTGAAAAAAATCCAATTGGAAAAGCACAAGAGGAAATATCAGTGAATTTTCTCCCTAGTGAGAAATTGCAGTGGAAGCTGTCACATTGCACAATCGAACATTCACAAAAGTTACCATCCTCAAAACGCGTTCACTTTTCTGAGAAGGAATCTGACATTCCAGACAACAACACTAGGAAGGTGCAAACTGCATCAAAACCTGGTAAGGGATTTCTGAATCTTAATTTGACACATAAATTTATAATATCTGATTGCTGTACAAGAATGGCTTTGCAAAATCACTGCAGGTTCTACTACAGCTGCTAAAAGACCAACTAGATCCAGTGCTCGCCTCGAATCCAGAGCCCGGCACCTGGACAGATATCTAAGAACTAACCCGGATAAGGAGAGGAAAAGGTTGATATTTCAGAACATAGAATTTTTGCTTACTGGGTTTTCTCAACAAAAGGAAAAGGAAATTGAAGGTCTCATTCGAAAATATGGTGGCATTGTCCTCTCTCAAGTTCCATCCACAAACTTGAATGGAAAGAGACGTTCTAGGTTGAAGTCTGAAGTCCTTCCAGTTGTTTTATGTTTGAAGAAGGTTAGTTCCAGTTTGTATCTTTTTCAATCTTCAATTTTATATTATTTTGTTAGTAATAAAGATTTTAATGAATTAGAAAAAGTATAAGGATGAGGAATCCCCTACACAAAGTACAAACAACAGTTCTAATGATTAATGCATGGTTCCAATTCTAACTAAATATGAAATGTGGATCGTGTAAAATTTCCACGACATGAGGAGAAACTTTATGTTAATCCTTATGTCAAAAAAAAAAACTTTATGTTAATTCTACCTCAAATGTACTCTAAGGATTCTCATGAATTCTCAAGTCATGTGCGCTTTCACCAATTTCTTTGAATTGCATTAAATTGTCTGAGCAGAGATTGAGCTGTTAAAGCTTTAGTTCAATACTTAACCTGTTTATTTTTTTTTTATCATTTTCAATTTCTCAAGGGTGTTTCTTTGAAATTGCAATAAAAGTGTGATAATGTGTGACTGCTTCCTTTTGTGCTTTGTTTTCTGACATCTTCTTCATGGATGTGGTCTGTAATCCATACAACGATATGTGCTCAATGATATTTCACGTTCGTTTTATGAATCTTGAGTATATTCTAAATTTAAAAAAAGGGTTGACTTGAAATTGGTCTGCCTAGAGGTTTGCTACATGCAAACTTTGTATGCTGCATGGTGGAAATGTCTAAATAATGCTCTGTTGTTATCTCAGATACAATCATTCAAGTTCTTGTATGGATGTGCAGTGAATGCATATGTTCTCAGAGTTAACTGGCTTATGGATTCAATTGCAGCAGGATTTGTCTTGCCACCTAAAAGGTAAGCCAGTCTCATGCTTACATCTGTGTATTGTTATGCCTTTTCTATTGATATTGTTACATGTTTTTAAGGCATTCCATGTGTGCTGTTATGCCTTTATAAATATGTCCCGTTTTGATCCTTGTTTTGCTGCATTCTTGTTTGATTTGCTGTTTTATTTTTCACTCTCTCATATTGATAGAAGTTTGTCTAACCTTGTTTCAGGTATATGATCCTATCCAGAAACAGTTGCAGAAGGCACGACCAAATTTATTCCGCTGTAAAGTTTAACGCACATACTCTTGTTTTCAACAATTTGGGCATCCTTCTTCATGGAAAAACCAAACATTTTACAAATATTACAACCATTGTCAAGGTATAGTGTACAAGTCTTCATATTTGCTGTTAACTTATGCACACCAATGAGTCTGATTTCTCCCAATTCTGCTGTCTGTTTGTTTCTGTGACTGACAACTGAGTCTCTGTAGCTTTTTTTTTAGTGAGAGACATCATGCACTTTGTTGAAATATGTTGTATTCTTATGATACAAAACCTATATTCTAACTGTTTGATCATTTGTTCTGCTCAGCATGGTGGTGGGCAAGTTTTCAAAACTCTTCAGAAATTGATTCAGACTCTTGAAACTGGAAGAATTTCGACGGGAGTTGTTGTTGTTGATGAGGAAAATGCCGCATCTCGTCACTTGAAGCACTGTGCCTTGGAGAAGAATATACCCATGACGGTTAGTTATTGCAGCTATCATTCTCAAGCTGTTGTCGATGGGAATCACGCTAGGAATACTACGAAAATAATTTGTCGTGTATACATTACTCATAAATATGGTAGAGAAATATCTCCATTATCACTACATTCAATCTGACTCAAGATACTGAATATATCCTAATAATGCAGTCAGTTTACTGGATCATAAAGTGCTTATATGCTGGACAGCTTATTCCCTTGGAGGAGAAAAAGAGTTCTCGAACTCGGCCAATTATTAGCCTTCAAAGACACCAAGATTCTTTGGAATTAAGTCAAGAAATTTGATCTCTCCATGATTAACCTTTGTAAGTACTTCATATTAAGCTACACTTTAGATAGATGCAATAGTTGATATCATATACTGTGATTTCCAGATTACTGATTTTTTTTTATTGAGGTGAAAATCTCGTGTATGTCATGTAATTGTGGAGTGACATTAATGTTAGTGTCCGATAGGGTTATCTGTCTGTCTTACCTACTAGAGGGTGTGATATAACCTTTGGATTTTCCAGAGAGCAGAAAGATAATAGAAACAAGTTAAAGAAACCAAATATTTAGGTGTCAAATTTGGTTTATTTTGTGGGAGAATGATCAGAATAACTAAAATTTAAAGTTAAAAATTAATGTCATTCAATTTAATTTTCTATCATTAATACCCAAATGACAGTTTTTGGACGAAAATGTCCCCACCTTTTTTTTAAAATTGTTATAGTGTCGGATATCCTACCCAAAATACCGACATCATGTCGGATACTATCGTCATAGCATCAAATGTCTGATTCAGAGTCGGAGTCCTGACATAGGATACCGACATTATATCCGACACTGTCGTCGTACACCGGATGTCTGATTTGGTGACGATCCTGTGTCGGTATCCTATATTGGGGTTGCGACACCTTGACCGACATCGACTCTGACATCCGATGCTGTGACGATGATATTGGACATGACTTCCGTATCCTGTGTCAGAGCTCCAACACTATACCGATCCTTAATAATTAAATTATTAAAAAAAATAGGTTTGAGACATTTTGGTCGCCATTAAGTATGGATGATATAAAATTAAATTATCGAATCACAATGATTTATAACAATTTACAATTGACACTTATTTTATCATATCATGTTAGTGGTTAGAAGTTAGTACACCCATACTTCAGAATTATTCAAGTTCCCTTATAATTCCCATCTCTCCAATTCGTTCCCGAAGGAATTGAACCCAGGTCACTCATCTTAGTAAGAAGCCCAATGGCTAAGTGGACTAACCCACTTAGTTTATCATCTTTATTTATTCTGTAGAAAATTTGGAAACTTTGGCCTTTTGTCAGTAATGCCAATTCCTCATTCAAAGTAGTATTATTTAATGATGATTTATTTATATCACATGCAACTTGATGGTTAAACAATACAACATTACATCCTTTTATTCAATTGAGATGATAGGAGTGAACTTACTAAATGCAAATCCACTAACTATTTAATCTTGAATGACAGGCCAGTACCAGCTAATTTGTCATCCATGATGGTGCTCAATCTCTCCACCATCACAGGGGTAAAATGGTTCTCCCAATCTCCCACCAAACCTTTCCTAAAAAGATTCTTGTTCTCAAAGTCAACAATGGCACCCTTTCCACTTTTGTTCACCTCCAGCTCTTTCATATTCTCAAAGCTACACAGCTTTACTATTCCATCCACGACGCCAGCATCCTCTTCCTCCGAGCTAAACGGGAACCCTAAGAACTCCGCGATTTTCTTCAACTGACCCCCCGTGTTCTCATTCATATCCTCATACTTCAAGAACAGCACCTTGTTAGGGTTCCGCAGGCTCTCCCACCAAAACCCTAACATGTGGTCCCAGTACGGACCGAACCCCACGGCTCCCCGGCAGTACAAGTCAAACGCCTCGTCGAACGTAAGTGGCCCAAGAGACTCAGGCCTTAGCTTGCTAATGAAATACCATATGGACACAAAGGTGTCAAATGGGTTCCTCGCAATGTATACAAGCTTGCATTTTGAGTCCCTGACAGAGTCTGGCAAGGCGCTCATGGGCATGTGCGTGCCCATGAGGTGGGGCCTCGACAGACGGGACATGTCAGGGATCTCGTTATTTGCGAAGAGCTTGTACTCGAGGAAAGGAACGAGTTGGTGGGGGTTGTATGTGAGAAGAGGGTGGCTGTTGTGGTTGTGAGGGAAGTATTGTCTATTGACTATGGCAAAAGACAGTGCTTTGAGCCAGGTGGTGCCTGATTTAGGGATGGTGGCAACAATGATGTCACTGTCTTCTGCTATGAAGTGTTTTTGGATTGAAAGAATGGATTGTCTCTCTTTTGGTTGGCACCAAAAACCCTGAAACAGATACAGATAGGGTGTTCTCCATCCTCTCTCTCTTGGAAGTGATAGAAGCAACTCTTTGCATTCAGAGCTTACTTTCTCTCTCTCATCTTCCATCTCTTGGGTGATTTCTGAGCATCTAACCATCTCTTTAAATATAGTGAGATTGCAGTCAACTGCCTTGTTTTTTTTTCTTTACTGTTTTAGGTTGGTATTCCGACCACGGTTGCATCACATACTCTCTTTGCACTCAACCTTAATTTCTCTTTAACTCGAGATACATTTTTTCATTTGGTGGTCTTATTTATTTTTCTATATGCACATGAAACCTGCATACCCACTAATACAATTAAAATGTGAGCTCTACATATTCATTAATGAGTGAGGCTCTTGTGCCCTGGAGACACCGTGTCTCTTTGAAATTTAAACTTCTAGTAATACATAGATTTAAATAAAATATAGAAGGAGAGAGTTGTGTTCTCAGGGAGCACGGTGTATCTCCCAGAAGCATAGGAGTTTTTGCCTTCTATATAGTTACTCGCTACATAATTTATAATAATATTTTTTAATTCACGTGAAACTCAACCCAATAAAGCAACGAGTCGCCCAACCAAAGGTTTAATTCGCCCCAAAATCAAATTGGTGGTGGCCCCCGAGTAATTTCAGTCAACATTGCACATTGTTAAACCTGTAATGCATGCAAGCAATTCTCCTACCACTTGGCAATTGGCATGCGAAATGTAATTCCTTTGTGTTCATATTTTGCTCATCTTTATATCACTCTAATCCTATTTTATCGTGCACATATTATTATGTCATTAAATCCAAAATAATCCTTCTACTTTTTCTTCTTTTATTTTTTATTTACCTAAGGCCTAAAATCTGTATTAATTCAAATGTATCCTTGAAGTTCTAATATATAAATAATTAAAATATAAAACTCTACAAAGTTAAAATCATGCCATAATCAATAATATAACAACCTATGTAAATTGGTAAAATCCGTGTTTATCAATATAAATTAATCATGGTGCATTCGAATAAATAACATATATATTTTTCTTACAGTTTTTATATTAATTAACAAGGGTTCTTTTATTTCTTTTGAAAAGAGTCCGATGAAATATTAGGAATACTATGTGTTTTAATTTATTTTGAAAAAAAAAATGTTTATCTTAATAAATACGAGTAAATTTTATTTTATTTTTAATTGAAATATGAAGAATACTTAATGTAATAATTTATCATTCTCTAAAAAAATTACTCCCTCCATTAATGTAATAATTTATCACATTAAAAAAATTACTCCCTCCGTTCTTTGCAACATACTTGTTTTATCATTTTTATTCATTTTAATATAACGTGTGTATTTTTTTTTTATAAATGAGACCTACACAAATAAATTAATATATTTACATAGGCACACACACAACAATAATACAATTATCCACTATATATTGAAATATTATTATATTCCTCAACCTATCATACATTAAAATATTATATATATATCTTAATCTATTTGAAAAAAAGCAAATTCATATGTTGCAAAGGGACATATATAATACTTTTATAGATTATTTGTACCCGATTCTACTAAATAAACCCCATAAATTTATAAATTAAAATATTTGTATTTGTCATGACTTAAATACCCTGCATAAATTATAAATTAAGATTAATTTCTTATCCAATTTTCTATAGGAGCGGCCCTGAATATACTAAACGTACCCCATAAATTATTAGATTAAGATATTCTAAATTCAATAAGACATAGATACCCTTTAGTTATTTTCTTTTATAATTTCTCTTATAATATAGTTTAAGAATACGTCGTCCTTGTCGTTCCTCAATCTTAAAACGACGTCGTCCTTGTCGTTTCTCTTATGTAACGTCGTCGTCTCCGCGTGGCTGCGGCGCCTGGCCACAGGCACGGCGTCATCCAGAATTGCAGCCGCCGACTCCGCTAGGCATTTGCACGCCAGCCCACCGGCGTTGGCATCGGACCCGACTTTACCCGTACAGTATATAAAATATATGACGAGAAATTGAAAAGAAATAATCGAGAAAAGGAAAAGGAGATAGAATAATTGAAGTTGTGGGATCTTTGGCTTTTAAAATAAGTTTAGGCCTTTTGAGTGAGAGATTTATTTATTTTTGTAGAGAATAATTTATTGAAGTTGCAGAGAGGGGGTGTAAAAGACAGAATTTTTATTGGTGGCCATAGAGAGAGAGGGGGAGATGATGATGAAGCAAGCACTGGCGATTTAGCAAATGCTAAGCATAAATTATGCTGTATCAGTAAATTCAGAATTGGAAGAAGAGAGAAAAAGATGAAACATTTACGCATAACCCTTTTTCTTTGATGGGTATATTTGCTGGATTTTTATTTTCTTTCTTGCGGATTCATATGTATTTTGAAATCATCATTATGGGTTGGCTGAAGATGAAGACTACATATTGCAGTTTGTTCAAGAATAACAATCATAGCAACTGGTTTGAGAGTTCTCAATTGTAGATCCCCAAACGAGGTTATTCGGATGAAATGAGTTTTTAAGGTTTATAATTGTGTAATTAAAATGTTTTACAGGGTAATAATGTCTTAATTGGGGTGTGTTTAGTAATATATATATATATATATATATATATATATATATATATATATATAAAATTCAATTATATTGGAGTGTGTTTAGTAAATTTGGGGTGCAAATAGCTTGCCCATATTATAATTTAATACTTAATCGGGCCGCTGTAACTAATACAACCTCTTATTTAAAACTTAAACTTAAATAATTATCATTTAAACTTTTAGGCCGTAACTTGATGCTTTATCAGATTACATGTCATCTTGAAAATTTAATTATTTTCTTATTATTAATTATATAAGTTCTGTTGATATGGGGTGACATGACAAAAAATATTATCAAAATAATTAGATTGTGTAAAGTTAATATTATTATATATGCTCCATATCTTACAGCATATCTACATGATGTGTATATTATATTACTCATACATGCCTACTAATTTCATAGATACAAACATAATCGTACCAGCAAAAATTAACAATGAATTAGGGGTATACAATAAAAGTAGTTAGTAGAGTAGAGAAGGCCGGTTGTCATATTAATTACTTTTGTGGTTCGTCGGTTGATTCAAATGAAATGAAATAAAAGAAATTATGTACGTGTTTGGTTTCATACATTTATAAATATCTGACTTTAAAAAATAAATAAAAAAAAGTCATCGAAAATTTTGTCTAATTTGAGTAGATTTTAACTTTTGCACCTCTCTAAGTATAAAGTGTTTTTCAAGTGTATAAGGTAAAATTTTGTCTAATTTGAGTAGATTTGTCTCATTACTTAAAAGATGAATAATTAGAAATAATTATATTTTATTAAAAAAATAATATTCGATCAATAAAAAATGATAATGGTGTATTGAATTATAACATGAACAATTCGTAATACTGTAAGCAAAAAGTGCAGGATATATACTCCCTACGTCCCATTTGTTTACACTGTTATTGTAAATATGAAGTTTAATAAAGAAAAAAAATCGACTAATTTTATTGACATTTGGAGGGTAATATAATTTTTTTAAGTATTAAATAAATTATTATAAAGTATGTGAGTTGGAGTGAGAGTATTAAAGGTATACTTAAAATGTACTCCACTACTTTTATAATTAGAAATTGGTATGATTTTTTTTAGATGATAAAAGAAAGTGTGAAATTTAATGTACAATTGGGAGTAATAACGTCTTAGATAAAAAGAAAGTGATATTTAAATTTATAAAGTGATAAAGTTGGTGTTACAAATTTCCAGCATCGTTATTCTTATTTTATGTGTTATTAAGGTGTGGCATAAAAAAATTGAATCAACAAAAGACACTTTAAGGCAAAGTTCCAAAGGAAGATTATAATGTAATTTCTGGGGGCATTTTATTAAATTAATATAATATCCCAAGTCCCAACTTGTCCCAACTATCACTGCAGTTTCACGTGATCTTGTGTAATTATTGGTAGGGCTGGGGAAAAATACCGAAATTTTGGTATACCGCCCTTATCATAACGAAAAATACCGATTTTACCGAAATTTTAGGTATGCCGAAAT
This sequence comes from Pogostemon cablin, assembly GCA_023678885.1. Taxonomy (NCBI): domain Eukaryota; kingdom Viridiplantae; phylum Streptophyta; class Magnoliopsida; order Lamiales; family Lamiaceae; genus Pogostemon; species Pogostemon cablin. The sequence continues at coordinate 1,903,973 of CM042999.1, forward strand.
TTTTGGTAAGGTATGATACCGTATTGAAAATTTTGGTACGATAAAGGTATATAAATAATCAATACCGCGGTATTTTGGTATATGCCGAAATACCGTAAAATATTCAATTTTTTGAGTTATATGATACGATATTACCATATTAGATGATACATACAATTATAATTATTATTTATGTATTATAATTTTTAATTAAATTATATATATACACTATTTATTAAAGATTAAATCTAAAATCCTACTGTATATTTCTTCATAATTATAAATTATTGATAAAGATCATTGACTTACATGACATTAGTACTTATTTTTTAATTAAGTAATTCTATGTATATGAAAATTTAAAAGTGTTGATTTTAATATAAGTTCCATATATTTTTGTGTAGATCTCTTAGGTACTATTTATTTAATGACAAACACTTTGTAAAACGGGTTTAGATATATTAATTATGTAAATTCGGTTACTGTTTAGTACATAAAAAATTACTCTTTAGCACATGAATTGTTACTTTTTAAATTAAAAAATTACTCTTCAAATTCTTGTAAATCCCGATGTATCGATTACTTTAAGTACATGAAAAATTACTTTTTAGAGATACGAATTATTACTCTATTGTGTAAAAATTATTACTCTTCAAAGAGTTATTTTTTATATATTAAAGAGTAATATTAAAAAATAAGGTTTACCTGTAAACCCAGTTTTCATGAGATTTACTCTTATTTAATTTGGTCGTTTGTAGATTGTCGTATATTTTTGAATTTGTTATTTATTAGAGTATATTTTATAGCTATCTTTCACTTTTCTAGTACATGATTTTTATAAGATTTATTAAATTTTAGATGTATAACGGTATAGCAAACTATGTAATAGGATGATATATACCGATATTTTAGGTATGGTATGGCATACCGAAATATTGGTAAGCAGAAGGTATACTATTTTCTTATACCGAAATATTGGTATACCGAACTAAGGTATACCGAAAGTTTAGGTAAGGTAACGGTATGATTTTTTAAATACCGAAAATTTCGGTACGGTATATGGTATGACCAAAAATATTCGGTATGCTATACCGCCCACCCCTAATTATTGGTGCATTGATTAAATTAATAATCTACAATTATTTGAATATTTAAATTAAATATTTATAGCAGTACTCTTCTTCAAATTTAAATATGAAAATCAAGATACATTGTTCAATTTTACAAGTTTAAATATTATTGAAATGTATACACGACAAATAAGAATACTATTGAAATGAAATTACATATGCAAATGTCATTTAAACATTAAATTCAAAATACATTTAATTGCTCTTTTCATCATGGCATAGGAATTCAAATTTTAACTTTAAGAGTGTGAACTGTTGTATTCTTTATTTTTTTTGATAGTATAAACTTTTGTGGGATTTCTTATATTCCATGATTAAATATAAGGAAGAGTTTTATCTGATTAAAAAAAAACATTAACAACGTAATTGTTTAATTGACATTACAGTTTAAAAAAATGTTATTTACCTGATAAGTATACATATATATATATATAGATCTGAAATTACGTGCACTCACCATTTGGTTATCTTTTACAAGTTCACAGTTTAAGAATATTGGTAAAAACTTGTCTGTATCAAGTTACTTTTAGAATTTTGTGTTAAATTATATAACCTTTAGTATAAAAATATATATTTTTTATTTTGTGAAGAAAAATAAAAAATATTAATGAAAAGTATATACCCTTTAGAACAAAATGATATATGTACCCTTATTAATTAAAATGTATATCTTTTTGTAAGATTGAATATACTATCATTACTGATTTGTGATGAGAGGAGATTGCCATTATATACACATGTTTACAATCATTTACAATTAATTAGGTCTGTAAAATATGGAGACCAAATCAAATCAAAGAATAATGTACATAAGTCAACTATTTCCCTTAATACCCCCCGTCAAGCGTTGCGTGGGATGTAAGCAAACGCAAAGCTTGGAACGCAAAAATTCAAAAACCGGTCAAGGAAGACTCTTGGTGAATATGTCGGCCAGCTGAAGATGAGATGGAACAAACTGAGTGTTCAACTTCCCTGAAGAAACAAGCTCCCGAATGAAATGACAGTCAATGTCAATGTGCTTGGCCCGTTTGTGAGCCACAGGATTTTGGCTGAGGAAAATAACACTCTTATTATTACATAAGAGTGTAGGAGAACTCGTAAACATCTGATAAAGCTCTCGTAGTAAATTTGTGAGCCAAACCATCTCAGAAGCAGCATTAGCCAATGCCCTGTACTCAGATTCGCAACTAGAACGAGCAACAGTGGGTTACTTCTTGGCACTCCACGAGACTAGATTACCACCCAAAAAGATGGAATAGCCAAAGGTAGAGCGACGCATCTCAATGCATCGAGCCTAATCTGCATCAGAATAACCCACGATGGACTTCTCAGAACGATGTGTGAAGTTCAAACCATAATTAATGGTACCCTTCACATACCGAAGAATTCGTTTTACAGCCATAAAATGATCATCAGTGGGCGATTGAAGAAATTGACCGACGGAATTCACCGCAAAGGATAAATCCGGTCGAGTAATGGTCAGATACTGCAAAGCCCCAACCAAAGAGCGCTATAAGGTAGGATCAGAGAATAAAGATCCAGTGCTGAGCAAGGTTTGTCCAGCAGCAAGAGGTGTGGAGACAGGCTTGCAATCCAACAAATTTGCGTGCTCTAATATATCATGAGCATATTTAGCCTGACCAACAAAAAGGCCATCAGAAGTGTACGAGACTTCAAGCCCCAAAAAATAATTTAAGTGACCAAGATCCTTGATAGCAAACTCCGCATGAGTGCGCTTGATAAAACTTTGCAATAAGCGCTGATCATTTCCTGTAATGATAATATCATCTACGTAAAGAAGAAGATATAGGATCGAGGAACCTCTTCGAAGACAAAATAAGGAGGAATCAGACTTGATCTGCTGAAATCCAAAAGACAACAGGTATGAGCTGAATCTTTGGAACCAAGCTAAAGAAGCTTGCCGAAGTCCATATAAAGCCTTCTTCAGTCGACAAACATGATTAGGACTACGTGGATCAACAAAACCAGATAGTTGAGCCATGTATACTGGTTCCGTGAGCACACCATTCAAGAAGGCATTCTTGACATCAACTGATGCAGAGACCATTTGTGATGCACAGCAAGAGCAAGTATTATGCGAACAATGGCTGCTTTGACCACGGGACTGAAAGTGTGGTGAAAGTCAGTGCCAGGAATCTGAGTAATGCCTTGAGCAACAAGGCGAGCTTTGTGACGCTCAATAGAACCATCTGACTGATACTTTGTTCGGAAAACCCATTTTGAACCCACAATATTAGTGTTGGATGGACGAGGAACCAACTCCCATGTCTGATTATTTTTCAATGCATCAAATTCTTCTTGCATAGCATTTAACCAATGAGGAAATTTTGAAGCAGATTTGAAATCTCGGGGCTCAGAAGCTGCTGCAAGAGAGGAAAGTAAAGCAGTTGAAGCAATATCAACTGGATACCTAGGTTTAAAATGCCATCCCACACCCGAGTAATCATCAGATGTATAGGCAAGGGCGGTGCTGGAGGCGGATTAACCACGGGGCTAGGTTGCCCTGGGGAAGGCGGCCCTATGGGTTCAATAGCTGGCGCTGGCGCCATGGTGGCTGGAAGAGGTTCCGGAAGTGGGTCACAAGTCAACTCTGTTTCTGTTTATAGATGATATGAAGTAAAACCGGAGGGTTGACCAGACTCTGGTGTAAGGCAGGATGATTCTGTACCAGGTATAATAGGATCCAGAAAGCTTGATATAGGCAAATCATGCAGCGAAGATGGAGCACCACCCGAAAAAAAACACCTGTTCATCAAACTGAGCATGACGAGTAATATAGATGCGTGCAGAAGAAGGATCGAAACATCAAAAACCCTTATGAATGCTGCTATAACCCAAAAAAATACAAGGTTAACTGTGAGGTGAGAGCTTATTTACTGCATAATCCCGAAGAAAAGGAAAAACCCGACAGCCAAAGGGTTTGAAGACAGCATAATTCAGGACACAGTTAAATAATATCTCATGTGGAGATTTATCATCCAATATAGAAGACGGGAGCCGATTAATGACATAGACAGCAGTGGAGAAAGCTTCAAACCATAATGATGCAAGAGCCGAAGCATGAAATAATATAGAGAGTCCTGTTTCATTGATATGTCTGTATTTTCATTCAGCTATACCATTTTGTTGCGGAGTATATGGACATGAAATGCGATGGAAAATTCCATGACGAACCATAAAATCATTAACATGCTTGTTTACAAATTCAGTTCCACATCAGATTGGAAAACTTTCACATTTCGAGAGAATTGTGTGCAAACAAAAGTATGAAATCGCACTAATACCTCATAAAATTAAGATTTCGCACGCAATGGATAGAGTCATGAGAACCGAGAAAAATCATCCACAAAAATAGCATAATAACGAAAACCACCAGCAGAGGTAACAGGAGCAGGAACCTACAAGTCACAATGCACCAAATCAAGCACAAAATAAGCACATTTTTCATTCAATAAGAAAGGTAATTTTTTGCTCTTGGCTAATTGTCAAGGCGAGCAAATAGTAGGATTCGATAATAAGGACGTAACAGATAAATGTCCTAATTTATTCAACAAAGAAATAACACCAAAAGCAACATGTCCTAGGTACAAGTGCCATAAATTAAAACTAGCTCGTAAGTCTGTAGAATGTAAAGCAGCAACCAAAGCCGAGCTACCTTTCTCCAGAACATATAGTCCCTTCTCACACTTTCCCTGAGCTAGAATTTCCCTTGTCACCCGGTTCTGAATAGCAAAAGATTTGTTAGAAAACACAACATCAACATTGGAATCAGATGTCAACTTGCTAATAGATAGAAGGTTTTTAGTGATCTCCGGCACTACCAAAACATCCAATAAATTAACATTAGGTGAAAGCTGAGTCGAACCAATATAAGAAATCGAAAGGGAATTTCCATTATCAACAATTACCGATCCATTACCAGAATATGGTTCAAAGGAATCCAAGTGGGTGCTGTGAGGAGTCATATGAGCCGATGCGCCAGAGTCAACATACCAATTCGACGTCGAATTAGTTTCAGAAACATTGCAGACAACCCGAAATGTCTGAGCAAGGTTAGCCGAAGAGGTGGACTGATTCATGGTGGTGCTCGTGCGATTTTATAGTTCCAAAAAATGAGGGCATCTGTCCGCATAGTGCTCTCCTCGACAAAGCTGACACTGGGGAGTGAATGAACTACGTCTACCACACCTGCCATAAGGACGGCCACCACACTGCTCAATCGGAGGTCTGCCACCGCGAGATCGGTATTGGCCATCTGGACGTGATACAGCAGGAGTGGAGCCAGATGCCATGAATACGACGAAAGGAACGACTGAACCAGACCCCTCTATCGACTTCATCATCAAATCGAACTGGACCGCCTGATGTAGCAGATCACGGAACGGCAGAACAGGGATCATCGCCATCCTAGTATCAGCAAAATTGGCAAAGGAGTGACCGAGCCCTCGAAGGAACAAGTGGCTCTTGTCACTCTCATCCACTGGTTTCTGGATTGCAGACAACTGATCACATAGCATTTTAAATCGTCTGCCATACTCTTCAACAGGTTGATTGTCTCGGCGCAAGGATAACAACTCCTCACGAAGTTGATTCGTATGCGAGGAGGAGGAGTGAGCTAACGCAGATTCAAGAGCCAACTATGCCGAGCGAGAGGACGTGCAATCAAGCACCTCAGCCATGGCTTTCGGTTCGAGGGTGGCGTAGAGAACGCCAAGTAACTTCTGATCCCTCAGATACCACGCACTGTACGCCGGATTCAGAGATTCAACACCGGCATCAGTTGTGAGCGTTTTGGCAGTAGCAGTCGCTGAACCATCAATTAGATCAGTGAGTTCGAAAGTGGACGCCATGGACAGGAATTGACGCTTCCACATGAGATAAGTGGTGGTTGACAGCTTGATCTGAACCAGATTGATCATGGCTGTCGTTTGAGAAGAGGGAGTATTGACAACGGCGGCCATTGATCGAGAGATTAGGGAGAAAGATGAGGGAGAAAAGGATGGTGCAGTCGTGAGAGATTAGGGAGGAGAAGAAGCGAATTTCAGAGAGAATAGGGTATAGGATGTATGGCTTATACCATGTAAGATTGAATATACGATCATCACTGATTTGTGATAAGAGGAGATTGTCATTATATACACATGTTTACAATCATTTACAATCAATTAGGTCCGTAAAATATGGAGACCAAATCAAATCAAAGAATAATGTACATAAGTCAACTATTTCCCTTAATATTTTTAGAACAAAACAATACTCTTACCCATAATACTAAATTTTAAAAGTGCACGGTGTGCGCGAAACGTGGGTAACCTCACTCAAGCATATTTTCAAGATAAAATATACTATTAAAATTCTATACTCTATAAAAGTGGGAAGGCCAGGGTTGTTCCCATATATTTTAAAATAATTAGAAAGTGAGATATTGAATTAATAGTTTTATGTACATATATTGTGAATGGTAGTTCTCATTCTAGAGTTAAGAAAAAATTAGATATCAAATTATAGTCCGTACTACTAGTTATCGTACATATATTTAATAATTCGTTGATTTAATAAATTTCAACTTTTATATATGACACTTTTTTTTAAATGTAATTTATCACGCATCCGTGTGTATAGTGCAACACATTTAAAATATATACATTAATGAATAAAAACGTGTATTTTACTATTAAATAAAAATTTATACATGTGTATCCGGATGTACAGTGCACCCATATAAAAAATATACTTTAATGAATAAAAACTTATACTCCACTATTGAATAAAAAATTATACACTTGATTAACGAATTTTTTGTTAGTATTTTTATGAAAAATTAAATATAAAAAGGTTATACTCCCTCCGTCCGCTTCTAAAGTGTCTATTTTACTATTTTGACATTCGATTCAAAGGTATCTATTTTTCATATTTAGTACAAAAGTACACAATATGACACACCACTTTCCTCTAATACAACAACTCACTTTAAATATAATAATACTACTCATTAATCCACGTGCAAAAAACAAATGAACACCTTAGAATCGGACGGAGGGAGTACATTTATTAAAAAATATATACTCCCTTCGTCCTGCGTTAACATTGATGTTTGCTTTTTGCACGGAAATTAAGAGATAATATTTTAATAGATTGTGGGTTGAGAAATGAGTAGTATTAAATATGTAGTGTATATGAGTATTAGTGTTGTGTGTAGATCATATATAAAATAAATAATTGTTTTATGTAGGTTTTCCTGACAAAAAAAGAAATATAATGCTTAACTTTCAAAATGAAAGACATAAATCTTAACGTGGGATGCAAAGAGTATATATTATTAAATAAAAATTACTTCATATTACACATATGATGTATGCCAGCACCCAAATATACCTGATATCAAATGAGAGGTAGGACCGTATGTTGTTATATACTCTCTCCCTCCGTTCGAAAGAGGGTCTTTTACTTTTGTTCACGTTAATTAAAGAGTATTATTATTTAATGCGTAGTGGGTAGTTGTATTAGTGGGAGTGTGAATCCCATATTTTAATTGTATTAGTGGGTGTGTATGGGTCCCATGTGTGTAAAAAAGGAAATGACCCTTTTTGGAGTGGACGACCAAAATAAAAAAAAGATTATCTTTTAAGCGGACTGAAGGAGTATTTTTTTTAAAGTTATTAAAGATTCATTATAAAAATTAACACTCTCATGTTTAACCAAATTATTAATTGAGATTATTTTTATTATAAATTATAGTATTGCATGTAATATATTTATTTGAAAATTTGTGCACATTTATACATACACATACACTGATACACATGAATATAAGAAAGTAGAGGCTTTAGATAGTCCTACGAATTACTTATACAGTGATAATATTTTAACAAAATGTAATAATTAATTGATAAAAAGTAATAATAATACAATAAATTATTTTATAAATAATTTATAGTATAAATAAAAATAATAATTAATTAAAAAATATTTAATAATTCATGTGAAACGATTTCACGACCTGGATAAGATTTGCGCACATGCTGAAATGCTTGTGATTCAAACTCACCCCTAGATTTAATCCGAATTTGACTAAAAAATTGAGTGAGACTCTTGTGCTCCTGGAACACCGTACCCCTTTGCAATTTTCGTGTCTCTTTTTAATTTAAACCCCTTAATAATATATAGATTTAAATAAAATATGGAGGGGAGAATTGTGTTCATATAGGGACACGGCATGTCCCCGGGCGCAGAAGCTTTTGCCTAAAAAATTTAAGATATCACAAAGATATTAAAAGTATTAACTAAAGTAATATTTTTAAATATTTAAGGGTTATAAATTTTACTACAAAGATTTGAATATTTAAACCAAAGGTTAATACCTGAAAAAGGCCCAAAGTTTTATAAGGGCTAAGCCCATAAAATGAGTTCAAATGGGCCTTAACGCTTTATAGGGCTTGCATTCAGGAACCGATTTTTAAATATAGTAATGTGCGTCACTATTGCCATCGGGTTTTGCTTATTGAAGACGAAAATTGTGTGAAATATCAATTATATCTCTATTTCATTTTATAAACCCTAATCCATTAATTAAATTAAAAAATAAAATTTGCTTTGTACATCACATTCTCCATTACACCTCATACACACAAAAAATATTCAGTAAAAAACACACACATAACCACTGCACAATGAGTGAGGCTCTTGTGCACCCGGGCGCACGGAACACATTCCGTGCGCCTTTACAATTTTTATGCCCCTTTACAATTTAAACCCCTAGCAATACATAGGTTTAAATAGGATTGGAGGGGAGGGTTGTGTTCACATGGGGACACGGAGCATCTTTCCGTGTCCCCGGCGCACAGGAGCTTTTGCCTTTTTTGATGGCTCCCCACTCTCTCTCCAATTTCCTACACAGTAATGGCATAGAATAATTCGACTAACCCAACCTAACTTTTGACAAATTTCGGCAACCTTCAATTTAATTTTTGTAGAGAAGCACAACAATGAAAAATTTTATATATTTTCGGTCACATATTGTCGAAATTTTATAATAATCAGTCCTGAAATTTAAACCTTTAATTTTCAATTGTGAGTTTTTTTTTTTTTAAGGTGTGTGTGACCTGTGTGAGTTTAATACTCATCTTTTCCTCTCTTCACCCTACCTTTTGGTGCAGTGCGTGTGTGAACTCTTCTCCTCCTCCCTTCTCTCTCTTTTTTCAAGTCGTGTGATGTGTGTCAGTGTGTGTGGATGTGTGTTTTTTTTAGTGTGTATATTTAGTGTGTATTTTAGGTGTAATGGTGGATAGGTGTACAAAATAATACTCATTCCGTCCCCTTGAAAGACATCCATTGACTTTTTCATGTGGATTAAGGAGTATAATAATTTAATGTATAGTAAAGTGAGATAAATAATATTTTAATGTGTAGTGAGTAGTTGTATTAGTGTTGAGTGTGTGCTCATGTGTAGTGGTTGTAGGTCACATCAATCCAAAAAGGGAAATAGATACTTTGTAATTGGACGGACCAAAATGAAAAAATAGATACGTATCAAGGGGATGGAGGGAGTATATATATTTTTTAACTTATCAAATGGGTTAGGATTTATAAAATAGACTATGGATATAATTGACAATTCATACATTTTTATTTTCAATACGGGTGCCTTAAATAAAATCTCGCGTGGCAATAATGAAACCCTATGCTAATATCACTTTTTCAATGGTAAATTATTATTCTCTTAAATATCAAATTACTTCGAAATATAAAATAATACTTTTTTTAATACTTCTTAAATGATGTGAAAATGTTTATATATTTTAAAAAAAACTTTTTAATTTTAAAAGGTATATTCATCCTATATTTAATTTGCATAAATTATTCTACGCTTTATTTATTTATTTTTTTGTAATCATAATTCTTATTGAAAAAGTAAAAATAAAAAAAATGTTGTAATTAAGGACATTCCTAGCCATAACATTAGTTAAATTAATTAGATCTTGGTCTTGTACACTAGCAAGCTATTCAAGAATATATATTAATATTTATTTTAAAGAATATTCATTTTAATTAATAAGTGAATTGTTTTATTTTATTGAAGTGATAAATATTAAGAATATTTATATTTGAGTAAAAATATTAGTAATTTTTTAATTTAAAATTTTAAAAGTATGAATTCTTATATTAAAGAATAAAGACACATTCAAATAAATAATGGTATTACAAACTTATCAAGTTGGATTTCGGCGCACAGGAATTTTTCCAATTTATTATATATACTCTATAAGTTTCTTTTTCCTTCTTAAATTACCAAAATTACCCATACTTTCTTTTATTTTATTTTTATACTAGTATACATTTAAAAGATAAAAATTTCTTAACATGTTCACATACGTTGCAAAATTAAGAGGGATGGAGGGAGTTTATTTTTATTTATTTAACTGTTTTTGTTTTTTTGAAAGAGGACCCGGGGCATATATATATAAATATATATATATATCCGTATACTCCCTCCGTCTCGAGCAAACAACACCATTTATTTTTTTACGTAAATTAAAAAGTAGTATTATTTTATGTAAAGTGGGTAGGTGTATTAGAGAGATGTGATGGATAGTGGTGGACCTTTGGTGGATCATTTTTACTAAAAGAAGAAAATTGTACAATTTGAATGTGACGCCCAATATAATAAAATAGTGTTATTTGGGCGGGATGGAGGGAGTATGCATGAAATGATATCGTCTAAGGTTATTTTATTATTAATTAATGACCACATTTTAGTAAATATTGTTACTTTTCACAAAAAATATATTATTAATTTTAATTTATATTATGAATTCTTCATAAAATATTCATTTACACGGTTATTAGTGACACTTATTACCTTTTATTAAGCTTCCATATTTTTTATTCATCTCTCAAAATTTATTTCATAGAACAATCTCACATAATTCCTTTTTTAAAAAAAAAAGGAATATATCTTTTAATCATTGATTCATCATAAAAAAATTGAGTTAGTCTCTTGTGAGACGGATTATTATAGAGACGGGTCGTGAGACGGTTTAACCCATATAAATTTATATAATTTAATATTATATTAATATTGTTATTATGGGTGGTCAACAGAGTATCCTAATTTAGTTCCTAAATTAGTGGGAGTATTCATTAATGTTTTCATCGTGGATAATTAAACCGCGTTATATTATCCCGATTTGGCTTGGCATCTCAATTTTTCTCAGCAGGCGAACGTAACGTGGGATCGGTCACCACCCCCATTTCCGGCGGTCTTCATCCCCATCTCCGACGACTCGACTTCGGTGAAATCAATGGATATTGTTCCATATTATGATGTCGATGAAAATGATGTTGAAGGTGTGCTAATACTTTCATTTTCAAATATTAGAACATGTTATTGTATGTGTAAATGTGTGTCGTGAATTGTGTTTTTTTTTCTATGAAAATGCTTTACACCGTAATCTGAGTATTGTATTTGAATTATGGTGATAGTGCTTCCAGAGTAGGCTGTAGTATGTCGTAGGAAGGTTGGACTGTAGTTAGCTAATTTTTATCTGTGCTTTACTGTGTACACTGTAGCAATGGCGTAGTATGTCGTGAGGTCGTTAAAGTGTTAACAGATTAGGCTATAGTATGTCTTCAGATGAAGCTATAGTATTCCATGAATATGATTATAGTGTTCCAGATTAGGCTGTAGTATGTCGTATTAATGTTAGAGTGTAATTAATTAAATCGTATATTTGGGTTACTTTGTAGACAATTGCAATGGCAAAGTATGACCTGATTTTTGTTAAAGTTTTTGCAAATTATGTTAAAGTGCTTTCAGTTTAGATTATAGTATGTTGTCAGAGTAGGCTATAGTGTGCCGTGAATATAGTCTTAGTACTTCCGGAATAGGCAATAGTATATTGTCAAAATATTAAGAGTATGTCGTCATAATGGTTATGGTGCTTCTAGATTAGGGTATAGTATGTCGTCAGATTAGGCCATAGTGCTTCCAGATTAGGGCGTAGTGTGTTGTCAGATTACTTTGTACACTATTGCGATGGCATAAGTACTTCTAGTACTTATGACGATATACTATACCCTAATCTAGAGGCACTATAACCATTATGACGACATACTCTTAATATTTTGACAACATACTATGTCGTAAGAAGGTTAGAGTGCAGCATGTATTTGTTTTTTTTTTTTTTAAAGTAACTTGTTATAGTATTTCATGATGATGTTACGATATGTCAGTCCTTGATTTATGCATGATATGGCGTATAGTATGTCGATATGGGGTTATTATGTGTACTGATTTAGGTTAATGTATGTCGTTAATATGTTATTGTGTAAATTATTATTGTGTACAATTACGTATGTCGCGTTTAATTGTGTAGTATGTATTTTAGTTGTTATAATGCTTCTAGATTAATCTGAAGTATGCTGTCATTATGTTAAAGTACTTGCAGAGTGTCAGTGTTCCGTAGTATACTCTTCGGATTAGGATATACTATGCCGTGATTAAGGTTTTAGTGCTTCTAGATTAGGTTAGAGTATGTCGTCATAAGATTGGAGTGTCATTAGGGAAAGCGTATGTGTGGTTAACTTTGTACACTTTTGCAATTGCGTAGTATTACGTCATTATGTTAAAGTGCTTTCAGTTTAGATTATAGTATGTTGTCAGAGTAGGCTATAGTGTGCCGTGAATGTAGTCTTAGTACTTCCGGAATAGGTAATAGTATGTTGTCATAATGTTAAGAGTATGTCGTCATAATGGTTATAGTGCTTCCAGATTAGGGTATAGTATGTCATCAGATTAGGCCATAGTGCTTCCAGATTAGGGCATAGTGTGTTGTCAGATTACTTTGTACACTATTGCGATGGCATAGTATGCCGTGATTTTGTTAAAGTGTTTGCAGATTAGGCTATAGTATTATATTGGATTAGGCTACAGTATGTCGTTTTATGTTTTAAGTGCTTCCCTTCCAAATTATGTTATTGTATGTCGTCTAAATGTTAGAGTATGCACTTATTATGGCTATAGTGCTTCCTGTTTAGGCTATAGTAGGTCGAGATTATGATTATGGTTATAATGACTTGACTTCGGTAAAGTGCTTCCAGTTTAGACTATAATATGTCATCAGAGGGTTAGAGTGTAGTTCTTTGTGTAAGTGCTTCCACTCTAGGCTATAGTATGTCGTAAGAAGATTAGAGTGCAGCATGTATTTGTTTTGTTTTGTTTTTTTTTATAAAAGTAACTTGTTATAGTATGTCATGATGATGTTACTATATGTCATTCCTTGATTTATGCATGATATGGCGTATAGTATGTCGATATGGGGTTATTATGTACTGATTTTGGTAAATGTATGTCGTTAATATGTTATTGTGTAAATTGTTATAGCGTACAATTACGTATGTTGCGTTTAATTGTGTAGTATGTATTTTAGTTGGACAAATTCTCTTATGAGACGGGTTTCATAATATGTAGGTTTTTTCTTAAAGTATCTATTAATTCTGAATTTTTTTTTATTATGCTAGAGTATGTCATGTGGTGTTATGATATGTTAGTGCTTAATTTAAACATGCTACTGAGTATAATATATCAATTTTGCGGTAGAGTATCATCACGTTTAGTTATAATGTATCAAATATCTATTAATTATTTTGAATTGATATGTTTTGAAATATCGCAGACAACCAGGGCTCAAGTGAGGTACAATTTGATCAGTACCAAAATGTTGAAGAAGATTTAATTGTATCTGATGTGGATCAGCTAAATGACACAACTGATGACCAGTTCAAAGAAGTCACAGATGATATTAATGAATCTCTTATGGGTTATACTAGTGAGAAGATTGAAGATTTATATAATCTATATTGTCTTCATGCTCGTCGAGTTGGATTTAGCGTACGCAAATCTACAACAAGGATCTGTACCGATGGATCTGGGATTGTATTAGAGAAATATTTTGTGTGTTCTTCTGCTGGAGCAAAAATATCTGATATTTGTCACTCAGTTGATTCAGGTCAATCGTCTCAGAATATTGAAAGAAATGTTCCTGTTACACGTACTAAGTGTGGGGCTTTCATACGAGTAAGGTTACAAGAAGAAGGAGTGTATAAGGTAGTTTCTCATAATACTAATCATAACCACCCATGTACCAGGCCAGAATGGAGTCATTTTCATCGTTCTGAACGATCAATCTCTGAAGGAAAGAGAAAGGTGATTGAGAATATGATGAGATCTGGAATGAGAGCATCTGATTCTTTTCGATGCATGTCACAGGAAGCTGGAGGAGATAAATTTGTTGGACACACCATACGAGATCATATAAATTACGTGAATCGATGGAAAATGAACGAGCTCGGTTCTGGGGATGCACAAAAATTGATCGAAACGCTGCATAAACGGAGTCAAACTGAGCCAGACTTTGACTACCAGTTCCTCGTTGATTCTGATAGTAGATTAAGTTGTGTGTTTTGGAGAGACTCAATGATGAAGGAGGATTACAATATATACGGAGATGTTATGATCTTTGATACCACGTATCGAACCAACAAATATGGTTTGATTTGTGCACCATTTGTTGGAGTAAACAATCATTCGAAGAATGTGATGTTTGCTTGTGCTTTTTTATCAGATGAAAAGGGTAAAACATTCAAGTGGTTATTCAAGACTTTTATTGAGTCCATGGGAGGTAAAACCCCTGTCACTTTATTCACAGATCAGGATACAGCAATGTGTGGTGCAATTGATGAGGTATAATATTACTTTTCTATCTTACTGTGTCAACTTTCATTAAAATAATATGATTTAAAGTGTCATGAGTTTCATGTTAACTTTGATTATGGTTATAGTGCTTCAAAAGTAGGCTGCAGTATGTTGTAAGAAGGTTAACCGTTAAAGTGTAGTTAGGTATATCATATCGGTGGTTTACTTTTGTATACTATTGCAATGGCTTAGTATGTCGTGAGTTTGTTAAAGTGTTTTCAGAGTAGGCTATAGTATGTCGTCACATTGAGCTATAGTTTTCCATGAATATGATTAAAGTGTTCCAGATTAGGCTATAGTATGTCGTCTTAATGTTGGAGTGTAATTATTTAAATCGTATATTTGGTTTTTTACTATGTTCGCTATTGCGATGGCAAAGTACGTTGTGATTTTGTTAAAGTGCTTGCAGAGTAGGCTATATTATGTCGACAGATTAGTATATTGTGTGTCATGATAAAGGTTATAGTGCTTCTAGATTATGCTGTAATATGCCGTGACTAAGGTTTTAGTGCTTCTAGATTAGGCTATAGTATCTCCTTAATTAATAATTTATTTATTACTTTCAGGTGTTTCCAAGTACAAGACATAGGTTATGTTTATGGCATCTCTACAAGAATTGTGTAATGAATTTTGGAAAGCTAAAGTCGAACCTCGCATTTAAGGAGGCATTCAAGAAGTGTTTGTCTGGATGCTTTAGTAGGGATGAGTTTGAGTGTTGTTGGAGTTCGATGATTTCAAGATTTAAGTTGGAGAAAGAGAGTTGGTTTAAACGGATGTATGACACAAAGGAGAAGTGGTGTACTGCACTAAACAAAGACTTCTTCTCAGCTGGGATTTTATCTTCACAAAGGAGTGAAAGCACAAATAATGCGATAGGGTTTAGGGCAAAGAAGACAACAGGTTTGACTGAATTCTTTAGTATTTTCAATGATACTGTGAAAGCATGGAGGGCTACCGAACAACATGATGAGTTCCAGTGTTCAAGATCAAATCCCACATCACGAATCGGACTAAGTGGAATTTTGAAGCATGCTGCGGATATATACACATTAACCGTGTTCAAAGATTTTGAGCAAGAGTTCATTTCTGGGATATCTACTATTTGTAAGTTACTGCATGAAGAAAACTCAATCAAGACTTATGAAGTTTCGTCCCATGAGTGTAATGCAGCTTCACATACAGTTTGGTTTGATGTGCGTAGTGTTTATGTGGCATGTTCCTGTAAGAGATTCGAGGAGTGTGGATTAATGTGCAGCCATAGTTTGAGGGCCTTTCATATGCATTCTATTATGGAGATTCCTTCAGTATACATTCATAAAAGATGGACAAGATTAGTAAAGTCTGAGGTTTGGGATAAATTCATTGATTGGTCTTCTAATACTGACACTGCTGGTGCTTCTCTACTTTGGCGTCATGATATGATCCGAAAAATGTACAATCTTGTGTTAAAAGCTCAAACTTGTGGAGATGCTAAGAAGATTTTAGAAGATGTCTGTAGTAGAGCTTCAACAATGATAGATGAGCTAGTTGTTGTGGAACCAAAATCAAATTATTGTGAATCTGCTGAAACTGAAGTAGGTACAGTGAAAGATCCTATGACTGCCAGGACCAAGGGTAGGAACAAGAGAATGAAAGGGCACCTAGAGAGTAAAAGGAAATCACGGACTTAGAAGTCGAGATACCCACTAAAATGTGCAAGTGTTTTCACTCCTACCACTACAGTACTCTGCATCATTTTGGTTATGTTAAGTTCTTGTTTAATTTTTTAGCAACATACGTTAGTGTTTTTTAATTCGGTTGTTTGATTGCATTTTGTGTTTATTTTAAAGATTTTCATGATAAGCTGGTATTTTCATTATAATCGACATAGTATGTCGTTTCACTATTTAAGTATGTCATGTTGATGTGTTTTATTATTACCTATAAATGGACGCATGATACTGTATGGAGTATGTTATTTCCTACTTACAGTATGTCTAATAATGTCTGAAGCATGTAATTCCGAAGTAAGTGTACTTCATTTAGATCTATTTTCATTTTACTCATTAGTATATCATTGTTTTGTTAAAGTGGTTGTTCAAGACTCTTGTGGAGATATAACTTAACAATGTTTGTTGTATTTTAATGATATAGCATAAAAGACAATGTATCTTGTGAAACCTTTCGTGAGACATGTTAAAGTATGTTTATTATATAGTTAAAATATATTTAATGATTGTTAAAGTATGTTGTGAAGTATGATGGATGATAATGACTTTGGAATGTTATGGAATGATTCATTTTAACATACTTTAACTACAAATAAACATACTTTACCTATATAATAAACATACTTTAATAATTGGTCAACCCGTCTTAGAACCCACCCATCACTAAAGTATGCTTATTGTAAAATTAAGGAATGCTTAATGTACTTTAGAAAACATACTTTAACAATCATTAAATGTACTTTATCTAAATAATAGATATACTTTTACACGACTCACAAACCATCTCATGTAAGAAAACGTCTCACAAGAAACATGGTAAAAGTGGTAAAGGATATCAGTAATTATTTCTGATAGTGCATAAGTATTAAAAAGGTCCAATATTAATTTCTTGTTATTAAAAACGAGTACGGTGGTATCTTCAAATACATCATCAATCCTAAACAATAAACCTTATCTTCAAATACTTCATCAATCCTACATAATGACACCAAGGGATTGAAGAATTTAAAAAACCTCAAAAACTAGTCTATTTTTTCTTCTTTCTCTTTCCAAGCATCTGCGGTTTGCTTTCACAGAAGCTGTAGATTTTCTTCAATGTTTTATTTTTCAACAGGTTCTGCTCCGCAGTGACCAACGTAACACAAGTTTGCGCTCTTAATGCATTGCGAATTGATACCTTGAACACAAAAAGATGCAAAAAAATCCAAATCAATTTCAGTACAATCAAAAGGTACTTCAACAAAAACATACTAAAGATTATACATACTACAATACGTTATAAAAAAAGAAAATATAACTACATCTCACTCAAACTGTACGGTATGATTACTATTGAGAAGAAAAATACCTTTTTAAGATTTGTATGCCCATATATTGCTCCTTCAAAGAACTGCATATGGTGCATTAGGTAAACACCACAATCACCATCCCCACGTCTGCTCTTCCAGGGAAAAGGCACAGTTTCAATATCATAACGTAGCATCGCCTCAGCTTTAGGATGTCCCTTAGTAGTTAAGAAACGACTCATTAATGCAACCTGTGTCAACATAGTTATATTAAGTAATGCCCTAGAACATGCGCATAACATAATAAGTATATATATGTACAGTTTCATTACATACCAGAATCTGTATAGCTTCAACATTGTGTGACTCATCCGCATGACTCATATTATTCAAATACTGAATTTTTCCAATGTTAAAATTGATGCATATGGCAAAGTAATGATTATACAAGTTCACTGGAACAAAAATCTGCAGAGAATTATTGAAAGAAAACATTTAAACAGATAAGAAAATTGCATAAGTTATAATGTAATTACTTTCTTTATGAATCGCTCTAGATTACCTACCAAATGAAATTTGTTCATGTCAACAGAATCTCTTTCCGTCCATAATTGAAAGGACCCTATGATATTCTCTTCCATAGTTCCCTTATGGCCTTTACCCGCCAAAATGTTGCTCAATGAATGCTAGTTTAGAAATGAAAGTTAAGAAATGAGTAACATCATCATGACATAGTATGACAAGTTGCTGTTACACAAAAAAGAATAGATTCTAACAAAACAAATACATGCTACACTCTAATCTTCTTACGACATACTGTAGCCTAGAGTGGAAGCACTTTTACGAAGAACTATAACTATAACCATAATCATAATCACGACATACTATAGACTAAACAGGAAACACTAAAACCATAAACAGGGCATACTCTAATAATTTGATGACATACTATAACATATTCAGGAGGCACTAATGACATAAACACGGCATATTGTAGCCTATCTGACGAAATATTGTAGCCTAATCTGCAAGCACTTTAATAAAATCACTGCATACTATGGCATCGCTGTTAGTATAGTGGTGCCAATGATAAATAGCATTTATTAATAACTTACAGTATGTCCAAGATTGAAGCAGAATCTTTGCACCAGTTCTGTACTATTCTTTGCATTGAGAATTATGGACCATGCATCTATGATCCCGGTAAAGATGTGAGCATTTGAGATTAATGACAGAATCTCTTCTTTTGATACGTAATTCACACCGCCATAGTGACATATGTGTTCACTGTAAAATCGATTGACTAGAATGTAACAGATGTGACTAATGAAATTATAATACAATAAGTAGAGTAACCATAGTAACACTTACAACTTATCAAATGATGGATCCTCATCGAAGCAATAATCAACAATATGCTTGCTGAAACAATCCATGTCTGCCAACAAGCTCGCATTTGCATTCACAAATTTGCATACGTAGCCTACATCCTTCACAAATGGCCAAGCTTCTGTGTCAATGTCTTGATATTGCCGTTTTATCTTGTTGCTAATGGATGAAATGGCTCCTTTCACCTCACTAACATCTAATCCTTCAGATTGTTCACTCTCGCTTCCTTCTTCTTTATTTGCACTCTTGGGAGTCTCACTTTCAGGTGTAAGCAATTGAAATGCGGGAGGATCAAACAACATTTGCTCTTCCAATTTCTTTCTTTGAAATTTTTGTATAATATCATCAATGTACTCATGAACCTTCACATCCGAGAAGAACTTTTGGGTATCTGATTCTTCATTCTCTACTTCATCTTTCAAGGATTCACGACTTTGACACATCATATCTTTAATTTTGTTCATGTGAAAATTGTTCACCACTGTCATGTCTCTCTTCCAAATGAGGAATGCTTCATGTAGTTCCTAAAAAAATTTCACATAAAGAAGAACACTATATTATGACGATACTATTACTACATATGTCGTATACTATAAAAGGTAAAAGTAATACTTTGGACATGCATAAATGAAAGTGTATTTTTTGCCTATATATAACAAAACAATAACAACTTACATCTTTTGCTTCTCTTTGTATAGCTTCGTTCATCTCCTCATCATCCAACACTTCAAATGATATCAACATTTTGCCTTTTGACTTCTTCATCCTAATTGGATGACACTTTTTCTCCCCATCACCATTTTGTTTATTCATAGAAGTTTCTGCAACCGATGTATCCTTTCCACTAATTGGGTATATACTTACGCACTCACCTAACCCAAACCCACCAGCTTGTAACTCTTCCCTAACTCTCTCAAAAAGTCTCTCAGCAGTCCAGTTTTTGACTAGGGGTAATGTGCAAGGCTCAGGCTTACCTTTCCATTTTAGTCTATGGAAATATGCTATCAGTAAGATTAATATACAGCCCCCTATGTTTTTCCTACCCTGATTTTCAGAAAATGATTTAACAGCAGCACACAATCTATCTAGCACGTAGGAACACCAATCCAGTTTTGAGATACTATTCACATCAATCAATGATCTAAGTGTGCTTAAATCTGCAGTACCATTTGCTGTAGGATTCAAAAAAGAGGACATTGAAAATATAACAAATAATCTAACAAAATCATCACCACCCTCTGCATAGTGTCCTAGTATCTTATTTTTAATTGTGCTTATAGTAGAGCTACAATTAACACCAACCCTTTTTGTAAAATCAGTCAAATATTGTGGTGTTTCATTACGCCTCAAGTCAAAAAGAACTTTATCACCATGATTTGGGAGAAGGAAAATATCATGAATATCTTCAGGAGTAATGACAAAATTTACCTTCTCATTGATGGTGAGCATACGACTTTGACTATTGAAACTTCTAACTAAGTATCTCATATCATTCGTAGGAACCCTAGAGATACAAACTTCCAACATACCACCAAAACCGGCCCTCTTTATATCATCCTTTTGCTTGTCATTTAACTTCACAACTACTTCAGATATACCATTTGGTCTAGAATGTGAAACGAAATTCCTTTAAAGGAAAAAAAAATTCGTTAGACGTATATTATAAACTATATACAAGACAAACCCTTCACAAAGCATATATAACATTATACCTTTGTGCTTTGGCCGTGTTATCCTGTTTCTCACACTTTTCCACTTCCTTTTTCTTCGCACAAATTTTTTGACGAGCCATGAAGCACTAGAAGATTATTACAAAAGAGAAAATTAACTATACAATTAAGGTTTCACCAACTAAAAGATTGACACATACTATATAATAAACATGGTATTGTCACATTTAAGTAACATTAACATTGAAATGACATACTTTAACAGATGCACGACATACTTTCAATCACTATCAAGAAGACCAACAATTGACAGTAATAGTGTTTAACATATTTTGAGGAACAATTGAACTTACAATGACACATTTAGAGCAATATACCACTGTCCATGAACTCTTTCATGCAAATACCCACACACTTCAGGCAAAGTCTCACCCACAGTTGCAAAGTATGGACAAAACTGAAGAATCAATACAAAATTTATACTTCTAGGTTAATATATATTGAATATTTTTTTGATACTTATAAAATAGAGTTGTGATGAAGCATATATGCACCACAAGTAATCACTATTAAAGAATTAACCTCACCAAATATATATTCTAGGTTAATATATATTGAATATATATTGAATATTGAATATTTATACTTCTAGGTTAATATATATTGAATATTTTTTTGATACTTATAAAATAGAGTTGTGATGAAGCATATATGCACCACAAGTAATCACTATTAAAGAATTAACCTCACCCAACTAGACATCAGATATCATCTTTAAAGTAGAAACAATACTTATTTCATCATCATCTATGTTAAATAGAAAGCAAAAATATAACACAGTGATACTTCAAACCATACCCCAATTCCAAATGATGAATTGTAAAATGAATTGGCAGCAGCCTGCCTTAATTCAAACCCAATTTAAAGTATGCCCTGATTATGGTTATAGTGCTTCCAGTTAAAGCTACAGTATGTTGTGTTTATGTTAAGACAGTACATCCAATTGATGAAACTAATCTCAAATAAGTACCGATTGCACGAGAGGTCTATATAGATGGCCACCACAACTACCACTGCACACCGACCACCTCGGCACCTCCTTCCACCGCCGCCACCGCCACCATACAACTGCTGTCATCCATTCAGCCCAACCCAAACTCTAAACCCCCCTAAATACCAACTCTAATACATAATAACAAAAACCCTAATCTCTATAATAGTATCACAAAATTAGGTGTTTTAAACCCACAATAACACATTACATAATTAATTGAGGAGAGGAGCAGTACCCTGAATATCGAGACTTTGAACTTCTCTTTCTCTTCTTCCAGTCGAGAATGGAGGGATGCTAAGAATTTGTGAAGACATGCATTTCTCTTTTCTCTTCTTCTTGGCGTTTCGATTCTTTCAGTTGATGGAGTGAGGGATGACGTGAATTTGACAAAATTTTCTCTCCTGATTGGAGGGAGGGATGAAGAGAATTTGAAAAGACAATTCTCTCTCCTACATCTTTCTAAACTAATTGATCTAATTTCACGGGAGTATCCATGGATTAATTTAATTAATTAATTAATTAAACGGGTTAAATTATAATTGGGTACCCGTCTTAAACCCGTCTCACCTAAACGGATGTCTCACAGGAGAATTTGTCAAAAAAATTTAGTCAACCCTAAGATGTATACATCTCATCTATGCGAATTATTCAGAGTAAATTTAATTATAATAATTTAAGTAGGATAGCTAATGAAATCAAACGACCAATAAATTATCCAACCTTATAAAATTCATCAAGTTGAATATATACAAATCATATAAAAATTCAATGTTCAACCTAAAGCTGTAAAAATAATAATATTATATATTAAATAAATTCTCAAGAAACCTGTTGACTATCTAATATTAGTTGTATCCGACCAACAACTTCTTTTTCAGACAAACCCCCATCTCCAATCTTACAAACATAATTTCATAATCTATGCATACTCAATTAGCAATTGATATGATTAAAGTTTCCAAATATTCAATCTTAATAACCTATATTTTGTTTCTTGAGGTTGTTGTTTCTGATGTTTATACAGTAGGTGATGAGAGTGGATGGAACTCCGGCACCGGAATAAATTATCTCAGTTGGTCAGAGAAATACAACTTCACCGTCGGCGACATCCTTGGTATGAGCCTTTGATGCATAAGTTTGTTTAAAATTTTAAATATTTAGATGATCATCATTATTTGGTGTTTATATGCACTATAAAATTTTTGAATATTAAGACGTTATTATTATAATATAAAATAAATATGCTCTGCTACCTAAAAAGATTAGGTTATATATTGTCCATTTGTTTGGCGCCGAACTCACGTATTGAAGTTTGGAGTCGAGCTACACGGATTTTTTGTGTCATGTTGATGTGATATTTCTTGACTAGTTATATGATTAGTTTGTATGAAGGAGGAGAAATTAAGTATTGACGTTTGGTGTCGAATGATACAAGATTTTCTGTGTCAACGTGATATTTCTGCACTAGTTATATGATTAATTTGTATGAGGGTGGAGAAATTCTAGCCATTGTGTTAAATGGCCATTTCATTTAAAAACATAAGTGTTAAATGACCACCTCATTTAAAAATTTAAGTTTGTATAAAGAAGTATCAATTAATACTTAATCAGTTCACTTGAATATATTATTACTGGAGTTTAGAATTTCCTTGCGTATCATCCATCCAACTATACCATATAATAGATCGATGATGTCACACTAGAATGACACAACAAATTCGAACTTGTCAATACTTAGAATTATTTGAGTATTTTATCCAAGTTTTTGGTACACGAAAAGTTGGGTACAATGGTCCCACTTAATTGGATGGGATGTATTTAGTAAACAAATTAATAATAATAAGGATAAAACTAAAATGGTGTGTAATTACATGATTTTGGGGTGTGTAATTGATTCGAGAGTAATTTTAATACAGGGGTGTTATTTATTTATTTATTTAAAATTGTTGGTGTAGAGTAGTGTTCAAGTATTCAAAGGTGCAACATGACGTAAAAGAAGTGACAGATGCAACATTTCAATCGTGCAATACTAGCAGTGGAGTCATTGCAACTTACGAAAGTGGGGACGATCAAATTAGACTAAATGAAGCAAGAAGATACAATTTTGTTTGCGACAAAGATGACCATTGTCTTGGTGGCATGAGATTTCTCATCAATGTTTTTCAAGGGTCTGATGGTAACACAAGCTTGGCTCAGCCACCATCTCCGCCGCCACCGAGAGTCGCGGCGAATGGAGGCGAGGGTCAGGGGGGAGAGAGTTGTGCCGTTGTAGTTAGAGGAGAGATGGTTCGCGCAGTTGGAATGGTGGTCGTTATAATTTTATTCTTAATCTGATATATTTTTTTTAAATAAATGAACATATGTGGTACGAACTTTAATTGAGAACGAACTTTGATATTTCCTGTTAAGGAATTATATTAATTGAATGATTTGAGATCCTATCTTTATTTTTTTTTTAAAATTTTTAGAAATTATTTAAGGGTAAATTACAAATGTCTATTGTGATTTAACCAAACTATTAAATAAGAACAATTATTTTGTAAGACATTATATATGTGAGACGTGTTAAAGTATGCCTAAAATATAGATAAAATATGTTTAATGTTTGTTAAATTCTGTTTTCTAAAGTATGATAAATGATGATTTACGTATGATTTTATGGTGTTAAAATATGATTTATTAATAACATACTTTAACTACAAATAAGCATACTTTATCTATATAATAAGCATCTTTAGTAATGGATCGACTCGTCTTACAATCGTCTCACAAAAAAGTCGTCTCATAAGAGAGTTTCTCAACTATCATTTAATTTGAACATGGATAAAAGTATTTTTTTTTAATAAAGAGAAATGAAAATGACATCAATATCAATATATTTAAATTGTATTTTTAAATTTTACTGATTTATATATTTTTATTTTTTCAAAATGTAGGAAAACGAATCTTGCAAAAGTATTGGAATTATAGAGTTGTGAAAATCTTATCTAGCCGTTGTTATTATTATTTAATTAATTTATTTTTTTTGAATTTAAATTAAGATTAATCAGGCCATATAGTAAATAATTATATATATTACACGCAACCATAGTATGGTGATCGATTTTAATACAATTAATCTTACTTTTACCTATATAAATTCTTATTTCATTATATGAAAAGAATTAGATTATTACAAAATAAAGGAATAATTACTAATAGTTACACATTTTGTACCCCTAATTGCTATAAGATACATTGATTTAAAACAATTACTTACATACAAAATAATAAAGTAAAATACCAAATATAACCCTAAACCCATACACTTTTAAACCACAAACCCTAACCCACCTCCGGACTACCGTCGAACCGCCGGCCGGACGCTGGAATTTTGCCGGACCTCCGCAGGCCGGTCGCTGAAAAATTGCCGCCGCCGCCAGAGCTCCGCCGGCCAATCGTCGGACCACCGCCGGACCACCCTACTTTTTTGCTGCACACCTGGGCAACACATAAGTTTTTACCAAATTTTTATTTAATTTTGAAGAATTGATCCTTTAATCATCTATCTATGATGATTGTTGTCCACATGCTTATGCACACCTTATCAAACAAAGAATAAGAAGGTGCCTCTTCTCTTACTCGAGAAAAGAAAGGCAAAGAGGCCACTGTAGATACTCTCTATATACCAAGATTACAAAATCCCTAAACATCATAATGATAAGTCATATATTAGCATGTTTATTTAGTGGAAATTCGAGTCTAATGATTTAATTATATGATATTTATGTGTTAATATTGACTTATATTGTTTGTGGGAGATAATTGCTTTAATTATTTGTATTGATGTGGAAACAGATTATTAAAGGAGTAAATAAGGAAATTAATCAGCCAGCATATCTTCCACATATTTGAAGGGCCAAATCTCATCCGAATCTGTTAGATGATCGATCAAGAAAATATATAAAAAGAGAAGATCTTGAGATATTTTTGGAAGAATAAATAAGAAAAGATATCAAGTAATAGAAGTGGGAGATATTGTTTTATTTTTGGGCTATAATACACGCTATTTTGGGGCAGCATATACACGGATATATTTGGAGAGCAGTTGAATGTGAATTTAAAAAGGACAGAAAGGAGCAGAACACGACATCCAAGCGAGAAGTGAAGATTTGAAGAACATTCCGACATTCTGGTTTTTATTATTTTTAATTTTGTTTTTACTATGAATATGCGGGGCTAATCCCCTTTTCTAGTTTAGGATTCGTGAACCTCCCGTTGAATTTTAGTTAAATTATTTAGAGTTTTTCATTGAATCTTGTGTGCAAATTTATTCTATTACATGCTTTGATGTTCTAATTGTTGTTTAATAATTATTTTAGCCTGATCAACTATTAAATTGTTAAACTGCTGAATGTTATTCAATGAACTACAATTCGTAATTGTTGTAGGAATTGGATTAAGTAACAAATAGAGATTATTCCCTTTAGGAGTAATAGGATCTAGGTTGTATGATACCTAGTCGAATTTCGTAGCCAAGTAATCATATGTTTAGAGTTTTAATGCATTTATGAATTCGAATCCATAGGGTCACTCATAGATAGTTCAATTTAGTGGTCGTACCCTAGTTGATGAACATAAGAACATTCGGGTTAATTGGTCGTACCGTCAACCTAGGGATTTGAGTTTGCACATTAGGCTAGATGTTTAATTTCTGTAATTAATTAATTTAGTAAATGGGAGGAGATCGTCATCCTAAACTAGACTTTACTCACCTAGTTAATCTTATAATTAATTTTCATCTGCTTTGTTATTTAAGAATTGAATTAATTTTACTTTTACTATTTTCGATTTGTCACAATCAAAACCCTCTATATTTATTTTATATGTCAGAAACACTTAAATTTAATTAAAAATTCATTAAACTCCTTTGGGTTTGACCCGTACTTGCTACTAAACTAAGTATTAGTGTGAGTCAGAATTAAATTATATTTTGGTAGGCCGACGACAGTCTATCAAATTTGGCACCGTTGCCGGGGAGTAAAATTAAATTTTGTTAAATTTTTGTGTTTCTGATATTTTTCTGCATTTTTACAGGATCTGAATTTTTTTCGAATTTTTCTGGAATTTTCGAATTTTTCAATTACACTGACACTGAACCCTTCAGTGTCAGAAGGCCCCTATTTTCGAAATTTTTTCTGTTAATGATTACTCGATCTTCTGATAAAAAACAACTTGAATACATACCAGAAATTGAGAGAACTACCTGGAGGTTGAGAAAGGAGTTCCGGAAGAAGAAGAAAACAAGTTCGTCCATTGACGAAACCATAGAAAACCTTACCGAATCCGAACCTGCAGCTGATCCACTTCAACTTGGAGAGGATGATTCTGATTTTTCTGAATTAGAGGAGGAAGATACTGTAGGATCTTAGTCGAAAGAGGAAAACATGGATGGATATAATGAAAAAACTTTGAATGAATTGGCTAATCCGGACGTAGTCCATCAGCCACTATGCATTAACTTTCCTGCGATTACTGATAATACTGTATTTTAATTGAAATTGGGATTGATTCACTTACTTTCTGCTTTCCATGGTCATTCAAGTGAAAATCCTCACAAGTTCTTGAAGGAGTTCTCGGTTGTATGCATGAGCATGAAATCAAATGGAGTGACAGAGGAACAAGTCAAGCTTAGGGCATTCCCCTTTGCAGTGAAAGACATGGTGAAGGATTGGTTGTATTATTTCCCCTCTGGATCGATTAATACGTGGGCCGAGATAGAGAAACTGTTTCTCCAAACTTACTTTCCGGACACTAGAGTTGCTGTCTTATGCAAGGAGATATCTGGAGCTCGTCAGATGCAAGGGGAGAGTTTACATGAGTATTGAGAGAGGTTTAAACGCCTCACATCAGCATGCTCCCAACATCAAATAAGCGACCAATTGCTATTGCAGTACTTCTATGAAGGGTTGTTGATCATGGATCAAAACATGCTTGATGCAGCTATTGGTGGAGCTTTTATGATAAAAACACCTACTGCTACTAGAAACTTGATTGCTAGAATGGCTGCCAACACCCAATAGTTTGACACACGTGATCCATCGGGTAGAGAAGTGAAGGAGGTTCACGACTCTAAGTTGGAGAAAACTTTGAACAAGTTGACAATAGCTGTGGAGAATCTTGCTAAAGGAAAAGGGTAAACCCTCCATCTTGTCAATATTGTTTAACTAATGATCATTCTACTCTTGATTGCAGGGTTACACCTAGTGAGGAACAAGTAAACGCCATGGGGCGACCTTATGATCCCTTCTCTCAAACCTACAATCAGGATTGGAGAGATCATCCTAATCTTAAGTATGGTAGTGGACAAGGAGGAAATAGGGGGCAACAACAGTTTTAAGAGTAGAGAGTGGTGAATAGGCAACAAGATCACCCTCAAGATGGTGGAAATCACCAACAAGGTGGTTCAAGCTCCAGAGTTTCATTTGAGGAAATGATGAAAGAAATGGCTGCCAACAATCTCAAATTCCAAGAGATGACATATTCATCTATCCAGGAATTGAAAATGACAACCCAATCGTCAATTCAGAATCTGGAAAATCAAGTAACCCAATTGGCTACAACTGTAGGCCAGATGTAGACGCAAAACAGTGGGAAGTTGCCCTCACAAACGGAGGTTAATCCTAAGAATGTGAGCGCTATTACACTACGAAGTGGAAAACAGTTGGAGGAGGTTGTACCACCCAAAAAGCCTGACCAAGACGTGGAATAGTAGAGGATCAGACCGATCAGTTTGGGATGGAAAATCTGATGTTCAGAAACGTAACATTGACATTGAACCCTTCAGTGTCAGAAGGTCCGAAAAAAATCAGGTTAAAAATTCTGACCCTATTCCTTTTAATATTAACCATTTGCCTTTTCCAAGCAGGTTTAGGAAGCCGTACAACACTGAAAAGGACAAACAATTACTTGAGGTGTTTCGGAAAGTAGAAATTAATTTACCTCTCATTGAGGTGATTAAGCAGATTTCGAGATACGCCAAGTTCTTGAAGGAGCTGTGCACCAATAAAAAGAAGTTGAAAAGAGATAAAAAAGTAGTGATGGGAGAAAATGTTTCAGCTGTCTTCCAGCAAACATTACCTCGAAGCGCAAGGATCCTGGCATGTTTGTGGTTCCTTGTAAGATCGGGAGTTTTAAGGTGGAGAGAGCCATATTGGACCTTGGAGCATCCATCAATTTGATGTCTCGATCAGTGTTTGAAAAATTGGGTGTGGGAGAGTTGAAAAAACTGGAGTTGTCATCCAACTTGCTGACCGAAGCCAGGCATACCCAGATGGAGTTATTGAGGATGTTCTTGTTCAGGTAGACAAACTCGTATTCCCTGCTTATGTGTTAGAAATGAATGACTACCCATCGAATTCCACTCCGATTTTATTAGGGAGACCATTCCTCAACACTTCATGCACTAAGATAGATGTGAGTGAAGGTACTCTCACGATGGAATTTTATGGGCAGATCATTAAATTTAACATATATAATGCTATGAAATACCCTGATGATGCTAACCTACTTTCTGTTGTGAGTACTATTGAGCCTATTGTCCAGGAACACTTCAAACTTACTAGTAGGGATGCATTAGACACTGTAATTGATCATGGAATCATGAATGAGGACGCTGACATATGGGATGATGAGGAGCTGAATCACTATGTCAATGCTTTGCATAGTTCTTCTCAGAGATCGAACATCGTAGATGTAGCTTCTGTTAAATTGCCTGACATTTTTCCAAAAATTCTTCCATCTATAGTGTAGGCATCGAAGCTAGAGTTAAAGGCACTTCCTAAACACTTAAAGTACGCGTACTTAGGGCCGGATTCCACTTTACCGGTGATCATCTCATCCAAGCTGATAGACGAGTAGGAGAGCTTGTTGCTCGATGTGTTGAAGAGGCATAAGACTGCTATCGAATGGACGGTAGCGGATTTGAAAGGTATCAGTCCCACAATCTGTATGCACCGTATTCTGCTTGAGGATAATGCCAAGCCATCTCGAGAAGCTCAGCGCCGGTTGAATCCACCAATAATGGAGGTGGTAAAGAAGGAAGTGTTTAAACTTCTGAGTGTGGGAATCATTTATCACATCTAGTAAGTGGGTTAGTCCAACACAAGTGGTGCCAAAAAAATCAGGAGTGACTGTGGTCGAGAATGACAAGGGTGATATGATTCTGACTCGCTTGCAAATGGGTTTGAGAGTATGCATGGACTACCGCAAGCTTAATAACATGACTAGAAAGGATCATTTTCCTTTGCCCTTCATTGATCAGATGTTAGAAAAGCTTGCAGGTTATTCTTATTATTGCTTTCTTGATGGTTTCTCTGGTTATTTTCAGATTGATATAGCTACCGAAGATTAGGAAAAAATAACCTTCACATGCCCCTTTGGGACTTTTGCATGTCGTCGGTTACCTTTCGGGCTCTGCAACGCACCAGCCACATTTCAAAGGTGTATGATAAGTATTTTTTCTGAATTTATGGGTAATATAATAGAAGTCTTTATGGATGACTTTAATGTCTATGGAGAGTCTTTTAGTAGTTGCCTTGGAAACCTTGAATTGATCTTGAAAAGATGTGTAGAAACAAACCTTGTTTTGAATTGGAAAAAGTGTCACTTTATGGTCGAACAAGGCATTATTTTAGGTCATGTCATTTCAAAGAATGGGATTGAAGTTGATAAGTCTAAGGTAGACCTTATATCTGCATTGCCTTATCCCGCATCTGTGCGGGAAGTTCATTATTTTCTTAGTCATGCAGGTTTATATAGGAGGTTTATCAAGGATTTTTCAAAGATAGCCAAGCCACTTTTTGAGTTGTTGCAAAAAGATGTGAAGTTTGAGATGAATGATGCCTGCAAGTAAGCTTTTGATAAGTCGAAGGAGTTGCTAACTACACCACCCGTAATTCAACCACCGGATTGGAGCTCGCCTTTTGAAATAATGTGCAATGCTAGTGACTATGCCGTAGGAGCAGTGTTGGGTCAACGAGTGGATAAGGCTGCACATGTGATTTACTACGCTTCAAAAACCTTGGATAATGCTCAAGCCAACTATTCAACTATGGAAAAAGAACTCATAGCTGTGATTTTTGCTTAAGAAAAATTTTGATCTTATTTGTTGGGTACTAAAGTCACTGTTTTCTCTAATCATGCAGCTCTTCGTTATCTTATGACGAAGAAGGAAGCAAAACCTCGATTGATTTGGTGGATTTTACTGATTCAAGAGTTCGACTTGAAAATCAAAGACAAAAAGGGATCGAAAAATTTAGTGGCCGACCACCTAAGTCGGCTGATTAGAGATGAAGATGAGCATAAAATCCTTGAAAAATTCCCGGATGAACAGCTACTGGCTGTTCTGCAAAATCTGGAAAATTCGAATCAACTGACACTGAACCCTTCAGTGTCAGAAGGCTCTGTTCCATGGTTCGTTGATTTGGCGAATTTTCTAACCTCCCATCAGTTTCTAGACGATATGAGTAAGGTAAAACGTGATAAACTTCGTAGTGATGCCAAGTATTACATGTGGGATGATCCGTATTTGTGGAAACATTGTTCCGATCAAGTGATAAGAAGGTGCGTTCCTGAAATTGGATTTCATTCAATACTCACCTTTTGTCATAGTCATGCATGTGGTGGTCATTTTGGTTTTATGAGAACTGCTTTTAAAGTGCTTGAGTATGGATTTTATTGGCCGATACTATTTAAGGATGCTTATGTATTGCAAGTCTTGTGATAGATGTCAACGCGTAGGAAATATTTCTCAACGAAATGAAATGCCCCAAAACCCTATAATTGTTTGTGAAAATTTTGATGTGTGGGGGATGAATTTTATGGGACCTTTTCCTTCTTCGTTTGGCTTTACTTACATATTACTTGCTGTTGATTATGTGTCGAAGTGGGTGGAAGCGAAGGCCACCCGAACTAATGATTCTAAAGTGGTTGCAGGTTTCCTTCAATCTAACATCTTTTGTAGATTTGGAATTCCTAGAGCCATCATCAGTGACAAGGGCACGTATTTTTGCAATCGAACGGTGAAGCGCTGCTGCGCAAGTATTCAGTGTTTCATAAAACTTCCACTTCATACCACCCTCAAACGAGTGGTCATACGGAGGTATCCAACTGTGAGATCAAGAGAATTTTGGAGAAGACTGTTAATCCGTCTAGGCAAGATTGGAGCTCACGATTGGAGGATGCATTATGGGCCTATCGAATGGCCTATAAGACACCCATTGGCATGTTTTCTTATTGTATTGCCTATGGAAAGCCATGCCACCTACCTGTGGAGCTTGAGCATAAAGCGTGGTGGGCAATTCAGAAATGCAACATGGATTATGACAAGGCCGGAGAGCAAAGGAAATTCCGATTGTAAGAGTTGGAAGAGTTGAGAAACGAAGCTTATGAAAATTCAGTGATTTATAAGGCAAAGACAAAGGAATTTCATGATGCCAGAATCTCAAGGAAAATTTTTAGCATTGGGCAAAAAGTTTTACTTTATCACTCAAAGCTTAAATTGTTTCCTGGTAAATTGCGTTCTCGCTGGATTGGACCATTTATTGTGACTAATGTTTTTCCTCATGGTGCAGTTAAGATAAGAAGTACAAATTCTGAAAGGAGTTTCAAAGTTAATGGACACCAACTCAAAGAGTATCATGAAAGCTTCCAGACGGTTGAGGTGGACCGAATGGAGTTTGATGAGAGTGAAAATAAGCGTGCTTTAATATCCAATTCAACACCTTTTTGATTGATATTGTAGTCTTATATGAGCACAAGTGTCTTATATTCGATATATGTGAGAATTATGTACACTTGAGGTGTTTTGTTGTGTTTTAGGTGGAAAAAGGATAAAAAGTACAAAGTTGGAGAAAAGGTGCAATTTGTGCAAGAATGCTGAAAATGCACATCCAATTTTTATAATTATTCTGTATTGTTTTGGAGCTCGAAGCTGTTAGTGTGATATATGGTTGGAAAGCCACTGAAGAGAGGGTCGTTTTGGCATAAATAACACAATCATTGAAGTCTGAACGAGGAAGTTATGAGCAAAGTGGTGACGCAGCACGAGCTATGCCAAACAGAATTGCAGTGCTACTTTCCATGGCCTGTTACATATTCAATTCTTGGAGTTTTGTGATTTCTTTATATGAAAGGAAGAGAGGATCGTGTGAGCGTAAAAATCACTCAATTCGGAGGTCAGATGTGAAAGTTATACGCGAAACAGAGAGACTGCGCAAATCAGTTCGACCTTCTTGAGGTCGAACCGAGGTCAAACCCAATGGAAAAAATGCTGGTTCGACCACGATATGCTGGTTCGACCTGTTGGCTGGTCGAACCATGCACCTGGGACGTCCAGAAGGGTGGTTCGACCATGGTTCGACCTATAGGGGTTGGTTCGACCTATTTGGGAGGTCGAACCGCGCTTCGGGAACTTACCAAATCCGTATTTTCGAGGCCTAAACGCGTGTGATCACTTGAAAAGCCCATTCCAAGCCTAGGAGACGTGATTACAAGTATAAAAGGAGGTCTATACAATCCCAAAAAAAGGAGCAACACCATACAAGAGAGGAGAAGAGAGGCCACAACATACAACACTCTACAAGGGGGGATCACCCCCAACCATCATTCTTTCCTCCATCCTCCATCACTTTGAAGATTCGTTTGTGGAATCAAGAGGAGAACCAAGAGGAGGATTCAAGAGCGAGAAGGATGCAATGACGCCACATCTAGGGTTTATTCGTTTCCTAATTTATCTTGTATTTTTTGAACATCCGGGTAAGATCTATCCAACACCCAGGTGTGTTTCCTACAACACCATGGGCTAGAGCCTTTTTGGTAGAACTAGGGTTGTGAAGGTTTTATCTAGTTAATTGAACTTCCATGTGTATACTCCGTACAACACTACTTGTAGTTTATTTTATATAAGATTGTGCCTTTTTAATCCATACTCATAGTCATTTTGTGCATCAATAATCGTTGTGGAGAGTCTGAATGCATAACATGGTTATTGGTTGAGTGAGTTCACTGTTGAGCAGGGTTTTAAGTTATAATTCTAAGTGAAGGGATTCTGAAATCTTATTAGAACTATCTTATATGAATACTTATTAATTGAATTGAATTCGAGTTAATAAGTAGGATAAAGAGGATAATTTTATAGTACCTATAAAGGGAGATCATATCGGGTTAGAGTACCAATTCTAGGGGGAAATAATTGATACTGATATTACCTAGAAAGGGGGGTGAAATTATATCTCTTACTCCGAGGTTATTCACACGTGTTACACACATTTTTACTTATGTCTATAGAGTAGATATGCATGGTTTAGTGATGCGTCTATATTCCACAAGGCAGAGTCGGATATTAACACATGGAAGGGAAGTTAATGAGTAAAACTGGATTATCCTAGAGCTACCTATTCTCCTACTTGATCCACTTTCGTATTCTTCAAGTGGTACTTTATTTTATTTGTTATTTTAATTATTTATTTAGTAGTTGTTAATTAAATCCATCAAATCTTATTGCCTTGTCTTAATTAATTTAGATAATAATTAAATTAATAATACGCCGTCCCTTGGGTTCGATATTCACTTGGTCACCTTTCGAGTTGTGGTCACCTTTCGATACGCCGTCCATCAAATCTTATTGATTTTATTATTTCTAGTTGATTAAGATTTTTTTTCTTTTTCTTTTATTTGTGATTATTTATTTCTATCTAACCTTGAATTTTTTCGAGTTACTTGTGCGCTTGTAAAAGGAGAGGAAGGAAAAGAAGGAATAACACATTGATCTAAACATGGCCGGAGCAAGGCAGAATCTGGATAATGTTGCCATACGTGAAATTTTCACGAACTTTGGGAATGTCAACATGGGGTTGATAGGAGCAAGGGGAGAAGATGATGATTTTGAGATAAATCCCGCTCTTATTAACATGGTAGAGAAGAATCCCTTTTCTGGAGGTTATTTTGAAGATCCATATCAGCATCTCCGAAGATTTCTTGGTTATGCAAACACTCAAAAGGGCAGTGGAGTGAATGATAATGCTAGGCGGATCGCCTTATTCAAGTTCTCTTTAATTAATAAGGCGGAAGCTTGGTATGAGACCCTTGATCCAGCCGATTGCAATACATGGGACCAACTGCAGCTGAAGTTCTTGGAGAGATACATGCCACCCTCAAGGATCTTAAGAATGAAGCAAGAGATCACTCGATTTGTTATGAATCAGGGTGATAAATTTTATGAGCAGTGGGACAGGTTTAAAGACATGCTCAGGAGGTGTCCACAGTATGGAATGCCGAAGGCTGAATACATAAGCATCTTCTACTATAGATTGGATTGTGAGTCGCGTATTTTTATTGATGCATCATCAGGAGGAGCGTTGTTATCAAAGACAGCACTTGAAGCGGAAAAGTTGTTTGAAGACATCTCTATGAATTCACGTGACTGGCCAATAGAGAGAGATAGAGGATCATATGTACTTGGCGAGGTAGCGCAGGTTGAACATCAAGTGGTGAAGCCGAATAGGGATGATGA
The DNA here is from genome assembly GCA_023678885.1 of Pogostemon cablin. NCBI lineage: Eukaryota > Viridiplantae > Streptophyta > Magnoliopsida > Lamiales > Lamiaceae > Pogostemon > Pogostemon cablin. Next base: position 1,939,516 of record CM042999.1, read on the forward strand.
AATCGTCTCTAGTCTAGCTAACATCAACAAGCTACTAGAGTTCCAGCAGAGGCAGATCACAGAGTTGACAAAAAAGGGGGCCTAATATGAAGCAGCAAGAAGTGAAGAGTGATGAAGATACCTTCAATCGATACATGGCTGAGAACGATGCAAGGGTTGATCACATCGAAGCTAGAATGAATATTGATCATGCAGATTTATCTAAGCAGATGAAGGAGCTTACTTTGATTATGGGGCATATGACCGCGGACGTGAATCAATTGACACAAAAATTGGAAGATAAAGCCATCACGTTAAGGTCTGGAACACAGTATGAAGGAACAACGGAGTCGAAATCGAAATCTGAAGCCAAAGGAGCCCGATTCGACCCTGATTTGACCAACATAAGAGGTCGAACCATGCAGGGTAGGTCGAATCGGAGCACTGGACACGATCATGAGAAGACTCAGCATTGGCTCGACCAAGCTCCATCTGATTCGACCTGGCTAACAGGTCGAACCTTGGTCAAACTCGACCATTTCGAGCACTCTATTTTTCCAGAAGACCGGTTCGACCACAGCCTTATTGGTTCGACCTGGATACCAAATCGAACCATGGTCAAACTGCATCAAGCGAAACATTCTATTTCAGATCATCATCGGTTCGACCACGTCACTCAAGGTTCTACCACACCTACTGGTCGAACCCAGGTCGAACCGGAGGCCAAAGACCATGCAGAAAGCAGATTCGACTTGTGGGAAAGTGGTTCGACCTGGTCACAAGGTCGAACCCAGGTCGAATCACATAATCAGAGAGAGAATCAAGTTTCAGAAGAGTGGTTCGACCACTACGTGCCTGGTTCGACCTGTCGAACAGGTCGAACCCAAACTGAAAAGTGAGAATGGACTTCCAGGAGCTTGGTTCGACCACTATGTACCTGGTTCGACCAGTACCCCTGGTCGAACCCAGGTCGAATCCTCTCAGAATGCACTCGTTTCTGCATCGAATGCTCCGCATGATGTTGATGCTACTCCAGTACCATTACATGAGCAGAATACTGAGCTTACAATGGAGAAGAAGTGGGAAATATCAAAGAAGTTGAGAGCGGAGAAGCTTACACTGCAGATGGATAATGAAGATGTGGTTTTCTCTCTTGATCATGTAATGAAGATGCCCATGGAGACTCAATCGTGCAAGAGCATTGATATGGTTTCTAACTTGTTTAATCTTGATTTTTCTAAGATAGGTGATTCTGAATTTAAGTGGAAGGTTGACAAGGAGGAGTCTAGACAGCCATGGGAGGAAAGAAATTTCAATGATCATATTTTTGTGACCAAGAAAGGTGAGGTGTTGAGTGTAGACAAGAAGAGGGAAAGAAAGTATTTGAAGGTGAGGATGCGAGAAGACCTTCCTCTACCGTCGTGACTCTACGACGTTAAACATGAGCGCCTGTTGGGGGCTTGCCTTTTCGTTTTATTGCTTTATTTCTTTCGTGTGAGTAAGAAATTTTTATATTTAAGGTGCTTATTATTCGGCAATTACATCTTTGCAAACTTAGTTTCAACTTACGTTTTTACTAAGTTTGGGGGGGGTGTGATGTACTTACCTCATTGAAGCACCAAGAATATAATATTTTCTTTGTAATGTTTGCTAGGGGAGTTGATTTTTTGCGGTATATCGAAACTTTAATCGGTTTTGATGTGTCAATTTTTTGCAATTTGCCTAGTGTTCAGTGGTGTTTCTAGTATGTGGAGTCGATTACATAGTCAATTAATTATTTCTTATAGTTCTCCTTTTTATTATTGATGAATCATGTGATGATGAGTTTGTTTGAGCGTTGATGATAGAAAAAGGTAAAAGAGTGGCAAGACGAGTTCTACATTGAGGCTTTGACTCGAGGAGCTCGTGCGTACGTTGAAGAAAAATCAGGTGCCCTCGTTTTTTTTTTCTAATTTTTATATGTGCTTTTAATTCATAGGAGTGGAAGGATTGTGTTTATGGTGGTGATCCATGTGAGCTTATTTTTAAATTGTCTTGGAATTCATATGCCCTTGAAATTGATGAAGGAAGTATACTTGAGTTATATTGTGATATGAAGTTCTATGTGTACTTGTGGGATATTACCTACCATGAAAAGTGCTCTGTTACTTATTAAAAACCCATGTGAGATTTTGAGCCTCGTTGATCATGATACATAATCACATGATATTTTTTTTCTGGTGAGTATCGTTCTTGTGTGTGTATTCTAGAACTTGCCTCTTGTCTTACTTGAAACTACATGTGTGTTAGATGATGGGAGATGATTTTAGGCCATCCTTGAATTTATGAGTCACTTAGCCAAATAGTTCCCTACAAAATAATTATATATCCGTAGTTAACCCCGTTGAGCCTAAAATCTTATTTCTTTGGTAACCTATGAAGATAGCCACTTTGATATCCTATTTGAGCCTTAAATTCCTATATTTAGTGGAGAATTAAATGCTGTCAAAGTGTGTGAATTGATTTTTATGGAGTTTAGAAAGAATAAAATATTTGGAGCTGTACAAGTGATTATGAGCAAAAACAAAAATATGAGCTTAAAAATAAGTTGCTTAGGGGTAGTGCCCGAAACTGGTACCCCAAGATGTTAGATGTAGTGTCCGAAACTGGTACCTCGGGAAAAAAAAGGATGTGCTTGAAGAAAAGAAAAAGTATGTTGAGCTTGAATGAAAGGAGAGAAAAGAAAATTAGAAGAGCATGAAGCTGGATAGCCTTGAAGTGTAAAAATCTACAGTACAAAAGATCTCCGGTTTTAATTCTCTACTAATTGAGTCCATATGTTTCCTACCCTTATCAAAGAGCCAATATTATATCCAAAGAAAAGTTCTTTTTGATCCCATTGTCGAATCATATTTTTAGTGGTGAAGAGCTTGAGACGTTTGGCAAGCTTATGGTTACGCATGCACTTGAATTGAATCTGAGCGTAAACACCTTAACCCATAAGTGTACATCTTTTACACTTGAGTGCGAGTGATATATACTTTCCGTGAGAACATGTCGATGGAGCATTTGAATTGGTGGTGATTGTCTTAACTTGTATGCTTTGAATTGATTATTACACGTGATAAGAGTTGCATGACCTAAGTTGATGACAATTGTATTTTGAATGGGGTATTGGTCATAGTCCTGGTTTCCACGCTAATTTTCATACTCTCTTTCTCTTTATCTTTATTTTGTTGCCTCGGGACGAGCAACGGGTAAGTTTGGGGGATTGATGAGAGTGAAAATAAGCGTGTTTTAATATCCAATTTAATATTTTTTTGATTGATATTGTAGTCTTATATGAGCAAAAGTGTCTTATATTCGATATATGTGAGAATTATATGCACTTGAGGTATTTTGTTGTGTTTTAGGTGGAAAAAGGATGAAAAGTGCAAAGTTGGAGAAAATGTGCAATTTGTGCAAGAATGCTAAAAACGCACATCCAATTTTCATAATTATTCTGTATTTTTGTTGAGCTCAAAACTATTGGTGTGATATATTGTTGGAAAGACACTGAAGAGAGGGTCGTTTTGGCGTAAAGAACACCATCATTGAAGTCCGAACGAGGAAGTTATGAGCAAAGTGGTGACGCCGCGCGAGCTGTGCCGAACAGAATTGCAGTGCTACATTCCATGGCCTGTTACATATTCAATTCTTGGATTTTTTGTGATTTCTTTATATGGATAGAAAGCCAAGGAAGAGAGGATCGCGTGAACATAAAAATCACTCAATTCGAAGGTCGGATGTGAAAGTTATACGCAAAACGGAGAGACTGCGCAAATCAGTTCGACCTTCTTGAGGTCGAACCGAGGTCGAACCCAACGGAAAAAATGCTGGTTCGACCACGACATGCTGGTTCGATCTGTTTGCTGGTCGAACCATGCACTTGGGACGTCCAGAAGGGTGGTTCGACTATGGTTCGACCTGTAGGGGTTGGTTCGACCTATTTGGGAGGTCGAACCGCGCTTCGGGAACTTACTAAATCCGTATTTTCGAGGCCTAAACGCGTGTGATCACTTGAAAAGCCCATTCCAAGCCTAGGAGACGTGATTACAAGTATAAAAAGAGGTCTATTCAGCCCTAAAAAAAGAGCAACACCATACAAGAGAGGAGAAGAGAGGCCACAACATACAACATTCCACAAGGGGGGATCACCCCCCAACCATCATTCTTTCCTCCATCCATCCATCACTTTGAAGATTCGTTTGTGAAATCAAGAGGAGAACCAAGAGGAGGATTCAAGAGCGAGAAGGACGCGATGACGCCACATCTAGGATTTATTCATTTTCTAATTTATCTTGTATTTTCCGGACATCCGGGTAAGATCTATCCAACACCCAGGTGTGTTTCCTACAACACCATGGGCTAGAGCCTTTTTGGTAGAACTAGGGTTGTGAAGGTTTTATCTAGTTAATTGAACTTCCATGTGTATATTCCGTACAACACTACTTGTGGTTTATTTTATATAAGATTGTGCCTTTTTAATCCATACTCATAGTCGTTTTGTGCATCAATAATCGTTGTGCAGAGTGTGAATACATAACATGGTTATTGGTTGAGTGCGTTCACTGTTGAGCAGGGTTTTAAGTTATAATTCTAAGTGAAGGGATTCCGAAGTCTTATTAGAACTATCTTATATGAATACTTATTAATTAAATTGATAAAGAGGATAATTTTATAGTACCTATAAAGGGAGATCATATCGGGTTAGAGTACCAATCCTAGGGGGGAAATAATTGATACTGATAGTACCTAGAAAGGGGAGTGAAATTATATCTCTTGCTCCGAGGTTATTCACACGTGTTACACGCATGTTTACTTGTGTCTATAGAGTAGATATGCATGGTTTAGTGATGCATCCATATTCCACAAGGCAGAGTCGGACATTGACATATGGAAGGGAAGTTAATGAGTAAAACTGGATTATCCTAGAGCTACCTATTCTCCTACTTGATCCACTTTCGTATTCTTTGAGTGGTACTTTATTTTATTTGTTATTTTAATTATTTGTTTAGTAGTTATTAATTAAATCCATCAAATCTTATTGCCTTGTCTTAATTAATTTAGATAATAATTAAATTAATAATACGCCGTCCCTTGGGTTCGATATTCACTTGGTCACCTTTCGAGACTACAATTGATATCCTTCATACTTTGGGATTAATTGTGTATTGAGAAAACGCTCATCAGAGTTGGAGGACGTGATCTACAGTTGATGACTATACACTTTGCCTAAGTCGAGCCAACGACAATAAAAAAAGCACTGATTGGGAGGCAACCCAATTTTCTCGCTTTATTTTTTGTTTATTTTATTTTATTTTCAATAATTTGTCTGATTGCTCAATCTTAATTGCTAGATACAGCATATGGAATTCAATTGCATTGAGAATTCTTCAAAATTTTATTTTCAATAATGAAATATTGAACTTGGGTCATGAAATAATTTTCCTTCTTTGAATTAAATATAACTTGTGGCCCAACTAATTTTTCTTTTTGTTTCAGGAGGGGCCCAGCTATGATAGCCCATGAAGAATTTGAAGGACCAAATAGGGCCCAATTAGTGAGAGACCCTACAATTCCTCCTGCCACATTACCGACGCCAAATTCTCGCCCAACTCGTGAGAGATCCCTGTCTCAATTTTCACTTTGTCAAGTTCGAATCCACTTCTACACCACTTCGACCACCACTCCGGAATTCGGCCGTGAAAATCATCTCAGCCATGGTCAAATTACATTCCAGTGTTCGAGTGAAGAAGAAACCACGGCGGGAGGAAGAGGCAGAATTGTCGTAGGCGATTGTTGTTTACCACGGCTCCGACGACACCGCAACGAACCTGACGGCGGTTGATTCCAACGAGCACACTACCGCTGATGCCCCTGAAGAACCTGCCGACCCCTCTCCATCTTCAGCTCCGGTCCGACGTCGCCCAGTCCGACGTGCATTCAGACCCACTGCCGCCCGTCCTCTTTCAAAGGGAGAGCCGCCAGCATCGGAAGCATCCAAGGATTCACCTGCCGCCGTCGACCGAACTGGCTCCGGCATGAAAGCCCCTCCACGCTGCCGTAAATTGCGGGCAGCAGCCACCGCCCGACCTGTTTCAAGCGAGATCAACTCAGCCCCCGCCGTTGAATCTGCTGAAGAGGGTGATCCTAGTGACCTTGTTGCTGCCGGCCGTACTGAACCCGGCAAAGAGGGTGCTTCCGGCAACCCTGATGCCACCGACGATGCTCGCAGCGCCCCGATGTTGCCGTCTGTAATGAGCCCAGCGAGAACACTTCAGCGCCAGAAGGCGTCGAGAATGAGGCACCGCGACAGCCACGCCGCAAAATCAGGTGTATTCTATCCATTTTCATATTCAATTGCTCTTTTCTACTTGTTTTTGCTTGGGGACAAGCAAATGTTTAGGTGTGGGGAAGGGTTTTATATGCTAATTGGGATAGAAAAGTTATGTCATAAAGCTTTATGATTTTCATACTTGTGTCTCTTTTTGATTGACTTTGGTGCACGTTAGCTTTCATTGGGGTTATTAAGTTCTGATTTAGGTGAATACTTGCACGTTTGAGTAATTTTCAGTCCGAAATTGCATTTGTTGGTTGGGCAATGTTGCTGAATTTTCTGACTTGAGGTAGAAAAGTTGTCAATTTCTTGTCCCTTGTCTTGTTCTTGTAATAGAATGTGGAGATATTATTTTATTTTTGGGCTATAATACACGCTATTTTGGGGCAGCATATACACGGATATATTTGGGGAAGCAGTTGAACGTCAATTTAAAAAGGGCAGAAAGGAGCAGAACACGACATCCAAGTGAGAAATGAAGATTTGAAGAACAGTCCGACATTCCGATTTTTATTATTTTTAATTTTATTTTTGCTATGAACATGCAGGACTAATTCCCTTTTCTAGTTTAGGATTCGTGAACCTCCCGTTGAATTTTAGTTAAATTATTTAGAGTTTTTCATTGAATCTTGTGTGGAAATTTATTCTATTACATGCTTTGATATTCTTAATTGTTGTTTAATAATTATTTTAGCCTGATCAACTATTAAATTGTTAAACTGTTGAATGTTATTCCATGAACTACAATCCGTAATTGTTGTAGGAATTGGATTAAGTAACAAATAGAGATTATTCCCTCTAGGTGTAATAGGATCTAGGTTGTATGATACCTAGCTGGATTTCGTAGCCTAGTAATCCTATGTTTAGAGTTTTAATGCGTTTATGAGTTCGAATCCATAGGGTCACTCATATATAGTTCAATTTAGTGGTCGTACCCTAGTTGATGAACATAAGAACATTCGGGTTGATTGGTCGTACCGTCAACCTAGGGATTTGAGTTTGCACATTAGACTGATGTTTAATTTCTGTAATTAATTAATTTAGTAAACGGGAGGGGATCGTCATCCTAAACTAGACTTTACTCACCTGGTTAATCTTATAATTAATTTTCATCTGCTTTGTTATTTAAGAATTGAATTAATTTTACTTTTGCTATTTTCGATTTGTCACAATCAAAACCTCCCTATATTTATTTTATATGTTAGCAACACTTAAATTTAATTAAAAATTCATTAAACTCCTTTGGGTTCGACCCGTACTTGCTACTAAACTAAGTATTAGTGTGAATCGGAATTAAATTATATTTTGGTAGGCCGGCGACAGTCTATCACATACCATCACTACAACATAAGTAGTTTAAATAACACTTTATAGTAACACTTTAAATTTATTTTAACACAAAATAAACGTTTCTTGTAGGTATTTGTTTGAAATCTACTGAAGTTAATATCTTCAATTAGGGTTTTTCAAATTGAGGGAAAATGTTGTAATTTTTTAAAAAAACCCTAACTTGGAATTTAGGGAAACATGACCGGTTAGGTTTGGGGTATCAAACTATCAATACGGGGTGGGGGTGTTCTATTTTTTTAATTTGTGATTATTTTGTTTAATTTTAATATAATTTTTTATTTCTTTAATTGGAATTTAATTTATCTATTGAATTAATGACTTGGAGGGTGATTCATATTTTATTTTTTAAAATTTTTTATACACTTGGACGTGACGTGTCACTTTGATTAGTTGAGAAACAATTGAACTCGTCACGTCATCATCGATTGCTGGTTTCCGACGACAGGTGGCAAATCCGGCGAAAATTAGGTCAAAATTAATGAAAAATGGAAGTTATGGAACCAAATATAAACAAATAACATTTTTGAGACTAAAATTAAAAAGAAAAATAGTTACTGGACCAAACAGATATTTAACTTCGATAATTAAAGTTTGGAATGACTCCCTTTTGCTAAAGGCTACTCCATTTGGGACGTCAATGCAGAATCCACCTTTCTTTTGGGTCAAGTGGATAGATACATGATGTCTGCCTTATTAAAGAGTTACAGCTCCTCCTCCTCTTAGGGATCATTATTGGATGTTCGTAACAAGTTTAACTGTAAGATTGATAAATTATTTTATGAACAATTCAAAAGTGATAATATTTTTAATATAAATTGATATCTAATTTAAATAAAATGATAATAAAATATTCAAATGATTTAATAAATAATTAATAATAATAATAATAATAATAAATATAATACTTTTCTATTTAAAGTAAAAAATAAAATTAAAATGAATAAATATTTAAACGGATATAAATATAGAATTACATTATGTTAAGAAAAAAAAACATTGATATATTATATATAAATAATTAATTTAAATTCAAATAAATAAATAATTATATATTTATATTATGGTTTACATAAATATAAAAATTAAATAATTATAGTATAATTCCGTGGGTAAAATCTAGTAATTGATAATGATAATGTCTTTAAAATAAAATGATAATGATATTAAGGAAATATATTCAAATCTTTTTACCAATCAAAAAAAAAAAATTCAAATCTTTTTCTTTTTTAAATAGATATATATGGCACTAACCCTTTCTCTTCTTCTTTCTTGATTACCCAACCCTCATCTTCCCTCATCTCTTTGCTCGTGTGTTACTGCTGTTTCAGAATCGATTTCTATTGTCTGGTAATGTAATAGTAAACTCTTTTTTCTTTTTTTGTTATTACTTTCTATTTTTTTCTTTCGGTCATGTAAGCGATATCTTTTCTTACTTTATGAATTCTCTGAATCAATGGTAATTCTTCTCTTCCTTTTTTTTTTTCTTTTTATTTCCGTTATGCAATCGTACTTAATTTATGAATTCTCATAATCAATGGTAACTGTTGGTTTTCTTTTTATTTCTTAGTTTATGAATCCTTTTGTTCTTATTTTCCAGAAAATGAACGTTGAGAGGTGAGTCAAGATCATCTCATTTGAATATTCTTATTTTTTTTTTTTCAATTTCAACAACTATTTGCCTTAATTATATGGGAAACACTGTGTGTTAACCGGTACACGATGTAACACTTTTATGGTGCTTTTTAAAGAGTGTGAGGTGTCATTCATCGGGTATGGAACACGAAACATTTTTTGGAATAGATTCCCACTCACGGTGTAAACATTATAGTCTCCGTTTCATAGGAAACTATCTCTAATTATATTAACCTAATCATTTATCTATTGTTGTTCTTGTCCAGATAAGATGGACTCCCCACATTCAATCGATTGTTGTTGTTGCCTTTTATTAATTGCGTGTCCACACAATTAAGTCAAGAATTATAGCATTCTTTATTGGGAGGATTACTACTATGTACACAAAAAAAACATTAACATACAAAAATATTACAACTAACTACAAAAATATATAGTGATATTCCAATATTACTCCTACAATATGCTGCACATAAATATTGTGTGCAGCAAAAGTTCGTATGCAGCAAAGTGTGTGCAGTAAAAAAAATGTGTGCAGTAAAAAAAAAAGTGTGTGCAGCAAAAAAGTGTGGTGGTCCGGCAGAGCTCCGGCGGCTGTCCGGCCGTTTTTCCGGTGGCCGGCAGTGCTCCGGCGACCGGCCGGTGGATCTCCGGCGAGGTCAAAGGCAACGGCGGCGGCTGTCAGGCAGTTTCCGGCGACTGGCCGGCGGTGGTCCAGCGACCGGCGGCGGTAGGTGGGGGTTTAGGGTTATATTTAATATTTTACTTTAATATTTTGTATGTGATAGTAATTATTTTAAATCAATGTATCTAGTAGTAATTAGGGGTACAAAGTGTGTACCTATTAGTAATTATTATTATTATTTTTTTCGTCATGCAATCTCACTCAAAATCAATACTAATTCTTTATTAAACGCTGTGGTCTCTCAAATCTTATTATACCCCATGTATATTTAAACTAAAAACTAAAGGGACCACATGTTTACCCAGTAAACTCAGTTCACAGGAGATTAAATATATTAAGCTAATCATCTATCTATTGTTCTTAGTCCAGATAAGATGGACTCCCCACCTGCTGATGCACTTATCAAAGAACGTATAAGAGAATGCCTTTTGCTCAAGAAAGACAAAGAGGCAACTCTTGATACTCTGTCAAGATTACAAAATTTCTAAAGAGCATACTACACATGGTAATATACATATACATGATATTTATTAATTCTTAGTTTAGTTTGTGTATAATAATGTTCTTTCTTATAAGTTTGGGAGCATATGGAAAACGATTATAAAGATTTCTTCTCGAGATATCAAATTAGCCTGGAGGCTCAGTTCACTAGCTTGAAAATCCAATTGAAACAAGGAGTTGAGAAGTTCATGAAAGACCAGATTCAACGTTTCAACGATTTTGTTGACCACACCATGGATCAACCCATACAAACTTTCTTATCGACATATCAAATTAGCCTAGAAATGGAGGCTCGGTTCACTAGCTTGAAAATCCAATTGAAACAAGAAGCTGAGATGTTCATGAATGATCAGATTCAACGTTTCAACGATTTTGTTGACAACACCATGGATCAACACATACAAATTTTCTTATCGACATATCAAATTAGCCTAGAAATGGAGGCTCAGCTCAATTGCTTGGAAATCCAAATGACTCAAGAAGCTGAGAAGTTCGTGATTGATCATATTCAACGTTTCAACGATTTTGTTGGTCAACACATACAAACAACATTCCCACGAGCTCTAGACATCCATACCTTCTCAAAGTTAGCACCCCCTGGTAAGACAACTTCAAATTTAAAATTTAAATTATTTCTATTATATTAATAAATATTTTTTTCTATTTTATTTTATAATATCACACAAGTACAAGGTGTACTATGGTGCCTCTATAATATTGTTGTCCTTCACTTTTCTAACATAATATCATAAACATTCTAATGGATTTAAAAACCATTATGCAACTCCATAGCTGAGATTATTTGGTGTCAATTCCTTTTGTCATGCCCACCTCCTATCCAATAGAGTTACCTTTTGTTTGAATATACTTGAATTCCCACTTAATCTAATTAATGCCACAACATTATCCAAAACAGTTTATGTTTCCTATTCCATGATAATCCAAGATGAACTTGGAATTTTCTACCAATAGAATCTTGCATACTACTTCGGATGCCAACCCACAAGAAGCACTTTTGCCACACACAAGATGAAAATGGGCAAAGAATAAATAGGTGATCAACATCTTACACTGCTTGCACAAAAAAGTTCACATCAAACTGTCCTCAGAAGCTAGCACTTTAAGTTTTCTAAGATTTACCTTGGTAGGCAGTCTATCTTTCAGCAACCTCCATACAAATGCTTGAACTTACTTGGAATCCCTTTTTGCCAAATTCTAACTGTTTCATGATCTTCCTGTTGATTGTTAAACCTGCCTTAGAGATTCTTGTACGCAGAATGTGTAGTATATACTTTTGTTGAGTTAAAAGTTTTTTTTGTCCCATAACTATTTAAAACCTTAGATTTTGTCCCATAACTATTAATTTTATATCAATTTTGCCCAATTTTCACCGGAATCCTCAATTTTTGGTAAAATTGATCACGCGCGTTGCACGTGACTGATGAATTTGGGGGTTCCGGCAAAAATTGAGGGTTCCGGCGAAAATTGGATAAAATTAAAATAAAACTCATAGTTATGAGACAAAATTTATATAAATATCTTTTTTGGGATAAAATTTAAAGTTTTAAAAAGTTATGGGACAAAAAAACTTTTAACTCTTGACAATTATATGTGATTTGTTTGTTCTGATGTTAGCTTGTGATGTTTATTTCTCTATTTTATTTTTTTAGTCCATTGCAAATAATGTCCTCACAAATAATATTTTGCTTTATGATTTATGAAGCTCTTAAAAATATTTAAAAAAGATTTTTCGATTTTGTACAGGTTAAAAGTTTTTTTGTCCCATAACTATTTAAATTTTAGATTTTGTACCAAAAAAGATATTTGTATCGATTTTGTCATATAACTATGAGTTTTATTTTGATTGTGCCCAATTTTTCCGGCGAAATTGAGGGTTCCAGCGAATTTGGGCACAATCAAAATAAAACTCATAGTTATAGGACAAAATCGATGCAAATATCTTTTTTGGGACAAAATCTAAAGTTTTAAATAGTTATCAGATAAATAAAACATTTAACTTTGCTTTTATTGAGTCTTCTTTCCATCTCCAGTAGTCCTGCAATTCAATGTTAGTAGAAAACCAATTTATTGAAGTGATTAGATTATTTAAAAGCTCTTTTTCCCACTGAAATACCTCTCTTCTCCAATCCCATCTCCACCTCCACACACCTTCATATCATAAATATTTGTATCTTTGTCATTTGCAATTGCAAACAACCTATGATACTTGATTTTAATACATCTCTCTTATTCTAATGCTCTAACCAAAAATTGGTATTTTTCCCATCTCAATCATCTTTTCAGGAGCTGTTATCAGGAGCTGTTAACGATGGATCTTTTCCTGATCCGAATATCATACAAGACCTGTCGGAATTATCTATAGAAGAGACAAGCGTTAATGCAGATGGTAAGTTTAATTCAGTGCATGTTTGGATTTTAATGATCATAGAAAAGGTACAAGTAACATTTTCAATCTTTCTTGTTACAGGCCCCCACTTCAATGATCATCGCATATAGCTAGCTGGCGATGACCATTCCTCTTTTATTTGAACTTGTTGTATACGCTCCAGAAAAAGAATTTTTCTTTCTTCATCAACAACAAAGCTTTGTTACATCCAAAATGCCCACCAAGACCACCACACGTTTTGAAAGCCGTCTTCCATTCATCTCCAAGCTTGATTCGACTATGATGGTAACTGCTACTAAGATCAATCTTCGAAAAGATTTGTGCACCAGCCAACATGTCGAACATATCATCAATTCTTGGGATAGAAAACTTGTACTTAATCGTGATTCGATTAAGTACTCGGCTATCACAATAAATCCTCCATGAGCTGTCTTTTTTTTCTTTCAAATTGTTATAAGCACTCTTAAAACTATGATGATGAGTTTTCCTATCAAATTGCCAACGTCTACCAAGATGCAAATGATAAACATCAATAGGAATAACATCACACTAAACTTTACTACCTTTACGAAGCCATGATAACTTGTAAGGTTGATGATCTTCGATTTCCAATTTCAATTTCTCCCCCGGTTGAAAAAGATTCGACCTCGAATCTGGAACTTCGTCATTATCAACATATGGTGAAAAATCAGCAACACTGAAAGTAGCTGAGATACCAACAACTCCACCTTTAATCACTCTTTGGCCATTGACAGATTTTCGGGTGCATCTGTCACCTTCCAGAAAAATGATCATAACTTCTTGTAGAAAACTCCAAACGATTCTCTGTTTGTTGCGTTTGAAACTAGACTGAAAGAGCTTTCTATCCATGTATTTTTCACCATCTGAATCCTTGCCGATCAGTACCAGTAAATTTTTGAAGTTACCCCATCTATGCTGGAATATTTCCCACATCATTCGCTTCCATTGCGTGCAAACTCGTCTTTGAGTTTCCTTCATCCTTCGATGCTTATCAGCATTCTTCTTTAATCTTATATTTTGCTTGACAAGATCAAAATGCTTTTGTGCTTCCTTGGACCATTGAAACTTCACTCCATTTAAACACTCAACAATTGGAGCCACAAGAGCATAAGCATCATCAAATAGAGATTTGGAGAGCAGAAAGTTTTCACACCCTTTAAAAGGTTTAGAAATACTTTCAAATTTAGAAGGACCCACAACAACCTTTTCACCATCCTTATTAGTAGCCACAATATTTTCACAACTCACACCATCAACAATGATATCACATACCTTGTCAATTGATGTACACCTTCTGTAAAAATTATCGTAACGAAGCCATGCATCATCCGCAACATAGGTTGCATCGAGGCTACACCTTATCATCAAGGATTCTCCATGATCCTAATAAGTGACATCATCATCGTACTCATCATAAAATGGTGTTGTTTCTTCATGCTCCTCTTCATACTCTTCTTCAACAAGAGTAATTATACTTGGATTTGGGCAATCTACAGCAAAGTGTCCTAACCCTTTGCACTCAAAACTGTTGAGAGGTAGACGCTTGCGTATGTTGAGTTAGCAATATGACATGTGGAAGATAGAGGTTGGATGATCAACATACTCGATCAAGGGCTATGATCGAGTGTTGTAAGAATGGGCCGCCAAGGTTAATGGGCTTGGATGTTGAGGATAGCTTGCTATGCAAGTTAACATGCTCTGCAAGTTAAAGAGCTTATATAAGACAAGATACGTCAGTTCATATATCATCTATATATTCCTATAAGATTAGGGTTTATATGAGATCTAAGTTTATTCATCGTCATTGTAATCTTCATCAATAAGATATTCTTCTCCCTTAAAAGTGGACGTAGGCAATTGCCGAACCACTATAATCTGTTTGTGTTTATCGTTTTTCCTTTTCTTTCTTTGATCGATTCACAACAATTGGCACCATCTGTGGGAAACGGGAAAAGGGACGATCAAAGAAAGAAGGAGCGAGAAGGTGTGGGAAAGAAGGCAGAAACGAGAAGAAGAAAAGTGGGCAAAACACTCTTCACGTTTTTAAGAGAAGTCCATGCGCAGAAATATTGCAGAGGCTGAATCTGAAGTTTCAACCGTCAGATCGAGGTGAAATTTTGTCAGAATGTTTAAAACTTGTTAATCTACATTCTGAACGGTGAAGATCGTGTTTAGATCTCTGTGTTGACGGAAATAATCCGAAAACCGAAGTCAGGTTTTTTGGGCGATTCAGTTCTGCGCAGCCGTGGTTGAAGGGTCGTTTCTCACAAACCAGCCGTTGGATCAAGCTGTAATTTTAACAGCGCGTCCAGGACTCATAGAAGTTGATTCTGGACGGTTAAGATCTGGTTTTAAGGTACAAAGAGTTGTGAACACTGAACATCAGTTGGTGGTGTTGTTGGTTTCGACGTAAAGGAGTTCACGGAGGATTTCGAAGTGAAGATGAAGAAAGCGAAGGATGATCAAGAATTAAGGTGACTCTTTCAGATCAGCAAGAGGGATAAGGCGTCGTTCTTTTCGACGGCGGTTCGAAGAGATGAATTCTTGGAATTCTTCTCGACGGAATGATAAGATCAATGGGGGAAGACCATTGATGGGATCCCTGGAGAATTGTGGGAGTTGGGTCGTGGATTTTACAATTCACATATACAATTCGGGAGGGATTGAATTCTGATTAAAGTCGGTCTTAGGCGAGCAACGCTTTAGCAAGGAAACTATGCAACGCTCGAAAGTGGTCAGAAGCAACAGTTTCTCTCCAAAAGGTGATCGACGATGGCTCTGTGGCAAAGGATCAGAACCTCATGGTGTGGTGAGGAACTGATGTAGTAGCTGCTGAGGTGGAGATTTTGCTCAAGGTCGAGCAATGGTGAAAGGTTGCTACTCAAGGTGGAGTAGTGATGCAGAAGAGGGTTTCTGTTCCCTTTTAAACAGTGGATGAGTTTGCTGAACTCGTTAAAACAGTGAAGGAGTTTTGCTGCTCTCTAAAGGCAGTGTGGAGGAGTTTGCTGCACTCGTTAAAACAGTGGATAAGGATGGCTGCACCATAAAGCAGCAGGTGAAAGAAGAGTAAAAGCATTGGTGCGGTAATGCAAGGTCTAAGGTGGAGTATTGTTGAGAGGTAGACACATGCAAGGTCTAAGGTGGAGTATTGTTGAGAGGTAGACGCTTGCGTATGTTGAGTTAGCAATATGACACGTGGAAGATAGAGGTTGGATGATCAACATACTCGATCAAGGGCTATGATCGAGTGTTGGAAGAATGGGCCGCCAAGGTTAATGGGCTTGAATGTTGAGGATAGCTTGCTATGCAAGTTAACATGCTCTGCAAGTTAAAGAGCTTATATAAGACAAGATACGTCAGTTCATATATCATCCATATATTCCTATAAGATTAGGGTTTATATGAGATCTAAGTTTATTCATCGTCGTAGTAATCTTCATCAATAAGATATTCTTCTCCCTTAAAAGTGGACGTAGGCAATTGCCGAACCACTATAATCCATTTGTGTTTATCGTTTTTCCTTTTCTTTCTTTGATCGATTCACAACAAAAATAATATTTTTTATTAGTAAAATAACTTGTTTTCACATAATCGATAGGATGGAAAATGAAGAAGTTGTTAGCTTCTTTATTTCCGAAAGGACCCGCATACTCTAATTCATCGCTGGAATCACCATGGCCTGAACTACGTTCGCTTCTGGCTTCCCGACGATCAAGACGTATGGATAACTCCTCAACTCGCTTGAAAGGACCCGCATACTCTGATTCATCGCTGGAATCACCATGGCCTGAACTACGTTAACTTCTGGCTTCCCGACAATCAAGACGTATGGCTAACTCCTTAACTTGCTTCTGAAGTGCCTGAATTACAGCATCACGTTCATCTTCAAAATTTCCATGTTTCCTCTACGTCCGCCTCTATCCCTCCTTGCTGCCATAGCCAAATGATGAGAATACCAAGAGCGTACATTGGCTCTGAATACCAAATGATGAGGGGTGATTGATTGGTCTTTGTAGTCCGGGCGACCAAGCAAAGAATTTATCGAACCACAGGGAATTTAGGATTCATGGCCTTTAGGTAAGTATCGTGATTAGTTAGGGACGATCGGAAATGAGGTTTATAAATAAAAGAAAATACAATGCATGAAAAAGTAAATCTAATTACAATATTTTTGGATTTTCAATGCCATGGTAGTTTTCATGATACACTCATATAATCAATCATCCAACATCTTTAATTGTTTTCCATTTTTAAACAAATCATGGTAAGGGCGATCACTATTTCCACCTATCCCCAAGGGCCATGGTGAATAGGATGTAGATTATTTTCATAACCCCTAAAAAGCTCCTAGGATCGATCCTACTTACAATTCCCTTCAAGGTACTATGCTCGTATGGATGGGGTTCCCTTCACTAGTTTAATCCTCGGGCACAAGTGATCTCACTAGTGTTCATTTATGTTGTTCTAAATATAAGGACTCCCGGCCAGGCTCCCCTTATATTAAACCCACATGTAATAAATGGAAAAAACTCACATATGATAATCATGCAAAGCAACTAAGGGTAAAGCAACGACAAGACATGTCGATACACAATACACAACCTAATCACTGTACACTAATACCAAAGACATAAATCCCATATTATTACAAGACATGTGAATTTCATAAATAAAACCTAATCAAAGCCGGAAATTCAATCAAGACATTTTCATAAATTAATCAATAATCATGTCTTCAATCAACCACCAAAACATAGAAAATAAAGATAATAAATAGGATTAGATTACACCTTAATGAAGTTTTTACATCCATGAAGATCATCTTCTCCTTGGTGTCTCCACCTTCTTGGAAAGCAAATAAAATCCTATTCTAGAAAAACATTAAAACTACGGATCCCTCACCCCGAAAGGGGGAGGGATCTCAACTATGGAGATCTTGCTAAAAAGCCCTTTCTCAACTATTGAATCTTGAAAAGATTCAATTTTAATTGAATTTAAATGGATATAGGAATTCATTTTCAGTTTATGGATGTGAGGAGGTATTATAGTGGAGAGGTGAGTGGAGTTTTGGTGTTGATTTTCGATGTGGGACAAGAGTGAAATTTTTGGAATTTTTAGGTTCCAGGAAGAGGGTTTAAGTTTAAATCGGGCGAGAATTAATCACATGTGGTGGTTTGGCAAAGTGGTTGGAGGCGCCCTTATACCTCCGAGAGGTCACGGGTTCGAATTCCAGCCTCCACAATTTTTTTTTCAAAAGTGCATAAAAACACGGTCGTGTTTTTATGCATCTGCCCGTGTTTTCTTGCAATTTTTCAGCTCTCTGGACAATTTTTGCACTTCTGAATAGACAACACTTTTCTGAAAAGTGTTGTCTTTTCTGTGTTGTCTTTGCCAAATTTTCTCCTTTTTTTCGTCTTCATCCCAATTTAATTCTCGTTTCTTCCATCACTCTTTCAAGCTCAAAACACCCATTTTCTGCAAAAATACATAAGAATACCTCTCTCAAACTAATTAAGCAATTAATAATATTTCCATTAAAATCATGCTTAATTATTGAATTAAAGCCAAATAAATCCAAATAAATTCTTTCAATATAGCCCATAATTCTAGGTGAATTTCACACCGATCAAACCCCCAAACTTAAAGTGTTGCTCGTCCCCGAGCAACGAAAGAAAAGAAAGAACGAGGAGGGGAATTCACCTAGATTTAAATCAAGATATCAATTAGAATTGAGTTATTTTTAAAACCATATCAATTCAATCAAAACAAGTGACAAGACATCAATTTAAATCCATACAAGTTAAGCTTAGGAAATATGCAAGCAAGTGAGACCTTCACTACTCCTCTCTAGATTTTGCTTTTCACTCTCACACTCAAAAGATGTATGGGAGAAGTGTTTACTCTCAAAAATCAATTCAAATGCATGCCATTACCATATGCTTGCCAAAGGTCTAAACTCGCTACCACTTGTATATGTGTTAATCATTGAATCAAAAAGGTCTTTAAATGGTGTTGTAATGTAGGCTCTTTGGTATTGGGTAGGAAAAATATTTAGGAAAAGTAAGCTCAAGACTAGTAGAGAATTTAAGTTGACGGCCAATATCAACTCTCACTCTCTCTTTTCTCAAATTAGTGAAGAATTCAAGTTGGTTGGTAGCCTCAACTCTCATTCCCACTTTTTTTTCTTCTTTTTCCACCTTAATCACAAAGAGAATTTTATCCATCCAACAAATAAAAGAACCTTTTTTTTTTCTCTTTTTCCACTATTGAGTTTTTTCTCTCTCTCTTTTCCATAAGGGCTCTCTTTCCATTTTTCTAGTAGAGCTCATTTATACTTCTTTTATACAATCTTTACTCAATTTTTTTTTCAACCTCCATTTTTTTTTACTTCACCTTTTCTCCCTCTTTTCTTGCACTTTCACCACTCTCTTTCCAAACTCTCTTGTAAGCTCAATTCAACCATTTCATCCCCATTAATCCTCTACTAATCGACAAAGGTGATTAGGATATAAAATATGGATAAAATGGCTAAATTTGTAGGTTGCCAAAGAAATAAGGATAATAAGCTCAAAGGGGCAAACTACGAAATGATTTCATTTGGTTGGATAAATTTGGCTAAGTGACTTGTCAAAACAAAGATGGCCTTAAATCATTTCCAACAATCTTCACACACGTGTAGTTTCAAGAAGACACAAAGGCAAGTTCTAGAATGCACACAAAAGAATGATGCACACACAAGAAAGGAAAAACCATTTGATTTCATGATTTTAAGGCTCAAAAGCTCACGGGCTTATAGTAGTGAAAGGCAACACGAAACAAGCACAAATCATAACTCAACAAGTATACAAAAAAATATCCATCAAGTCACAAGTTTCAATCAAAAATCATAGTCTCAAAATTTCTCACAATTAAGCATAAGAGAGCCAAGAAAGATTTCTCTTTATTGAAAGCAAGAAAAAGCAAGAAAAGCACGAAAAAGAAAAAAAGAAAAGAAAATATGTGCCAAAGAAAAGAGTAAGGACTTAAACGTGCGCCGGTGCAATATGCTCAAGTAGGAGTTCATGGATACAATTTATAATTCAAACCGTAGAAAAGTCAAGTAACAAATGACATGCCCCCAAACTTAAATTAGACAAAGTCGAATTTAAGTTGAGAAGATGTTCGTTACCTCAATTTGCACCACTCCTTTGCTCTTCAAGGCCAATACCATGGCTCCATGCTTTAGTCCCTACAAACACAACCATAAAACGAAAAACAAATCAAAGAAAAAAAATGTCCCTATCCTAACCACTCAACGAACCCAAAGTCACAAATACAACTAAATTCCCCGGCAACGGCGCCATTTGATTGGTCTTTGTAGTCCGGGCGACCAAGCAAAGAATTTATCGAACCACAGGGAATTTAGGATTCATGGCCTTTAGGTAAGTATCGTGATTAGTTAGGGACGATCGGAAATGAGGTTTATAAATAAAAGAAAATACAATGCATGAAAAAGTAAATCTAATTACAATATTTTTGGATTTTCAATGCCATGGTAGTTTTCATGATACACTCATATAATCAATCATCCAACATCTTTAATTGTTTTCCATTTTTAAACAAATCATGGTAAGGGCGATCACTATTTCCACCTATCCCCAAGGGCCATGGTGAATAGGATGTAGATTATTTTCATAACCCCTAAAAAGCTCCTAGGATCGATCCTACTTACAATTCCCTTCAAGGTACTATGCTCGTATGGATGGGGTTCCCTTCACTAGTTTAATCCTCGGGCACAAGTGATCTCACTAGTGTTCATTTATGTTGTTCTAAATATAAGGACTCCCGGCCAGGCTCCCCTTATATTAAACCCACATGTAATAAATGGAAAAAACTCACATATGATAATCATGCAAAGCAACTAAGGGTAAAGCAACGACAAGACATGTCGATACACAATACACAACCTAATCACTGTACACTAATACCAAAGACATAAATCCCATATTATTACAAGACATGTGAATTTCATAAATAAAACCTAATCAAAGCCGGAAATTCAATCAAGACATTTTCATAAATTAATCAATAATCATGTCTTCAATCAACCACCAAAACATAGAAAATAAAGATAATAAATAGGATTAGATTACACCTTAATGAAGTTTTTACATCCATGAAGATCATCTTCTCCTTGGTGTCTCCACCTTCTTGGAAAGCAAATAAAATCCTATTCTAGAAAAACATTAAAACTACGGATCCCTCACCCCGAAAGGGGGAGGGATCTCAACTATGGAGATCTTGCTAAAAAGCCCTTTCTCAACTATTGAATCTTGAAAAGATTCAATTTTAATTGAATTTAAATGGATATAGGAATTCATTTTCAGTTTATGGATGTGAGGAGGTATTATAGTGGAGAGGTGAGTGGAGTTTTGGTGTTGATTTTCGATGTGGGACAAGAGTGAAATTTTTGGAATTTTTAGGTTCCAGGAAGAGGGTTTAAGTTTAAATCGGGCGAGAATTAATCACATGTGGTGGTTTGGCAAAGTGGTTGGAGGCGCCCTTATACCTCCGAGAGGTCACGGGTTCGAATTCCAGCCTCCACAATTTTTTTTTCAAAAGTGCATAAAAACACGGTCGTGTTTTTATGCATCTGCCCGTGTTTTCTTGCAATTTTTCAGCTCTCTGGACAATTTTTGCACTTCTGAATAGACAACACTTTTCTGAAAAGTGTTGTCTTTTCTGTGTTGTCTTTGCCAAATTTTCTCCTTTTTTTCGTCTTCATCCCAATTTAATTCTCGTTTCTTCCATCACTCTTTCAAGCTCAAAACACCCATTTTCTGCAAAAATACATAAGAATACCTCTCTCAAACTAATTAAGCAATTAATAATATTTCCATTAAAATCATGCTTAATTATTGAATTAAAGCCAAATAAATCCAAATAAATTCTTTCAATATAGCCCATAATTCTAGGTGAATTTCACACCGATCAGTGATAACAAGGAAAAGAGAAGAAAGAATATAGAATGCAAAATTCGACTCCCAAGTTAGGATAAACAAGATAATGAGAACTCTATTGTCAATCTTGATACAACATTCATAATTTTCTAATCTTCATAATCTGCTCTAGATCTCCATTACATCAGGTATATAGGAGAAAGTGTAAAGAGACATAATTAAAGAAATAACCTTCAAACTTCCATCATAAATGAAAATTCAAAGATACTGGACCAGATGTTCAACTGACTTTGAACAGCCATAACTTTCTCCATACTTAAAATCTGATGGTCAATAATATATGGCTGGAAACATAATTGAGTTGGCTTTCCAATGCCACCAAATGAGCATTAATTAGAATTCTGTGGAGAGATTAATGATTGAAACATTGAACTGCGGCAGACCAGCAAATCTGCCCTGCATTAATTACAAAACGGGTTTAAATTATATACACTTGATTATTAAAACTTATACAACTTATTATTTAATGGGTTCAAATTGTATACAATAGATTACTAAAACATATACACTTGGTTATATTTTTTTTTAAGAGCACTTGGTTACACTTTAAGAACTTGATTAGTCTTTAAAAACTACACTCTATTATAAAATTATACACTTGATGACTAAAACAAATACATTATTGGTTTAAAACATATACATTTATTGTTAAACAAATACATATTTTTTAACAAAAAAAAAATTGTTTTTAAAGAAGTATCGTAATACTAAAATACACACAATTAAATTTATCTACCAACATTGCTAAAAATCAAGTTTTAAGCAAGTGATATGCATCAAAATCTTTACTATGTATTTAAATCAATATAGAATGAGTTTAAATTTTATACATTTTATCACTAAAACTCGTACACTTGAATTTATATACATAACTTAAATTTCTTCATCTTCAATTCAAATGATCAAATTCAAATCTTCATCTTCAGTGTAATAAATCTGCTCTTTATCTTTATTCTTCATTTTAATCATCATTCTTCCTTGTCAAATATAAATCTGCATTAAAAAAATATAATAAATGTTGCATAAATCTGAACAAAAATTATTAAAGATAAATACCTAGCTAAATCAAACCAATGGCTGAAATAAACAAATAAATAAATCAAACAAAAGGAGAAATCTAAAAATGGAGAAATTGCACAAAAAAAATATATACAAAAAGAAGAAATCAAAAGGTGAAGGAAAGTAGATGGAACGATGGAATAAATTGGTGGACGTCCTCGGAGAAGACCACCGATGACTGATTTCACGTTGATTACGTCAAATAAAAAATATCAAAAATTTGATCGACTAATGATGCTTTCACTTACCGTGAAGAAGAGTGCCCGGCTGTAAAATAGGATGGAGAGAAATGAGGCGGTAGAATCGGAATGAGAGAGAAGAGAGGGCGACAGCGACCACATAATCGAAAGGAAGAGAGAGTAATGAACATAACCTACAGCTGAATTGGAATGAAGAAAGAAAAGAGGGCGGCGATAGAATCAGAAGAGTCTCGAGAGGGGAGAAGATAGCACGCTAGGATAGAAAAAAAATGAAAGAATAAAATGAAGAGACGGGTAAGAAAATAGTTTTATACCCCGGGTCAAAGAAAATGTTCGGATCTGGGTGCAACCTTGTACCCAGTTGCACCCAATAATTTGCCTTAAATATACATCTAGAAATCATCATCATTTTAAATATAACTAAGATCCTTCTTTCTAACTATTTTTTAATTTAATTATATGTATATATATATATTTTTTATATATAATTAATAATAATTATATATATATATATATATATATATATATATATATATATATATAATTCGTCACCTCAATTAATAATGAATAATAATAGTAGCAGCGGCGGCAGCAGTAGTAGTAGAACAATGTTTTACACGGGAGACATAATAATTAATATATATATTTTTAAAAAGTCTAAATTACCCTTAAATCATTAAATACACACCCCTTATATATATTTTATATCAATAAGTCATTAAATACACACCCCTTATATATATTTTATATCAATAAGTTCTATATGGATTAAACTTGATACACTCTTATTGAGATGAAAAGAAGATGAACAACAGATTGAAATGGAGACAGATTCCAAAATATTGCTCAAAATTCCCCATGTTGAAAGCTTTGATTTAAGTTACTCAAACAAAGGAAACCCCAACAATTACATGTTTCTTCATCTCCAAATAGCATTTCATTTTCGATTCTTATAATACCTATCGCATAAAATGGAATCAATAGTCAATACACATATCAGTATTTGAAGTCCTAGGAGAAAATAATGAACAAGATTTGAGGATGTATAATTGATTCAAACCGATGGTAAGTTCCAATAGACATAATATTAAGAAGTGTGTATCGCTCCATTCTAATTGGAGACGGGTTGAATATAGATATTTCATCGATGGATTGGCTTGGGCCTCTACCGATCAGTCACTCGAGCAGGCCTTTTCTCAGTACGGCGAAGTTATCAAATCGAAGATCATAAATGATCACGAGACCGGTGATCCAGAGGCTAGCTTCGAATTCATTACTTTCAAGGATGAACAGACCATGAGAGATGCGATCGAAACGATGAACCAGCAGGATCTCGACGGATATTGTATTACCGTCAACGAGTTTCACTCTCGCGGTGGCAGGGATGGTGGAGGTAGAGGGGATTCTGCAGTTGGTTATGGTGGTCGTCGTAAGGGTGGTTACGGCGGCAGTTAAGGTGGTGGTGGCTACGGTGGTGACCGTTCTTACTCTAGATGCGGTGGTGAGGGAAATTGGAGGAATTACATTTAAAAGTTAGTGATAGATCTTTACGTTCAATTATTTTTTATTCCGTCGAATCTATATGGCATAACGTTCTGTTTTTGTTTTCTCACTGCTGCTTCCTTTCCTTCATGTACAAGTCCGAAATCAAGGTTTCTGAACATGTAAATTGAGGTTTTTTGATAGTTTACTTTTATTAAAATAATAATAATAAATATATTAAGGTGTGTATAATCTTCAAATTTAAAAGGGCAAATTTGGTTATTCAGGGGTGTGTATTTAATAAAATTAAGATTTAAAAAATTAAAAGGGGTGTGCATTTAATAAAAGGTGTGTATTTAATAAAAAGGAGCGTGTATTTAACAGTACTAAAAAAATGATATATTCTAATAATGGTAATGATATTAAGGAGATATATTCAAATCTATATATTTTTTTTAAATAGATATGTCACTAAACCCTTTCTCTTTTCTTTGATTACCCAACCCTCATCTTTTCTTTCTGTAGAATCGATCGATCTTCACTTCTATTGACTGCTGCTTCAGAATCGATCTTCTATTGGCTGATAATGTAATTCTTGATTAGTAAACTCTCTCTTTTTTTTTTTCTTTTTTTATTACTTTCGTTTTTCTTTTTATTTCGGTCATGCAAGCGATATTGTTTATTACTTTATGAATTCTCAGAATCAATGGTAATTCTTCTCTTCCTTTCTTCTTTTTTTTCTTTTTATTTCCGTTATGCAATCGTACTTAATTTATGAATTTTCAGAATCAATGGTAATTCTTGATTTAGTAAACCCTAGTTCCTTTCTTCTTTTTTATTTCCGTTATCGTTTCTTAGTGGCTCGATATATAATTTGATAAGCCAATGATTTTTTTCCGTGTTTCAGAATACGATAAACCGACATGTTAACTAATTGATTACAATAAATTGGATCGGATTTTGCTGTTTTTTCTTCTCATCGATGTGACATGAGCGTATGGGAAACACTTGTTTAAATTGGGTTGACAGTGTAACACTTGGAATTACAAATTAATTTTAGAAAGTGTGAGGTGTCATTCATCGGGTGTTATTGGAACACTAGATGAACACTATTTGGAATAGAGAATTCATTAAGCTAATTCATTAAGCTAATCATCTATCTATTGTTCTTGTCGAGATAAGATGGACTCCCCTCACATTCAATCGATTGTTGTTGACTTGTTGTTGCCTTTTATTAATTGATCGTCCACACAATTAAGTCAAGAATTTAGCATTCTTCTTTTTTTCTTTTATTTTTTTTCGTCATGCAATCTCACTCAGAATCAAATACTAACTCATTCTTTATTAGTAAACCCTAGTTCCTTTCTTCCGTTATCGTTAATGAATCCTCTGTTCTTATTTTTCCATGAAAATGAACGTTGAGAGGTGGGTGTCAAGATCATCACATTTGAATATTCTTATTCTTTTTTCTTTTTCTTTTTCTTTTTTGAAGATAGCGGTTAGTTTTCTAGTATTATTGAAATTCGCTTTAATTATGAAGAATTGATCATTAACTTTCTTATTGGATGTTTATGGTTTAGAGCTTTTGTTGTTCACGTTGTAAACCACTTTAAATTAAAGATTTAAAGGGGACCGCATGTTTACACCGTACACGGTTCGCAGGAGACTAAATATGTTAAGCTAATCAACTATCTATTGTTGTTGTCCAGATAAGATGGACTCCCCGACAAAAAGACAATCTTTTCATGCTATCAAAGAACGTATACGAGAATGCCTTTGGCTCAAGAAAGACAAAGAGGCCACTATTGATACTCTCTATCAAGATTACAAATTTTCTAAAGAGCATACTAAACAAGGTATATATTTATTCATTCTTAGTTTAGTTTGTACATAATAATATTCTTTCTTATTAGTTTGGGAGCAGCTGGAAAACGTTTATAAAGATTTCTTCCTGAGATATCAAACTGACCTAGAAATGGAGGCCTTGAAAAGCCAATTGAAAATCCAAATGAAACAAGAAGTTGACAAGTTCGTGAATGATCAGAAACAACGTTTCAACGATTTTGTTCACCAGTACACCATGGATCAATACATACCAACAGCATCCCCAGCAGCTCTAGTCAACCATACCTTCTCAAAGTCAGCAGCCCCTGGTAAGACAACTTTAAAATTAAAATTTAAATTATTTCTATTTACTAATAATTATTATTTTTTAATAGAAAATTAAGTATTTTATTATATAATAATATCACACATGTACAAGGTGTACTATGGTGCCCCTATAATATTGATCCCCTTCACTTTTCTAACATAATATCTTAAACATTCTAATGGATTTAAAAACCATTCTTCAGTTACTTTTGTCATGCCCACATCCTCAACTTTATTAGCTCAACAAAGTTATCCAATAGTTTTTTGAATATACTTGAATTCCTTGCGATCCACAAAGACCATGTAGTGCAATGGCACAACATTATCCAAAACACTTCATGTTTCCTATTCCATGATAATCCAAGATGAGTTTGAAATTGCCTACCAATAGAAGTTTGCATGCTACTTCGGGTGCCAACCCACAAGAAGCACTTTTTCCATACACTTGATGAAAATGGGCAAAGAATAAATAGGTGATCAACATCTTCCACACTGCTTGCACAAAAAGTACATATCAAACTGTCCTCAGAAGCTATCACTTTACGCTTTTTAAGATTACCTTGGTAGGCAGTCTATCTTTTAGCAACCTCCATACAAATGCTTGAAACTTACTTGGAATCCCTTTTTGCCAAATCCTAATTGGTTCATAATCCTCCTGTGATTGTTAAACCTGCCTTGGAGACTCTTATACGCAGAATGTGTAGTGTATGCTTTTGTTGAGTCTTCCTTCCATCTCCGGTAGTCCTGCAATTCAATGTTAGGAGAAAACCAATTTATTGAAGTGATTAGATTATTTAAAAGCTCTTCTTCCCACTGAAATAGCTCTCTTCTCCAATCCCATCTCCACCTCCACACACCTTCATCCCAAAAGCCTTTATCATAAATATTTGTATCTTTGTCATTTGCAATTGCAAACAACCTATGATACTTTTTTTTTAATACATCTCCGTTATTCCAAGGCTCTAACCAAAAATTGGTATTTTTCCCATCTCAATCATTTTTTCACACCCTCTTCTAAATCTGTCACCTTCATTCCCTTGAACGATGTTACATATATCACGCTACAAAGTAGAAATGACACTATTATTCCTTCCTCTTCTTAACTCTGCTGAATTTTCAAAATGAGTGACAACATGTCTAATTTAATTATTATTATATCATCCAGAGAACTGCAAATAAATAAATATGTAAAATTTCAGGAGCTGTTAACGATGGATCTTTACCTGATCCGAATATCGTACAAGCCCTGTCAGAATTATCTATAGACGAGACAACCGCTAATGCAGATCGTATTAGGGGTTTGATATGGAAATGTATTGGATCCTTGAAGAACAAGGAGCAAACTGTGGAGTCTCTTTATATACAACACCATATTGCACGAGATGTCACACGAAGGGGTAATTTTTATTATTATTATTTTTTTTTTGTAAATTCCAATTCAATCCCGTTGTTCGTTACTTGACTAAAAAACGCCGTTTTATATTTTCTTAATTAGTCGATTGTTAAAATGTTATTACATGTTATCATTCAGTTTGGGAGGAGCTTGAGCAAAACAATGAAGACTTGTTCAGGCGATGTAAGTTTTTGAACAATGAGTGGGTGAAGCTGAAGTCGCATTTGAACTCGTCTTATAACTTGTTGCGTGAAGAATTCAAACGTGGTGTACTCACTCTCGATCATCAAAGTAAGACAACTTATATATTATTAATTTTAGTTTAATTCCACTTTGGTCTCTACTTGTGTTGTCATAATATTATTATTGTTAAAATGATATTTAGTTTTGTTCTATTCAATTCCAATATGCATATATTTAGTTTTCATAATATTCATAAAGTTATTGGACTAATTGTGAATGAAGACGAATGGCAAAATTAACTGATAAAACTCTACTGAGTGAGGGTGAGAACACCCTAATGGCTGGAAACCACCAAACGAGCAAGAGAAATATTGGCTAAGGCAAAATCTGATCAACCAAGTCTTTTATAGTAGCTTAATTAGATGATCTCCAAAATAACTGTTTTCCAAAACAGTTAAGAATCATCCTATAACCTTTAGCCCTCCTTCCAACTGTGAGCTTTAGGTATAATCTCTATGCATTTTGTCTGATTCCAACACATAACCAAGTCCTTACATACTTGTACTTATTACTATTTAAGCGTCTTATATTGCAATAACGTACATGTCATATCATGTTAGCCAGCTTGCTAGAGAATTGCCAAGACTAATTATTATTATTACTGCTTATATTGCAATAAGTGACAACATGTTTAATTTAATTATTATTATCATATAATCTAGAGAATTGCAAAGAAATAAATATGTAAAATTTCAGGAGCTGTTAACAATGGATCTTTTCTTGATCCGAATATCGTACGAGCCCTGTCAGAATTATCTATAGACGAGACAACTGCTAATGCAGATGGTAAGTTTAATTCAGTGCATGTTTGGATTTTAATGATTATAGAAAAGGTACAAGTAACATTTTCAATCTTTCTTGTTACAGGCCCCCACTTCAATCATCCACTTCAATGAATCCACAATCTTCATTATTTACTATATATCACCTTTTTTTGTATGGATATATATATATAGCTTTTAACTCGTCTCATCGAATATTATACTTTTTCTGGCCTCTTGTGATTGGTAGGTTAACTCATCTCAACAAATAATTGTTTTACAAGGATTATGCAAATCTTGTTCTAAGATTTTTGACAAGGAATTTATTTATGCTATATCACAATCCTTGTGGCTGTACATAGGTTTTCAAGCCTTAATATGCAGCATGCTATTGTGTGAGGGCCATACATTCATTCAAGCTCAATCTCTAAGACTCCTATTCTAACTCGATAGCAATTGTGTAGTGTTTAATTTCAAAATTGTGTTATAGAAATTTACTCCATTCAAAATAATCCCAAGAAACTTAATTAATTCGAAATAATTTCATAACTTTTGATCTTTTAATTTCTCGTTAAAATGGTCCCTTTTCTTTAAGATGTTCAAATATTTTAATTACATGGGTGAGATTGAATTAGTATTTTTATAAAGCTATTATATGATGAAATTGGTAAAAAAAAAATTGTTTTGAGGCGAAATTGAGGCAAAATTGAAAGGTGTGGGACGAAAATGAAAGTTCTAAATATTTTGGGACTTTTTCGGACAGTTTGTTTTAATTTCCAATTGCACCCACCCAGACCTTGACAATAAGAAATTGAGAAAATAAAAAAATTCACTAGTATTAGGATCTGGGCAACAAACTTGTGGCCCAAGCAAGTCCACTTGCTCTTTTTGGACCCCGAATCTCTGTGGCCTTCCAAAACTTACGGGAAATCAATAAATTCATATATATATATATATATATATATATATATATATATATATATATATATATATATATATTAGACCAACGGATCATGCAAATATACATTCTAGCAACAGCACTCTTTTGCCTAAAAAGTAATTTGAGTTCAATGTAACATGTAATACAATACTAAAGAATAAAATTATTACCTATTCATCATGTTCTAAGTCTAACAACTCCAACATTCATAATAATATGATGCTTGCTTGAAACACCAAGCTTTCCCGTTAAAATTCAAGAAACTTATTAATTAGCGGGAAAAATGCTTTTTTTTTCCATATGAGAAATTTCATTTCATTTTTTGTCCCTAACATTTTTTTGTCCCAAAACTTGCACATTTGGTCCCTCCGTTAATTCATTAACGGAAAACGTTAAAATAAAAAATGAGAAAAGGTAAGAAATTTTTGAAAGAAATTAAAACATCGAAGAATGTCTATTTTCTAATCTAGAAACACTAGATAGGAGTAGAATTGTTTAAAAATAGTTGGTGTAATCAAGAACATATTATAACATCTAGTTAATTCTAGGAAATCGATGGAACATTCTAGACACCAACCTAATTGCCTATAGATAGGCATGTATCATTGTAATTGCAATACTTGTAAGAAACTCATTAACTAGTTCTCTCACTACCATATCATATGATGAAACACAATTGGAGAAGAGCTGTGTCCTGGTGTTATCTTGACTATTTCATACTTGCACCTCAAATTTTGATATTAAATATACATCTAGAAATCATCATCATAGTAAAGTGGCAATTTTCTTGGCTTTTATGGGCTAGCTATTGCACGATTCTTCAAGTCAATACTTCTTAATTTCCTGTTCCTCATTATCCAGATACACCATCAGCCATGTTACATAACTTCATTGATGATTCATGATTTTGCAAACTCCTGATGAGATTATTGAGAAGTCGCTCAAGAGTTATGATGGCTCGAAAGTATGTGAGGATTTTGTTAGTTCAGTGCAGGCACAGTTGAGAAAGTTAAAGGTCTATTTACATTTGTTCAAAAGTATTGAGATACACTGTTAGCATTCTGATCAATTTATGCACTTGTTCAGTGGTCAAATTTATTAGGAGGGGTCTTTGGTGAAACAAACCAAAGTGAGTTAGTTGCTTTTGCCTCTGTCACTTGTAGACACATATGATGTAAGTGTATTTTCTAATTGTTCATTCACTCTTATCGTTGCATGTATCATTCATGTTTATTGGACAGTTTATTTTTCCTGAACTGCATAAATGCATAAATGTTGCTTCAATTCATTTGTATGTCTAGATAAAAGTGACGAGTTTCACAAACAATTTATAAAATTTATAAAATCTGATAATATTTTTAATAGAAGTGATATTAAGAAAAAGTGATAACTGACCAATTGAACTATTTTATAAATATTTAGAACGAATAAAAAGTGATAACTGACCAATTGAAATAACTCTCTTCTCCGATCCCATCTCCACCTCCACACACCTTCATCCCAAAAGCCTTTATCATAAATATTTGTATCTTTGTCATTTGCAATTGCAAACAACCTATGATACTTGTTTTTTAATACATCTCCCTTATTCCAAGGCTCTAACCAAAAATTGGTATTTTTCCTATCTCAATCATCTTTTTACACCCTCTTCTAAACCAGTCACCTTCATTCCCTTGAACGATGTTACATATATCACGCTACAAAGTAGACATGACACTATTATTCCTTCCTCTTCTTAACTCTGCTGAATTTTCAAAATGAGTTACAACATGTCTAATTTAATTATTATTATATCTTCCAGAGAATTCTAAATAAATAAATATGTAAAATTTCAGGAGCTGCTAACAATGGATCTTTACTTGATCCGAATATCGTACAAGACCTGTCAGAATTATCTATAGACAAGACAACCACTAATGCAGATTGTATTAGGGGTTTGATTTGGAAATGTATTGGATCCTTCAAGAACAAGGAGGAAACTATGGAGTCTCTTTATATACAACACCATATTGCACAAGACGTCACACGAAGGGGTAATTGTTTTTTTTTTTTTAAATTCCAATTCAATACCGTTGTTTTTACTTGACTAAAAAACCCTTTTTTGTATTTTCTTAATTAGTCGATTATTAAAATGTTATTACTTGTTATCATTCAGTTTGGGAGGAGCTTGAGCAAAAAAATGAAGAATTGTTCAGGGGATGTAAGTTTTTGAACGATGAGTGGGTGAAGCTGAAGTCGTATTTGAAGTCGTCTTATAACTTGTGTGAAGAATTCAAACGTGGTGTACTCACTCTCGATTATCAAAGTAAGACAACTTATATATTATTAATTTTAGTTTAATTCCACTTTGGTCTCTACTTGTGTTTTCATAATATTATTATTGTTAAAATGATATTTAGTTTTGTTCGATAAAATAGCTATCCCTTAAGCTATTCAATTCCAATATACATATATACCAAGTAGGAGATGCTGTGGAATTCTCTATACATTCACATGCTATTATATAAAGTTATTGGACTAATTGTGAATGAAGACGAATGGCAAAAATCAACTGATCATAAAACTCCACTGAGTGAGGGAGAGAACACCCTAATGGCTGGAAAACACCAAACGAGCAATAGAAATATTGGCTAAGGCAAACCCGCACCGCCCCACCAACCTAACATCAACCCACTTTTATAAATTAAAATTTTAAAAAGTGACATACAACTTTTAAATTTTAATATTTAAATAATAAAAATATTATCACCCAACCCTACCCACCCCACCCCATGCACCCTGCCCCCTCCAAATTTTTTTAGATTTTAATATTTAAATAATAAAATATTTTCATCCAACCCTACCCCCTACCCCCTACCCACCCAACACCCCACCCCCCGCCCAAAAAAATTTTTTAAATTTTTTTTTAGATTTTAATATTTAAATAATAAAAATATTATCACCTAACCCTACCCCCTACCTACCCCCACCCCCCACCCCCCACCACGATTTTTTTTAAATTTTTTTAGATTTTAATATTTAAATAATAAAAATATTATCACCCAATTCTACCCCTACCCAACCACCACCCCAACCCACCCACCCACCACCACCTCCGAAAAATTTTATTTTTTTTTTAATTTTAGATTTTAATATTTAAATAATAAAATATTATCACCCAACCCTACCCCCTACCCCTACTACCCCCCAACCCCCACCCACCCAAACCCTCCCCTGATTTTTTTTAATTTTAGATTTTAATATTTAAATAATAAAAAAATTGGGGGTGGGTAAGTAGGTATGGGGTAGGGTTAGGTGATAATATTTTTATTATTTAAAAATTAAAATTTAAAATTTTTTGGGGGTGGGTGGGTGTGGGGGTGGGGGTGGGGGTGGGGGTGGGTAGGGGTAGAGTTGGGTGATAATATTTTTATTATTCAAATATTGAAATAAAATAAAAAATTTGGGGTGGGGGTGGGGGTGGGTGGGTGGGGGAGGAGTGGGTAGGGGGTAGGGTTGGCTGATAATATTTTATTAATTAAATATTTAAATCTAATTTTTTTTAAAAAAAATTTGGGGGTGGGTGGGTGGGTAGTGGGGTGGTGGGAGGTGAGTAGGGGGTAGGGTTTTGGATGATAATATTTTTATTATTTAAATATTAAAATCTAAAATATAAAAAAAAAAAAATTTTTTGGGAGGTGAGTGGGGTGGATGATAGGTGGGTGAATGGTAGGTAGGTCATATGTTGATGGGGGTAGAGTGTGTGGGTTAACCCGCGTCCTGCCCCACCATAACCCGCCCCACCGATTGCCCGCCCCACTTGGGCTCATCATAAGGTGAGTTGTGGTGGGTTGTGGCCTAAACCGCGCCCACCAACCCATTCTGATAGCTCTAGTTCTAACGACTCCAAAATTCATAAAAATATGATGCTTGCTTGAAACACCAAGCTTTCCCGTTAAAATTCAAGAAACATATTAATTAGCGGGAAAAATGCATTTTTTTCCCATATGAGAAATTTCATTTTATTTTTTGTTCCTAACATTTTTTTGTCCCAAAATTTGCACATTTGGTCCATCCGTTAATTCATTAACGGAAAACGTTAAAATAAAAAATGAGAAAAGATAAGAAATTTTTGAAAGAATTTAAAACATCAAAGAATGTCTATTTTCTAATCGACCATAGAAAGTACCAGGCCGAAAATGAACTCTAATTGTGAATGGAACTTAGAACTAGCTCAACATGAATTTTTGTTTAAGCTTCTAAACCTCTCAAACCCCAGAACGAAAAAAAAAAACATATTGATTTTAAGAAAAGAATCTGATTAGAGAGGTTAAGCACCCAAGAAAAAGTTAATTTATCCTTAAGCATCAAATCTTTAAAATAAAAAAATAAATAAAAAAATTAACAGTAATACCTCTAGTAAACACAAAAAAAAAACAAATTTTTTTTCATTCCTTACTCTTACGATTTGAATTCAAGCAAACACAACAAATCATGAATTGGAATAAAATCTAACAATCTAATTAGCAAGGAAACAATTTGATGCAGATGGGCATCAAGACGTGCCCAACAACATCGGGCTGATCGTTCGTGAAACAATAGCGGGCCAAAACATGGTCTAGAGCAGCCCATTATCTTCTATAATTATGTTGGAGCATTCTAAGAGGTCATAGCATTAAGTTTGGTCAAGTTTAAATTATCTATGTGACATTAAGTTTGGTCAAGTTCATTATTAGTTGTTAATTTTCAATGTGCCTCCTCCTATTCTTGGAGGGTTGTTCCAAGTTTTAAATATCCGTATCTTGCATCGAAAATATAGAGATTAATATTATTTTCATTAAGCAAAGAATTCTTAGTGAATTTTTATCTTCAAGTTTCTTTCTCTTTGGTGGATTCCTTAGAGTTGTGAGCTTGTATTCCAATTCTTATCCTTGAGTTGGTGTTCGTCTTATCCTTAAGGTGGTGAATTTCATATCCATACTAATTTGCATTGTGAATCGGTATCATTTAGTATCTAGAGCCTCGGGTTTGAAATGGCTGGCAATAGAAGGAACAATGATGAGTATTTTTATCCTTTTTGTTAGAAAGTATAGACACATGCATGGTAGTTTTTGTGCATGTGATAGTAGTTCATACGTGGAAGGTGAAGATTGGTGAAGCTAGCTAATCAAACATGAGGTAAGGATTGATGAGCTGGTACAAGGATGAACTATTGGATTGCATGCAAGATCAAACGGTTGTAAGGTGATCAGTTGGAAGGTAAAGAAGAGCTGAGGAAGTTAGTATGTTACAACCAACTAACAACCTGTGGCATGCAGCTGATCATTATAAAACGTGAGCTTGCATGAGATAGGTTTTATTAGATTATAAGATAGAAGTTTTTCTCTCCTTCAAGTTGTAATTGTGATTCATCAATAAGATTCAAATACCTTTAAGAGTGGATGTAGGCTTCATCAAGTCGAACCACTATACTTGCTTTGTGTGTTCTTCATTTCAGTTCTAAGATCAACAATAAGTGTGTGAGTGATCATAAGATTCAATTATTTAGAATGCACGTGAGAAGTGTTTTGAGAGGGTACATTCAAAGAAGTGGCGCCGTTTGTGGGAAAGGAAGCTGCTACCATTTGATTAAAAGGGAAGATCACCATGGTTACAACAAAAATTGATGTGGAAAGGTTTACAGAAAAGTCAGATTTTAGTTTGTGGAGAATGAAGATGGAGGCCATCCTCATTCAGCAAGGTCTTGCAGATTCTATAAAACCATTACCAGATAACCAAGCTATTGCAGTTGATGCTGTAGCACAAGATGCAGAACAAGATCAACAATCCAAAGCAAGAAGTGCAATCATATTGTGTCTTGGAGATAAGGCCCTAAGGGTGATTGCAAAGGAAACCACAGCCAGAGGCATATGGCAAAGGTTAGAAGAACTTTATATGGTCAAAAGTCTTGCTAATAGGTTGTATAAGAAACAGAAGCTGTATTCATTCAAGATTATAGAAGATAAACCAATTCTTGGGCAGTTAGATGAGTTTAATAGGATTATAGATGATATAGAAAACATAGATGTTGCTCTACATACAGAAGATAAGGCTGTGATATTACTTTTAGCTCTTCCTTCATCATTTGAAGGATTGAGGGATACATTGTTGTTTGAAAACAATTAAACAATTACTCTGGATCTAGTACAACTTGCGCTGAAAGCAAAAGTACTTCATAAGAATCCAGATGTTCAGATCAGTGGTGAAGTATTGGTTGCTAAGAAACAGAACAATTGGAGCAACAACAACAATAAGAAGATCAATACTGATAAGAAGAAGCCTGATAAAAGTCAAAGTGTTCCAGCAGATAAAGACAACAATAATTGCTATCATTGTAATAAACCTGGACACTACAAGAAACAGTGCTTCAAATGGAAGGCCATGGTGGCCAAGAAAATAGCAGAAAATGCAGGCAATCAGAAGAGCTATGCAAATCAGGTAACTGACATTCAACCTAAGAATGATATTATTGAAGCTCTGTCTGTAGTGTCTGATTCTATTTCAGAAGAGTGGGTGTTAGATTCTGGATGTACTTTCCATATGACATCCATTAGAGATTGGTTAAGTGAGTTAACTGAATGTAATGAGAGATCAGTCCTGTTAGGAAATAATCAAGCATGTAGTATTGAATGAATAGATTCCATTAAAATGAAAATGTTTGATGGATCTGTTAAACTACTGACTAAAGTTAGATATGTGCGTAGCTTAAGAAGGAACTTGATCTCTCTTGGTATGTTAGATACACAATGATATGAAAGCAGGCTTAAGAATGGAGCTCTCATTGTCTTGAAAGGAAGTTCAGTAGTAATAAAAGGAATCAAGAAAAATAATCTTTATTTTCTTGAAGGATCTGTCATCACTGGACAGATCAATGCTTCACAAGAAAAGGATGATGCACATTTATGCCATGGAAGACTTACTCATGTAAGTGAAAGGGGGCTACAAGAATTAGCTAGACAAGGTTTACTGAATCTTAATTCATTTGTCATGTTAGATCAGTGTGAGGCATGCATACTTGGCAAGTTAAAAAAGAAGTAAGTTTGGTTCTGCAGAGCACAACACTAAGACAAAGTTGGAATATATACACTCAGATTTATGGGGGCCATCCAAGGTTACAACTATGAGAGGTGAAAGATATTTTATATCTTTTATTGATGATTATTCAAGGAAGTTGTGGGTAAGAATTTTAAAAACAAAAGATGAAGCATTGGCAACATTCAAGATATGGCTCACTGAAGTTGAAAATCAGACATAATGCAAGCTTAAGTGTTTAAGGACTGACAATGGACTAGAATTTGTATCACAAGAGTTCAACAGTTATTTTCAAGAGAAAGGTATTAAAAGGCATAGGACAGTTCCTGGTACACCTCAACAAAATAGGGTTGCTGAGAGGATGAATCAAACATTGCTTGAAAGGGTAAGGTGCTTACTAAATAGTGGAGGATTCTCTAAGGAGTTTTGGGGTGAGCTAGTAACTACAGCAGCTTATCTCATTAACATGTGTCCATCAGCAGAAATCAAGTTTAAAACTCCTGAGGAGGTATGGTCTGGAAAACTTCCCAATTTTGATCATTCCAAGGTTATAGAGTGTCAGGCATATGCACATCAGAAACAGGATAAGTTGGATCCTAGGGCCATTAAGTGTGTGCTTGTTGGATATCCAAAAGAGACAAAAGGTTATAAGTCGTGGTGCTATGAAGCTAATAAGTTCCTGATTAGTAGGGATGTAAGTTTTAATGAAAAGAGAATGCCTTTAATGGAAAGAGCAAGCTGGGTTATTTCTGATACAGATCATGTTGAGCTTGAGGTGGAGCTTGAGACAGATAAGGAACAGCAGATGAGGGATCAAGCTACACCACAAGTAGGATAGGGTGAAACTTCAACTGAAAGAAGCAACTATCAATTAGTTAGTATAGATTAAGAAGGCAGATAAGGTCTCCTGTCAGATATATAGAGGCTGATGTTTTGTCTTATGCACTGTTTGTAGCAACAGATGTTGAGATGTATGAGCCAAGGTCATATTCTGAAGCAATTTCAGGTGCAGAAAGTTATAAGTGGATAGTTGCAATGGAAGAAGAATTGCTATCCTTGAAGAAGAACAATACTTGGATACTTGTTAAGAAACCAGCAGATCAGAAGCTTGTTGGGTGTAAGTGGCTTTAAAAAAGGAAAACAGTAACAAGTAAAGAAGGTGGAGTTAGGTCCATACAGAGCGCAAAGCTCTGGCTTGAAATAGGGGTCCCCGCTGGACGGTGGGTTCTGGCCTCTCCCGGATTAGTCGGTCTACGGATCGGATACCGTTGCATCAAAAAAGTAAAGAAGGTGGAGTTAGGTACAAGGCAAGATTAATTGCAAGAGGGTTTTCACAGAAGGAGGGAGTTGATTATAATGAGATCTTTTCACCAGCTGTGAAACACTGTTCCATTAGGATTTTACTTGCTATAGTAACTCAATTTGATCTTCAGATGCATCAGATAGATGTAACTACTGCATTTTTACATGGGAACCTTGAAGAAGATATATACATGCAAGTACCTGAAGGTGTGGATGTTGACAGATCAGAAAACAAGGCATGCAAGTTAGTCAAGTCACTGTATGGACTTAAGCAAAGTCCTAGGCAGTTGTACTTGAGATTTGATGAATACATAACATCAAATGGTTTTGAAAGAAGCTTGCATGACAGTTGTGTCTACATTAAGAATGAAGAAGGGGTGTTCACTTGCTGTTATATGTAGATATTCTAATTGCATATAGAGATGTAGCAGGGATAAAATCAGTAGAGGAGATTCTGAGGAAAGAATTTGAGATGAAAGATTCTTGGAGAAGCAAGTACTATACTAGGTATGCAAATCAAAAGAGATAGATCAGCAGGTACCTAGAGCTTAAATCAGGAATCCTATTTGATTAAAGTTTTGAAGGGATATAACATGGATCAGTGCAAGTCAGTTTCAGTGCCTACAAAGCAAGGATTGAGACTATCCTTACAAAATAGTCCAAGTACAGATGTGGAAAGAGCAAGAATGGATAAGATACCATATGCAAGTGCTGTTGGAAGCCTTATGTATTCAATGGTGTGCTGTAGGCCAGACCTTGCATATGTGATGAGTCTAATCAGTAGGTTTATGTGCAAACTTGGACTGATGCATTGGGAATCAGTAAAATGGGCCTTGAGATACATCAAAGGGATAACATCAGTTGGTTTAAAGTTTCAGAAAATGATAGATTGGGATCAAGCTATTGTGGGATATGTTGATGCAGACTATGCTGCAAATCTTGATACAAGAAAGTCATTAACAGGTTATGTGTTTAACATATTTGGTACTGCTATTATTTGGAAAGCTACACATCAACATGTGGTAGCATTATCCACCACAGAGGCTGAATATGTGGCACTAACAAAAGTAATCAAAGAGGGTATTTGGTTGACAGGAATCTTAAAGGAATTTGGGATTCAGCAAGAAGTATTTGAAGTATTTTGTGATAATCAAAGTGCTCTTCATCTACCCAAACATCAGGGGGATCATGAGAGAACCAAGCACATTGATGTAAGACTTTACTTCATAAGGGATTGGTGTGCTGTCGTCGGCACCCAAAAATAATACTTATAAAATTTTCGAACAAATTCACTAAAATATAGTAGGATGAGTACGGGTCGAACCCAAGGAAGTAATTGAATTTAAATTGAATTTAACGTATTTCTAAATGTAACCAGAGGGTTTTGGATTAAATTACTTACAACTACTAAACATGAAAATAAATAATTAAAATAGTAAAAATATAAAATTAAATAATAGAACAAATAAAATAAAAACCTAGTCCAAGGATTTGATCCCCTCCCGTATCCTAATTCACATGAATCAATTTTCTAAAATCCCAACAAGTTCATAAACTCAAGTCCCTAGACTAGTGGCACGACCAAATTAATCTGAAATATCCTTAAGATTAATAACCAAGAGTACGACCTCTAGATTAAACCATTCTCGAGTGACCATATGAATTCGAACTCGACAATGCATTAAGATTTAGATATTAAGACTACTAGTCTATGAAAATGGGGTAGCGAATCATACAACCTAGATTTCATGATTTCAAGAGGTACTCCATCACTTTACTACTCGGTTCACAATATTATAACAATTATGGATTATAATATGTAAAGTAGCTATGGAAAAATCAATCACCTATGAGAGGGTTAGTCTACACAAGCAATTAAAAAGTCAAGATTAACATCAAAGCCAATCACAAAATAAATTCATAAAACATGTTGGTAATATTATTCATAATCAAACATGTAATTATTCTACGGAGGCTCACAATCCCTGGACTAGAAAACGGAATTACATAATAAAAACTATATAGAAATTGAAATAGAAGAACCGATGTTCTTCATGGTGGGCTCCTTAAATCTGTGTTCCCTGCCTCCAAGCGTGTGATGCGTGCCTGGATGTGTGGAATAATATAATCCCACAAAATCATAAATTAATTCCTCCAATTAAATTCCTTGATCACCTTTCCTTTTTTAGTTGTCCAAGTTCATTGTATCTTTTCTCCATTTGGTAAGTTTCCTTAGCCTCTTCAAATCAAATCTCTCATTAATTTACTTGGTCAACTCTTTATTTCCATCATTATTATGACGGTATAATTTTTCTTATTTTTGGCCTGTTTCAATAACAAATAAAATAATTAACATATAAGTGTATAAAATAGAAATAAGTCGTAATTACACTAAATAATTCACAACTCACGCGTAAAGAAGTGAATTTCATCCAAAATAAAATTATAAAATTATAACTTATCAGGGATGTAATTGAGAAGGGGTTTGTTATAGTGAAGAAAATTAGCACTACAGAGAATCCAGCTGATGCATTGACCAAGGCTCTGCCTGTTAGATTGTATATTAAAAGCCTAGCTTTTGTGTTGAATAATGTTTTAACAATTTTATTTCAAATGAGAATCATTTGATCAAACGTTTTGCATATTATAAATTATTTATTTATATGATTGTGCAAAAGTCCATTTACTATATACTGTATATAATATATTGTGCGACAATACGCGAAAGATCATATTATCGGTTTCCTTATAAAGTATAAACAGATGCTTACAACCGAGATAGACGGGGACTATCTATCGGGATGGTTGTAGTATGATTTGGTATTAGTTTGTCTTGACTATAGAATCAAATTAGTGCACTTAGTGTGTATTGAGCAAGATCGCTTGAGATCGTTCGACTTGTACTGTCTATATAGGAGAACTTGATCTCAATTATTATGGATGTTCGTGCTCTTAATCCCTATACAATAACTCGACACGTAGGGCAGTATGTATTTCTTTGATTCATCAATGGGTGAGATTTACATATATTAAATCAACAAACTCGGTGAGTTGGGAAATAGTATTGTATTTATGGTGTGCTGTTGATTGTAGAAGGAATCCATGTCCGACATAGGTTGATGATGTCCCCTTGAGGAGCTCATAAGGTTTATCATGTAAATCTTGCAAGTGGATTAATTCCGGCATGATAATAAGGTTGAGTGGTACTACTCTCGGAAGAGATATTAATTAATTTGAGTTGTCAGTAACTTAATTAATTAGTGGGCATTGTATATCTTAAACATTGGGAGATCTTTGGGCTCATAATAAGAAGGAGCCCATAACGTAATTATAGGATTGGAAAGGCAGTGCAGTAATAATATTTTAGTGGACTATATTATTATTATTGGACTTAAGTATAAGCTTTGGGCTAAGCTTGGGTACTTAAGCCCAATGGAGGCCCAACCCAATTTTTCCTCCTGGTCCCTGCTGTAGCCCAATAAATAAGTCATCTCAGCTTTCTAGAACCCTAACTCTGCGCCACTTTGACGTGAAAGAGAGGAGATAAGCAGATTGAGAAATCCTGTAGATTGTTGCCCACATAACATCAGGATTGAACTTGGGTCATACAGCAGAAGATCCAGAGGTAGTTCTCTGCAACTATTCTTCCTCTACATCAACCCTGAAGAAAGGTAAACTTTATTATTGCTTCCGCTGTTATTATTTACTTGAATTCCTAACAGATCACGCTAAACCAAATAATCCAAGAGCTAACAATTGGTATCAGAGCGTTGGTTTTGTGGTGAAACGTGAGATGTTTTGTGGTGTTTAGTTGTTGTATTGAAAGCATGTTTTTAGGGTTTGTATAGTTTTGAATTATCCATGAAATCCTATGTGTATTATTTGCTGGATATTGCTGTTATGTGATACGTGGTCATCACACATACACTCGTCTGCACGAAGAAAGCCTTGGCGAAGGCTGGACCATTGTCGTACGACCACGATGGGCTGGAGAATTGTCTAATGGCTACTCGGTGTCACGCGTGAGAAAGAAAGATGATGGCAGACATTGATGGCATGATGAAGTCGCGTCTGGTCATCGTGTAACTATAAGGATGAGACGACAACAAGTGACAGTTGGTGCGATTTAGCACGGCAGACGGCGTCAGGGCAAGTTTGCGGATGTACAGCAACAGTTCCAGTCGAGTCAGAGGCAGGTTCCGGCCAGTCAGCAGTGGGTTCCGAGTGAGTCAGCTGATGCTTTCGGGATGGGTCTGCCTTCTGTTCGATCAGGTCTGTTCCAAGTCAAGGTCGGGTCTACATCTTCTGTCCAAAGGCGCTGGTTGCAGTTTGCAGCGTGATGTTACAATCGGCAGACCATGCCGGAGATCCACAGTTGGGCACTTGGATGATGCCAGAGATGCGCAGCAGGTTTCAGTCAAGTTGCGGGTAGCAAGGATTCAGGCAACTACTACAGCTCGACAAGGCTAGAGCAGGTGGCGTCTGATGGATTCCGAGTGGGTCTGTAACAAGTGCCACTTACTGGTGCGACGTCGGGGTCTGGTGATTGATGGCGTGATGGCAGGTTCTAATACATAATTGCTTGCGGAGCCTCGTCGTTGTGGGAGGGTTGTGAGACAACTGGATAGATTCATGGGATTGGGAGAGTCTTCTGACTTGGTTCCTGGTGAACATGAAATTGACCCATGGAATAATAACGAGACACTGCAAGATAAAGATGCACAATTATGGCAAAACGCAATAAAATTTGAAATAGAATTCATGTATTCTAATCAAGTCTGGGAGCTTGTAGAACCACCTGATGGTGTAAAAGCTATTGGATGCAAGTGGATCTATAAAAGAAAAAGAGGATCTGACGAAAAGGTGAAAACCTTTAAATCAAGGCTTGTTGCTAAAGGATATACTCAGAAAGAAGGAATCGATTTTGAGGAAACCTTCTCGCCTGTGGCCATGCTTAAGTCAATCCGGATTCTTTTATCTATTGCTGCTCATATGGATTATGAGGCATGGCAAATGGATGTTAAGACAGCTTTCCTGAATGAAAGTCTTGAGGAAAACATCTATATGAAGCAACCAGAGGGATTCATTGCAAAGGGCGAAGAGCATCTTGTGTGCAAGCTTAAAGGTCCATTTATGGATTGAAACAAGCTTCAA
The DNA here is from genome assembly GCA_023678885.1 of Pogostemon cablin. NCBI lineage: Eukaryota > Viridiplantae > Streptophyta > Magnoliopsida > Lamiales > Lamiaceae > Pogostemon > Pogostemon cablin. Next base: position 1,983,183 of record CM042999.1, read on the forward strand.
GATCATGGAACATCCATTTTGATGAAGTAATCCTGTCATATGGATTTATTTAATATCTGGATGAATCATGTGTGTACAAGAAGTGTGACAGAAACATAGTGGTATTTCTTGTACTCTACGTGGATGATATTCTACTCATTGGAAACAATATAAAAGTATTGTCGGGCGTAAGGGTATGGCTATCCAAGCAGTTTGAAATGAAGGACTTAGGAGAGGCCGGACACATTCTTGGGATCAAATTAATAAGGGATCGCAAGAAAAGAATGTTGTGCTTATCCCTAACTTCATTTATTGATACAATCCTGACTCGTTTTAGCATGTAAGATTCCAAGAAAGGTTTTCTACCTTTCAGACATGGAATACCTCTATCTAAGGATATATGTCCTAAGATACAACAGGAAATAGAGAAAATGAAGCTGGTCCCTTATGCTTCGGCAGTAGGAAGTCTCATGTATGCTATGCTACGTACGAGATCGGATATCTGTTATGCCGTGGGCTGTTTGAATATTTGATATTCACGAGCAAGAATACTCGATCGTTATAGTAGTATATCCTAACAAATAAAATTATCGAACCACAAATGAGTTAGGTTTGGATTAGTACAATACGTGTGCTCATGTTTATGTCGTTTTTGTAAGGATGATAGGGGTTTTGAGTTTGAAAGAAACAACTAAAAAAAGTAGCAAGTAAATAAAATAGTAAATAAGAGAAATGACAAGTATATGATTAACAAGAAAAGAGAATAGGTGCTAAAGTTCAAGCATGGAAAAACATGGGATTAGAAACATCCAAGCATATTCAATTCATATTATCATGCAAAGGGAATTCAACTCAATTGATGTAGATTAAGGGTGATCACGAATATATCATAAGCTCCCTTTCGGGTTACAAAGGTTGTTGATCCACTTGAGACTCCCAAAAGCACTTAAGATCAAAGCCCAACATTAACCTCTTCCATCTAGGTACTAATTAATTCTCAATTCTCCCTTTCAAGGTACTAATTAGGATTAACTCTCCCTTTTTGTGTACTAGAGCTAACGAATGGATTGATTCCTCTCATCGAATTCAATTATCCTTTCGGTCAAACCCAAACTCGATGTCTATTTATGTCTTTCTAATACTTAAGAGGGTCATTTTCGTCTCACTCCAAGCAATATACACATGAACATTATAATAGCACTTAATAATCATAAATCATCCATTGATCAACAATTCATTAAATCAATAATCATTCATGAATAACAAACCATGTCATCACAACATCAAAACAATTAAAGCCCATGAATAGAAACCAACATTAATTAAGTCAAAAACTAATTTAATCCACATAATAATATAAACCTAGTGTGCTCTTCATATTACTAATCCCATTAGAGGGATTAGCCTAACATGATAATGGTAACAAAACATATGAATGATTCATTACACATACCAATAGTCTTAAATCCAAATGAAAAATAAAAGAGATGTAAATCTTCCCTAACAATTTCTTATAGAAAATCTACACTCATTGATCTCCACCTCTAGCTCTTGAATTCTTGAGGTCTTTAACTCCCAAATGAAAGGGATGAAGAATGGATGAAGATGGATGAAGATAATATTGTGAAATGGAAGAAAGGTGTGTGATCTAGGTGTAGGAGTGAAACCCTTGTGTGGAATATCCCATCTCCCATCAAATGTTAACTTGAGGCTATTTATACCCTCTCCAAGTTGGGCCACGAATTAATCATCAACTGGGATTTTTACATACACTTACACATATTGGCAGGTAAAAATCTAGATTTTTGGCCCAAAATACCCTTACTCGACTTGGCATGTCTTACTCGAGTTAGTAGCTCGAGTCGAGCTGCATGTATTGCAACTCGAGCTACCCAGCTCGACTCGTGTCGCCAACTCGAGCTCTCACCTATTCGGTCGTATTGCGAGGCTCTGAAACTTGATTTCCTTCGGAGGCCCTACTCGACTCGTGTTGTCAAGTCATGTTACGACTTGCAACTCGAGTAAGCACACTGTATGATTTTGAACTCCAGCCCTGCTCCGCATGACTTGCTACTCGACTTGGAGAGATGCAGCTCGACTCGAGCTGCAAGTCGAGTTGGCTCCCAAGTCGAGTTAAGCTACTGGACGATTCTGGACAACTTTCGGGAACCTACTCAACTCGAGTTGGCAACTCAAATTGCACCTTGCAACTCGAGTTGGCAACTCGAGTTGGGTCCCGTGAGTTTGTTTCTTGCTCGTTTCAGCTCCCGACTCTATTTTGACCTGTTTTTGACATGTTTAGGCTCATTCACACATATTTCCATGAAATCATATAACACAATCAAATAACACATAAAATAGGAATAAAATAATATGAAAAGACATGCAAAAAGATACTAAAATCTAGGTAAAAATAGCGACGATCAAACCCCCCCAAACTTAAAGTGTTGCTCATCCCCGAGCAACGAAAATGACAAACCAAGAGGAGAAATTTTCACCTAGGAAAAGACTAAATGAACATAAGCAATAACACATCAATAACAATAAGAATCACAATTTATGCTAAGTCATCCTACAACATTAAAATCATAACATGAAGAATTAACAAATTCAATCAAAAGAGAATAAGGTATAATATAGCCCCTTTTTGATCCAAGCCTCACATCGGATATCAATTTCACTCAACACTCTAGGAAGTAGGGTTAAGCAGCACTCATCAACCGATTGGCTTGACTCGCTATAAGCTTGCTCGCGAACTACCTTCACAAACCACCAAAGTTTCAATTAATGATCAAAAAGGTCTTCAATTACGGATGTAATGATAGGCTCTTTGGTAGGATAGAGAGTATATGGATAAGAGTGACTAATCATGCGTAAGTAATCGAAGAGATGGCCAATTTCCTTAACTTCTTCACTTTTCTTTCTTCCTTTCAACTTTGGTAATTACAAGCACTAATCATCAACTTTCCTTAGATTGAGCTTCTTTTGATTCATGCTTCCCTCTTTGGACCTTTAAGTACTTAAGCATATGTTGGTATTTTGCTCTTTTTTTTATTTTATGGTTGCATGTCCATTATTTGCTTGTGCTCTTTTCATCCTTTTTCTTGCTTGTTTACCATTTCCTTTTCTTCTCTTGTTATTCAATCTATCCTTTCTAGCTACCACCTCCTCAATCACCCACACAAAGGGTATATATATATATATATAAGGCTTTAAGTGGATAATCAAGGCTTGTAATGTGCTAAATTCACAAGAAATATGCTTTAAGACTCAAAGTGGTTGACTAGGGATGATGTTCATGGTAGGAAAATATATGGCAATGACTATAATAACAAGGATGGCCTTATATCATTTCACTAATCTTCACAAATCGGGCTCGTTCCTCTAGTCCTTGAGCAAGTTTTAGTTTATCAAACACAACCGATTCACTCATGAAGAAAGACCATGTATGCACGGTTGAGGCTCAAATTCTCACAAGCTTATGCATTGGACCTTAAGAAACTTATTACACAACATTCATCTCAAAATTGAACAAGTTAAGTAAAACATGTCACAATTTGAAAGTGTTGAGATTCTTAATCATAATTTGTCATCACTTATCACAACAACATGTCATTACTCACATTCAAAAATGACTTACAACATCCAAAAAACAAACCACCAAACATCCCAAGACAAAATTAAAGATACACACAAAACATAAAAATAAGGACTCAACAAACAAGACACAACAAAAATACATAGCATGCAAAATACAAATTACATACATCCATAAGAAAATTAAGACACATTCATATCATCCACAATCAATTAAGCTCACAATCATCCCCATCTTTGATTGAAAATTAAAATCCTAAATTACGAAAGTAAACATCCCACAAACATAACAAATGAAGTAGCATGCTAATCACAACAATTCAAATCAAAATCACTTTATGTCAAGCAATTAAAAGTTATAAGGTGTAGAGTACTCCCTCAATAGGCATTTGGTAGTGGAAAGCGTTAGCTCCGAGCTCCATTCATGTTTCCAATACCCTTCATTCATGCTCAAACACTCACAAACTCCATTAGCTCAACAATGTCATTAAAAATTATGGACTATCATGCACTTCAACACAACCAATCGGGCCAAAATCCTATCCAAACTCATGAGAAAATTTTTAAAATTGACCCAATTTTACAAGAATCATACTTAAAGTGGTGAGTCACACCACACACTCTCCCCCCAAACTTAACTCGAGACAAGAGTTGAGAATTAAGTTTGCAAAAAGTGGTGGGACTTACCCTTGTAGTTTCCATCAATGATCTTCTTGTAGAAAAGCATATGCATCCAAACAAATCAAGTTATGTCCACCACGCACTAGCACCCCCCAAACTTAACTTGAGACAAGAGTCGAGAATTAAGTTTGCAACAAGTGGTGAGACATGTCAACTTGAATCCATGAAGAACTTCTCTTTTCTTCAATGTGCATTTTTCTCTATAAGCACAATCCACCTACATACCAAACAAACAAGCATAAAAAGATAAAAAGAATGGGTTGCCTCCCATTTAGCGCTAGGTTTAATGTCTTCAAGCTGGACGAAGTGGAAGATTATGGAACCCAAGAGTGATCCTTCACTATTTCTTCCCTCATCTTTACTTTGAGAAATTGTTTGGCTTTTTTCTTTTCTATCAACATGATTTCTCCATTCTTGCTCATAATTATCAAACCATCCGGAAGAATTGTGGATGAAAATGCTTTGTCTCTATAAGGCCAATGAAATTCTCCTTTATCAACCTTCCATTCGATGTCCGAGTCCTCATTCCTACAAATATCAAGCAAAGACAAGTTAAGATTAAAATCTTCAATATAATCATGGAAAAGAGACTTAGAAGATTTAAAAGAGTAAGAATTTTCAAATCCATGAAGATCATCCGGAGGTATGGTTGGAGGCGAGGCTTGAGGTAAGAATCATCCTTCTTTCTTGCTTTGTTACATGAAAATGTAACACTCTTCGTATTTGAACTCAAAGAAAGTTCTCCTCTTTCCACATCAATATGAGCCTTTCCCGTGGCTAAGAATGGTCTTCCCAAGATCATAGATGTTTGAGGATCAACTTTCATCTTCAAGATGACAAAATTCACCGGAAAAGTCAACTTCTTCACTTCGACCACTACATCCTCCACCACCCCTAAGGGCTTAATAGTTGATCCATCCACCACTTGAAGGCATGTAGTGGAAGGCTTGAGCTCTCCAATATCCAATTCTTCAAAGAGAGAATGAGGCATAACATTCACACTAGCTCCCAAGTCACACAATGCATTAACAACCTTCTTTCCTTCAACTTCACAAGGGATAATGAACTTTCCCGGATCACCAACTTTCATAGAAGGCTCCTCATGCAATGGTTCATTTTTTTCAACTAGCTTCGCTTTCTTTCTCTCCTCATATTTCTTCTTCAAAGTTTCAACAAACTTTTGAAATTCCTCCTTTTCTTTTTTAACAAATCTTTGAGGGTAAAGGATTGGATAAGGAGTAATTGGAATTCCCCAATAATCACGTTCATATTCTTCTTCTTTTTCCTTTTTCTCCTTAGCCTTTTTCCACTTAGGTACATGCTCTTCTTTCCATTTCTTTCTCTTTTCTTCTAACTCAATCTCTACTCTTTTTGCTTCTTCTTTCTCTTTATCCACCTTACAATCTACAAACCCTTCTTCAACCAATCTATTCTCTTTCACTTTTATGCACATGCAATGCTCTTTTAGATTTATTTTCATGGTAGATGGAAATTTTCCTTGCTGGAGTTGGGATCCTACGGAAGAAGCAATTTGCCCCATTTGATACTCAAAAGCTCTCATCCTATTGTCGGATTTCTTTTCATTTTCCTCCATTCTAGCCTCAAGCTTAGCCTCCCTCTTTTCCATTTGAGATTCAAGCTTAGCATCTCTCTTTTCCATATAAGTCCTTATATCTTTCATGAATGCTAGCAATGTCTCTTCCAATGATGATTTACCTTCTCTATTGGGCGGCTTAGCACTTGGATCCATGCCTTGAGGAAGTGCCACGGCGACTTGAGTATTGGATTAAGAAAGATTTTCATGCTTTCTCGGAGCTTGATAATTTCCTCCACTAGATTGATTAAAATTATTCCCCCGAGCCTGCCCTTGATATCCTCCTTAAAAATTACCTTGGTTAGAAGGATAATTACCTTGGAAATTCCCTTGATGTCCTCTTTAAAAATTACCTTGGTTAGAAGGATAATTATCTTGGAAATTCCCTTGATGTTGGAAATTTCCTTGGTAATTTCTCCTATCTAAATAGGCAACCTCCTCTACACCTTGCATAACATTGCTCTCATAATTCAAATTAGCATTTGTACTTCCCCTAGTCTCACTCCTTGAGTGATCAAATTCAATTGCTTTGTTAAAGCATGTGCCCTCATTAAATTCTTTCATTCCTTCACTTTGAAACACATCACTCTTCACTTTATTAATACTTTCCACTTGAGCTACCTTTCTGAATGCATAACCTCGATAAAAGACCCTCCGGATGAGACATCTACATTACTCTCTCAGAAGGACATTGATAAGCATTCATTGCAATATCTTCAAAAATTTTCATAGCTTTCATAGCATCCACTCCAAATATAGACCCTCCGGATGAGGCATCTACATGCATTCAATTTTATTGACTCAATTCTTGATAAAAAAAAAGCCACTTGTTGATTCTCATGAAAATTATGTTGAGGACACTTTCGTAGCATCTCTTTATAGTATTTCCATGCTTCATAAAAACTCTCATCTAGAAGTTGTCTAAATTGAGTGATAAGGCTTTTTCATTTGGAGAGTCTTCGAAGGAGGAAAGTACTTGTTTAGAAACCTTTGCTCAAGATCTTCCTGTTGGCAATTGGATCGTGCGGTTCAACGTGATCGTTAGGAATTCAGGTAAACAAAAATAGCGGAAGCAAAATTAAATCGTTTACCGTACTTCTGGGTTGATGTAGAGGATGAAGATCTGTGATGAACACCTCTGATCTTCTACTGTATGTCCCAAAGTCAACTCTGGTGTTGGGTGGTCAGCAATTCCCAGAGTTCTCTCAATCTGCTCTCTGTTCTCTCCCGTATGTCAAATGAGGCACTGACCTAGGTTTAAAAGGAACTGAGATGACTTATATACTTGGGCTACAGCAGGGACCAGGAGGAGAAATTGGACTGGGCCTCAATTGAATTTAATTAGCCAAGCTTAGCCCAAAGCTTTTAATTAAATCCAATAATAATAATATAGTCCACTAAAATATTATTACTGCACTACACGTCCAATCCCAAAATTATGTTCTGGGCTCCTTCTTATTATAAGCCCGATGGTCTCCCCATGTTTAAGAAAAATAATGTCCATTAATTAATTAAGTTACTGACAACTCAAATTAATTAATATCTCATCCGAGAGTAGTACCACTCAACCTTATTATCATGCCGGAAATTAATCCACTTGCAAGATTTACATGATAAACCTTATGAGCTCCTCAAGAGGACATCATCAACCTGTGACGGACATGGATTCCTTCTACAATCAACAGCACACCATAGAGACAGCACTACTTCCCAACTCACCGAGTATATTGATTTAATACTTATAAATCTCACCCATTGATAAATCAAAGAAATACATACTGCCCTACGTGTCGAGGTTATTGTATAGGGATTAAGAGCACGAACTTCCATAATAACAGAGATCAAGTTCTTCTATAAGTCAGTATAAGTCGAACGATCTCAGGCGGTCCTGCTCAATACACACAAGTGCACTAATGTGATTCTATAGCCAAGACAAGCTAATACCAAACCACACTACAACCATACCGATAGAGAGTCCTCGTCTATCTCATTTGTGAGCATCTGTTTATACTTTATAAGGAAACTGATAATATGATCTTCTGCGTGTTGTCGCACAACATATTATCTACAGTATAAAGTAAATGGACTATTGCATCATGCATATAAAATAAATTATAAGATGCAATCATTTGATCAATGATTCTCATTTCAAATATTGTTATAACATTGTTCATACTAAAGCTAGACTTTTAGTATACAATCCAACAATCTCCCACTTATACTTAAAGACTATGCTATCATGTCTTCTGCCATACATCTGATTCCTACTCCCACTACACGAACATTAAAAGCTCTAGCCTTAAGGTCCTTGTAAATGGATTTAATAGGTCATCATCCGATGCAATCTAGGCGACAACAACCTTTCCCTCATCATACGATTTCTCGTAACAGGTGGTACTCGCGCTCCATGTGTTTAATTGCCTTATGGACTTGTGATTTCTTCAAGTTTGCAACTGCACCAATATCATCAATGTAAATTGTGGTTATCTTGGGCAAACTTAGAAACACTTCAAAGTCCATCATGAAGTCTCTAGAGTCATATAGATACTTTGGTTGCCTCATAGGCTCCAATTTATCATCTTTCCATGATGGAGTCCGGAGTCTGAAATATATTTATATATATCACTCCTCCACATTATGACTCTACTTCCTAAGATTAAACATATAACCTTTGAGGAGAATTTACTACCGTCCAATTTGACTAAAAAAATCCGAATCTACGTAATCCACAAGAAGCACTGAATCTGCTCAGTAAGTCTACATATGATTTCCCGTCCTTCTCAGGCACTTCATATATGTCTTACCACAGTTCATCATTCTTGTTCCGGATTACGTTGATACCCACTATCCAACTTCGTTCATAGCATTACTTAGATTAAGCTTCCTTATTCGTCGAAGTATAAGGAACCGCTTTCATCTTTTTTTTATCTACTTTTTATGTCTTAAGACACAATCACTTAGATAAATACACATGCTAAACGAGTATGGACTATATCATTTTATGAAACTTGAGGTAAGCATAATATCCTTTCTTGTGATCCGTATTACCGTGATCAAAAGGATATATTTTGCCTTTCTTAAGTCCTTCATCTCTACCGCTTTATTAACCGTACCCATACGCCTGATAATACTCTTTCATTGTCTCCAATGAGCAAGATACTATCTACGTATAGTATAAGAAACACCACCACGTTTCTGTCACTCTTTACAACACACAAGACTCATCCGCTCATTGATTTAAATCCATGCCACTGGATTACCTAATCAAAATAGATGCTTCACGATCTTAAAGCTTGCTTTAGTCCATCGCTGGACACTTTTAAGCTTACTATAAAAAATGCTATTAGCACTTTGCAATGAATTACTCTGGTTGCTTCACATAGATGTTTTCCTCAAGGCTTCCAATCAGGAAAGCTGTCTTTTACATCTATTTGCTGTTCCTCATAGCAGCAATAAATAAAAGAATCCGGATCAACATAAGCATAGCTACCAGCGAACATGTTTCCTCATAATCGAATCATTTCTTTCTGAGTACACCCTTTCACAATAAACTTTGTTTTCAAGGTTTTCACCTTACCGTATGATCCTCTTTTATTTCCTATGACCACTTCCAATGGCTTTTACACTATTTAGTGGTCTTTCAAGTTCCCAGACTTAATTTGGAATCCGTAGATTCTATTTCAACATTCATTGCAACTTACTAAGATTCCGCATTTAATCTTGTAGTTAAACATCGTATCCCTGGGATAATACCATGTTTACTAGGGATCAAGTCTCACGACTCTCCCAAAACATATATTTATGGGTTGTCATACAATCCTCCCACTACGACAAGGCACTACATGTAATTGTGTATCAGATGTGACACGCGTTGCAGTTTACCTTGTGGTATATCCTCTTGTACACTTGGTACTAATACTTTGTGTTTTCTCTCTCACTTTCTTTAGAACAACTCATACATGGGTTTGTGATTTATTACATAGTCCTTTACCAAAAATCTGGTGTTTGTGTTAACAATTACCCTTCGATCTTTTGGACTAAATAAATCACCCTCTATTTTTCTAGGATATCCCATATACAGATAAACGTTTCACGAATTACTGTATCTTGGGCATATCCATAAAATGAATTTAATTATTCCAAATAATTCATCATCTATCTAATCATAACCATAAGAGCCTTATACCTTCTACCCACCACACCATTCAGCTGGGGCATGCCCGGTGTAGTCAACTTGAGATTTAATCTCAACTTCTGATAATTAGTTCCTAACTATCCTAAGAGGTTTTCATCATCACGATTGAATCGTAATGATATGATATATTTTCCATGACGCTTCACTGTACCAGCCCTACAATTCTTGAATTAATTCAAGAACTTAGACATGCAGTGCATCAAATAAATATATTGGTTTCCAGAATAATCTTTGAATATTCATAACCACCTCTCGCCTGGATATTGTTAGGTTCGCTTGAATCAGAATGAACTAATTACAACATATATAACTTTGGCTCTACACCCCACAGCCTTGAAAAGGCATTTAACCATTTTTACTTCCAAGCAAGACTCGCAAGTCCGATAGTTTCCACTTCAGATAAACCTTACGGTCTATCGGCTATCAACTTTTGAATCCTACTCAAGTAAAATGAATTAGTCATTGACGCCAAATGTATGTTTAGTTCATTTTCGAAGGTTCTTTTCTCTTACTTATATTAGAAGATGCATTATTTAATTACTATTTATTACATCTGTGGGATGTACATGATTCAAGAGTATACTTTTTATCCACCAACGTACTTTAACGGATTATAGCCTCATTCCTCATTACTATGACCATGTCATTTAAATGAAATGAAGTATCCATCCGTTAATGCATAGAAACCGAAATTAAATTCTTTCTATTAAACGTACGTAAAGACAATTTCTCATAATCAATCGTTTATTCTTATCATGAGATAAATAAACAACTCCCACTGCAATAGCCACTACCTTTGTAGTTTTACCCATGTTATTAACAATCTTATCCTTACTCAGTGATAAACATTTAGTGATTCCAGTATCTACACACTTCGTGTCTGTAGATGCCATCACTAATCATATTTAAACAACTAGTGAATAAGATATTAAACTTGTTCACATTATGATGAAATTAGCTTTCCTATTCCACATGTTTTGTCAGAAGTTTCCCACCATATATATCCTCTTGTAATTCAGGTGGAACTTACTCAAAACATCTAGGCAATTATGAAAAATAAAATTGACTTAGGTTTCCCCTTCAACTTCTATTCCATGTATTTTCAATTCATTCATCAGATTCTATCATGATCTTGCACCTTTTAAATTACTCAAGTATCCAAAGAGTTACATGAGACCATCATATTTCTATGAACCTCTCATCTCTTCACTAGAAACTTTAATATGCTTCATGAGACGTCCTTTGTGAGAACACACATGTATATTTCTTAAGCAGTAAAATTCAAAACCAAGATTCTTTTCTAATCATTTAATTTGGACAAGTAAATATAATGTCTTTTAGTTAATAATTAGTGAAATAAAACCATTCGAAATTCAGAGAATCACAAATAAATATTACGATCAAATCTTCGAATTTTATCCTTTTATATTGATTCCCTCAAAATAATATAAAAATAAAATTCACCGACATCTCAAGCACCGTGAGTCTGCAAGCCACGTTAGTGTGGACGTTTACAAACTCGAACATTTACAAGAGAAGGTTTTACCCATTAATTTCATTTGTCAACCTAACTTTATGACAAAATAATTAATAGTCGGTTCCTCTTTAGCCATGCAAATAATAGCAGTGACTCCGTTGGGGAGGATACTAATTATTTACACCTAAGTGTACACCATTATTTGATCCCAAGTCCACTGCGCGAGCTTGTGTGCCTTACAGTTGGAGAAGTACACACGCGCTCGGATAACTTCCTACAATCATCAATTATTAGTTTGTACTAGTGAACCGCACACAAACTCATCCGTTAGGGAGGAAGGCCAATGCCAACACGCAAGTTTGTGTGCCACATTACAAACAATAATTATTTAATGAAGTCTGTACCAGTGATCCATGAATAAACTCATCCGTTAGGGAGGAAGGCCTATTGCCAACACGCAAATTTACTCACATCACTTATAAACCAATAATGGAGGCCGCGGGAATTAATTACCAACCCCCTCTCCCACTTAGTTATTTAAAACCGAGGATTTTTAACATGCATATAATATTTAATAATAAAATATACATCCTAGCATGCTTCTATTAACAACAATTTAAATAAATAAATCACATAGAACATGCCTTTCACATATACAACAATAATTGACAATTAAATCAATTAATCAGTTATATAAAAATTAATTGCAAAAATGTTGGATCAAATAAATGGGCCCAGCAGACCCAAGTATCAATAGCATAAAATGAGCAGCCCATTAATAAATTAATTAAGCCCATTTAGCCTGCCTATTAAATACATGATAAATCCAGCCCATTTTAAAACCAGGCCCAACATAATACCCACAATTAATTAAATCCAGCAATTAAAATAGTCCAGCAGCCCATTACCATTTTAATTAAATTTGGGCCAACAGCCCAAAACCAAATTAAAATTGAGCAGCCCATTTGCCCAGCAGCCCAACACAAGCACTCCAATTAATATTCGGCCCAAAGAGGCAGCCCAAACCAAAAATAAGAAGGAGCCCAAGCCCATGTCCTGCAAAGCCCATTAAAAGGGACACATAAGGGCTGCCCTACTCCATTCCAGCTGCCACTCACACAAGCAGCTGCACCGGCGCCACCAGCCGCCGCTGCTGCCGGCGGCCGTGCCAGTAGCAACCGACGGGACCGAGACGTTAGCCCACCGACCGCGTGCTGCCAGCCGTCGCCAAGTAGCCATCCTGCTCGACCGACAACCAGAAAACCACACGCTGTAAACTCCCGCAAGCACACCGGAATTCCGCCGCCGTATCGAGCCCAAAAACTACAGCCGCAAACAGCAATCCACCGCACTGGGAAGCTGCTGTCCAACGCCGCCGTGCAGTCGCCCAGCAGCCCAGCTCGATCTAGCCGCTGCCGTCGCTGGTTTGCACAGACGAGAAAGAAGTCGGCTCCTTCATCACTCCGTCCGACCCACGCCAGGACCAGCTTCCGCCACCCACTGCCATCACTGCTTCGGCCGACGTCAACCCACGATCTGCTAACCACCATCGCCTCACCCGTAACCTGCTGTCCAGGTCTGAAGCCGCCCGATGACTGTTCCGACACGACCAAAATGAGGTGGCACTCGCCTGATCCAGTCAGCAGCGCCTCGCTCGGAAGACTGCTGCTCACTCGGAAACTCCATGGACGCGTCCAGCAGACCCGACGGATGATCAAGGCTATTGCCTTCATGCTCCGTCGATCAGCAGGTACGCCCGCAAGTCGTCTCTTCAAGCGCCAGGATGCCTCCTCGATGCCTCCCGACAGCCGCCGTTACATTCAACAGCAATCCAGTCTCACTAACAGACACCAGTAGACTCCGCAAGACGAATTTCACAATCAAGTATGGCCGGCGTCAGATTTTTTTTTTGTCCATCGTCAATCATCAGATCGTGCCAATCGTTTCTGGTTCCGAGATCCTCCATCATTAACCAATCCGGCAACCATTACCAAATAATCGTGACTTGCTTTCTTCGTACTTCCCGTCGCAAATAGTGCATCCGTGTGTATGAGTGATGCGTATTTGAATAAAGGGCGTCACGAAGTGTGTGTTGTGTCAGGACTTTCAATGAGTAACAATCACACATACTGGACAGGGTTTCAAGGACAAAATAATACTAAACCCTATTTTATCATGCGATTAGATCCATAAAATTCATATAATCACATAAGCCATATCAAACATGCTATTAAATCGACAATAACCACACGTGAGGCCGAAACCCTTATCTAACGTCTCACGTTTCACCACGAAATCAACGCTCTGATACCAATTGTTGGCAATTGGATCGTGCGGTTCAACGTGATCGTTAGGAATTCAGGTAAACAAAAACAGCGGAAGCAAAATTAAATCATTTACCGTACTTCTGGGTTGATGTAGAGGATGAAGATCTGTGATGAACACCTTTGATCTTCTACTGTATGTCCCAAAGTCAACTCTAGTGTTGGGTGGTCAACAATCCCCAGAGTTCTCTCAATCTGCTCTCTGTTCTCTCCCGTATGTCAAATGAGGCACTGACTTAGGTTTAACAGGAACTGAGATGACTTATATACTTGGGCTACAGCAGGGACCAGGAGGAGAAATTGGACTGGGCCTCAATTGAATTTAATTAACCAAGCTTAGCCCAAAGCTTTTAATTAAATCCAATAATAATAATATAGTCCACTAAAATATTATTACTGCACTACCCGTCCAATCCCAAAATTATGTTCTGGGCTCCTTCTTATTATAAGCCCGATGGTCTCCCCATGTTTAAGAAAAACAATGTCCATTAATTAATTAAGTTACTGACAACTCAAATTAATTAATATCTCATCCGAGAGTAGTACCACTCAACCTTATTATCATGCCGGAAATTAATTCACTTGCAAGATTTACATGATAAACCTTATGTGCTCCTCAAGGGGATATCATCAACCTGTGACGGACATGGATTCCTTCTACAATCAACAGCACACCATAGAGACAGCACTACTTCCCAACTCACCGAGTATATTGATTTAATACTTATAAATCTCACCCATTGATGAATCAAAGAAATACATACTGCCCTACGTGTCGAGGTTATTGTATAGGGATTAAGAGCACGAACTTCCATAATAACAGAGATCAAGTTCTTCTATAAGTCAGTATAAGTCGAACGATCTCAGGCGATCCTGCTCAATACACACAAGTGCACTAATGTGATTCTATAGCCAAGACAAGCTAATACCAAACTACACTACAACCATACCGATAGAGAGTCCCCGTCTATCTCAGTTGTGAGCATCTGTTTATACTTTATAAGGAAACCGATAATATGATCTTCTGCGTGTTGTCGCACAACATATTATCTACAGTATAAAGTAAATGGACTATTGCATCATGCATATAAAATAAATTATAAGATGCAATCATTTGATCAATGATTCTCATTTCAAATATTGTTATGACATTGTTCATACTAAAGCTAGACTTTTAGTATACAATCCAACACTTCCCATGTATTACAACTTCCCAATGGAATTATATTGTACCATGCTTTAGCCTTGTCTCTTAAAGAAAAAGAGAACAACCTCATTCGAATAGCATCTTCCGACACTCCATTCATCTTGACGGTATTTACAACCTCCAAGAAAGTAGCTAGATGAGCGTTCGGATCTTCAAGAGGACCTCCCCCAAACTGATTTACTTTGACCATATTGATCAATCCGGTCTTAATTTCAAAATTATTGACTTGAACCAGAGGAACCATATTGTACACGGCTCTCGATTGGAAGTAATCCCGAATTGCTCTAGGCCTTAGCCTCTCTTGAGGTATTTGCACATTTGCTTGCATAGCTTGGTTATTGAACATATTAACCATCTCTTAGATATTTCTACGAACATGTGGTTGTGCCTCTTGTTGTTGGAGTATCCTTTGAGCTTCTTGATTGGCAAGCAATTGCATATACTCTTGATTTTGAGCAATGAAATTCCTAAACATCTCCCCTTGATTCTCTTGTCCTCCTTCTTGTACACCCCTTTGATCTTGTAATGGATCTTAGGGTGGGTTATAATTAACATTATCTCCATGTTGATTCTTCATTTTTGTTTCTTTTTTAGCTTTTCGTCTCTCCCGTTTCCTTTATCGTGCGGTCTTTTCTATCTTCAAATTCAAAGGAATGATCGATTGATGTCCCTTTGATCTTGTGATCATAAAATACCTACGAAAATTTAAAGAGTGAGACCACAAACAAAAATAGAAAATAAAAGAAAATAAAAGGTATCCTTATCAAGAACAACTAAAACAAGTAGCAAGTAAATAAAATAGCAAATAAGAGAAATGACAAGTATATGATTAACGAGAAAAGAGAATAGGTGCTAAAGTTCAAGTATGGAAAAACATGGGATTGGAAACATCCAAGCACATTCAATTCATATTATCATGCAAAGGGAATTCAACTCAATTGATATAGATTAAGGGTGATCACAAATATATCCTAAGCTCCTTTTCGTGTTACAAAGGTTGTTGATCCACTTAAGACTCCCAAAAGCACTTAAGATCAAAGTCCAACATTAACCTCTTCCATCTAGGTACTAATTAATTCCCAATTCTCCCTTCCAAGGTACTAATTAGGATTAACTCTCCCTTTTTGTGTACTAAAGCTAATGAATGGATTGGTTCCCCTCATCGAATTCAAATATCCTTTCGGTCAAATCCAAACTTAATGTCTATTAATGTCTTTCTAATACTTAAGAGGGTCGTTTCCGTCTCACTCCAAGCAATATACACATGAACATTATAATAGCACTTAATTATCATAAATCATCCATTGATCAACAATCCATTAAATCAATAATCATTCATGAATAACAAACCATGCCATCACAACATCAAAACAATTAAAGCCCATGAATAGAAACCAACATCAATTAAGTCAAAAACTAATTTAATCCACATAATAATATAAACCTAGTATGCTCTTCATATTCTTAATCCCACTAGAGGGATTAGCCTAACATGATAATGGTAACAAAACACATGAATGATTCATTACATATACTCATAGACTTAAATCCAAATAAAAAACAAAAGAGATGTAAATCTTCCCTAACAATTCCTTGTAGAGAATCTTCAACACTCATTGATCTCCACCTCTAGCTCTTGAATTCTTGAGGTCTTTAACACCCAAATGAAAGGGATGAAGAATGGATGAAGATGGATGAAGATTATGGTGTGAAATGGAAGAAATGGTGTGTGATCTAGGTATAGGAGTGAAACCCTTGTGTGGAATATCCCATCTCCCATCAAATGTTGAACTTGAGGTTATTTATACCCTCTCCAAGTTGGGCCACGAATTAATCATCAACTGGGTTTTTTACATACACTTACACACATTGGCAGGTGAAAATCCAAATTTTTGGCCCAAAATACCCTTACTCGACTTGGCCTGTCTTACTCGAGTTAGCAGCTCGAGTCGAGCTGCATGTATTGCAACTCAAGCTACCCAGCTTGACTCGTGTCGCCAACTCGAGCTCTCGCCTGTTCGGTCGTGTTGCGAGGCTCTGAAACTTTATTTTCTTAGGAGGCCCTACTCGACTCGAGTTGCCAAGTCGTGTTACAACTTGCAATTCGAGTAAGTACACTGTATGATTTTGAACTCCTGCCCTGCTCTGTATGACTTGCAACTCGACTTGGAGAGACGCAGCTCGAATCGAGTTGCAAGTCTAGTTGGCTCTCCCAAGTCGAGTTAAGCTATTGGACGATTCTGGACAACTTTCGGGAACCTACTCGACTCGAGTTGGCAACTTGAGTTGCACCTTACAACTCAAGTTGGGTCCTGTGAGTTTGTTTCTTGCTCGTTTCAGCTCCCGACTTTATTTTTGACCTGTTTTTGACATGTTTAGACTCATTCACACATATTTCCATGAAATCACATAATACAACCAAATAACACATAAAAATGGATAAAATAATACGAAAAGACATGCAAAAAAATACTAAAATCTAGGTGAAAATAGCGACGATCATGGGCATGGTCAGTAGGTATCTAAGTAATCCAGGACAAGGGTATTAGACTACGGTAAAACATATTTTAAAGTACCTGCGAAGGACTAGAGATTATGTGCTGGTTTACTGGGCAGATACTTTATTACCTTTGGGTTATACTGATTTGAATTTCCAGTCAGATAGGGATGCTAGTAAATCCACATCGGGTTATGTGTATACTCTTGGAGGAGGAGCCATAATATGGAGGAGTGTAAAGTAGAAATGCGTTGCGGGCTCTACCATGGAAGCTGAATATGTAGCAGCCTCTGAGGCAGCTAAAGAAGCAGTATGGCTTAGGAACTTCTTAATGGACTTGGATGTGATTCCTAGTTTGCCCAAAGTGAATACAATTTATTGTGATAACAGTGGTGCAGTAGCAAACTCGAAGGAACCACGAGCCCATAAGGCGAGTAAACACATTGAGCGCAAGTATCACCTGATACGAGACATCATTAAAAGAGGAGAGGTCGTTGTTGCTAAGATTGCATCGGAGGATAACCTGGCTGATCCTTTCACTAAGAGCCTTCCAACGAAAGCGTTCGATGGGAATATAGAAGGAATGGGATTAGATGCGTGTCAGCAGATATGGCATCGTAGACTTTTAGTATAAGTGGGAGATTGTTAGATTGTATACTAAAAGCCTAACTTTTGTATTGAACAATGTTTTAACAATTTTATTTGAAATGAGAATCATTTCATCAAACGTTTTGCATATTATAAATTATTTATTTATATGATTGTGCAAAAGTCCATTTACTTTATACTATGTATAATATATTGTGCGACAACACGCGGAAGATCATATTATCGGTTTTTTTATAAAGTATAAACAGATGCTCATAATCGAGATAGACGGGGACTATCTATCGGGATGGTTGTAGTGTGATTTGGTATTAGTTTGTCTTGACTATAGAATCACATTAGTGCGCTTAGTGTGTATTGAGCAGGACCGCTTGAGATCGTTCGACTTGTACTGTCTATATAGGAGAACTTGATCTCAGTTATTATGGATGTTCGTACTCTTAATCCCTATACAATAATCTCGACACGTAGGGCAGTATATATTTTTTGATTCATCAATGGGTGAAATTTACATATATTAAATCAAAAAACTCGGTGAGTTGGGAAATAGTATTGTCTTTATGGTATGCTGTTGATTGTAGAAGGAATCCATGTCCGACATAGGTTGATGATGTCCTCTTGAGGAGCTCATAAGATTTATCATGTAAATCTTGTAAGTGGATTAATTCCGGCATGATAATAAGGTTGAGTGGTACTACTCTCGGAAGAGATATTAATTAATTTGAGTTGTCAGTAACTTAATTAATTAATGGGTATTGTATATCTTAAACATGGGAAGATTTTCGGGCTCATAATAAGAAGGAGCCCATAACGTAATTATGAGATTGGAAAGGCAGTGCAGTAATAATATTTTAGTGGACTATAGTATTATTATTGGAATTAAGTATAAGCTTTGGGCTAAGCTTGGATACTTAAGCCCAATGGAGGCCTAACCCAATTTCTCCTCCTGGTCCCTGCTGTAGCCCAATAAATAAGTCATCTCAGCTTTCTAGAACCCTAACTTTGCGCCACTTTGATATGAAAGAGAGAAGAGAAGCAGATTGAGAAATCCTGTAGATTGTTGCCCACACAACATTAGAATTGGACTTGGGTCATACAGCAAATGATCTAGAGGTAGTTCTCTGCAACTATTCATCCTCTACATCAACCCTGAAGAAAAGTAAACTTTATTATTGCTTCCGCTGTTATTATTTACTTGAATTCCTAACGGATCACGCTAAACCAAACGATCCAAAAGCCAACACTGCCAACTCTTAAGTTTGAGTTGTGTAAAACCTTGTTCAGTATGCAATAAGAAGAAGAGAAGTGGTACTGGATGTACCCTTAAAACAGCAGGCTGAGGTGTTTGAATCTTATTGAGGTAGTGCAGTGTCTATAAGGTGGAGAATTGTTAGAAAGTATGGACACATGCATGGTAGTTTTTGTGCGTGCGATAGTAGTTCATACATAGAAGGTGAAGATTGGTGAAGCTAGTTGATCAAACATGAGGTAAGGATTGATGAGTTGGCACAAGGATGAACCATTGGATTGCATGCAAGATCAAACTGTTGTAAGGTGATCAGTTGGAAGGTAAAGAAGAGCTGGGGAAGTTTATCTGTTACAACCAACTAACAACCTGTGGCATGCAGCTGATCATCATAAAACATGAGCATGCATGAGATAGGTTATATCAGATCATAAGATAGAAGTTTTTCTCTCCTTCAAGTTGTAATTGTGATTCATCAATAAGATTCAAATACCTTTAAGAGTGGACGTAGGCTTCATCAAGTCGAACCACTATACTTGCTTTGTGTGTTCTTCATTTCAGTTCTAAGATCAACAATAAGTGTGTGAGTGGTCATAAGATTTAATCGTTTAGAGTGTACGTGAGAAGTGTTTTGAGAAGGTACATTCATAAGACTTTTCATGTCAACAATGGTTCATGTGAGTATGAAGAGGAACAAGATGAAACAATACCCATCTATGATGAGTATGAAGATGAATATGACGAAACAATACCCATCTATGATGAGTATGAAGAAGATGAGTTCGAAGAAGAGGAGAAGCCAATTTATGACGAAGTTGAAGATGAAGAAGACAGCACATATATTGATCTAGGTGAAAGTCTTTTTGCAAAAAAGATCTTGAATGATATCCAAGAAAAAGAAGAGTGGTTACGGCATAGTATTTTTCACACTCGGTGCATCTCCAATGATAAGGAATCTAATGATACTTTTACTCTTGCGGCTCCAATCATCGAGAGTTTAAAAGGAGGGAAGTTTCAATGGTCCAAGGAAGCACAAAATAGTTTTATTCTTGTCAAGCGAAATATAAGATTCAAAAGGAATGCTGATAAGCGTCGAAGGATGAAGAAAACTCAAAGACGAGTTTGCGCGCAATGGAACGAATGATGCAGAAAATATTCCAGTACATATGGGGTAACTTCAATATTTATTGGTACTTCTTTGGAAGTTTCAGACAGTAAAAAATATATGTATGGAAAGCTCTCTCAGTCTAGTTTTAAACGCAACAAACAGAGAGTCGTTTGGAGTTTTCTAAAAAAGGTTATGATCATTTTTCTTAAAGGTGGCAGGAACATACGAAAATCTGCCAAGTTCATGTATTTGAAGTCTTTTGATCCTTTCCAACTATCCTTTCTTGGTGATGATTCATTGGACTCGAGGACGAGTCTTGTCGAACCAGGGGAGAATGATACAGATGGGCATCAAGATGAGCCCAACAACATTGGGCTGATCGTTCGTGAAATAATAGCGGGCCAAAACATGGCCTAGAGCAGCCCATTATCTTCTATAATTATGCTGGAGCATTCTAAGATGTCATAGCATTAAGTTTGGTCAAGTTCATTATTAGTTGTTAATTTTCAATGTGCCTCTTCCTATTCTTGGAGGGTTATTCCAAGTTTTAAATATCGTATCTTGCATCCAAAATGTAGAGATTAATATTATTATCATTAAACAAAGAATTCTTAGTGAATTTTTATCTTCAAGTTTCTTTCTCTTTGGTGGATCCCTTAGAGTTGTGAGCTTGTATTCCAATTCTTATCCTTAAGGTGGTGTTGTCTTATCCTTGAGGTGGCGGATTATCTATCCACATACTGATTTGCGTAGAGAATCGGTATCACAGTTAATCTCCACAAAGCCCAAAATATTATACCGGTAACAGGGCGAGCGGGCACCCATCAACCCGATTTCTCCCAAGTCGTGGAGGTTGAGGAAGTTTGTCCACCGCCCTATCGTAGGTGTAGGCAGAGGCTTCTGCCGTGTAGTAGTTGCCCAACCACACCCGCATCCGGTTCTGAGGGAGTCGAATCTCCACCACCCATTTCCCCCAATGTCTCTGCCTAACACCCCTGTACAGCTTCTTCTTACTCGGGAAAACGAGTGAGCTCCTCGCCATCGTTGATGGGTGGCGGTTTTCATCGGAGAATTTCTACATAAAATCGATGGAATTCAAGGAATCAATTGAGTGTGATTCTTTGATTTTTGGAAGAGGAATTTGGAATGATTGAAATGGGATTCGGCTGATTTAGGGATTTTGGAAAAGGAAAGTTTAAACATTGCAGAGGAATGTGGACACTTATGTTAGTTTAATTAACGGAAATTCAGAAAATAAACAACATGACTAAAAATATACAGGTGAAAATGACTTAAAGATATGAAATGAGATTGCTGCATTTTTCTCTTAATTAGCTCGTACTAACATGTGGAATCTTCATTTGCTCACGCATAAGTGTTAAAAGTGGTCGAGGGACGAGGAGAGTGCATAACCTCTTGGTGGAAGCCATGAGACGTGTTGGAATCGACCATACTTACGGGATCAATTGTGATATTTCCTCCCATATATGCTATTTTTTTCTGGTTTGAACGTGTTGGTTGTATGAGTATCAGCCTATTTGATTTGACATGTGTATATTTCAATTTGCATAATTATAACCATGTTGGCAAACACTTACCAATTATTTCAAGGTGTATATTTCAAAGAAGACTACACTAGTCACTACACATGAGATCTCACATAACGAGATAGAAGAAAGAAAAACGAAATGAGCACGATTTACGTGATTCGGAAATGAAACTCCTACGTCCAAGAGAGAGGGAGAAAACTATTATTGCTATGATAGTTGTGGGGTGATTACAACATGTATATGCTGAATAACCCGCTTATGTATCACACAAGATATGCAGCTTGCAAACTTATGGGACTAATCTGAGTATGCAATATCGTAGCTTGTGATCAACCTTCGAATGGTTACCAATCTGATCAAATCGACCTCCACCAAAATTCTGATGTGTCAAGCTATCAGCTAATGTCCATAATTGCCTAAAACCAATCCATCTAGCCACCATACAAACCCCTCAAAATTCCCTGCCCACCTTATGCACCGGTTGTATCATTATGTGTCCTTGAGCTTCATTTCAGTCTGCTGCTTCAAATTGCAACTGATGCACTCATTCATTTGGAGATACATGAGCTTAACTAGTAATATAACTCTTCTGCCAACGCTCCAACATACTAGAATAAGGTTTATACTTCATATTTGACTTACTCAACAAAATTTCGCACTTAATTTGCATCAAGTGGCGGATGAAGGGGGTAAGGCTGTACCCCAAAACCCCTACCCCCACCCCTAATTTAAAAAAAAATTATATATATTTAGATGTATAAATATTTGTATATTAATTAATGTGTACCCCAAATTATTTAATTAATACAAATTTATATACTATTCATTACTATTTTAATAAATTTACACTATAAATTCATGATAATATATAATGTCTTACATTGCTTTTTACAAATAAATATTAGAAGGTGTCAATAATAATTATAATTTTAGAGTGTTATGTATACGATTTTGAGTATTAAATATTCCCTCCGTCCCTCTAATTATTTTACTTTTTTTAATCCGCCTCAATATAAATGCACGTTTCTAAAAAGAGTAGAAATGCCATTTTTTATACACATCTCAATAACTTTATACATATATTTTATTAAATTAAATTATCTAAAATTCTCATTTTTTACAAACATCTAAGCAACTTTACACATCTTTAAACATAAAAATTAATTTTTCTTAATATCTGCATAAAAAAACACGTGTTACTTATATGGACATAGAAAGTAATATTTTTATAATTGCATGTCGTACAATCGAAAAAAATTTCTGAATCCGACGCTATAGTTGCATCTCTTAATAAATAATAACTCAATTTCTCTCAAACTGCAGACTTTGAGCCATATCCAACCTGGCTTCAGCACCAGGTGCGATATTTTCATTTATGGAATGGAGGAACATAAATTAAAAGGTTAATAAAATTGATCAATAAAACAAGTACTTATATTCATAAATAACGCAAAATATTTGATAGGATAGATGAAGTAATAAATCAATGATTTAATAAAATTTGGAGTTTGTATTATGAAATAATATTCCAAATCACAGTACGATCAATTCGTGTTCAATTTGTTTACAAATGACCTTGACTAATCAATCTAGAATAAAAAAAATTATAAAAAAATTGATAAAATTGTCCCTCTCATATTTCAATATTAACTTTTCTATTTATCGTCTCATTTTAATCTTTACATTTTTCTATTTGGTAGATGAAACAAAAAAAAATATTATTATATTTTCATGGGAACCACACACAACATTAATAAAACTATATATTTTACATTAAAATATTATCTCTCAACTCACCATACATTAAAATACTATATCTATCAATCCACTATACATTAAAATAGTAGAGCTGCTCTTAAAAGGAGAAACATTCTCAAAGATGGAGATGATCTCTCGTGCGGTCTTTGCGGTAATCATGAAGAAACGGTGAAGCACTTGTTCTTTGAATGTGAATTCTCTTATCAAGTTTGGTGTCTTTGTTATTCTTGGCTAAAATCTCCGATGCCTCTTGCTTCTGATCCAACGATGCATTTTCTACAACATTTTGGCGCGCTGGGCAAGAAGGGAAAAAAATACATAATCGAATGCATTTGGTCCTGTGAAGTTTGGTTCGTTTGGAAGACAAGAAACAAGAAAATCTTTGAAGACAAGGAAATCAATCTGGAAAAGACATTCGAGGAAATCATAATCAAATCGTGGTGTATTTTCTCCACTCACTATAATTGCTTACTCATTTTTAAATTGGTGCAGCAACCCAGAATGTGATGTAATTAGATGTTGTGTCTCTCTTTATTAATATTGGTGCACTATGATTTGTAAACTCTGATAACTTTTCTTGAGTACTATTTGTACTCATAATAATATTTAACTTTTTCCTTCAAAAAAAATAGTATTATTTTATTTCCACGTAAAAAGAAAACGTAAATATTGAAATGGTATGAGGGAATATTATTTTGTAAGATCAGATCACATTCGTGAACATAAATGTAAAAGAAATATTTTATTTTATAAATAACATTAAAAATTATCCTCAACATACTAATTAATTCGAAAAGAGAATATTATTTTTTTACGTACGCGATTCAATATTTTTAATTAATTAATTAATTAGTTATTGTTGAGATACAGTAAATAGATAAGAGAATATTAATGTATGAAAATAACAATTAAAAAAAAGCCCAATAAACTGAAAATTTTGCAATTTTAGGACAATAACTTATAGGGTTGCATTTCAAGGCACTTTGTCGTCGGTTTGGCAACTATAGACATTATATCTTCATTTTCGCGGTTAAAGGACAAAATTAAGCTAGAATTTTTTTAATTTGGGTGTAATTTCATGCATAAAATTTTAAAGGAAGGATAAAATGATAATATTTTATATAAAAATTGATTTCTGATCATATAAAAGAGTTAAATGCACTACCGGCCTATAACTTTTTCAAAATTCAATTTTCATCTAAAAAATGTTAATTTTTTCAATTTAATCCCACAACTTCATGATTTCGTCAATTTCAACCCAAATTTTGGGCGGAGTTCCACTTGTCCCCTGAAAAAAGTCACCTACGCCGCAAATGACCATTAAAATTGGGGGAATCCAGCAGAATTATCCTATGTGGCATACCAAATGAATTATGATCAATCATATTGCCACGTCGTCTTTAATTTAATTAAAAAAAATGACAACTCACACGTAACATGGATTACTGCAGAACCAAGAATCCCATTTCCAGCCATGAAAGGTACAACTCAAGAAAGCGATATAGTGGAAGGGGGCCACATTATCAGGTCGGTGGACCGGAAAGACTCCAAGGGGCCGAGGGACCGCCGCTTACGGTTGTCGGCAGACACACAGCCATTCACTCGCAGGACCGTCTGGGCTACGACTGCCCCAACAAGGTCGTCGATTGGCTCATCAAGAAGGCCAAAACCGCCATTGATAAGCTCGACGAGCTCGCTCAGGCCAAGGACTCTAACCTTAGCTCCAATTACTTGCCGCAGTCGAAGCCCCATTACACGCCCAACCCGAATTTTTCCTTCACGGGACACCATCAGCCCAAATCTCATTTCTTTGACATCGTCAAATACTTCTTCCTGGCAGTGACCAATTAATTTTTATGGAATATCAATTTTACATTTAAATACTTTATGTGTGACGTTTCAATGTTTACGTGTACTTTTTGCACATTGATTAAAGAACATGAAGTAATGTTATGGATATTATATCCCATGTTAATGGGCCGAAAGCCCCCATCACAACAAGGCCCAATAATAACAAGACCCGCATACTGAAAGGTTGCAGAATAAAGAGAGAAATAGCTCATGAACACCTACAAGGGCCCAAGAGGTAGGCCCAATAAGGGAATGATCATGTGATCAGGAAAAGGTCCAAATGACCAGTCCATAACCGGAGAAGGACGAGGCCGAGAAGCCACCAAGGAAGTCGAGGGCCGAAAGGCCAATTGGGAAAGTAAGGCCGAAGCCTCGTTGGGTGGGGCAAGAGCCTCCTTCAGACTTCGAAGCATACTCTAGAAAGGGTCTGGACAAGACACTTTGAACATCACTTTCAGTAAAGGACAACACTCACAGGACATGCTCTCTCTTTCCACCAATGGAATGCAAGCGCAGGACAAAAGGCGTCTGCCACTACCTGCAGCCACCTACAACAGCCCCCAACAGTAGCAGCTTTATGCTCCTCCGTCATTAAGACAACAGGTCTTCAGCCAGGTGGCGAGCTCTTATTGGTCCACGATTAGGGTTGTTGTAGGAGGAACATATAAAAAGCTTCTCCCTTGTGGGATGAAGTAGGTTACACATTTTCATACACGCTTTCACTATACTTAGAGAGAAAGAGAGTTCTTATAAGAGTGTTGTTCTTGAGAACATCAGTAAAATACAGAGTGTCTTTGGTTGGATCTCTTCTCTCTCATATATTTTGTGTTTGATGTGTTCGTTCTTAGTGTTTGTTAATCGATACTCCAAGCTTAATTAATTATATTATAACTCGCTAGAACAGCCGTCAACAAGTAGTATTTTTATAGATTGATTAAAGAATATAGTATTTAATGGATTATGGGTTGGAAGACATAATATTTTAAGGGTAAATATCAAAAGTAGTCCTGTAAGTATGACGTTTTTCAACTTTAGTCATTTTTCTTTTGCAATTCTCAATTTTGCTCCTTTTTTGTCCACTTTTAGTCCTTTTGGTCCAGTTTTGGTCCTTTTTTCAAAATTTGATCATTTTTTGGTCCACTTTTGGTCCTAAATGTATTAACTTTCGGACCATTTTTTGATATATTTTAACATAAAGGACTAAATCTGGACTAAAATGACTAAATTTGGACTAAAAGGACTAAAAGTGGACAAAAAAGGACAAAAATTGAAAATTACAAAAAAAAAGGACTAAAGTTGGAAAACGTCATACTTACTTACAGGACCAAATTTGATATTTACCCATATTTTAATGTAAAGTGGTTTGGTGTTTGTTTGATGTGGGTCATATGGTTATATATTAATTGTTTTTTAGTGGGTCCCATACTAAAGAATGAAACGTAAAGATTGAAGTTGGACGCCCAAATATGTAGAGATTGAAATGGGATGAAGGGAATATTTTTATATTTAAATAATACTCTTTTTTTGTCCCAACCAATGATTAGAAAATCGAACCGGTCCGGTCGGTTCAACTAGTTGAACTGGGAATCGGGAATCGGTCCAAAAACAGGTCCGGACACACCCAAAAAACCATTTATGAGTTGAACCGGGAAAAACCGGTTTGAACCGGTTCAAACCGGAATAACCGGCTGAACCGAAAACTGCCGATTCTCTTTTTTTTTTCTTTGAAATTTTCGTATTGCAATTTTTTTTCTTAAATTTTTGTATTGAGATTCATTAACTAATTTGGGAGCCAAAATCTCAAAATATGATGGATGCAAAAAATAGGTAGTAGTGATCATTACATATATATAGAAGTATAAAACCTCTCTTCTTTACTAAGTTTTCGATGTGGGATATTGAAGTTGATGGAAAGAAGGGATAAAAGGTGGTTTTTATATATAGAGATCCAATATATCTTTTTTTCTTATAATTAATCAATGTGGGATCTTTTCCATTTCTTACAAGTATACATATTTGTAATTTATCACTCATTATTTTTTAAATCTTGAAATAAATAAATTTATTTACTTAATTGTATCTAAATAATTGAAAAAAATATCTTGAATGGATATTAATTAAAATTAAAGTTAACAAATAAAAAGAATTAACAATTTTCTTTTCATTTTTATTTCAATTTTAATATTCTTAATTAATTTCTTTCAATTTCACAGTAAATTTAAATTAGATTAACTATTAATATAAATTAAAATAAAAAATTATCTTATTTTTACATTTAACTTTACTCTTTTAATTTATTATTTTTATGTGCACTAAGTATGTTAATATAAAATCATATATAAAATAATGAAATATTATTACTCCCTCCATCCGCCCGAAAGGTGGACATTTTGCCATTTTGGGCGTCCGCACCAAAGGTCCACATTTCCCTTTTTAAACACATGGGACCTACACACATCACTAATACAATAAATTTATGGGACCCATACACCCTACTAATACAACTACCAACTACACATTAAATAATAATACTCCTTAATCCACGTGCAAAAAGCAAATGTCCATCTTTGAGGCGGATGGAGGGAGTAAAATTTAAAAATATGTAATTTATGTTTTTTCAGTTGAACCGCCC
Source organism: Pogostemon cablin (assembly GCA_023678885.1). Lineage (NCBI taxonomy): Eukaryota > Viridiplantae > Streptophyta > Magnoliopsida > Lamiales > Lamiaceae > Pogostemon > Pogostemon cablin. Next base: position 2,011,485 of record CM042999.1, read on the forward strand.
GGTCGGACCGGTCCGACCGGTCTGACCTTGAACCGTTAAGGTCACCGGTTCGGCCTCCTATCGGATTTTCTAATCAATGGTCCCAACATGATTTTAACGTAGTTTAAGGGAAAAAAGGATTTTTAGGATAATTTAGTTGAATAAGTTGTATGGTAAAGTTGATTTTGACTAAATCTTATTTAAAAATGAAGATGGCATATTCTTAATATTAAAAAAAAATCATAATAAAAAATAAAAAGAAAAAGGAAATAAAAAAAGAAGAAAAAGAAAGAAAGAATGGAAGAGTGCGGTTGATGAGATGCCTTTTTAATTTGTAAAAGGTGACGGTACTGCCCCTAAAAGCATTACTAAGAACGTCGGAATCTCAAAATAATACCCTCGTAACGTTTCAAATTTTACGTTTACTTTTTGCACGAAAATTATAGAGTATAGTATTTTAATATGTTGTGAGGTAAGAGAAATAATATTTTAATGGGACGGCTATTTGCACCCCAAGGATTTCTATTTGAACCCCAATTACTTAATATACCCCACTAAATAAAAAATTCTATAGTTGAATTACTTAATACACCCCGTGTAAAAGACTACTTTAACCTTTTAACTAAAATATACTCAAATTAAAAATAAAAAGAAAATTCAAATTCAAATAAAAAAAGAAACAAACTTTGAGAGAGAATAGAAAAGAAAACAGTGAGAAAGAAGAAGAAATCGACGCTGAAAGATTGAGAAAGAAAAATCGGCGCTGGAGTTGTCTTCCGTCGCGACTGTTCAGAAGAGAAAGAAAAGGAAAGAACGTCAATACCTTGCTTCGTCAATGTCAAGTAAGTAACATGTAATCTTCGCCATTTCGCTTATTCTGCAGTTACATGAATGTAGGGTTTGAGTTAGTTTCAAATCTGGAAATTAAGCATTGGGTTTTTGAATTTATGTCTCTATACTTGTCTTGCAATCTTGGGTTAAATTTTTAGATAGGTTTGTGAGCAGTATGTATGCGAATTGCAAAACCTGCTGCAATGTCTTGTGTTCGATCGCTGTAGTCGAACACCTTAAGCTGTTCGACCGCTGCAGTTGAACGCCTTAATTTATAATTAATCTTAGTTTATTATTTATAAAAGGGTATTTAATCTTTTTACATTATAATATTTTAATTTTATAAATAATTGGAGTTCAAATAGAAATTCTGGGGTAAATATAGCCGCCCCCTATTTTAATGTAAGGTAGGTATGTGTAGTGATACCCAATATAGTGAGGTAAGAGAAAGAATATTTTAATGTAAGGTAGGTATATGCAAGGTCTAAAATATCCTGAAATATCCTCGATATTTCCACGATATATCCATTTTTTGAGAGTACCGATATCGATATTAGAGAAAAGAATATTTCTTTTCTGATATCGAGGAAACATCGGAAAATATCGATGGAAATATCGATATCGATTTGCCACAGTTCAATTTTTTTTAGATGTCGAGATATATCGAGGAAATATTGATAAAATATCAAAGATATATCGAAAATATCAAAAAATTATCCATAATTTTAAGAAATTTAAATAATTTTTTATGTTACTTTTATTTATTAAATAAATACATTTTTTGGTCATTAGTTTGTTCAATTAAAAAAAAAATAAAAAATGGAGCAGTACTTGCTTGAAACCATCTCATAGTGAGACTGTTTTACGTTTTCTTAATTAACTATCTTTTTTATATTAAAGTTATCACTTTTTATTAAAAGATATTATAACTAGTAAATATGAAGGGTTCACGTAAACAATATACTCTGATTAAAAATACAATTATTTTGGCACAGTTGGATAAGATAGAACAATATACTACTAACATATTCAGAACAAGGTTAAAAAATTTATATAATTCGATTAGTTGGTACCAATATTATTTAGATCAAGACAACATGACATGTTTTACATTTGAACCTCATAGATCATCATTTTGATATTAGTTGTTATGTGTTAAACAATTTATAATAATTATTGTATAATTTCAGACTATTTAAATATGTTGTTATTGATCTACTTATCATATATTTTAAGTTTTATTTTGATTATAAATTGTATTTATATAATAAAATTAGTTATAATATATTGCAAAATTAAATAATCAATTTTTATATTTTTCTCACAAATTTTCATAATTTTTTAAAATTTTTACCGATATCGATATCGATATTCGATATATCCCTCGATATATCCGTAAATTTAAGGTACCGATATTTTTATCGATATCGATATTTTAAACCTTGGGTTTGTGTAGTGGTGTGTGGGCTATGAAGGAAGAAATAATTGATTTGTGTGGACCAATTTACCAAAAAAAAATGTAAAAAATTGAAATGAGACATTGAAATTAAAAACATGTAAAGATTAAAATTAGAAATAGGGAGTATTGCTATTTTATCTTCACTTCTTTTTTAACTTACTCCCTATATCTCTTATTACTAACTTCATAGGGATTAAAACCTATTTCGTTCCATAATTTATCCCAAATCCAATTTTGGTCCGTGATGGGCACGTGAGCATTTAATTTGGAAATTTGCAGCCATTATGTTGATGTGGCATCGTCTGATCATTTTTATTTATTAGATATTAAATGTGCATTGCACGTTGCATGCACATCATACTTTGTTATATTATTTAATTTGTTTTTTTTTTATCATGAGAATCCTAAATTTTTTAACATATTACTCTATAAGTTGAGCAAATATATTATTTATTAATTATGGTCAAAACTTCTTGGCATAATCTTGGATGAGAATGGTCTTGGGACCATTTTATACTTTTATTATTAGTTCTCATTCTCATTTTTTTTATTAACAATATTATCAATTTTCTTTTAAATGCTATTACTTTTTATTTATTATTATAAATTATTCATGAAATAGCTTATTGTATTATTATCACTTTTTTATTGAAAATATTATCACTTTTTATCTGTTTAACAGATTGAAATATTCTAATATATTCTCCCGTTACAATTTCAGTTAGTATTAAGTACTTGGTGAAACTCACTCATGCAAATTAATCAACTTATACTGCAAAGACATTTGATGGGTACATACTGCAAAGACATTTGCTGGGTACATATTTTTCTCTCCATTGCGTAGAGTTTTAACACTAATTGCTCCTCATTGTTTTTTAAATTAACTTATTTTTATCAATTTTTTGATGGTAATATAATTTTTTTTTTACAATTAAATTGTAAATTGATAAGTTATAAAAGTTAGTAATGGTGATAATTTTAGTTGATAATATATCAAATGTTAATTGACAATGGGCAACTGAATACAAATCAAAATAGTATATATATATATATATATATATATATATATATATATATATATATATATATATATATATATATATATATATATATATATATATAACCACTAGTAAAAAAAGGGGCTTTGGCATCCAAAAATTTAGTATCAATAAAACAATAGATACTAAAAGTAGTTTTAAGTATCTAATTTTTTCGCTCAGATGCAAACTTTATGAACGTGATCTAATTACTATCAGAAAATATATTATGGATACTATTTTATTTGTAGTAGCAAATTATTTATAGATACAATTTTAATTTAGCATCATATAAATATAATTTCTCTTTTGGTAGCAAACATTTTTGATACTTTTATTAGTATAAATTAATTATAGATGCCAATGACTTTATTAGTATTGAAAGTTAACTGATATTATTGTTGTAATAGTTTTCTTATTATAATTTTTTTAATCAATAAATTAATGATGCTAATATTCTTTTAGTGTCAATTTATTGTTGATGCTATTATTTGTATCAAAAGCAAAATGATGATATTATTTGTATCAAAAGCAAACGATGGTATAGAGTTTGTTTACTATGAGTATCAAAAAATTAAAGTTAACGATACTGATATATAGTTTACCAAATTATTTAGGTTTGAGTCTCTTTTATATACTCACATCCGTGATTTTTTTTTTGACAGAGACATCCGTGACTTATTGAAATGGGTTCTTCTAAATATGGGAAATTCCATTTCCCAATTTTTTAAGGTCTCATTCACTTGCTGTTGCACCCTTTATTATTATTTTTTTCTATTATTAATTATTGTGAAAACTGGAATCCCTCTTCTTCAAAAATTAAAAAAGGAGTTGCATAAATTATCTTGTGGAAATTTACTAAAGGTAATCAATTAAGCTATAAGAACAACTTTTTTTTTATTATATTGTAATTAATAAAAATCAAATATTTAGAGTAAAAAAAATATTTGGCATGCGGATATACCTACAACCTTGAACTTATATTAAATTACTAAATTTTTAATTAAAAAAGAAAAGAAATTATTGACAGAAAAAAAAGAATATTACACGTACACGGGCTTTCTTAATTTCAATTACGAGTTAAAAAAAAAACGGCTAGCCGGAATGGCCAAAATCAGAATCAGGGCAAGCTTTTTCCTCTTCCGGCGAAGAAACTCGGGCAAGCGTAATCGATTCTCTCTCTCATTAGGTTTTTCCTCCTTTCATTAGATTAGGTTTATTTCTCTCTTCCACCACTTTCGTTGTTCATCATCGTCTCGTCGCCGAACTCTCTCCACCACTTTCGCCTACAGCTACTTCTCTATTGAAGGTTATTTTTCCTTTTCCCTTCTAAATGTGTTATTTCGAGTCAGAATCTCTATTTTGAGTTTGAATTTAGGCGTGTGATATTTTGAAGGTTGATATTCTGCGTTTCTTCGTTTCAAATGAATCTCGTCTGCTTTTGATCAGATAGGTGAAATGAACTTTGTTTTAGGCTCGAATTTCTGCATTTCCAAGTGATTATGAAGATTTAATAATTTGTGGTTGTTGTTCGTGATGTAACTGTTTCATTCTTTCTTATTTCAACTTTATGTGTTCTTCTGTGATCTGTAAGATTCTGGATATAGTATGTTATTTTAGTGTGTATAGTGATGATAGATTAGCTTCGATTCTATTTTCTAGGAACTATTGCGATTCAATTTTTGGTTTCTAGGATTTCTGAATTTTTTTCCTTATTTTTCTTTAAAATGATGTGTGCAGTTTATATTTGGGGATATCTTTTTTTAGTAGAAGATGTTGGCTAAAATTAAGTGTCGTAGTTTATTCTTCAATCAACATAAAAGATCATTCAACATTCTGTTCAGACTTCAAGCAGGTTTCTAGTTTGCAAACAATCATGCCTAGAAAATCATACTAGTCAGCTACAATTATTATTGTGTAAAGAACTTTTGGGAAGATTTCATGATTGTTTAATGAAGTAATGTTGGTGGTGAGACAAGCTAACTTGTTCATCTTCCATACTCAGATGAAGTACAATTATTAAACAAATTGAAAGAATCTTATATAATTTGATAGTGTTATAATTGGTTTAAATAAAATATAGTGTTAATTCTGTGAAACATTAAGGAGTATCACGCCTTAGTGCTTGTTTATTTATTTTAGTCTGACTGAAGTGGCTAGCTAATTCATAATCATTTTGTAGTTTTTGTCTAACCAACGGGTAAAAGATAGCCAATTCAAAACAGGGACTTAGTTATTAACATATGTCTGCTTCAGTATTTTTTTGGTTGCCTCATTTTCAATAGTAATTCAAAGAGTAGTGAAAGAAGTGGAATAAGTCCACAACTTCTTGAAAAATAATAACATTGAATTTATGATACATTTATTTTATTTTTTGTTTGCTCTTTAGTTCTAAAAACTGAGTATTGTGTTTTATGCAGGTGCACTAGTGTTGAGCTCAACAATTGCAGTGATTTTGAGTACCGGTGCTGCTTTTGAAACTTCATTTTTCCTGGTTCTAGCCTTTATTAGTTGTTGGTAGATCTTCTCTTCCTAGTTTCTTTCATAATTTGTTAAGTAAAAAATATTGATTTAGTGTCTTGAGATGGATTCTGGTAAAGAATGGGTTTACATGCCAAGAGAGGATATATCAAATAAGAACCATGGTGGTGGTTTGGATGAAATTCACAATGGATTGTCCATTTTTTCAACATCCGGTTGTGTTTTAGGGAGTCAAGAAGTTGTTTATTTGGATCACTATCAACAGATTCAAGCACATGAGTATGTGTTATTCAATTGTGTTGAGGTGGCAGAATATATAGAGTAAGATTTAAATACATTTTAGTGCATTATGTAGTAATCAATTTTAAATTTCAACTTAATAGTTTAAGTAATTTTCTGGTGCAGGGAACATAAAAAATTACTTAGCCAAGATCATTACAATATTCAGCAAGCAGAACTTGATAAACTTCATAAAGAGACATTTTTGAAATGGTTCAAGGCTAATGTAAGCTTTTATATGAAACTCATTTTATTTTTCTTCGATGTTTGTAAATTATACTAACTATATTCCTAATTGTGTTAGGTTGATAAAGTCATTCACAATGACTCCCAACAAATTAATGAGGATCTTCATTGGCTAAGTAGAGGTCCTAGTAACTTAGCCCAAAGATTAAAGAAGTTGAGATTTAATGGATTCAAGTTTCGGACTAAAGAGACTGAGTTGCACCATAAATTTGTAGGGACTAAAAACACGCTGCAATAGATTGAACAAAAAGTTTCACAATAAATGTAAATTTCAAATCTTTCAAACAAATAAAAAGATATATCATCGAGCGATGAAGCTGAAGCAAGTTCCTCACTATCTGAACCCTAAAAAGATAAACCATCATTCACCTCTAAACTCACAGAATTAGCAAAAGCCTAGAGGCTGTGGTCTACGAATAACTATGACAGACACATAGCTCATATATATGGTATGTGTAGTTGTTGTAATTTATTCAAATGACGTCTAACTTACATAAGTTGAAACTATAGAACTTACCTCATCAAGCACAAGTCTGGCATTCCAAAAGTATTCAACTGGCTGAATCTAATTTTCTTATGCAGCAAAAGCTTTACTTAACCTCCATTTTAAAAATATACCCACAAACAAGCAACCTAAAGAGTGTATAACCGTTTCAAATCCAATTTACATTCAACAAACATCGAAGAATATCTATTTTCTAATCGACCATAGAAAGTACAAGGCCGAAAATGAACTCTAATTGTGAATGGAACTTAGAACTAGCTCAAGAACATGAATTTTTGTTTAAGCTTCTGAACCTCTCAAACCCCAGGACGGAAAAAAAAACATTTTTTTTTTTGATCAAGCAAATTTTATTATTAAATAAAATCTGATTAGAGAGGTTTAGCACACACAAGAAAAAGTTAATTTATCCTTAAGCATCAAATCTTTCAAAAAAAAAAAACATTAATACCTCTAGTAAACACAAAAAAAACGAATTTTATTTCATTCCTTACTCTTACGATTTGAATTCACGCAAACACAACATTGGAATAAAATCTAACAATCTAATTAGCAAGGAAACAGTTAATCTCCACAAAGTGAAGCTCGCCCAAAACATTATACCGGTAACCGGGCGAGCGGGCACCCATCAACCCGATTTCTCCCAAGTCGTGGAGGTAGGGGCAGTTTGTCCACCGCCCTATCGTAGGCGTAGGCAGAGGCTTCCGCCGTGTAGTAGTTGCCCAACCACATCCGCATCCGGTTCTGAGGGAGTCGAATCTCCACCACCCTTCAAAAGTCAATAAAATTGATCAAAAAGTAATTTTTCTTAAACTCCGTGTCTACAATAACTACGAAAACAAATATGGGACGGAGGGAGTATATGTTTTCTCGCTTTATTAAATTCTATTCACGCTCGTGAGTGTTCCTGCACTTCCTCTTGACCTTCCTATCTTTGTGCTGGCAAGAAAAAATGATGGAAGGAAACTGTGCTAATTAAACGAAGGAGGATTATTGGTGGAGAGAAAAATAGTGAGGGAGAATTCTTAAATTGATTAACAAGTGTATGAATTACGCGTACATTTTGAAATTGAAAAAGAAAAAGAACAATAGAAAAAGATGAAGAATATTAAGACGAAGAGAGAAAAACAAGTGGATCGCGATGATTTAAGAATGGTATTAATTAATTTTTATTTATTAATTAATAGTGAGGGAGGAATATTGTTAATTAATTTTTGTTGGGAACAAATTTATTAATTTTCATATTCTTGTCATAAACCCTAATTATCAATTTTTACTTAATAGAATCGCGATGATGTAAGAATGGTATTCAAAGAAATTCCTAAATCCGATTTCAGAAAGAAGATATTTGCTTTCACTGTATGGTTCCTCATAAATTGTACACATAATGCCTAAAAACAATCCATGTAGCCACCATACAAACCCCTCAAATATCCCTGCCCACCTTATGCACCGGTTGTATCATTATGTGTGCTTGAGCTTCATTTCAGTCTGCTGCTTCACATTGCAACTGATGCACTCATGCATTTGGACATACATGAGCTTAACAAGTAATATAACTCTTCTTCCAACACTCCACCATACTAGAATAAGGTTTATACTTCACATTTGACTTACTCAACAAAATTTCACACTTAATTTGCATCAAGTGGCAGGGGGTACGGCTGTACCCCAAAAACCCCTTACTCCCCACCCCTAATTTAAAAAAAAAAAAAAAAATATATATATATATATATATAAATATTTGTATATTAATTAATGTGTACCCCAAATTATTTAATTAATACAAATTTATATACTATTCATTACTATTTTAATAAATTTACACTATAAATTCATGATAATAATGCCTTACATTGCTTTTTACAAATAAATATTAGACGGTGTCAATAATAATTATAATTTTAGAGTGTTACGTATACGATTTTGAATATTAAATATTCCCTCCGTCCCTCTAATTATTTCACTTTTTTTTTATCCGCCTCAACATAAATGCACGTTTCTAAAAATAGTAGAAATGTCATTTTTACACACATCTCAATAACTTTATATATATTTTTTATTAAATTAAATTATCTAAAATTCACATGTTTTACAAACATCTAAGCAACTTTACACATCTTTAAACATAATAATTAATTTTTCTTAATATCTGCATAGAAAAACACGTGTTACTTATATGGACATAGAAAGTAATATTTTTATAATTACATATTGCACACCCAAAAAAAATTGCTGGATCCAACACTATAGTTGCATCTCTTAATAAATAATAACTCAATTACTCTCAAACTGCAGACTTTGAGCGATATCCAACCTGACTTCAGCACCAGGTGCGATATTTTCATTTATGGAATGGAGGGACATAAATTAAAAGGTTAATAAAATTGATCAATAGAACAAGTACTTATATTCATAAATAAATAACGTAAAATAGTAAATGTAAAGTATTTGATAGGATAGATGAAGTAATAAATCAATGATTTAATAAAATTTGGAGTTTGTATTATGAAATAATATTCCAAATCACAGTACGATTAATTCGTGTTCATATACAAATGACCTTGACTAATCAATCTAGAATAAAAAAAATATTATAAAAAATAAAAAAAATTGATAAAATTGTCCCTCTCATATTTCAATCTTAACTTTTCTATTTGTAGTCTCATTTCAATCTTTACATTTTTCTATTTGTTAGATGAGACAAAAAAAACAAATATTATTATATCTTCATGGGATCCACACACAACACTAATAAAACTATACATTTTACATTAAAATATTATCTCTCAACTCACTATACATTAAAATATTATATCTATCAATCCACTATACATTAAAATACTATACTATTATTTAATTTCCACGTAAAAAACAAACATAAATATTGAAATGGGATGAGGGAGTATTATTTTGTAAGATCAGATCATATTCGTAAACATAAATGTAAAAGAAATATTTTATTTTATAAATAACATTAAAAATTATCCTCAACATACTAATTAATTCGAAAAGAGAGATGTTCCTAGTTCTTGATTATTTTTTTACGTACGCGATTTAATATTTTTAATTAATTAATTAATTAGTTATTGTTGGGATACAGTAAATAGATAAGAGAATATTAATGTACGAAAATTAACATTAAAAAAAAAAGCCCAATAAATTGAAATTTTTGCAATTTTAGGACAATAACTTATAGGGTTGCATTTCTAAGGCACTTTGTCGTCGGTTTGGCGACTATAGACATTATATCTTCATTTTCGCGGTTAAAGGACAAAATTAAGCTAGAATTTTTTAATTTGGGTGTAATTTCATGCATAAAATTTTAAAGGAAGGATAAAATGATAATATTTTAAATAAAAATTGATTTCTGATCATATAAAAAGAGTTAAATGCACTACCGGCCTATAACTTTTGCAAAATTCAATTTTCATCTATAAAATGTTAATTTTTTTCAACTTAATCCCACAACTTCATGATTTCGTCAATTTCAGCCCAAATTTTGGGCGGAGTTCCACTTTTCCCCTGAAAAAAGTCACCCACGCCGCAAGTGACCATTAAAATTGGGGGAATCCAGCAGAATTATCCTATGTGGCATACCAAATGAATTATGATCAATCATATTGCCACGTCGTCTTTAATTTCATTAAAAAAAATACAACTCACACGTAATATGGATTACTGCAGAACCAAGAATCCCATTTCCAGCCATGAAAGGTACAACTCAGGGAAGCGATATAGTGGAAGGGGGCCACATTATCCGGTCCACCGACCGGAAAGACTGCCACAGCAAAGTGTACACCTCCAAGGGGCCGAGGGACCGCCGCGTACGGTTGTCGGCACACACACAGCCATTCACTCGCAGGACCGTCTGGGCTACGACTGCCCCAGCAAGGTCGTCGATTGGTTCATCAAGAAGGCCAAAACCGCCATTGATAAGCTCGACGAGCTCGCTCAGCCAAGGACTCTAACCTTAGCTTCAATTACTTGCCGCTGTCGAAGCCCCATTACACGCCCAACCCGAATTTTTCCTTCACGGGACACCATCAGCCCAAATCTCATTTCTTTGACATCGTCAAATCCTTCTTCCTGGCAGTGACCAATTAATTTTTATGGAATATTAATTTACATTTAAATACTCCATCTGTCACGTTTCAATGCTTACGTTTACTTTTTGCACATTGATTAAAGAACATGAAGTAATGTTATTGATATTATATCCCATGTTAATGGGCCGAAAGCCCCCATCACAACAAGGCCCAATAATAACAAGACCCGCATACTGAAGAGTTGCAGAATCAAGAGAGAAATAGCTCATGAACACCTACAAGGGCCCAAGAGGTAGGCCCAATAAGGAAATGATCATGTGATCAGGAAAAGGTCCAAATGACCAGTCCATAACCAGAGAAGGACGAGGCCGAGAAGCCACTAAGGAAGTCGAGGGCCGAAAGGCCAATTGGGAAAGTAAGGCCGAAGCCTCGTTGGGTGGGGCCAGAGCCTCCTTCAGACTTTGAAGCATACTCTAAAATGGGAAGGAATAAAGCTCTATCAGATATCGGCATCTAGCAAAATACTCGACATCATATCGTCTCGGATAGGGACTTGGAACGGCCGAAGACGACACCCTTTCTCTAGAGTACGTGGAGCACTTAAGGACAAGGATAACAGTTTGGACAAGACACTTTGAACATCACTTTCAGTAAAAGACAACACTCACAGGACATGCTCTCTCTTTCCACCAATGGAATGCAAGCGTAGGATAAAAGGCGTCTGCCACCACCTGCAACAGCCCCCAACAGTAGCAACTTTATGCTCCTCTGCCATTAAGACATCAGGTCTTTAGCCAGGTGGCGAGCTCTTAATGGTCCACGATTAGGGTTGTTGTAGGAAGAACATATAAAAAGCTTCTCCCTTGTGGGATGAAGCAGGTTACTCCTTTTTATACATGCTTTCACTATACTTAGAGAGAAGGATAGTTCTTGTAAGAGTGTTGTTCTTGAGAACATTAGTAAAATACAGAGTGTCTTTGGTTGGATCCCTTCTCTTTCATATCTTTTGTGTTTGATGTGTTCGTTCTTAGTGCTTGTTAATCGATACTCCAAGCTTAATTAATTCTATTATAACTCGCTAAGAACAGTCATCAACAAGTAGTATTTTTATAGATTGATTAAAGAATATATTATTTAATGGATTATGGGTTGGAAGACATAATATTTTAATGTAAAGTGGTTAGGTGTTTGATGTGGGTCATATGATTATATATTAATTGTTTTTTGGTGGGTCCCATACTAAAGAATGAAACGTAAGGATTGAAGTTGAACGCCCAAATATGTAAAGAGTGAAATGGGATGAAGGAAATATTTTTATATTTAAATAATACTCTCTTTTGTCCCAACATGACTTTCACGTAGTTTATTTAAAGAAAAAAAAAAGATTTTTAGGATAATTTAGTTGAATAAGTTGTATGGTAGAATTGATTTTTACAAAATCTTATTTAAAATTGAAGATGGCATGTTCTTAATATTAAAAAAAAATCATAATAAAAAATATAAAGAAAAAGGAAATAAAAGAAGAAGAAAAAGAAAGAAAGAATGGAAGAGTGCGGTTGATGAGATGCCTTTTTAATTTGTCTAAGGGTGACGGTACTGCCACTAAAAGCATTACTAAGAACATCGGAATCTCAAAAATAATACTCCCCCGTCACGTTTCAAATTTCCCGTCACGTTTCAAATTTCACGTATACTTTTTGCACGAAAATTATAGAGTATAGCATTTTAATATATAGTGAGGTAAGAAAAAGAATATTTTAATGTAAGGTAGATATGTGTAGTGATGTCCAATGTAGTGAGGTAAGAGAAATGATATTTTAATGTGTAATGATGTGTGGGCCATGAAAGAAGAAATAATTGACTTATGTGGATCAATTTACCAAAAAAAATGTAAAAATTGAAATGTAGTACCGAAATTAAAAACATGTAAAGATTAAAATTAGACATGGGAAGTATTGCTATTTTATCTTCACTTCTTTTTTAACTTACGCCCTATATCTCTTATTACTAAACTTCATAGGGATTAAAACCTATTTCGTTCCATAATTTATCCCAAATCCAATTTTGGCCCGTGATGGGCACGTGAGCATTTAATTTGGAAATTTCCAGCCATTATGTTGATGTGGCCTCGTCTGATCATTTTCATTTATTAAATTAATATATTTAATGCCATGTGTAATTATATTCCATTTTTATTACTCCATTTTTTTTTCTTTTTTGGTGCTTAGACCATTAATTAAAGGGTCTCTTTAAATACACACCCCCTTTTATTAAATACACACCCCATTAATATAAAATTAATATATGTATTTTAAAAAAAATCTAAAATATCCTTAATTCATTAAATACACACCCATATATTCTATATTAATTTAATATAAGCCCTAACTTAATCAATTCCTACATTTTAATCTTAATTTTTTCACATCGATTTCACGCTATCTCTCCCCTTTTATTAAATACACGCTCCATTAATATAAAATTAATATATGTATTTTTAAAAAAGTCTAAAATACCCTTAATTCATTAAATACACACCTTATATATTCTATATTAATTTAATATAAGCCCTAACTTAATCAAAAAAATGGTGTACCCCCACCATTAGAGCCCCACCGCCCCTGCCCTGGGGATTGGTGGAGTAGGTAAATCGCAGGATGTGCCTCAAGTGGTTTATAGGGAGGGCTCACTGTTTAACTTGTGCTTGCAAGGGGCCAAATCCATGCCAAAGGCAGGATTCGAACCCCCACCCTGCAGCAACCAAGCTCAGTTGAAAGGCCTTTCCACCCTCCCCTCTACCACTTGAGCTATGCCATAGGGCAAATTCTTTTCTAATTAATATATTGGATTGTTAACTCACCCTTGTTATTAAAATATTTCGCAGAAGAAATATTGACCTACAAAAAATGACTATACTGTTATTTTACGCAAACAAATAACTTGTAAATAGATCTATGATTAGAAATTTCAAACTTGAAAAGCTTGAATGTGTACATGATATGGTGATACTTGTGACTCTTCCACACATGAAATAGTGGCAGAAAAAATATTAATAAGTCTGTACCTCTTCATGTGTTATCCAAAATTTCCTCGTGTCGACCAAGAAGAATGAATTCATGCTACCGGTAACTTCATCTTATTTATTTTTTCATATATCTTTCGATGTATATCATCCTTTGCATTACTAAATGCATTAGCAATACGCAAACAAAGAGAAATCTAACACTTTACTTTAAATTAATGGTTTCTTTATTTATTTCCATATCAAACATTAGATAAAAGAGAGGACCCTCGTGTTCGTCTTCTTTAATAATTAGACCTTACGCAGAAGGCTAGCTAACCCAACCCAGAACTGTGGGGCCGTTGTATGACACTATAACCAAATATTCCCCCTCTTTTTTCTTCTTCCCTCCTCTTAATTTCGCTGTTCTTATTTTTTTTTTTTTTTTTTCTTTTCCCAGTATGTTGTCTGTGATTTGACTGATTTCCATTTTAGTGTGCGTTCAATGTGTAAAATTTTGATGAGGAAGGTTATGGTACAAGAAGAAGAGGCCATAGATTATTAAGGGTGCGTATAATTTTAAAATTAAAAAATTTTAAATTTGAATTTTTAAGGGGTGTGTATATAACAAAATTAAGATTTAAAATATTAAAAGGGGGTGTGTATTCAATAAGATTGTGTATTCAATAAAAAGGGGTGTTAATTTAACCACACTCCTAAATAAAATTTAAAAGGACAAATTTACTTCTAATCGCAAAAGGCCGATTGTAGTTGCATGATTTGTTAACCATATAAGCTGACTCGCCCTTATCAGTGGCGGCTCTGCACGTTGGCCGACAACCGAGAAAAATTATAGAAAAAGTAATGGATATCAAAATCTTTAATTAATCTAATTAAATAGGAGTTTATTATACTCCCTCCTTCCCACAGAAGTTGTGACATTTGTTGTCCCACAGAAGTTGTTACATTTTCTTTTTAAGCATATATGGACCCACACAAAAAATATTAATATATACACATGGGTCCACACATACTTTACACACACCACTAATACACCTACCCACTACACATTAAATATTATTTCTCTCACTTCACTTTACATTAAAATATTATACTCATTAATCTTTGTGCCCAAAAAAATTGTTACAACTTTAATGGGACGGAGGAAGTAATATTTTTTTTATTATTTTAAGTTAGTTAGTGATTAAATTAAAATTTAAGGTTACATAATTTCGGTAATTTAACTTGAGGATATTAAAAATTTTAAGTCTTGAGATCTATGTAAATCCTTATGAGAAACGAATAAACAGTAATAATATTATTAATATTTACAATAAGAGTAATATTTTTTATTCAAAAAATATAATAGTTTATTTCTGTAAAGAGTAATTTTTTATTTACTAAAAAGTAATTGATAAATAATTCCAAGAATAATATTTTATTTAAAAAAGTAATAATTTATGTATTTAAAGAGTAATTCTTCATATATACTAAAGAATAATAGTTGAAAACAATATGAACCCGATTCACATTAGTATTTTTTTTTTAATTTTTATTCTTTGATTTATTTATTGATTATTACATGACTATAACTTGAAATTGGAAGCACATTGCATCCGAAATCACAGAATAATTAGCCTAAAATATTAGGCCATATCCTTTAATTTAGTTTAGATTAAAATATTATACTATCTCAAAATAAATATACACACTAACGCGACAAGTAGGAATATTATACATATTAGGATTAATTACTACTAGGTACACACCTTATACCCCTAATTATTACTAGGTACATTGATTTAAAATAATAATTATTATATATAAAATATTAAAGTAAAATATCAAATATACCCCTAAACCCATATACCTTTAAACCACAAACCCCAACCTCCACCCACCACCGGACCACCTGCTGGACTGCCGCCGCCGCCACCGGACCGCCAGCGACCGGTCGCTGGAAAATGCCGCCGACGCCACTGCCGGAAATCTGACCTCGCTGGAGCTCCGGCGACTGGTCGCCGGATATCTTTGTCGTAATACCCTTGACCATCTTCTTCTGGAATGCCCTGTTTCTTCGTTGTTTCTTCAACATATTTTTGGTGGATTTCCTTTTGGGGATCGTGTGCCCACTGCAGAAGGTTTTTCTGTTTTTCTTCTACAAGCTATTGCTATGCAAGGAAGTTCTCAAGTCATTGCTTTGTGGAGATTTGTTGTGGTTTCTTATATTTGGTATATGTGGAGTACTCGCAATACTTATATGGCGGATGGTTATGTTATTAGCAGTGATGGAGAGTTTGAGGATAAAATTATTCATCCTTCGCAGCTTCTTGCCTCTTTTATGGCAATGATTAGAGAGTTTAATAATTTTGATGTGGGGTGTATAAGTAACACTGTGGATGATCTACATATGCTCTATTTTTTTGGGATACGTGGTCGACCACGTAAGGCGCCTACTATAATTCCCGTTCGCTGGATGCCGCCTTCTCCTGGATGGGTTAAGGTGAATACGGATGGGCATGCGGATGGAGCTCTCGGCAACATTGCCAGAGGAGGTTTTTATAGAGATCAGTTTGGGTCTCCCCTAGGCTTCTTTACTTGCGGTTTTGGGGAAGGTTTTGCTTATGAAGCTGAGCTTCATACAGCTCTTCTGGCAGTTGATCTTGCTTTTGATAGAGGATGGAGGTCACTTTGGTTGGAATCGAATTCCACTTATGTGGTGCATACTTTATCTTCTGACACCCCGGATGTTCCTTGGAAATTTCTGCAGCATTGGATAGTTATTTAAGATAAAATTAGAGTGATGCAATTTAGAGTGACACACATTTTCGGAGAGTGCTATTTCTCATGTGGGTGGACCTTTTGTCTAGCACTTTACGACTCCACCAGACCTTCTTAGATACCTGTCACAGGACATGAATTCTTCCCACTATCGTTTTAGATGATTACTCTCCAGGCGATGATATGTGATGGAAATCTTATTCTGGAGGCAACATCGTCTGGTTTGCCAGGTGGCTCCTCTCCTATTTTCTTTTTTACTTGTTTGGTTATGGCTGCTGTTCACTGTCACCTTTGGGATTTACAGGGCCTTTGTTCTAGCTATGAGAAGTGGATGCATCTGCCCAGCCGTGATAGAGGACGTCTTAGGTCTTATAAGTTAGACAACAATTTTTATGGCACCCTTTTTCGAAAGGTACTCTTTTCCTCTATATGGATTTTTTCCACTGGGTTTTTCCGTATAGAGGGTTTTAATGAGGCCTTTCGGGGGTTTCTTCGGCTCCTTGGCCATTCTGCTTTTTTCTAGATTTCGTTTCCAGCCTTGTATTTTGGCTTGGTATCCTTCTGTGGCACATGAGTCGCAGTTGTCCATTACACTGGGCTATTTTTTTCGTCTTTTTGTCCTGTAACTTTTTTATTGGTTCTATGTTATTGCTTATTTGGTATTATTATTTTATGTGTAGTGGGTAGTTGTATTATTGAAGGGTTTGGGTCCCATATTTATATATATTAGAGGAGGGTGTGGGTCCCATATGTTTAAAAAGGAAAATTGATAGATTAAAGGTGGGCGGCCCAAAATAGTAAAATTGATAGATTAAGGATGGACGGAGGGAGTAATTTAGAAGAGTAATAATTTATATATCTAAAGAGTAATTTTTCATGTACTAAAAAGTAATAGATGAAAACAAAATTTACATATAAATTTATGTAAACTCAGTTTATATAAGTGTTTGTGATTAATAATTTCGAAAGATAACAAAATGACAAAATCGATACTAATTGAGGATGGTGAGAATAATGTAAAATTTTAAGTTTATGAGATAATATTTGTGCATATGTATTAGTAAATTTTAGGATCATTTTGAGGTGCATTGACGCACCTTAAAGTTTATAGTCTAAAATTTAGAGTGTAGCGAATAAAAATATAGATAAATAATTAAAAGAATAAAAAAAAAATTAAGATAATAAATAAAACAAACATACATACTAGAAGGATTTGATTCCCTTACGTATTTTTAGTTTATATGGATGAAAATTTTAAAATTCCAACATGTTCATGAACTCAAACTTCTAAATTAACGGTAGGACCAATTAGCCTGAAATATCCTTAATATTAATAATATAAGGTACAACCTCTAAACTATACTATCCTCAAAAAGAAAAAATTTTTGAAAGAATGCATTACGATTTAAATATTAAGATTATTAAGCTATGAAATACATAACGTCCAATTCATATGACAGTGGCGGATCTAAATATCCACAATGAAATGCGCTAAGTTTAGGTTCTATGTCAAAAACTCTAATAGATGTTTAGCGAATCACCCTCTCAAATGGACCAAATTTTAATATTTATTATAATAAATTGATAGAATATATATTTGAGAAAGGTATATTTAATTCTGGCTTCCTTTGAGTGGATTTAAAATATTTTTGGATTAGGTTAAATTTAAAAAAAAAAAATATTTACCCATAATATAATGAGTTTTTAGTGGGCTGGGTTTGAGCCCAGCGCTGCCCTACCATAGATTTTAAGAAGTAATCTCTCACTTTATTACTTCAGTCACTTTGAGTAGTAGGATAAGCACACGTGGATTCCGCATGAAGAAATAATTGATTTTTAATTGTATTAACAAAATGTGTTTTAAGAGTAATCAAAAGAGGAATAGATGATAGGCTAACAATGACAACCTAATGATTGTTTATATTGTACTCCAACTTTTAAATGATTGACACGTGTTATGAATATTTTCTAGATTAATGTTACATACCTTAAGAGTTTAATAGTAATTATAAGATATTTCTTCCGTCTCATAAAAAGAGTTACGTTTACTGTTTACACAAAGATTAAGAAATATAATATTTTAATATATAGTGAGTTGAGAGATATAATAATTTAATGAATAATGGGTAGTTGTTTTAGTATTGTGTGTGGGCCCATGAAGATAAAGTGATTGATATATGTGGGTTTCATCTACTAAAAAATAAAATGTAACTCTTATAGCGGGACGCCCTAATTAATAAAATTTAACTCTTGTGGCGAGACGAATGGAGTGTAATATTTTTATTTTTTTTCTATGTTATTGAACACCAATGAAACACCAATCCTGAAATAGAGAATTCAATCCAGCTAAACATAAAAACATATATAATTGAAAGAGAAAAAAAAAACTAAGATAACAAATCAAACAAACATACTCAAAGGATTTGATCTTCTCACGTGTCTTAATTCACGTGGATGAAATTCCCAAGACTCCAACATGTTCATGAATTCAAAAATCTTGGATCAACGATACGATCAATTAGCCCAAAATATCTTTAATATTAATAACATAGAGTACAACCTCCAATTATACTATTTTTTAAGGAACCTAAAAAAGTTTGAACTCTAAGTCTCAAGAATACATTATATTAAGACTACTAATATGTAAAATACGAAACCTCCGATTGATAAGTCGTAATTTTACACTATTATTTTGTATGAAATACACTATTGTACGTGTGAGTTGTGAATTATTTAATGCTAATTACGACTTATTTATATTTTCTACACTTATACTTTAATTATTTTATTTCTTATAGAAACAGGTCAAAAATAAGAGAAATTATACAGTCACCATAATTTATTTTGTGTGACTATTACAATAATTTTAATTGCTGGAAATAAAGATTTGACCAAATAAATTAAGCAAGGATTTGATTTAAAGAGCATAAGGAAACTTACCAGAAAGACTGGAGATGCAATGAACCTGGACATCATTCAAGAAGGAATGCCAAAAGAAGATATTTAATGAGAATCTTTTAGTGATTATAAACTCTCCACACACACGTTCATCATCATCATACACGCTAGGGCAGATTGAGGATGCCTGAAGCACCACCATAGGAATTCAAGATCATCGGTTTCATCTTTTTAATTTTGTTTAATTATGTAATTTTGTTTCTAGTCCGAGGGTTGTGAACCTCCCGTAGAATGTTTATTTAATTGTTTTGAATTTTATATAGCAAACTTTTATATGAATTTATTCCATTGCATGTATTGAACCGTATTAAAGCAGTTTGATAATTATTTTAAACTGGCCATCTAGTTTGATTATTTAATTGCTTATTGCAATTTCATGACCCATGATCCGTAATTGTTGTGAGGATTGAATTTAGTAGCAAAATAGAGAGAGCTCCTCTAAATGTAACGGGATCTAGGTTGTATGATTTTTAGCGGTTTTCATAGCCTAGTAATTCTAATGTTTGGTATATTAATGCATTTGCGAGTTCAAATCCATAGGGTCACTCGCAAATAGTGTAATTTAGTAGTCGTACCCTGAATTGCTAAACATAAGAATATTTCGGGTTAATTTGGTTGTACCATTAGCCTAGGGATTTGAGTTTGTATAATTGTTGGCATGTTTAATTCGTGCAGTTTATGAATTAGGATATGGGAGGGGATCAAATCCTTGGATTAGGTTTCAATTTTATTTGTTTATCTTATTTTAATATTTCTTGCAATTTTAATTATTTACTTTCATGTATATTAGTTGTTAGATTCAATACATCCCCCCTTGTTACTTTCTTAAAAACATGACTAATTCAATTTAAATTCGATTACTCCCTGTGGATTCGACCCGTACTTATCCTACTACACTTTAGTTTGTATTTGTTCGGAAAATTATAAATCTTATTTTTGAGTGCTGGCGACAGCACACCAAATTTTTGCGCTGTTGCCGGGGAGTAATCCCAAATTTTTGTTGAATTTTTTTTCTTAATTTTCGAATCTGTCCACAGTGCACTGACACTGAACCCTTCAGTGTCAGGTCTGCTTTGTTTTGATTTTTCTATTTTTTCGAGTTTAATCACTTTCTCTCATTGTAGGCTTACTCTTATGGATCAATTTTATGGTTGCTATGTGATAGGGGTTTTCTCAACACACAAATTAATCCTCAAGTATAAGGATATCAATTGTAGTCGCGAAGATGACCAAGTTACAATATCGAACCCATGGGACGGATAAATATCAATTTTGTTATCTTCTAGTATATTTGAGACTATGTTTGGTAATTGTAAAGGTTTAATGGATAATAACTTCTAATCGAAATAACAAAAAGAAATAACAAGAGTCGAGAGAAGTGAGTTGTGATCAATAAGAATGATAGGTAGTTCGTCGGGTCATCCAGTTTCACTAGCAATTCGTATTTTCATGTGATGGTGTCCGACTCTGCCCTGTGGTTTGTGGACGCATCACTAGACCATGCAGTTTACTCTATAGACACAAGTAAATATGCGCTTGACACGTGTGAATAACATCGGAGCAAGAGATATGCTTCACCCCCCTTTCTAGGCACTATCATAATCAATTATCTTCTACGTCTAGAATCTAACCTGATTTGATCTCCCTTTTTAGGTACTATAAAGTTATACTCTTCATCCTATTCATCAACCCGAATTTAATTCAATTCATGAATATTCATATAAGACAGTTCTAATAATACTTCGGAATCCCTTCACTTAGAATTATAACAATAAACCCTGCTCAGTAGTGAACGCACTCAATCAATAACCATGTTATGTATTCAGACTCTACACAACGATCATTGATGCAAAAAACGACTATGAGTATGGATTAAATATGCAATCTTATATAAAACAAACCACAGGTAGTGTTGTACGGAGTTTTACACACGAAACACGAATTACATCATGAAACTTTCATAACCCTAGAACTACCAAGGTGGTTCTAGCCCATGATTGATCTAGGAACAATCATGGTTAGATTGATCATTCTTACTTGAACCTTCAGCGAACCTCTGTCACAGCCCTCCGGATGGATCACCACCTCTACTCTTGTCTCCCTTATGATTGACGATCAAAAGCTCTCTTTATTCTCTGTATGAGCCTCCTTTTATACTTGTAATCACGTCTCTAGGGCTTGGAATGGGCTTTCTAAGTGATCTCACGCGTTTCGGCCTCAAAAATCCGGATAAGGTAAGTTCTCGCACATAGGTTCGACCATGTCAAACAGGTCGAACCCCTAGCCACAGGTCGAACCCCAGGTCGAACCCCTCTACTGGAAGAATTCTGCACAGGTTCGACCTTCTGAACAGGTCGAACCACTTAGGCCTTGGTCGAACCCCAGGTCGAACCTCAGCACTGGACAACTCCCGCTCCCGATTCGACCAACTGGCAAGTCGAACTCCAACGTCGTGGTCGAATCCTCCTTCTTGCAAACTGGTTCGACCATGGTTCGACCTGATGGCCAGGTCGAACCAACTGAGTCGTGGTCGAATCCATCTCTGTACGTTCAGCAACGTTGGTTCGACCTGCTGGAGAGGTCGAACCCTCCTCCAGCTAGGTCGAACCCACCTATTTCTTGGGCGGTTCGCGTGGCTTCGACTCCGTCTCTTCGATTCTTGGCTCTTTCACTCCATTTTTGCTAAGAAAACACTCAAATAACCCACTAACACCTGATTCATGCTATTTCACAATATATAGGTTTTCCACCTATTTTCACATCAAAACTCTCCAAAACTAGCACAAAACATAGCGCCAAACTTGTGAATTTACACACTCATCAAACCCCCAAACTTACATGTTGCTCGTCCCGAGGCAACCAATTTAAACCACAGGAGTCGTGTATAATTCAACAAGATCAAGTACAACACATATTACACATGCCACTTCATTGAATCAAACAAGAATTACTTGCATCAAATATTTCACTCATATAAAATCAATCCAATCACACACCATTCGGAGTACTAAGTAATCTCACTGACAAGATAAGTCTTTACTCTCTTTCGCTCGTGCGTGAGGCACTATAGGCTAGTATAAACACTCATATCGATTCATATTCACGCGTAACCATAAGCTTGGCAAAGGTCTCAAAAATCAACTTTCATTAGATTAATACTAGGATCACAAAGGACTTGTTTCTAGGTTGTAATGTTGGCTCTTTGGAAAGGGTAGGAAAATTTGGTCATAGTAACTTAATACACTAGTAGAGAGTTACCTTGGAGGTTCTTGATTTCTCATTCGGCTTCATAATCTCCTCCAATTCTTCTCTTGCACTTGCAATTTTCAATTTTCCTTCTCTTCCTTGCATCAACATCATTCTTCTATTAACTGCTCGGGTACCAGTTATAGGCACTACCCTTCTCGAACATCGTTCGGCTGTTTCTTAAAAACTTCAAGCCCCATGTATAAGCAATTCGGGGTACCAATTTCAGGTACTATCCCTAACAAGATTTAACCATGCACTTTTCTTACTGAACCTCATTCCATCTTCCCTTTGTTTCTTCCACACTTATTCACCTTATTCTCTCTACCAATGGATAGGGTATTTTCAAAGCTCAAATAAGGTAATTAAGGCTCTTATATTTGGCTTGCCAAAGAAAAAGCTTTTAAAAGGCTCAAACAGGGCTACCAAAGATTTATAAAATCATTAGGAAAGGTAAAATTTGGCTAAATGACTCAATTAATCAAAAATGGCCTAAGATCATATCCTAATATTTCATCAATTGTAAGTTTCACACAAGACTCCAAGCCAAGTTCTAGAATACGTTCATACGAATGATTCTCTCAAGAATAAACTATCATGATTAATCATGATAAAGGCTCAAATCCTCACATAGGTAATCAATTCCTAATACTCCTCATAGCACATAATCAAAATCAATTCCTCATGAATTCCATATACTCAACAAATTATTCATGCTCTTTCCAAATGAAAATAAACACGTAAACATATGAATGCACAGAATCAATAACCCATATACAGAGCAACGATACAAGATCAACTATATCAAGTACATGCCACTCACACATGAATCACACCCCAATCTGTAAAAATAAAAGAAGAACGGAAGATAAGATGAATCGGAGAAGCCAAAAGAAACCTGAAACTACTCCCTAGGAGCATCATCATCCTCATCATCATCGTCATCCTCATCCATTCTATTTTCCACAGCTCGGCACAGACTGGTAATGTGTTGATCCATCATATCCACTCGGTTACTCACTCTACCAACACGCTCATCCAAGGCAGAGTATCTTTCGTTCAGCATGGTGTAGTTGGCGTTAGCGAGCACGAGCTGCCTGTTCGTCTCTTGTTGTGCAGCTACCACCGCGATCAGCTGCTCATGAATCAAGCGAAGCTGCTCCCGGGTACCTGGAACTGCTCGCCGCTGCTGCGGTCCCGGAGCATGCTGAGGCGCATCATGCTGCTCTCCTTCCGGAATCTCCATCTCCGGCTGCTCATCTACCTGATCCTCCTCTTCAGGCTGCTGTGGCTGAGGTGGACGGAACTCTCCTCGATCAACGATCTGCTGTAACTCAGCCATCCTCCCCTCAGCACACATCTGTGCTACCGCTCTCCAATCACCACCCGACTTCGCTGCCACGGATAAAGCGGTGTGTCCAAGAGAATTCATTAGCTTATTCCTTGCTTCCCGAATAGTTGTCAAGTTGCTCACGTCGAAGGGAAACATAAATTCGAAAGGCTTGAGACCTCTCGTGAAAAACCAATCTCCATTTCTAAAATGGGCAAATCCTCCCTTCGCGCACGTGCTCATAATCAAATCGGGTTCTCCTTCTACTGGTGTAATGCCGGTGAGATCCAAGTTGTAATGCTCAGCCAAGATCGTCAATAACCCTCCAATATTCACCTTTTGAAAGCCAATGGTCTTGAATCGATTCAGCTGCGCAATAAAATAAGCTCCAATGTTGAACTTCACTCCATTCAGCATACACCACAGGGTATATAACTCTCTTCTAGACACAACACTCCCCTCCGAGCGGGCGAACAACGTGTTGCTCAGGATGCGGTCCATGTACCTCAAGACAGGGTTCTTTATTGCGGAAGCACGAGCCTGTCTGGTCTTATAATCACGAATCTCCCCAGTGATCTCCCTCCAAAATCGCTTTACACTGAATGCAGTATTTTCTAAACGAGGGATCTCCAAAGGCGTCTCAAATAGCTCGTTGAAATCCTCAGACGTCCATCTCCTACTCACTCCACCAAGCTGAAACGTACACCGATAGGGGTATCCAAGCGGGTCCTTCTCCATCTCAAACGAGCAAACTACTTCCGCTGTAACATGGAAGTACGTCGGCCTCTTCAACTCCATGAATCTTCGGATCCCTACTTGATCAAACATCCAAAATATATCATCCCCTATTCTCATTATCCTCATCGCTTCATCATCTTGGTATCGAGTGCGAGCTATCTTGTCTGAAACTTCCTCCCACTTTTCTTTAATCTCATCCCAATCTTGCATCCTAATCTTGAAGTTATCGGGTAAACGGTCTTGTAGCCTCAGTTTTCTTGTTACTTTGTCCAAATTTGAAGGCCTGTCATGCCTCTTCTTTGATCTCTCCTCCTCTGCCTTTCCTTTTCCTTTACTTGATCCTTGTCCCTTCCCTGAAAACAAATACTTCAATCCAACCAACAAGACAAGAAAGCAAGTATTGTACTAGCACATCACATACTCTACTCAAGACTTCAAGCATCAATGCATATTCACACAAACTATCATCTCAACACCACTTGCTTATTCAACATTCTCAAAACATCTTCAATTACACCTTCCTTAATCATCAAAACATAACCAACAAGCATGCATTAAGCAATTCAAGCAATTCAATCAAAAATTCAACATGTTTCCCTCAATGAACTACTTCAATTTCATCAATTTCAAACCAAATCAACATGCTCATTCTATGATATGTTATATATCCTTGATTAATCCATATAAAAATCCAAGTTCTATCAATAATCAATCAACCAAAAACCAAGAAACAAGAATTCATATGAAACCAATCAAAATATCAACATTCACCATGAAATTCAACCATACTCAATATCAATCCTCTCATTCACATCGAATTTCTTACCTAAACCTTCAATCCTAGAGTAATTGAGTTGGAAAACATACCTTGTGACTTGCCCATGGTGAACAACCGATCGAGAACACACAAAAACCAAAAATCGCGATTTCAGCCCTAACTCGCGACGAAATCCGCCCAAATCCACGGCCGAATCGATAATTCAAGGTGTAGTGTTGTGTAATCGGTGTGAAATCAAGTGTAATTGAAGAATTTGTGCAAGGGTGTAAAGGTTCGAAGAGGGTTCGAGGTTTGGTGTTTCGAAAAAGTGATCGAACCCCTCTGAAAATCGAACTTAAATCGCGTACCTGGCTTGGTTCGACCTCGGGTTCGACCACCTGAACAGGTCGAACCATGAATGACGAGGTCGAACCTCTCTTCTGGACAAACGACCTTCTCGGTTCGACCAGGGGTTCGACTTGCTAAACAGGTCGAACCTTTCTTGAATTGGTCGAACCCCTCTTCTGGAAAACAGAGTGCTTCCGACTGACATGTTCGACCATAGGTTCGACCTCCTGATCAGGTCGAACCACTATGGCTTTAGTCGAACCTCCTCTCTGGACAACTTTCAACGCCGGTTCGACTTCCTCTGCTTTTGTTCGACCTCTGGCTCCGGTCGAACCCTTCCTAGAGTTGGTCGAACCTTCCTCCTGATTTCCATAACTGAGTGTTCTTCATGCACTACATACTTCAAGCTTCAACACAACTTCATTAGGTACAATCTAAAGCACAACTTCTGAAAGTGTTCCACATAATATCATTCATGAGTATCTCCGTAAAAGAAAACACAACCAAAAACCACTGAACATTAGGCAAGTTGTAAAAAATCGTCACATCAAAATCGAGTAAAATCTCAATATGGCCGCAAAAACCAACTCCCCTAACAAACAATACAAAGAAAAGAATATACTCTTAATGCTTCAATGAGGTAATAACATCACTGTTGGATTGTATACTAAAAGTCTAGCTTTAGTATGAACAATGTCATAACAATATTTGAAATGAGAATCATTGATCAAATGATTGCATCTTATAATTTATTTTATATGCATGATGCAATAGTCCACTTACTTTATACTGTAGATAATATGTTGTGCGACAACACGCGGAAGATCATATTATCGGTTTCCTTATAAAGTATAAACAGATGCTCACAACTGAGATAGACGGAGACTCTCTATTGGTATGGTTGTAGTGTGGTTTGGTATTAGCTTGTCTTGGCTATAGAATCACATTAGTGCACTTGTGTGTATTGAGCAGGACCGCCTGAGATCGTTCGACTTATACTGACTTATAGAAGAACTTGATCTCTGTTATTATGGAAGTTCTTGCTCTTAATCCCTATACAATAACCTCGACACGTAGGGCAGTATGTATTTCTTTGATTCATCAATGGGTGAGATTTATAAGTATTAAATCAACAAACTCGGTGAGTTGGGAAGTAGTGCTGTATCTATGGTGTGCTGTTGATTGTAGAAGGAATCCATGTCCGTCATAGGTTGATGATGTCCCCTTGAGGAGCTCATAAGGTTTATCATGTAAATCTTGCAAGTGGATTCATTTCCGGCATGATAATAAGGTTGAGTGGTACTACTCTCGGATGAGATATTAATTAATTTGAGTTGTCAGTAACTTAATTAATTAATGGGCATTGTATATCTTAAACATGGGGAGACTGTCGGACTTATAATAAGAAGGAGCCCAGAACATAATTTTGGGATTGGACGGGTAGTGCAGTAATAATATTTTAGTGGACTATATTATTATTATTAGATTTAATTAAAAGCTTTGGGCTAACCTTGGTTAATTAAATTCAATTGAGGCCCAGCCCAATTTCTCCTCCTGGTCCCTGCTGTAGCCCAAGTATATAAGTCATCTCAGTTCCTGTTAACCCTAAGTCAGTGCCTCATTTGACAGTTAGAAAGAACAGGAGCAGATTGAGAGAATCCTGCGGATTGTTGCCCACACAACAGCAGGATTCGACTTGGGACATACAGTAGAAGATCAGAGGTAGTTCTCTGCAACGATTCATCCTCTACATCAACCCAGAAGTACGGTAAACATTACTTTTGCTTCCACTGTTATTGTTTGCCTGTTTATCCTAACGATCACGTTGAACCGCACGATCCAATTGCCAACAATCACACCCCCCCAAACTTAGTAAAAACGTAAGTCGAAACTAAGTTTGAAAAGAGATGTAATTGCCGATTGGTAAGCATCTAAAATACAAAAATTTCTTACTCACACGAAATAAATAAAGTAATAAAATGGAAGGGCAAGCCCCCAACAGGCGCTCATGTTTAACGTCGTAGAGTCACGACGGTACCAAATCAGAACAAGGTATCATCAAAAATGACACACGCATCATCCGGCGACCTATAATGCTTCAATCGATGCCCATTCGCCATGATAACGTCTCCATCTTTGTCAATAAGCTCATAACTCCCCCCTCCTAAGGCTCGATGAATCATGAACGGTCCCGTCCACTTAGACTTCAACTTGCCTGCAAAAAGCTTCAAACGAGAGTTAAAAAGTAGTACCTCATCTCCTTGCTTGAACTCCTTGTATGAAATCTTAGAATCATGCCACCTCTTCATTCTTTCCTTATAAATCTTTGAATTCTTGTAAGCACGACTCCTAAACTCATCCAATTGATTCATGTGAGTTATCCTCAACTCCTTTACATCCTTAAGGGTCAAGTTCAAGCGACGCAAAGCCCAAAACGCTCTGTGTTGAATTTCTACAGGTAAGTGGCACGGCTTCCCATAGACAATTTGATACGGTGACATATCTAACACCATCTTGTAAGCGGTCCAGAACCCCCATAACACATCATCAAGCTTCATAGCCCAATCCTTTCTATTAGTTCCTACCACTTTCTCTAGAATCTGCTTTACTTGATGGTTGGAGACCTCTGCCTGCCCATTCGCTTGCGGATGATAGGGTGTAGTAACCCTATGCTTAACACCATAATCCTTAAGCACCTTCTCCAGAAATTTATTGATGAAGTGGGAACCTCCATCACTAACTAATGCTCTCGGAACTCCATAACGGGCAAAAATATATTTCTTCAGGAAAGATAAAACAACTTTCGAATCATTAACACGAGTAGGAATTGCTTTCACCCACTTCGAAACATAATCCACCGCAAGAAGAATGTAGAGAAACCCATTCGACGGGGGAAAAGGCCCCATAAAATCGATCCCCCATACATCAAATATCTCCACGACTATGCTAGGCTGCAATGGCATCTCATCTCTCCTACCTATATTACCCATGCGCTGACATCTATCGCAAGACGTCAC
Organism: Pogostemon cablin; assembly: GCA_023678885.1. NCBI lineage: Eukaryota > Viridiplantae > Streptophyta > Magnoliopsida > Lamiales > Lamiaceae > Pogostemon > Pogostemon cablin. The sequence continues at coordinate 2,040,524 of CM042999.1, forward strand.
ATAGCTCTCACTATCTCTAAACAATATAGGCCAATAAAGAGCGGATTGAAGTACCTTAGCTGCAGTCTTTTGCGCTCCGAAATGCCCCCCATTCGGTTGTGCATGGCAGAACTCAAGCACACTTTCCATTTCCATCTCGGGTACACATCTTCGGACAATAGAATCTGTACAAATCTTGTAAACAAACGGATCATACCATATAAATGTCTCAACTTCCCTACGAAATTTCGCAAGTTGATATCGGTTGAGATCCCTTGGAATTTTACCAATGACAATGCAATTAACATAATCCGCGTACCATGGATCCATACCTTGCACTGCAACCACACATGCTCGCTCGGTACCTTCAACAGCCACAGCCATGATCTTCTCATCAGGGAACATCTCTTCAATATACTCGAAAGAATTATCACAATGCTCCCTAGTCTCCAACCTTGACAAGTGATCGGCCAACACATTTTCTGTTCCTTTCTTATCCCGAATCTCCAAGTCAAACTCCTGCAGTAGTAGAATCCATCTTATGATCCTAGGCTTCGTCTCCTTCTTCTCCATCAAATAACGAATCGCTGAGTGATCCGTATACACAATCGTCTTCATGCCAACCAAATACTGACGAAACTTATCGAATGCATACACAACAGCCAAAAACTCCTTTTCAGTTACCGTGTAATTCTTCTGTGCCGCATCGAAAGTCTTACTCGCGTAGTAAATGGCGTAGAACTTCTTCTCCCTTAGCTGCCCAAGCACCACACCCAATGCTACATCACTTGCATCACACATAAGTACAAACGGTTGAGTCCAATCCGGTGTGATCAAGATAGGGGCAGTAATAAGCGCCTCCTTCAAAACTTGAAAAGCTGTTAAACACTCATCATTAAACACAAAAGGAATATCCTTTTCAAGTAAATGAGATAAGGGCTTAGAGTATTTTGAGAAGTCTTTAATGAATCTCCTGTAAAAACCGGCGTGTCCAAGGAAGGACCGCACTCCTCTTTCATTGGTCGGTGGTGGAAGCTTCTCAATTGCCACCACTTTAGCATGGTCTACCTGTAATCCCTTGGCGGAAACATGATGCCCAAGAACAATCCCATCCTTCACCATGAAGTGGCACTTCTCCCAATTCAAGACAAGATTAGATTCTTGACACCTCTTCAAAACAACAGCAAGGTTAGACAAACACATATCAAAAGAAGAACCAAAGACTGAAAAATCGTCCATGAATACTTCCACGATCTTCTCTATCAAACCATCAAAAATTGCCATCATGCATCTCTGAAAAGTAGCAGGCGCATTACACAATCCAAACGGCATCTTCCTAAAAGCAAAGGTCCCGTAGGGGCAAGTAAAAGTGGTCTTTTCTTGATCCTCGGGAGCAATCATGATTTGATTATACCCCGAGTATCCATCCAAGAAACAATAAAACTCATACCCTGCAAGACGATCCAACATTTGATCCATAAACGAAAGAGGGAAATGGTCCTTACACGTGTTCTCATTCAATTTCCTGTAATCCACACATGTACGCCATCCCGTAGGAATTCTCGTGGCTATAGCTTCTCCATCCTCAGCTTTCACTACAGTCATGCCCCCCTTCTTAGCAACTACATGCAATGGACTCACATGGGGACTATCACTAATAGGATATATAATTCCAGCATCCAACCACGTAAGAATTTGCTTCCTTATCACCTCTTGAATTGCGGGATTCACCCTACGCTGATTCTGAACACTAGCTTTGGCTTCATCCAACAACCTAATCCGATGCATACAATACGAGGGACTAATACCTTTCAAATCATCAAGTGACCATCCTATTGCAGACTTGGACTTCCTTAAGACATCTAATAACTCCTCAAGTTGATCATCATTAAGGGAAGAAGATACAATTACCGGATATTGTGCATTATCTCCAAGAAAAGCATACTTCAAGTGGTCCGGCAATGGTTTCAACTCCTCTTTTCTTTTCTCCACTGGAGTGTTTTCGTTATTCAAAGGCAAGTACTTCCTGGTCCATTTGACTTCTTCCACTTTATTTCTTTCCAAAGCACACCTGTCATCACCCAAAGCAAGTAAGTTTTCAAGAAATTCAATACATACCTCGTTAGAAAGTCCGTCAAGCTCCGTAGTGGGATAAGTAAGAGACTCCATCAAACATGTCTCAAGAGGATTCTTTGACAAGATCAGAGACATATCCTCCTCCACAATCTCCTCCACCACGTCAATACTATAACACTGGGACTCCATTGGCATCTTCATTGCTTTGTCCAAGTTGAAAAGTACTTATTCTTTGTCCATTCTCAACTTCAGTTCTCCCTTCCGAACATCTATCATAGCTCCAGCTGTAGCAAGGAATGGCCTCCCCAAGATTAAAGGAATATTATCCTTGTCATCATCCATTTCTAGTACAAGAAAATCCACAGGAAAAACTAGCTTCTCCACCTTTACTAGAACATCTTCAATTATACCTTTCGGAAACGTCATTGATCTATCTGCCAATTGGAGAGCAACAGTTGTCGGGGTCAGCTCCCCCAAACCAAGCTTCTGAAAGATGGACAACGGCATCAAATTGATGCTTGCCCCTAGATCGCACAAAGCTCGCCGTGCTGGCCCCTTCCCGATCTCACATAGAATAGTAAAGCTCCCTGGATCTTTCATCTTTGGTGGCAACTTCTTTTGAATAATTGAGCTACAATTCTCAGATAAGTTACCGTTTCAACTCCGGTTAAGCTTCGCTTCTTCATCAATATGTCTTTAAGGAATCGAGAATAATATGGCATCTCCATGATTGCCTCTGAAAAAGGGATGTTCAAGCTTATCTTATTCATTATCTCTGAAAACTTCTTGAACTTTTCTTCTAACCCTTTCTTCACTAGCTTGTAGGGAAACGGTAGAGGTATCTTTGTTTTGGGAATCCCCCATTCATCACGATCAACCTTCTCTGCTTTCTCCTTTTCGGCTCTTAATCGCTTAGCTCTTTCCCATTTTTTCTCAGCTATTATGTCTGTACTTTGCTCATTCCGTACCACTGGAGTTGCATCAACATCAAAAGGAACAACAGGTGCATCAAACAAAATATCTCGACGAGGTTCGACTAGGGTTCGACCAGGCTGAGAGGTCGAACCAGGACTGTATTGGTCGAACCTCTCTCCTGGAAGACTGGTCTCATTCTGCTCCGGAGGTTCGACTTGGGTTCGACCAGCATTGGAGGTCGAACCACTGCCCCCTTGGTCGAACCGCTTCTCTGTATAATCTCCATCCTTCGGTTCGACCTGGGTTCGACCTGAAGAGTTGGTCGAACCCTTTTGATCGTGGTCGAACCGTTCCTGCGTCAAAACAGAGTGCTCTGGCCGATGAGGTTCGACCTGAAAAGTTGGTCGAACCCTCTGCGTTTTGGTCGAACCGAGGCTTAGAAAATTCCAACTTTGATTCCGGCCTCATCGGTCCCTCGTACTGTGTTCCCGACCTCAGTGTGATGGCATTACACGACTTCGGATTCTCTATACTCTGAGACAGAAACTTCCCTTTTCCTACAGTTTGAGTCAATGTGTTCACATTCTCTGCAATTGTACCATCAACAATGTGAGATCTTTCAATTGAGTGGACAAATCTCTGTGGTGATCATCAATTTTTTTCTCAAGCTTTGCCTCAAGGCGGTTCACTCTTTCATCATTCTTTACCATGTACCGGTTCACAGTATCTTCGAAACCAGGCTTTCCTTCTTCCACCTTTTCTCCCGGATCAACACCCATCGGAAGTTGCACTGCATTGTTCGTATTGCTCCATGAAAATTCAGGCCTCCTTGGTTGCTGTTGATAACTACCAGATGGACCACGATTATTAAAGTTCCCTTGATAGTTCCCTTGGTAGTTCCGGTTTCCTTGATTTGGGTACCTCGTTCCTTGAATACTTTGACCCATGGCATAATTTGCTTCCTCCAATTCGTCTTGGATGGTTCCATTATTCATCATCTCTTGCTGCATGATTGGCACTCGTTGAGATATCTCGCTGATCTGCTTCTGTTGAGACTCAAGTAGCTTGTTGATATTGGACAAGCTCGAAACGATCTCATCCTCTCTCTTAGTTTTCACCATTGCTTGTTCAACCTGAGCTACCTTTCCAAGAACATACGTACCTCTAACTCTATCAGTAGGCCAATCCCTCGAATTCATCGATATGTCTTCAAACAATCTCTCGGCCTCAACGGATGACTTTGTAAGCAATGCTCCATTAGAAGAAGCATCAAGTAGCACTCTTGATTCACAGTCCAATCCACTATAGAATATACTGATATATTGGGCTTTAGATAACCCATGTTGAGGACACTTCCTGAGCATGTCCTTGAATCTATCCCACGCTTCATGAAATTTCTCACCTCCACTGATAGCAAATTGGTTAATATCCTGCTTCATCTTAAACACCTTCGAAGGTGTCATATACCTCTCCAAGAACCTTAACTTCAATTGCTCCCACTGTTGGCAATTGGATCGTGCGGTTCAACGTGATCCGTTAGGATTAACAGGTAAACAAATCAGCGGAAGCAATAAAATATGTTTACCGTACTTCTGGGTTGATGTAGAGGATGAACAGCAGTGAAGAACACCTCTGATCTTCTACTGTATGTCCCAAAGTCAACTCTGGTGTTGGGTGGTCAACAATCCCCAGAGTCTTCTCAATCTGCTCTCTGTTCTCTCCCGTGTGTCAAAAGAGGCACAGACTTAGGTTTAACAGGAACTGAGATGACTTATATACTTGGGCTACAGCAGGGACCAGGAGGAGAAATTGGGCTGGGCCTCAATTGAATTTAATTAATCAAGCTTAGCCCAAAGCTTTTAATTAAATCCAATAATAATAATATAGTCCACTAAAATATTATTACTGCACTACCCGTCCAATCCCAAAATTATGTTCTGGGCTCCTTCTTATTATAAGCCCGACAGTCTCCCCATGTTTAAGATATACAATGTCCATTAATTAATTAAGTTACTGACAACTCAAATTAATTAATATCTCATCCAAGAGTAGTACCACTCAACCTTTTTATCATGCCGGAAATTAATCCACTTGCAAGATTTACATGATAAACCTTATGAGCTCCTCAAGGGGACATCATCAACCTATGACGGACATGGATTCCTTCTACAATCAACAGCACACCATAGATACAGCACTACTTCCCAACTCACCGAGTTTATTGATTTAATACTTATAAATCTCACCCATTGATGAATCAAAGAAATACATACTGCCCTACGTGTCGAGGTTATTGTATAGGGATTAAGAGCACGAACTTCCATAATAACAGAGATCAAGTTCTTATATAAGTCAGTATAAGTCGAACGATCTCAGGCGGTCCTGCTCAATACACACAAGTGCACTAATGTGATTCTATAGCCAAGACAAGCTAATACCAAACCACACTACAACCATACCGATAGAGAGTCCCCGTCTATCTCAGTTGTGAGCATCTGTTTATACTTTATAAGGAAACCGATAATATGATCTTCTGCGTGTTGTCGCACAACATATTATCTACAGTATAAAGTAAATGGACTATTGCATCATGCATATAAAATAAATTATAAGATGCAATCATTTGATCATATGATTATCATTTCAAATATTGTTATAACATTGTTCATACTAAAGCTAGACTTTTAGTATACAATCCAACAATCTCCCACTTATACTAAAAGACTATGCTGTCATGTCTTCTGCCATACATCTGATTCCTACTCCAACTACACGACCATTAAAAACTCTCGCCTTAAGGTCCATGTAATGGATTTACTGGGTCATCATCCGATGCAATCTAGGCGACAACAACCTTCCCCTCATCATACGATTTCTCGTAACAGGTGGTACTCGCGCTCCATGTGTTTAATTGCCTTATGGACTTGTGATTTCTTCAAGTTTGCAACTGCACCAATATCATCAATGTAAATTGTGATTACCTTGGGCAAACTTAGAAACATTTCAAAGTCCATCATGAAGTCTCTAGAGTCATATAGATACTTTGGCTGCCTCATAGGCTCCAATTTATCATCTTTCCATGATGGAGTCCGGAGTTTGAAATATATTTCTATATAACACTCCTCCACATTATGACTCTACTTTCTAAAATTAAACACATAACCTTTGAGGTGAATTTACTGCCGTCCAATCTGACTAAAAAATCTGAATCTACGTAATCCACAAGAAGCAGTGAATCTGTCCAGTAAGTCCACATATAATTTCCAGTCCTTCTCAGGCACTTTATAAATGTCTTACCACAGTTCATCATTCTTGTTCCGGGTTACGTTGATACCCACTGTTCTTGCATTTAGCAAAACAGATGTCCAACATCGTTCATAGCATTTCTTAGATTAAGCTTCCTTATTCGCCGAAGCATAAGGAACCGCTTTCATCCTCTTTATCTTCTTCTTGTGTCTCAAAGACACATTCACTTAGATAAATTTACATGCTAAACGAGTATGGACTGTATCATTTTATGAAACTTGAGATAAGCATAACATCCTTTCTTGTGATCCGTATTACCGTGATCAAAAGGATGTATTTTGCCTTTCTTAAGTCCTTCATCACTACCGCTTTATTAACCGTACCTATACGCCCGATAATACTCTTTCATTGTCTCCAATGAGCAAGATACTATCTACGTACAGTACAAGAAACACCACCACGTTTCCGTCACTCTTTACAACACACAAGACTCATCCGCTCATTGATTTAAATCCATGCCACTGGATTACCTAATCAAAACAGATGCTTCACTTTCTCAAAGCTTGCTTTAGTCCATCGCTGGACACTTTTAAGCTTACTATCAAAATGTTATTAGTACTTTGCAATGAATTACTCTGGTTGCTTCACATAGATGTTTTCCTCAAGACTTCCAATCAGGAAAGCTGTCTTGACATCTATTTGCTGTTCCTCATAATTCAATATGAGCAGCAATAAATAAAAGAATCCGGATCAATATAAGCATAGCTACCAGCGAACATGTTTCCTCATAATCGAACCATTTCTTTCTGAGTACACCTTTTCGCAACAAGCTTTGCTTCCAAGGTTTTTACCTTTCTGTATGATCCTCTTTTATTTCCTATGATCACTTGCAATGGCTTTTACACCATTTTAGTGATCTTTCAAGCTCCAGACTTAATTTAGAATCCGTAGATTCTATTTCAACATTCATTGCACCTTACTAAGATTCCACATTTTAATCTTGTAGTGCTATGTCGTATTCGTGGGATAATATCATGTTCACTAGGGATCAAGTCTCACGACTCTCCCAAAACATATATTTATGGGTTGTCATACAACCCTCCCACTACGACAAGGCACTACATGTAATTGTGTATCAGACGTGACACGCGTTGCAGTTTACCTTGTGGTATATCCTCTTGTACATTTGGTACTTATACTTAGTGTTTTCCTCTCACTTCCTTTAGAACAACTTATACATGGGCTTGTGATTTATTACATAGTCCTTTTCCAAAAATCTGGTTATTGTGTTAACAATTACCCTTCGATCTTTTGGACTAAATAAATCACTATCCATTTTTCCAGAATATCCCATATACAGACAAACGTTTCACGAATTACTGTATCTAGGGCATATCCATAAAATGAATTTAATTATTCCAAATAATTCATCATCTATCTAATCATAACCATAAGAGGCTTATTCCTTCTTTCCATCACACCATTCAGTTGGGGCAGGCCCAGTGTAATCAACTTGAGATTTAATCTCAACTTCTGATCAATAGCTCCTAACTATCCCAAGAGGTATTCATCATCACGATTGAATCGTAATGATATGATATATTTTCCATGACGCTCACTGTACCAGCCTTACAATTCTTGAATTAATCCAAGAACTTAGACATGCAGTGCATCAAATAAATATATCGGTTCCCAGAATAATCTTTGAATATTCATAACCACCTCTCGCCTGGATATTGTTAGGTTCGCTTGAATCAGAATGAACTAATTCCAACATATATATCTTTGGCTCTACACCCCACAGCCTTGAAAAGGTATTTAATCATTTTTACTTCCAAGCAAGACTCGCAAGTCCGATAGTTTCCACTACAGATAAACCTTACGGTCTATCGGCTATCAACTTTTGAATCCTACTTAAGTAAAATGACTTAGTCATAGACGCCAAATGTATGTTTAGTTCATTTGCGAAGGTTCCTTTCTCTTACTAATATTAGAAGATGCATTATTTAATTACTATTTATTGCATCTGTGGGATGTACATGATTCAAGAGTATACTTTTTATCCACCAACGTACTTTAACGGATTATAGCCTCATTCCTCATTACTATGACCATGTCATTTAAATGAAATGAAGTGTCCATCCGTTAATGCATAGAAACCGAAATCAAATTCTTTCTATGAAAACGTACGTAAAGACAATTTCTCATAATCAATTATTTATTCCTATCATAAGATAAGTAAAGTACTCCCACTGCAATAGCCACTACCTTCGTAGTTTTACCCATGTCATTGCAATCTTATCCTTACTGAGTGATAAACATTTAGTGATTCCAGTATCTAAATACTTTGTGTCAGTAGATGCCATCACTAATCATGTTTAAACCATTAGTTAATAAGATATTAAACTTGTTCACATTATGATGAAAATGGCTTACCTTTGCCACGTGTTTTTGTCAGAGGTTTCCCACCATTTACATCCTCTTGTAATTCAGGTGGAACTTACTCAAAACGTCTAGGCAATTATGAAGAATAAAATTGACTTAGGTTTCCCTTTCAATTTCAATTCCAAGCTTTTCCAATTCATTCATCAATTCAACCATGATCTTGCGCCTTTTTAAATTACTCAAGTATCCGAAGAGTTACATGAGATCATCATATTTCTATGAACCTCTCATCTCTTCACTAGAGACTTTAATAGGTATCATGAGACGTCCTTTGTGAGAATACACATGTATTTTCTTAAGCAGTAATTATCAAAACCAAGATTCTTTCTAATCATCTAATTTGGACAAGTAAATATAATGTCTTTTAGTTAATAATTAGTGAAATAAAACCATTCGAAATTCAGAGAATCACAAATAAATATTCCGATCAAATCTTCGAATTTTATCCTTTTATATTGATTCCCTCAAAACAATATAAAAATAAAATTCACCGACATCTCAAGCACCGTGAGTCTGCAAGCCACGATAGTGTGGACGTTTACAAACCCGAACATTTACAAGAGAAGGTTTTACCCATTAATTTCATTTGTCAACCTAACTTTATGACAAAATAATTAATAGTCGGTTCCACTTTAGCCATGCAAATAAAAGCAGTGACTCCGATGGGGAGGATACTTATTATTTACATCTAAGTGTACACCATTATTTGACCCCAAGTCCGCGGCCCAAGCTTGTGTGCCTTACAGATAGAGAAGTGCACACGCGCTCGGATAACTTCCTACAGTCATCAATTATAAGTTTGTATCAGTGAACCGCATATAAACTCATCCGATAGGGAGGAAGGTCTAAGCCAACGCGCAAGTTCATATGCATCACATTACAAACGTAATTATTTAATGAAGTCTGTTCCAGCAATCCATGAATAAACTCATCCGATGGGGAGGAAGGCTCTAATGCCGATGCGCAAGTCTATTCACATTGCTAACAAACCAATAATGGAGGCCGCGGGAATTTATTACCAATCCCCTCTCCCACTTAGTTATTTAATTACCGAGGGTTTTTTAACATGCATATAATATTCCAGAATAAAATATACAACTAAGACATGCTTCTATTAACAGCAATTTAAATAAATAAATCACATGGATCATGCCTTTCATATATAACAATTAATTGTCAAGTTAAAACAATTAACTCAGTCATATATCATAATTAATTGTATAAATAGTGGATCAATTAATTTGGGCCCAAGAGCAATAAATTAGCACAAAATGAGCAGCAGATTAAATAATTAATCAAGCCCATTATCCATGGCCCATAATCTTAGCCCAAAATCAAATTAAGTCCACCAAGCCCACTAGCACAATTAGTCCATTAATATAATTAATTAATTATGCTTGGTCCATTACCCACAATTAATTAAAATTAAGTAATTAAGGTCCAGCAGCCCATATCCATTAAAATTAAAATTGGGCCAATAGCCCAAAACCAAATAATTAAAATGAGCAGCCTCTTATAACTATTTTAATTAAAATTGGGCCTTTTAACCCAAAACCAAATTAAAATAAAGCCCAGTTGCGGAGACAGCCCACACACAACAGCCCAAAACAAAAAGAATTGAGCCCAAAGCCCATTCTTCAGGCTGCTGCTCTAAAAGCCCCAGCCGCCCACTGCCCTCAAACGCAGAGAACACCGGCGCTATCAAGCGCCGCCGCCGCCACCGCCGCCTAATATCGGCACGACCTGGTGTCGCTGCTGTCGGTGGTCGAGCCATCAGCCATCGGAGTCGCGCCGTCAACCCTTCTGCCATGACCAGTTAATCCCGCCGTGAACATCCATCAGCACCGCCGTCGAGCAGAGCCATCGCCGCTACCGCCGACGAACTGCCGGCCGTGCAGGATCTCCCAGCAGCAGCCATCTGTCACGGCATCGCCAGCACATCCGACTGGGATCTGCCGCACCGGCTCCGTTCGAGGGTCCGCCGCCAATCTGCATCGTCACGATCCGTCTCATTCCGGTGACCGCTGCTCTCGGCATGAATGCCGTCAGCCCACCGGATGGGATCCGCTACGGATCGCGCCGTCCAAGGCCGCCACTGCCCAGCACACCGTCGAACGGGATCCACCGACACCAGCAGACCCTTGCACCCAGCAGTCGCCGTCGACAGCCAACCGGATCCGCACCGTCAGCCGTCAGTCATCAGCCATCGCCAAGACTCACCCACGTCCATCTGCTGACAGCCGATCTTCTCCAATCCGACCGAAAGCATCTTCTGGCTCGATCGTAAACGCCAGGGACACGCTCAGAACCCTACTGACTGGGCCAGGAACAGCCTCTGACACGACCAGAAGCTGCCGTAGATTGGCTCGATTTTGTCCTTCTCCAACGCTGCTCAGATTCATCGCCGATTAGCTCCGATCGACTGGGATCGGGTTGGATACTTTCGGATCCCCGGACTCGATCGAATCCACTGGCGACTCACCCGGAATCACCTCGAGTCGCCCAGCCGGACTTCCCCTACAATCAAGCGTCGCCATTGCCGGCGGCGCCGCCAATAGACCACCGGAATATCGCCGTTAGCCCGCCGCCGAGCAACTCCCAGCCTCGTCTCGCAATCATCATCCCACCCCAATCAACATCGATACCACGTGTGTGTGTGTTTAGATGTGTGCAGTGTGATAGTTGGGAGAGAGAGAGGTACAACAATAAACAATCAGCAGTAATCACACAAATCAAATTGGATACCAAGGTGAATAACAATAACAGTATAAAACTCATCTGATTATTCTCAGATTAATGCACATAATCAAATAATCGATTTCATACATGTTATTTATCCAGCAATAAACACATAAAAGGCATAAACCCAATCCAACGTCTCACGTTTTACCACGAAACCTCGCTCTGATACCAATTGTTGGCAATTGGATCGTGCGATTCAACGTGATCCGTTAGGATTAACAGGTAAACAAATCAGCGGAAGCAATAAAATATGTTTACCGTACTTCTGGGTCGATGTAGAGGATGAACAGCAGTGAAGAACACCTCTGATCTTCTACTGTATGTCCCAAAGTCAACTCTGGTGTTGGGTGGTCAACAATCCCCAGAGTCTTCTCAATCTGCTCTCTGTTCTCTCCCGTGTGTCAAAAGAGGCACAGACTTAGGTTTAACAGGAACTGAGATGACTTATATACTTGGGCTACAGCAGGGACCAGGAGGAGAAATTGGGCTGGGCCTCAATTGAATTTAATTAACCAAGCTTAGCCCAAAGCTTTTAATTAAATCCAATAATAATAATATAGTCCACTAAAATATTATTACTGCACTACCCGTCCAATCCCAAAATTATGTTCTAGGCTCCTTCTTATTATAAGCCCGACAGTCTCCCCATGTTTAAGATATACAATGTCCATTAATTAATTAAGTTACTGACAACTCAAATTAATTAATATCTCATCCAAGAGTAGTACCACTCAACCTTTTTATCATGCCGGAAATTAATCCACTTGCAAGATTTACATGATAAACCTTATGAGCTCCTCAAGGGGACATCATCAACCTATGACGGACATGGATTCCTTCTACAATCAACAGCACACCATAGATACAGCACTACTTCCCAACTCACCGAGTTTATTGATTTAATACTTATAAATCTCACCCATTGATGAATCAAAGAAATACATACTGCCCTACGTGTCGAGGTTATTGTATAGGGATTAAGAGCACGAACTTCCATAATAACAGAGATCAAGTTCTTCTATAAGTCAGTATAAGTCGAACGATCTCAGGCGGTCCTGCTCAATACACACAAGTGCACTAATGTGATTCTATAGCCAAGACAAGCTAATACCAAACCACACTACAACCATACCGATAGAGAGTCCCCGTCTATCTCAGTTGTGAGCATCTGTTTATACTTTATAAGGAAATCGATAATATGATCTTCTGCGTGTTGTCGCACAACATATTATCTACAGTATAAAGTAAATGGACTATTGCATCATGCATATAAAATAAATTATAAGATGCAATCATTTGATCATATGATTCTCATTTCAAATATTGTTATAACATTGTTCATACTAAAGCTAGACTTTTAGTATACAATCCAACACCCACGTGGTGCACTCAGCTGCATTAATAGTATCGTACCAATCCCTCGCCTTTACAGTAAGTGAGAATTTGAACAAAAGGATCTTCCTAGCATCTTCATGTTCTCCTACGTCTTTTTGAGTACTTGCATAGCCCAAGAACTTGTTCAGATGCTGCTGCGGATCCTCGAAAGACCCTCCTGAAAGGAGTTTCTTTCTATCATGCTAATAAGAGCGGGATGAAGATCGAACGATGTATTAGTTCCCCTTGCTCCTAAAAGCTCATAATTTCCAGCCCCATTATTTCTGAAAACCTCACGGATGGCTAGATTATCCGGATTCGCTGCCATGTTGACTGTTTCTACTTCCAAATTAACTTCAGTTGTAGCCTCAATCGCTTGCGAAATCTGCTCGTCAACCTCAACTCTAAAATTCAGAGCTTCAGTTGGGTCTATTGTCTTTGCCTTGCTCTTCTTCTTCTTCTTCTTTCTTGATGAAGCTCCAATCTCAGGATTATACAGTTCAAGATTACCTTTCTTTGATCTTGTGAGCATACACCTAAAACGAATAAGAAAGAAAACAACAAAACAAAGTAAATAGTCCTAATAAACTAGAAATAACACAAAAAAAAGATATTTTACGCCGTCCCCGGCAACGGCGCCAAGAACTTGATAGGGGTTTTCTCAACACACAAATTAATCCTCAAGTATAAGGATATCAATTGTAGTCGCGAAGATGACCAAGTTACAATATCGAACCCACAGGACGGATAAATATCAATTTTGTTATCTTCTAGTATATTTGAGACTATGTTTGGTAATTGTAAAGGTTTAATGGATAATAACTTCTAATCAAAATAACAAAAAGAAATAACAAGAGTCGAGAGAAGTGAGTTGTGATCAATAAGAATGATAGGTAGTTCGTCGGGTCATCCAGTTTCACTAGCAATTCGTATTTTCATGTGATGGTGTCCGACTCTGCCCTGTGGTTTGTGGACGCATCACTAGACCATGCAGTTTCTCTATAGACACAAGTAAATATGCGCTTGACACGTGTGAATAACATCGGAGCAAGAGATATGCTTCACCCCCCTTTCTAGGTACTATCATAATCAATTATCTTCTACGTCTAGAATCTAACCCGATTTGATCTCCCTTTTTAGGTACTATAAAGTTATACTCTTCATCCTATTCATCAACCCGAATTTAATTCAATTCATGAATATTCATATAAGACAGTTCTAATAATACTTCGGAATCCCTTCACTTAGAATTATAACAATAAACCCAGCTCAGTAGTGAACGCACTCAATCAATAACCATGTTATGTATTCAGACTCTACACAACGATCATTGATGCACAAAACGACTATGAGTATGGATTAAATATGCAATCTTATATAAAACAAACCACAGGTAGTGTTGTACGGAGTTTTACACACGAAACACGAATTACATCATGAAACTTTCATAACCCTAGAACTACCAAGGTGGTTCTAGCCCATGATTGATCTAGGAACAATCATGGTTAGATTGATCATTCTTACTTGAACCTTCAGTGAACCTCTGTCACAGCCCTCCGGATGGATCACCACCTCTACTCTTGTCTCCCTTATGATTGACGATCAAAAGCTCTCTTTATTCTCTGTATGAGCCTCCTTTTACACTTGTAATCACGTCTCTAGGGCTTGGAATGGGCTTTCTAAGTGATCTCACGCGTTTCGGCCTCGAAAATCCGGATAAGGTAAGTTCTCGCACATAGGTTCGACCACGTCAAACAGGTCGAACTCCTAGCCACAGGTCGAACCCCAGGTCGAACCCCTCTACTGGAAGAATTCTGCACAGGTTCGACCTTCTGAACAGGTCGAACCACTTAGGCCTTGGTCGAACCCCAGGTCGAACCTCAGCACTGGACAACTCCCGCTCCCGATTCGACCAACTGGCAAGTCGAACTCCAACGTCGTGGTCGAATTCTCCTTCTTGCAAACTGGTTCGACCATGGTTTGACCTGATGGCCAGGTCGAACCAACTGAGTCGTGGTCGAATCCATCTCTGTACGTTCAGCAACGTTGGTTTGACCTGCTGGAGAGGTCGAAACCTCCTCCAGCCAGGTCGAACCCACCTATTTCTTGGGCAGTTCGCGTGGCTTTGACTCCGTCTCTTCGATTCTTGGCTCTTTCACTCCGTTTTTGCTAAGAAAACACTCAAATAGCTCCACTAACACCTGATTCATGCTATTTCACAATATATATAGGTTTTCCACCTATTTCCACATCAAAACTCTCCAAAACTAGCACAAAACATAGCGCCAAACTTGTGAATTTACACACTCATCACTATGGTCAGAATATTCAGCCATGTCAAATTTGTGCAACCACTTGTCACTCTACTCATGATTGCCCCATCTTGATTGATAGACTAGAAGTGGGACGAATAGATGGATCCCATAGAACAAATTTGCAGCGGCATTGGAATGATTCATATGCCAACAGTTTCAATCAAGGAAGGCATCATGATTTCCGATATGTGGACCGTTATCACAATCAACCTTATGAATATCAAAGTCATGGCTACTATGAGCAAGAACCTCAATACTACAATGATGGTGAAATCCATTTTGATGATGGTGATTATTATGGTAATGAACAAAATTCTAAGGCTTCATTGGAGGATTTGGTGAAAATCATGGCAACTAGTACATTGGAATTTCAACAAATAACCCAATTAAGTCTTAAAAGTTTGGAGCTTCGATGTAGCTTATTAAAGTTGGAGGTTGATCGTTTGGTGGCACAACAAATTGCAAATCAAGAGGAATGTACTGAAGAGTCCACCCATGAAGGAAAATTCGAGATTGAGTTAGAAATTAAAGAGGATGAAGCTGCTGGAAATTCTGCAGATTATGTGCCAAAAATTCTGGTAGCAGAAACTGACACTGAAGCCCTCAGTGTCAGTTCTGCTGGAAACGAAATTGAGGTAAAACTGCATGAAGCAATTTCTATTAATTCTGATATTTTTTCTTCACTTTTCAGGTTGGAAAAGGTTGCCGATATTCCTCAAGAAAATGAGACAATTGATGCGTTTTGAATTGATGAAATTCATAACCCTTTTCTTGAGGCGATCAAAGAATCTTTCATGGAGCTTTGCACGTTAGGATTGATCAAGAACCATATAATTTTGAAGGGAGAGAACACTTCTCGTAAGCCAATAAGATCATTATATTGGTTTGAGCATTTCATTCCTATTACGTGAAAAGTGAAGTGAACGTCGAGCTAACGACGTTAAGAAAAGACGCTTATTGGGAGGCAACCCAACTTAGATTTTTATTTTCATTTATCTTTTATTTGTTTTAATAAATAATCTTATTCTTTTGGTGTGTGCTATTTTTCAGGAAGTTCTATGAAGTGAAGCCATGATGATGTTGGTAATGTTTCTAGAGAATGAGAAGAAAAATTCCAACTTGTGGTCAATCACATGGAGCTTAATTCGGTGACTTCTTTCCACTCTTGCACTTGATTTTCCCTTGAATTTTATTGTGTTTTGTTTGCTTGAGGGCAAGTGATTATCGTCATTTTTACCTAGGTTTTAGTGTCTTTTTGTGTGAATTTTCGTATGTTTTTATCCGTATTTGTGTAACTTTTGGTGGAGTTTTGTATTAATTTGAAGAGATGTGTACATGGTGAGAAATATGTGAAAAAGAGCTTAAATGTATGTGAAACAGGTCAAAAATGGAGCAAAATGGAGTCGGGAGCTGAAACGAGCTGAAGAATACCCAACTCGAGTCGCATGGTCTTACTCGACCTGCAACTGAGTCGAGCTGGAGCTCGAGTAGGTGCAGAAATTGTCCAGCAGCTCAACTCGAGTTGCAAGATCCAACTCGACTTGCAACTCGAGTCGAGCTAGGTGCCGAGGAAAATCAAGCTTCTGACACGACTAGACAGGCGACAGCTCGAGTTAGCTTACTCGAGTCGAGCAGGGATCAGGGCAAATCGAGCAACAAGTCGAGTGGCGTAGGAAAACTGTCCAGTGAGCCAACTCGAGTTGCAAGGTCCAACTCGACTTGCAACTCGAGTCGAGCTAGGAAGAAAAACCCATCCAGAATGCAGAGCAACGCAGCTCGACTTGACAGGTGAGAGCTCGAGTTGGCAACTCGAGTTGAGCTGACTCCGAAGCTGTGAAAAATTAGAAAATTCCAAAAGCTTCTAGAAGGTCCCCAAGGGGTATAAATACATAAGTTGGGCGAAAATTAGAGGGAGAGTCTCATTTTGACAGTTATTTTGGAGATCAACACACACTCTTTCTCACCACCATTTCACACACTCTATCCGATCCATTCTACCCTTCATTTCATCCATCAAATCACCTTAATCTTTATAAATTCATCCATACATCCATCCATCCCATCATCTAAGAAGAGGAAATCAGATTGTTTTGAAGAATTTGGCATAATCAAGGAAGAAGGAGTCTACTTTCAAAGGGAAGCTCAATCACCTTTATTTTGCTACTTTCTTCATTATCTAACTCATATGGAGTTTGCATTGGATTGTAGTCAATTTGTAATGAATATTTGTGGCTAGTCCTCAAGTGAGGCTAGCAATATGATTGGTTAGGAAATATGTAGATTTTTGCACCCCAAAAGCTTGATGAATTGATTGTTGTGAATACTTTCTATCATGAATGCTTATTCTCATTTGATGCATGATTTGTGTGGTTAAATTCTCTATGCATAGTATTAGGATGGCCATTCCAATATTATGTATGGTGGTTTAATTGAATCATTGAGTGTATGAAGTGACTTAGTTAGTATGAGGAAAGGAAAGTCATTCCCTTCAAGTGCTTAGAATCTCATGATAGAACATTAGTGATGAACTAGTGAGGGGACCCAACTTATGATCATAGTACCTTCATGGGAATTGAGAGTAAGACAATCTTAGGAGATTTAAACTTGTAAAAGAGTTGAGAACCTAATTACCTTGGCCATAGGGGCTAGGGGTACAATTGTGATTGCCCTTAGTATCATAACTTGAAAGTCATCAATGCTTGAGTGAGTGTGAAGTCTACATAAGACCTTGTCCATAATGTTGCTAGCCTTGCTCTTTTCTTAGATACATTTCATCCATTCCATCTCATCTTGTTACTTGATTATTAGTTGTTATAATTAGTTGCTAGTATAGTTCATTAGATAATTGATAGAATAATCATTAGTGTTAAAATCAAACCTTCTATTGATAATCCTTACAAAACATAAATCAATGGAGAATCCGGATACAACCTAAAGCTTACTTTTCCCTTGGGACGACTTTACTATAAATTTTATACTTGGTCACGCGTTTACTCGACGATAGAGTCTCTTACTCTACATATTTCACTAGAAATGCGACTAAGAACATAGCGCCGCTTGCCGGGGAAATGTTAAATTTTTGGTTGTAACGAGTTTAAGTTGATTAGTCTTGATAAGGATATTTCTTTCATTTGTTTACTTGTTTATTTGTCTTGGTTACTTGGAGACCTAATTTGGAAAGTCTTGTAGGTACATGCGAACTCGTTCAAGGTCTCAATCTATTGAACCTTTGAATTTGGAATTGGAAGCTACCTCAAGAAGACAAAGAAGAGGATATCTAGATCCTACGGAAGAAAGTATAGAAGAAGTAAGGGATAATGCAAACATGGTTGACGAAGAAGGCAATATGAGGAATTTTCATGGGGTTGACAATGTTAGAGGAGGTTATAATAATTCGGAGTTTAGGCCACAAGCTTATGCTCAACAAATGCACTTGCAAAACCAACAAATGCAAGCTCTTATTCAAAACTTGATGGCACAACAAGAAGCAAGGGATAACCAACAAGCTCCTCCGGTAGTGCAAAATCAACCTCGAGGCAATGGACATAATGGAGTAGGGATGAATATCCGAGATCATTTCCAACCTCAATATGAAAATTATGCTATGGGACTACCGGCGAATGTTAATCATTTTGAGGTCAAGACGGGATTGATCAATATGGTGTAAGCAAATCAATTTGGAGGTGGAGCAATGGAAGATCATAATGCTCATCTGTCGCAATTCACGGAGTTAGCTAACACCATAAAGATCAATAGAGTGAGTGACGATATTGTCGAGATGAAGCTCTTTTCCTTTTCACTAAGAGATAGAGCTAAGGATTGGTTTCACACTATACCGCCGGGATCTTATAATACATGGAGAGAGTTGGCTCAAAGGTTCCTAAGCAAGTATTTCCCACCATCAAAGATGTTACACCTAAAAGGCTAAATATTACAGTTTAAGCAAATGCCTCTTGAAACGTTTAGTGAGGCTTGGGACCGATTCAAAGAAATGCTAAGGAAGTGTCCACAACACGAATTTCCCGAAGATCAACAAGTAGGATTTTTCTATGCCGGTTTGAGTGGAGGTGAAAGGATGCTTGTTGATGCTTCATCGGGAGGTTCAATTTTGGGTCAAACTCCGGAAAGAGCAATTGTCATATGCGAGGAAATAGCTTTAAATTCGGGACAGTGGCCCATGGATAGAGTTACGGGCATGTATGAAAAAAAGAGAATTGCTAAGATGGAAGAAGTATGCTTGCAACAAGTGAAAAAGGTGGAGGTGCCTAAGGAAGATGTAACGGACAAGGCGATCACGGAGATACTTAAAAGGATGAATGCAAATTTGCAAGAGTCTTCGGATTCTTTGTCCAAGCCATTGGTGAATCAAAAAGTGCTTACAAATCCTCAACAAGGTATGCCATTGTCTTTGATGAATCAACAAGTGTTTCCTAATTTTCAACAAGGCGTATCTACACCAAGTATGGGTCAATCATCTCAAAGTTGTCAAATGCCTACTGATAGGGGTTTTCTCAACACACAAATTAATCCTCAAGTATAAGGATATCAATTGTAGTCGCGAAGATGACCAAGTTACAATATCGAACCCACGGGATGAGTAAATATCAATTTTGTGATCTTCTAGTATATTTTAGACTATGTTGGTAATTGTAAAGGTTTAATGGATAGTAACTTCTAATCGAATTAACAAAAGAAATAGCAAAAGTAGAGAGAAGTGAGTTGTGATCAATAAGAATGATAGGTAGTTCATTGGGTCATCCAGTTTCACTAGCAATTCGTATTTTCGTATGATGGTGTCCGACTCTGCCCTGTGGTTTGTGGACGCATCACTAGACCATGCAAGTTTACTCTATAGACACAAGTAAATATGCGCTTGACACGTGTGAATGACATCGGAGCAAGAGATATGCTTCATCCCCCTTTCTAGGTACTACCATAATCCATTATCTTCTACGTCTAGAATCTAACCCGATTTGATCTCCCTTTTTAGGTACTATAAAGTTATACTCTTCATCCTATTCATCAACCCGAATTCAATTCAATTCATGAATATTCATATAAGACAGTTCTAATAATACTTCGGAATCCCTTCACTTAGAATTATAACAATAAACCCTGCTCAGTAGTGAACGCACTCAATCAATAACCATGTTATGTATTCAGACTCTACACAACGATCATTGATGCACAAAACGACTATGAGTATGGATTAAATATGCAATCTTATATAAAACAAACCACAGGTAGTGTTGTACGGAGTTTTACACACGAAACACGAATTACATCATGAAACTTTCATAACCCTAGAACTACCAAGGTGGTTCTAGCCCATGATTGATCTAGGAACAATCATGGTTAGATTAATCATTCTTACTTGAACCTTCAGTGAACCTCTGTCACAGCCCTCCGAATGGATCACCACCTCTACTCTTGTCTCTCCTATGATTGACGATCAAAAGCTCTCTTTATTCTCTGTATGAGCCTCATTTTATACTTGTAATCACGTCTCTAGGGCTTGGAATGGGCTTTCTAAGTGATCTCACGCGTTTCGGCCTCGAAAATCCGGATAAGGTAAGTTCTCGCACACAGGTTCGACCACGTCAAGCAGGTCGAACCCCGAGCCACAGGTCGAACCCCAGGTCGAACCCCGCTACTGGAAGAATTCTGCACAGGTTCGACCTTCTGGACAGGTCGAACCACTTAGGTTTTGGTCGAACCCCAGGTCGAACCTCAGCACTGGACAACTCTTGCTCCTGATTCGACCAACGGGCAAGTCGAACCCCAACATCGTGGTCGAATCCTCCTTCTTGCAAACTGGTTCGACCATGGTTCGACCTGATGGCCAGGTCGAACCAACTGAGTCATGGTCGAACCCTTCTCTGTATTGTCCAGCAACGTTGGTTCGACCTGCTGGAGAGGTCGAACCCTCCTCCAGCCAGGTCGAACCCACCTACTTCTTGGGCGGTTCGCGTGGCTTCGACTCCGTCTCTTCGATTCTTGGCTCTTTCACTCCGTTTTTACTAAGAAAACAATCAAATAGCTCCACTAACATCTGATTCATGCTATTTCACAATATATATAGGTTTTCCACCTATTTCCACATCAAAACTCTCCAAAACTAGCACAAAACATAGCGCCAAACTTGTGAATTTACACACTCATCAAACCCCCAAACTTACATGTTGCTCGTCCCGAGGCAACCAATTTAAACCACAGGAGTCGTGTATAATTCAACAAGATCAAGTACAACACATATTACACATGCCACTTCATTGAATCAAACAAGAATTACTTGCATCAAATATGTCACTCATGTAAAATCAATCTAATCACACACCATTCGGAGCACTAAGTAATCTCACTGACAAGATAAGTCTTTACTCTCATTCACTCGTGCGTGAGGCACTATAGGCTAGTATAAACACTCATATCAATTCATATTCACGCGTAACCATAAGCTTGGCAAAGGTCTCAGAAATCAACTTACATTAGATTAACACTAGGATCACAAAGGACTTGTTTCTAGGTTGTAATGTTGGCTCTTTGGAAAGGGTAGGAAAATTTGATCAGAGTAACTTAATACACTAGTAGAGAGTTACCTTGGAGGTTCTTGATTTCCCATTCGGCTTCATATTCTCCTCCAATTCTTCTCTTGCACTTGCAATTATCAATTTTCCTTCTCTTCCTTGCATCAACATCATTCTTCTTTTAATTGCTCGGGTACCAGTTATAGGCACTACCCTTCTCGAACATCATTCGGCTGTTTCTTAGAAACTTCAAGCCCCATGTATAAGCAATTCGGGGTACCAATTTTAGGCACTATCCCTAACAAGATTTAACCATGCATATTTCTTACCGAACCTCATTCCATCTTCCCTTTGTTCCACACTCATTCACCTTATTCTCTCTACCAATGGATAGGGTATTTTCAAAGCTCAAATAAGGTAATTAAAGCTCGTATATCTGGCTTGCCAAAGAAAAAGATTTTAAAAGGCTCAAACAGGGCTACCAAAGATTTATAAGATCATTAGGAAAGGTGAAATTTGGCTAAGTGACTCAATTAATCAAAAATGGCCTAAGATCATATCCTAATATTTCATCAATTGTAAGTTTCACACAAGACTCCAAGCCAAGTTCTAGAATACGTTCATACGAATGATTCTCTCAAGAATAAACTATCATGATTAATCATGATGAAGGCTCAAATCCTCACATAGGTAATCAATTCCTAATACTCCTCATAGCACATAATCAAAATCAATTCCTCATGAATTCCATATACTTAACAAATTATTCATGCTCTTTCCAAATGAAAATAAACACGTAAACATATGAATGCACATAATCAACACCCATACAGAGCAATGATACAAGATCAACTATATCAAGTACATTCCACTCACACATGAATCACACCCCAATCTGTAAAAATAAAAAGAAGAATGGGAGATAAGATGAATAGGAGAAACCAAAAGAAAACCTGAAACTACTCCTTAGGAGCATCATCATCCTCATCATCATCGTCATCCTCATCCATTCTATTTTCCACAGCTCGGCACAAACTGGTAATGTGTTTGTCCATCATATCAACTCGACTACTCACTCTACCAACACGCTTATCCAAGGCAGAATACCTTTCGTTCA
Organism: Pogostemon cablin; assembly: GCA_023678885.1. Classification (NCBI taxonomy): domain Eukaryota; kingdom Viridiplantae; phylum Streptophyta; class Magnoliopsida; order Lamiales; family Lamiaceae; genus Pogostemon; species Pogostemon cablin. The sequence continues at coordinate 2,063,260 of CM042999.1, forward strand.
GCGTGGCGTAGTTGGCGTTAGCGAGCGCGAGTTGCCTGTTCGTCTCTTGTTGTGTAGCTACCACCGCGATCAGCTGCTCATAAATTAAGCGAAGCTGCTCCCGAGTACCTGGAACTGCTCGCCGCTGCTGCGGTTCTGGAGCATGCTGAGGCGCATCATGATGCTCTCCTTCCGGAATCTCTATCTCCGGCTGCTCCTCTACCTGATCCTCCTCTTCAGACTGCTGTGGCTGAGGTGGACGGAACTCTCCTCGATCAACAATCTGCTGTAACTCAGCCATCCTTCCCTCAGCACACATCTGTGCTACCGCTCTCCAATCACCCCCCGACTTCGCTGCCACAGATAAAGCGGTGTGTCCTAGAGAATTCATTAGTCTATTCCTTGCTTCCCGAATAGTTGTCAAGTTGCTCACGTCGAAGGGGAACATAAATTCGAAAGGCTTGACACCTCTCGTGAAAAACCAATCTCCATTTCTAAAATGGGCAAACCCTCCCTTCGCGCACGTGCTCATAATCAAATCGGGTTCTCCTTCTACTGGTGTAATGCCGGTGAGGTCCAAATTGTAATGCTCAGCCAAAATCGTCAATAACCCTCCAATATTCACCTTTTGAAAACCAATGGTCTTGAATCAATTCAGCTGCGCAATAAAATAGGCTCCAACGTTGAACTTCACTCCGTGCAACATACACCACAAGGCATATAACTCTCCTCTAGACACAACACTGCCCTCCGAGCGGGCGAACAACGTGTTGCTCAGGATGCGGTCCATGTACCTCAAGACAGGGTTCTTTATTGCGGAAGCACGAGCCTGTCTAGTCTTGTAATCACGAATCTCCCCCGTGATCTCCCTCCAAAATCGCTTTACACCGAATGCAGCACTTTCTAAACGAGGGATCTCCAAAGGTGTCTCAAACAGCTCGTTGAAATCCTCAGACGTCCATCTCCTACTCACTCCACCAAGCTGAAACGTACACCGATAGGGGTATCCAAGCGGGTCCTTCTCCATCTCAAACGAACAAACCACTTCCGCTGTAACATGGAAGTACGTCGGCCTCTTCAGCTCCATGAATCTTCGGATCCCTACTTGATCAAACATCCAAAATATATCATCCCCTATTCTCATTATCCTCATCGCTTCATCATCTTGGTATCGAGTGCGAGCTATCTTGTCTGAAACTTCTTCCCACTTCTCTTTAATCTCATCCCAACCTTGCATCCTAATCTTGAAGTTATCAGGCAAACGGTCTTGTAACCTCAGTTTTCTTGTCACTTTGTCCAAGTTTGAAGGCCTGTCATGCCTCTTCTTTGATCTCTCCTCCTCTGCTTTTCCTTTCCCTTTGCTTGATACTTGTCCCTTTCCTGAAAACAAATACTTCAATCCAACCAACAAGACAAGAAAGCAAGTATTGTACTCGCACATCACATACTCTACTCAAGACTTCAAGCATCAATGCATATTCATACAAACTATCATCTCAACACCACTTGCTTATTCAACATTTTCAAAACATCTTCAATTATACCTTCTTTAATCATCAAAACAGAACCAACAAGCATGCATTAAGCAATTCAAGTAATTCAATCAAAAATTCAACATGCTTTCCTCCATAAACTACTTTAATTCTATCAATTTCAACCAAATCAACATGCTCATTCTATGATATATTCTATATCCTTGATTAATTCACATAAAAATCCAAGTTCTATCAATAATCAATCAACCACAATCCAAGAAACAAGAATTCATATGAAACCAATCAAAATATCAACATTCACCATGAAATTCAACCATACTCAACATCAATTCTCTATTACACATCAAATTGCTTACCTAAACCTTCAATCCTAGAGTAATTAAGTTGGAAAAAAACGTACCTTGTGACTTGCCCATGGTGAAAAACCGATCGAAAACACAAAACACCCAAAAACGCGATATCAGCCCTAACTTGCGACGAAATCCGCCCAAATCCGCGACCAAATCGATAATTCAAGGTGTAATGTTGTGTAATCGGTGCGAAATCAAGTGTAATTGAAGAATTTGTGCAAGGGTGTAGAGGTTCGAAGAGGGTTCGAGGTTTGATGTTTCGAAAAAATGATCGAACCCCTCTGAAAATTCGAACTTAAAACGCGTACCTGGCTTGGTTCGACCTCGGGTTCGACCACCTGTACTGGTCGAACCATGGATGGCGAGGTCGAACCTCTCTTCTGGACAAACAATCTTCTTGGTTCGACCAGGGGTTCGACTTGCTAAACAGGTCGAACCTTTCATGAATTGGTCGAACCTCTCTTCTGGAAAACAGAGTGCTTACGACTGACGGGTTCGACCTTAGGTTCGACCCCATGATCAGGTCGAACCACTATAGCTTTGGTCGAACCTCCTCTCTGGACAACTTTCAATGCCGGGTTCGACCATAGGTTCGACGTCATGGTCAGGTCGAACCACTATGGCTTTGGTCGAACCTCCTCTCTGGACAACTTTCAACGCCGGTTCGACTTCCTCTGCTTTTGTTCGACCTCTGGCTCTGGTCGAACCACTGCTAGACATGGTCGAACCTACCTCCTGATTTCCAAAACTGAGTGTTCTTCATTCACTACATACTTCAAACTTCAACTCAACCTCATTAGGTATAATCTAGAGCACAACTTCAGAAATTGTTCCACATAATATCATTCATGAGTATCTCCGTATAAGAAAAACACAACCAAAAACCACTGAACATTAGGCAAATTGTAAAAAATCGTCACATCAAAATCGATTAAAATTTCAACATGGCCGCAAAAACCAATTCCCCTAACAAACAATACAAAGAAAAGATTATACTCTTAATGCTTCAATGAGGTAATAACATCACAACCCCCCCCAAACTTAGTAAAAACGTAAGTCGAAACTAAGTTTGAAAAGAGATGTAATTGCCTATTGGTAAGCATCTTAAATACAAAAATTTCTTACTCACACGAAAAAAATAAAGCAATAAAACGGAAGGGCAAGCCCCCAACAGGCGCTCATGTTTAACGTCGTAGAGTCACGACGGTACCAAATCAGAACAAGGTATCATCAAAAATGACACACGCACCATCCGGCGACCTATAATGCTTCAATCGATGCCCATTCGCCGCGATAACGTCACCATCTTTGTCAATAAGCTCATAACTCCCCCCTCCTAAGGCTCGATGAATCATGAACGGTCCCGTCCACTTAGACTTCAACTTGCCTGCAAAGAGCTTTAAACGAGAGTTAAAAAGTAGTACCTCATCTCCTTGCTTGAACTCCTTGTACGAAATTTTAGAATCATGCCACCTCTTCATTCTTTCCTTATAAATCTCTGAATTCTTGAAAGCACGACTCCTAAACTCATCCAATTGATTCATGTGAGTTAGCCTCAACTCCTTCACATCCCTAAGGGTCAAGTTCAAGCGACGCAAAGCCCAAAACGCTTTGTGTTGGATTTCTACGGGTAAGTGGCACGGCTTCCCATAGACAATTTGATACGGTGACATATCTAATACCGTCTTGTAAGCGGTCCGGAACCCCCATAACACATCATCAAGCTTCATAGCCCAATCTTTTCGATTAGTTCCTACCACTTTCTCCAGAATTTGCTTTACTTGACGGTTGGAGTCCTCCGCCTGCCCATTGGCTTGCGGATGATAGGGTGTAGTAACCCTATGCCTAACACCATAATCCCTAAGCACCTTCTCCAGAAATTTATTGACGAAGTGGGAACCTCCATCACTAACTAATGCTCTCGGAACTCCATAACGGGCAAAAATATGTTTCTTTAGGAAAGATAAAATAACTTTCGAATCATTAACACGAGTAGGAATTGCTTCCACCCACTTCGAAACATAGTCCACCGCAAGAAGAATGTAGAGAAACCCATTCGACGGGGGAAAAGGTCCCATAAAATCGATCCCCCATACATCAAATATCTCCACGACTATGCTAGGCTGCAATGGCATCTCATCTCTCCTACCTATATTACCCATGCGCTGGCATCTATCGCAAGACGCCACATAGCTCTCACTATCTCTAAACAAAGTAGGCCAATAAAGAGCGGATTGAAGTACCTTAGCTGCAGTCTTTTGCGCTCCGAAATGCCCCCCATTCGGTTGTGCATGGCAGAACTCCAGCACACTTTCCATTTCCATCTCGGGTACACATCTTCGGACAATAGAATCTGTACAAATCTTATAAACAAACGGATCATACCATATAAATGTCTCAACATCCCTACGAAATTTCGCAAGTTGATATCGGTTGAGATCCCTTGGAATTTCACCAATGACAATGTAATTAACATAATCCGCGTACCATGGATCCATACCTTGCGCTGCAACCACACATGCTCGCTCGGCCCCTTCAACAGCCACAGCCATGATCTTCTCATCAGGGAACATCTCTTCAATATACTCGAAAGAATTATCACAATGCTCCCTAGTCTCCAACCTTGACAAGTGATCGGCCAACACATTTTCTGTTCCTTTCTTATCCCGAATCTCCAAGTCAAACTCCTGCAGTAGTAGAATCCATCTTATAATCCTAGGCTTTGTCTCCTTCTTCTCCATCAAATAACGAATCGCTGAGTGATCCGTATACACAATCGTCTTCATGCCAACCAAATACTGACGAAACTTATCGAATGCATACACAACAGCCAAAAACTCCTTTTCAGTTACCGTGTAATTCTTCTGTGCCGCATCGAAAGTCTTACTCGCGTAGTAAATGGAGCAGAACTTCTTCTCCCTTAGCTGCCCAAGCACCACACCCAATGCTACATCACTTGCATCACACATAAGTACAAACGGTTGCGTCCAGTCCGGTGTGATCAAGATAGGGGCAGTAATAAGCGCCTCCTTCAAAACTTGAAAAGCTGTTAAACACTCATCATTAAACACAAAAGGAATATCCTTTTCAAGTAAATGAGATAAGGGCTTAGAGTATTTTGAGAAGTCTTTAATGAATCTCCTGTAAAAACCGGCGTGTCCAAGGAAGGATCGCACTCCTCTTTCATTGGTCGGTGGTGGAAGCTTCTCAATTGTCACCACCTTAGCACGGTCTACCTGTAATCCCTTGGCGGAAACATAATGCCCAAGAACAATCCCATCTTTCACCATGAAATGGCACTTCTCCCAATTCAAGACAAGATTAGTTTCTTGACACCTTTTCAAAACAACAGCAAGGTTAGACAAACACATATCAAAAGAAGAACCAAAAACTGAAAAATCGTCCATGAATACTTCCATGATCTTCTCTATCAAACCATCAAAAATTGCCATCATGCATCTCTGAAAAGTAGCAGGCGCATTACACAATCCAAACGGCATTTTCCTAAAAGCAAAGGTCCCGTAGGGGCAAGTAAAAGTGGTCTTTTCTTGATCCTCGGGAGCAATCATGATTTGATTATACCCCGAGTATCCATCCAAGAAACAATAGAACTCATACCCTGCAAGACGATCCAACATTTGATCCATAAATGGAAGAGGGAAGTGGTCCTTACACGTGTTCTCATTCAATTTCCTGTAATCCACACATGTACGCCATCCCGTAGGAATTCTCGTGGCTATCGCTTCTCCATCCTCAGTTTTCACTACAGTCATACCCCCCTTCTTAGCAACTACATGCAATGGACTCACATGGGGACTATCACTAATAGGAAATATAATTCCAGCATCCAACCACGTAAGAATTTGCTTCCTTATCACCTCTTGAATTGCGGGATTCACCCTACGCTGATTCTGAACACTAGCTTTGGCTTCATCCAACAACCTAATCCGATGCATACAATACGAAGGACTAATACCTTTCAAATCATCAAGTGACCACCCTATTGCAGACTGATACTTCCTCAAAATATCTAATAACTCCTCAAGTTGATCATCATTAAGAGAAGAAGATACAATTACCGGATATTGTGCATCATCACCAAGAAACGCATACTTCAAGTGATCCGGCAATGGTTTCAACTCCTCTTTTCTTTTCTCCACTGGAGTGTTTTCATTATCCAAAGGCAAGTACTTCCTGGTCCATTTGACTTCTTCCACTTTATTTCTCTCCAATGCAAACCTGTCATCACCCAAAGCAAGTAAGTTTTCAAGAAATTCAATACATACCTCGTTAGAAAGTCCGTCAAGCTCCGTAGTGGGATAAGTAAGAGATTCCATCAAACATGTCTCAAGAGGATCCTTTGACAAGATCAAAGACATATCCTCCTTCACAATCTCCTCCACCACGTCAATACTATAACATTGGGACTCCATTGGCATTTTCATCGCTTTGTCCAAGTTGAAAAGTACTTCTTCTTTGTCCATTCTCAACTTCAGTTCTCCTTTCCGAACATCTATCATAGCTCCAGCCGTAGCAAGGAATGGCCTCCCCAAGATTAAAGGAACATTATCCTTGTCATCATCCATTTCTAATACAAGAAAATCCACAGGAAAAACTAGCTTCTCCACCTTTACTAGAACATCTTCAACTATTCCTTTCGGAAACGTCATTGATCTATCTGCCAATTGGAGAGCAACAGTTGTCGGGGTCATCTCCCCCAAACCAAGCTTCTGAAAGATGGACAACGGCATCAAATTGATGCTTGCCCCAAGATCACATAAAGCTTGCCGTGCTGGCCCCTTCCCGATCTCACAAAGAATAGTAAAGCTCCCCGGATCTTTCATCTTTGGTGGCAACTTCTTTTGAATAATTGAGCTACAATTCTCAGATAAGTTTACCGTTTCAACTCCGGTTAAGCTTCGCTTCTTCATCAATATGTCTTTAAGGAACCAAGCATAATATGGCATCTCCATGATTGCCTCTGAAAAAGGGATGTTCAAGCTTATCTTGTTCATTATCTCTGAAAACTTCTTGAACTTCTCTTCCAACCCCTTCTTCACTAGCTTGTAGGGAAACGGTGGAGGTATCTTTGTTTTGGGAATCCCCCATTCATCACGATCAACCTTTTCCGCTTTCTCCTTTTCGGCTCTTAATCGCTTAGCTCTTTCCCATTTTTTCTCAGCTATTATGTCTGTACTTTGCTCATTCCGTACCACTGGAGTTGCATCAACATCAAAAGGAACAACAGGTGCATCAAACAACACATCTCGGCGAGGTTCGACTGGGGTTCGACCAGGCTGAAAGGTCGAACCAGGACTGTATTGGTCGAACCTCTCTCCTGGAAGACTGATCTCATTCTGCTCCGGAGGTTCGACTTGGGTTCGACCAACATTAGAGGTCGAACCTTCGTGATCGTGGTCGAACCGTTCCTGCGTCGAAACAGAGTGCTCTGGCCGATGAGGTTCGACCAGGGTTCGACCTGTAAAGTTGGTCGAACCCTCCGCGTGTTGGTCGAACCGTTCCTGCGTCGAAACAGAGTGCTCTGGCCGATGAGGTTCGACCTGGGTTCGACCTGAAAAGTTGGTCGAACCCTCTGCGTGTTGGTCGAACCGCGGCTTAGAAAATTCCAACTTCGATTCCGGCCTCATCGGTCCCTCGTACTGCGTTCCTGACCTCAGTGTGATGGCATTACACGACTTTGGATTCTCTATACTCTGAGACGGAAACTTACCTTTTCCTACAGTTTGAGTCAATGTGTTCACATTCTCTGCAATTGTACCCATCAACAATGTGAGATCTTTCACTTGAGTGGACAAATCTCTGTGGTGATCATCAATCTTTTTCTCAAGCTTTGCCTCAAGGCGATTCACTCTTTCATCATTCTTTACCATGTACCGGTTCACAGTATCCTCGAACCCAGGCTTTCCTTCTTCCACCTTTTCTCCCGGATCAACACCCATCGGAAGTTGCACTGCATTGTTCGTATTGCTCCATGAAAATTCAGGCCTCCTTGGTTGCTGTTGATAACTACCAGATGGACCACGATTATTCAAGTTCCCTCTATAGTTCCCTTGGTAGTTCCCTTGGTAGTTCCAGTTTCCTTGATTTGGGTACCTCGTTCCTTGGATACTTTGACCCATGGCATAATTTGCTTCCTCCAATTCGTCTTGGATGGTTCCATTATTCATCATCTCTTGCTGCAAGATTGGCACTCGTTGGGATATCTCGCTGATCTGCTTCTGTTGAGACTCAAGTAGCTTGTTGATATTAGACAAGCTCGAAACGATCTCATCTTCTCTCTTAGTCTTCACCATTGCTTGTTCAACCTGAGCTACCTTTCCAAGAACATACGTACCTCTAACTCTATCAGTGGGCCAATCCCTCGAATTCATTGATATGTCTTCAAACAATCTCTCGGCCTCGACGGATGACTTTGTAAGTAATGCTCCATTAGAAGAAGCATCAAGTAGCACTCTTGATTCACAGTCCAATCCGTTATAAAATATACTGATATATTGGGCTTTAGATAACCCATGTTGAGGACACTTCCTGAGCATGTCCTTGAATCTATCCCACGCTTCATGAAATTTCTCTCCCCCACTGATAGCAAATTGGTTAATATCTTGCCTCATCTTAAACACCTTCGAAGGTGGCATATACCTCTCCAAGAATCTTAACTTCAATTGCTCCCACGTGGTGCACTCAGCTGCATTAATAGTATCGTACCAATCCCTCGCCTTTTCAGTAAGCGAGAATTTGAACAAAAGGATCTTCCTAGCATCTTCATGTTCTCCTACGTTTTTTTGAGTACTTGCATAGCCCAAGAACTTGTTCAGATGCTGCTGCGGATCCTCGAAAGACCCTCCTGAAAAGGAGTTCCTTTCTATCATGCTAATAAGAGCGGGATGAAGATCGAACGCTGTGTTAGTTCCCCTTGCTCCTAAAAGCTCATAATTTCCAGCCCCATTATTTCTGAAAACCTCACGGATGGCTAGATTATCCGGATTCGCTGCCATGTTGACTGTTACTACTTCCAAATTAACTTCAGTTGTAGCCTCAATCGCTTGCGAAATCTGCTCATCAACCTCAACTCCAAAATTCAGAGCTTCAGTTGAGTCTATTGCCTTTGCCTTGCTCTTCTTCTTTTTCTTCTTTCTTGATGATGCTCCAATCTCAGGATTATACGGTTCAAGATTACCTTTCTTTGATCTTGTGAGCATACACCTAAAACGAATAAGAAAGAAAACAACAAAACAAGGTAAATAGTCCTAATAAACTAGAAATAATACAAAAAAAAGATAGTTTACGCCGTCCCCGGCAACGGCGCCAAGAACTTGATAGGGGTTTTCTCAACACACAAATTAATCCTCAAGTATAAGGATATCAATTGTAGTCGCGAAGATGACCAAGTTACAATATCGAACCCACGGGACGAGTAAATATCAATTTTGTGATCTTCTAGTATATTTTAGACTATGTTGGTAATTGTAAAGGTTTAATGGATAGTAACTTCTAATCGAATTAACAAAAGAAATAGCAAAAGTAGAGAGAAGTGAGTTGTGATCAATAAGAATGATAGGTAGTTCATTGGGTCATCCAGTTTCACTAGCAATTCGTATTTTCGTATGATGGTGTCCGACTCTGCCCTGTGGTTTGTGGACGCATCACTAGACCATGCAAGTTTACTCTATAGACACAAGTAAATATGCGCTTGACACGTGTGAATAACATCGGAGCAAGAGATATGCTTCATCTCCCTTTCTAGGTACTACCATAATCCATTATCTTCTACGTCTAGAATCTAACCCGATTTGATCTCCCTTTTTAGGTACTATAAAGTTATACTCTTCATCCTATTCATCAACCCGAATTCAATTCAATTCATGAATATTCATATAAGACAGTTCTAATAATACTTCGGAATCCCTTCACTTAGAATTATAACAATAAACCCTGCTCAGTAGTGAACGCACTCAATCAATAACCATGTTATGTATTCAGACTCTACACAACGATCATTGATGCACAAAACGACTATGAGTATGGATTAAATATGCAATCTTATATAAAACAAACCACAGGTAGTGTTGTACGGAGTTTTACACACGAAACACGAATTACATCATGAAACTTTCATAACCCTAGAACTACCAAGGTGGTTCTAGCCCATGATTGATCTAGGAACAATCATGGTTAGATTAATCATTCTTACTTGAACCTTCAGTGAACCTCTGTCACAGCCCTCCGAATGGATCACCACCTCTACTCTTGTCTCTCCTATGATTGACGATCAAAAGCTCTCTTTATTCTCTGTATGAGCCTCCTTTTATACTTGTAATCACGTCTCTAGGGCTTGGAATGGGCTTTCTAAGTGATCTCACGCGTTTCGGCCTCGAAAATCCGGATAAGGTAAGTTCTCGCACACAGGTTCGACCACGTCAAGCAGGTCGAACCCCGAGCCACAGGTCGAACCCCAGGTCGAACCCCGCTACTGGAAGAATTCTGCACAGGTTCGACCTTCTGGACAGGTCGAACCACTTAGGTTTTGGTCGAACCCCAGGTCGAACCTCAGCACTGGACAACATATATAGGTTTTCCACCTATTTCCACATCAAAACTCTCCAAAACTAGCACAAAACATAGCGCCAAACTTGTGAATTTACACACTCATCACCTACGTCCATGCCTCAACAAGGTATGTCCTCTAGTTTTGGAATCCAAGATACTTGGTGCCCACCGAAGATGACGCTTGAGGAAGTTGCCTTCCTGCAAGGAAGGAACTTCCAAGGAAATTATGGTGGGAACTTTGGGAATCATGGAGGAGGATATCCACAAAGGCAAGGAGGATGGGGGCAAGGCAACTTTCAAGGAAATTTCAATCAACTTCGGAGATATGAGAATTTGTCATACGAGAATCAAGGGAATGCCCTTAATCTTCCATTGGGCACTAATCCGGGGGATAAAGCTCAAAATGATGAAGGAAAGCCTACCATAGAAGATCAAATGGCTAAAATGTTCCAATATATGAAGGAAAGCAATCAGGAAATTAAAGATGAAATAAGACAACAAAATGATGTGAATGATAAAAGACTCAAAGCTTTGGAGACACAAATGAGTCAAATGGCAACCGAGCAAGGTGAAATGCATCGTAAAGGTAAGTTTCCTTCCACTAACGTTACTAATCCTAAGGAATAATGTTTGTATGTTACCATTTGTAATATGGAAAGTAAGGTGGAGAAAGGGTTGGTGAAAACAACAAACATTGTTTCAAAGGTTGAAGAAGTAGTTGTTGATGAAGTTGTGTCTAAAGTGTAAGAGGAAGTTGTCGTTGATGAGGATTTGTCTTTGGATGATGAGAGGATTATTGATGAATTTTTGTCTTCATTTGTTGATGAAAGTAAGTGTGATAAAAAGTTGTGGTTGAAACAAGATCATAAAATAGTTAAAGTTGATGCTTCATTAAAGGTGGAAGACCCCGGTAAATTTGTGCTTACTTGTAAAATTGGAAATGGGGAATACCTTAATGCTATATGTGATCTTGGTTCAAGCATTAATGTGATGCCTTTGAAAATTTTTGAAAAGCTTGGCATTGGGAGGTTAAAAGAAACGGATGTGGAGATCGTAATAATAGATGGTTCAATTATTAAGCCCCATGGAGTTGTGGAGGATATGCTTGTGAAAATAGAAGATTTTGTCTTTCCGGTGGATTTCATGGTAGTTGACAAGCAAGCGGATCCTTTGATCCCATTGATTTTTGGAAGGCCATTTTTGGCAACCGGAAGAGCAAAATTTGAAATGAATAAGAAGGAACTCATACTCCATTCAAATGAAAAAGAATTGGTGCTCTCAAGCAAGAATTTAAAAGGGGGAGATCTTCATTTGAAGCCACCCATTAACCCTCCGGATGAGCGAGATCAAGTGGTAAGTGAAATTTTAAAAGATGAAGAATTAACTAACTTTGTACTTGAATTTGCAGGAAAGTTTTCTTCAAAGAGGAACAAGATCGGGGGTGATCCACGTGTCGATTGGAAGATTGATAAAGGGCCTTCGGGATTTGAAAACGTGAGAAAAAGAGTCAATGAATTGAGTTCAAGCGTTAAAGGAGCAAGAAGTGTGGATAAGAAGGTTGTTAAGGAAATGTTTAAAGTGAAGATGAGGTCCGATGGGGTCTTGGATTTCTTCGATTGCTAAATGAGCTTAAAATTCCGTCCGGCTTGAAGACATTAAACTTAGCGCTAAATGGGAGGCAACCCATTCTTTTATCTTTTGATGCTTGTTTTGTAGTTTGGTATGTAGGTGGATTGTGCTCATGATGAAAGATATGTATGAAGAAGACGAAGTGTGCTTGCTAAGGAATGGAGATGTATGTCACACCACTTTGTTCAAACTTAAATTTAACACTTGTGTTAATTTAAGTTTGGGGGGGGGGGGAGTGTGTGGTGGCCATACTTACTTGAATGTTGGAATGCACATACGTCATCACAAGGTAACTTCATGAAGATCATTGGAATCTACAAGGGTAAGTCCCACCACTTTTTGCAAACTTAATTCTCAACTTTTGTTTCGATTTAAGTTTGGGGGGAGAGTGCGTGGTGTGACTCACCACTTGAGTGTGTTATGATTAATGATTGATTGAGGGAATAACTACTTTGTGTAAAATTGGATAAATTTTAAATTTTTCTCATGAGTTTGGTTATAATGTTGGGTGCATTTAGTTGTGTTGGAATGCATGATAATCCTTATTTTTATTACAAGTGTTTAGCTAATGGTTTGTTGAGTGTTTGAGCATGGATGAAGGATAGTGGAAGCATGAATGGAGCTCGGAGCTAACGCTTTCATTATCAAATGCCTATTGAGGGAGTTCACTCTACATCTTATCACTTCTAGATTGCTTGGCATGAATTGATATTGATTTGGATTGTATTGGATTAATATGCTACTTCATGTGTTATGTTGTGGGAGGTTTACTTTCATAATATAGGCTTTCATTTTCATATAAGGATGGGATGTTTTTTGAGTTTATTTGTTATGGATGATGAGGATATGTGCTTGATTTTCTTTTGATGGATGGAATTTTGATTTTTGCATGTTATGTGTTGTTGTTTTGTTTCTTGCTTGGTGAGTCTTTGCTCATGTGTTTTGTTTGTATTTTTATTCTTGTATAAGGATGTTTGGTGGTATGTTTTGGGAAGGTGTTAAATGTTTTTGAATATGAGCTATGATGCATTGTTTGTGATAGGTGATGGCAAGCATGTTAATGGTTTCTACTTGTTGAAATTGTGACATGGATTACATAATTTGTTCAATTTTGAGAAGTATGAAGGTTAATTGAGTTTCTTTTGGTCCAAGCAAAAGCTTGTGAGAGTTGAGCCTCAACCGTGTCTCCATGGTTAATTCTTGATGAGAGGGCCGGTTGAACTTAGACAAACTAGAACTTGCTCTTGGACTATAGGAACGAAGCACGAATGGTTGAAATTTGTGACATGATCTTAGGCCATCCTTGTTAAGTGAAGTCATAGCCATAAATTTCCTTACCAAAAACATTATCCCTAGTAAGCCACTTTGAGCCTTAAAGCCTATTTTATTAGAGTTAAAAGTTTATTTTGTCTCATAACTATTTAAAACTTTAGATTTTGTCCCAAAAAAGATATTTGTATCGATTTTGTCCCATAACTAAAAATTTTCTTTCAATTTTGCCTAATTTTCACCGGATATTGGTCACGTGCGTTGCACGTGACTGATGAATTTGGGGGTTCCGGTGGAAATCTAGGGTTTCGGCGAAAATTGAGCAAAATTGAAAGAAAACTCATAGTTATGGGACAAAATCGATACAAATATTTTTTTTGGGACAAAATTTAAAATTTAAAAAGTTATGGGACAAAAATAAAACTTTTAACTCTTGGGTTAATTCCTAAAAAATTCACCACCTTATTGGGAATTTTAAAATCTATCACGACCTTTTATTTTTGTCAATTCAATACACAATCTATTTAATATTTTCAATTTTATCACAACCTTTTATTTTTGTCAATTCAATACGCGATCTATTTGATATTTTTAATTCTATCACAACTTTTATTTTTGCAATTTCGTAACCCACTTATTTTATATTTTCAATTCAATTAAATTCATTATTATTATTATTATTATTATTATTATTAGTATTAGTATTATTATTATTATAGTGTTATTATTTTTAATAATAAAAGTTATTTAAAATTAATTAAAACACACAAGTCGATCATTTATTTCGTAAGATTTTTTTCTGTATCGTTGTTATAGTAAATTAACATTTGATTAAAAAATTATCTTAGTTGGTCGACCTTTATATAAAATTTTTTAACCATAACAAATAAAATTCTATTATTATTATTATTATTATTATTATTATATTATTATTATTATTATTATTATTACTTTTGTTCGAACTTATCACTATTATTATATAGTAAATCCACAACTCTAATAAAAATATAATATGAATAAAAATATTTATTGAAAATTAAAATTTTATGGCAAAGGAAATTAATTAGTAACTAATTTAAATTTAAAAATTAAAATTAAAAAATTGGATGGAGTATTATTCCATTAATTAATAACTACATAGTTCTACTTTAATAATAATAATAATAATAATGAATTTAATTGAATTGAAAAAATAAAATAAGTGGTGTATCAAATAGCAAAAAATAAAAGTTGTGATAGAATTGAAAATAATAAATAGATCGCGTATTAAATTTACAAAAATAAAAGTTCGTGAAAGAATTGAAAATATTAAATAAATCGTGTATTGAATTGACAAAAATAAAAGGTCGTGATAGATTTGAAAACCCCAAGGTGGTGAATTGTTTTAGGAATTAATCCAAGAGTTAAAAGTTTTTTTTTCCCATAACTTTTTAAACTTTAAATTTTGTCCCAAAAAAGATATTTGTATCGATTTTGTCCCATAACTATGAGTTTTCTTTCAATTTTGTTCAATTTTCGCCGAAATCCTAGATTTCCGCCGAAACCCCCAAATTCATCAGTCACGTGCAATGCACGTGACAAATATCTGGCGAAAATGGGGGGTTCCGGCGAAAATTGAGCAAAATTGAAAGAAAACTCATAGTTATGGGACAAAATCGATACAAATATCTTTTTTGGGACAAAATCTAAAGTTTTAAATAGTTATGGGACAAAATAAACTTTTAACTCAGGAACATTACAAGCCTTGAAAACCCACTTAAGCCTTATATATATAACCTATGTGTGGGTAATTGAGGATGATGATGGTTTACAAGGGAAGATGTGGAAAAATGTGCAAGTAAATATGGAAGAAAGGTTGAGTCAAGAAAAAGGATGAAAGAACTCAAGACAAAAGCAAGTGCAACTTCAACAAAAGTGAAAAAGGAGAAAAATAAAAAAATATGCTCAAGGAATACGAAAGTCAAAGAAAAGAAGTATGCCATTAAAAGAAGCTCAATATATCCAAGGAATGATAATGACTAGTGCTTGTGATTAAAGGAGAAAAGAAAGGAAGCATGAAAGTGAGTAGTTGAAGAAAAGAATCATCTCTTCGATTAACCACACTTGAATAGTCACTATTATCCAAAGTTTTCTACCTTACCAAAGAGCCTAAACATTACATCCTAAGATAAAGACCTTTTTGATCACTTATTGAAACTAGGGTGGCTTGTGAACATAGTCCATGAGCAAGCCTATGGTGAGTCGGTTCTAACTAATTGGTGAGTGTTGTTCAAAACCTTACTTCAAAGAGTGTTGAGTGAATTTGATATCCAATGAGAGGCTTGGATTGAAAGGGATTTGATTATTCTTTTGTCATGCTTAAGATTGAACTTGTTAATCTTTCATGTTATAAGTTTGATTATGTAGGGATACTTAATGTGATTTTTGTAGTCCTTATTGCTTATGGAGCGTTGTGGTTTATGTTCGTTAGATGTTTTCTAGGTGAAAATTTCTCCTCTTGTTTATCATTTTTCGTTGTTCGAGGACGAACAACACTTTAAGTTTGGGGGGTTGATCGTCGTCACTTTCACCTAGGTTTTAGTGTCTTTTGTGTGGATTTTCATATGTTTTTATTCCGTATTTGTGTATCTTTTGGTGGAGTTTTGTACTCCCTCCGTCCCCCGAAGTATTTCACACTTTCCTTTTTTATTCGTCCCTCAAAGTATTTCACACTTCACTTTTACTAAATTTGGTAAAAAATACATTATAACAATACCCACTTTTTACACACATCCCAATATAATACTTACTTTTACTTACTTTTTCACATCTCCCAACAACTTTACACACCTTTTTCATTAAATCAACTAAAATATATATCATCTTTCTTACTTTATACATAAAAATAAAATTTTATTAAACTCCGCGCACACCAATACGTGAAATACTTGTTGGGACGGAGGGAGTATTAATTTGAAGAGATGTATACATGGTGAGAAATATGTGAAAATGAGCTTAAATGTATGTGAAACAGGTCAAAAATAGAGCAAAACGGAGTCGGGAGCTAAAACGAGCTGAAGAATACCCAACTCGAGTTGCATGGTCTTACTCGACCTGCAACTCGAGTCGAGCTGGAGCTCGAGTAGGTGCAGAAATTGTCCAGTAGCTCAACTCGAGTTGCAAGGTCCAACTCGACTTGCAACTCGAGTCGAGCTAGGTGTCGAGGAAAATCAAGCTTCTGACACGACTAGACAGGCGACAGCTCGAGTTAGCTTACTCGAGTCGAGCAGGGATCAGGGCAAATCGAGCAACAAGTCTAGTGGCGTAGGAAAACTATCCAGTGAGCCAACTCGAGTTGCAAGGTCCAACTCGACTTGCAACTTGAGTCGAGTTAGGAAGAAAAACCCATCCAGAATGCAGAGCAACGCAGCTCGACTTGACAGGCGAGAGCTCGAGTTGGCAACTCGAGTCGAGCTGACTCCGAAGCTGTGAAAAATCAAAAAATTCCAGAACTTCTAGAAGGTCCCCAAGGGGTATAAATATATATGTTGGGCGAAAATTAGAGGGAGAGCCTCATTTTGGCAGTTATTTTGGAGATCAACACACACACTTTCTCACCACCATTTCACACACTCCATCTGATCCATTCTACCCTTCATTTCATCCATCAAATCACCTTGATCTTCAAAAATCCATCCATACATCCATCCATCCCATCATCTAAGAAGAGGAAATCAGATTGGTTTGAAGAATTTGGCATGATCAAGGAAGAAGGAGTCTACTTTCAAAAGGAAGCTTAATCACCTTTATTTTGCTACTTTCTTCATTATCTAACTCATATGGAGTTTGCATTAGATTGTAGTCAATTTGTAATGTAACGTCCCGGGTTACCCTATGGGGTTGGGACGCTACTAGATATACATATCCCAATATAATAATAAAGGGAGTCGAGAATACGCAGCGGAAATAAAATTATAATCCCCAAAGCGATAATATAATAACGTAAGAGTTGCATAAAGATTATTACATATAAGCATCTACTCACCGAGTAGAGTAAAATATCCAAAATAAGTTCGTTCAGATGATGTATCTGAAATAAAGTTCTAGCAGAATAATAAAATATAAGTCATATAAAGTCTTCTAAGGGCTTGGTACACTTGCAGGGGCCTTTCCATCTTCTAAACCTTCTTCTGAAAATTGATAAGGGGTGAGCGTCTAAAATACACTGAGTGGGTTAACTTAAATGATTGCACAGTTAAAAATAAATATGCATGCCAAATATACCATAAAATGTGGCATATGTCATTTAATAAAATAATTTGCATATTGTCGTTCGATAACTCAATGAAAGTATTTTAGATCGAATCGTCATCCGATAACTTGTGTTAGTTGGTATATGTGCACCAGGCAGTCACCCCAGTACAAATGTTAGCATACTTGAAATACATTTTAGTACTGAACCGACGTAGCCAGTAACTTGTGTTAGTTGGTATATGTGCACTGAGTCGTCACCCCGTACAAGTGTTAGTAGAAAATATTTGTCATCGAACTAAAAATTCACATAGCACATAACATGTCATATAAGTAACACATATCACATCTTAACATAGCAATCATGACATAAAATGTAGCACTCGATAAAGAGTGAAAGTTACCCCCACCTTAAACTTCGTAGAGAATAATATGTTTGTCTAGACTTGCTCTTCGGTCTCAGGTATGCCTGCAAGGGTATACTAAACTGAGTTCTACTTATAATAATAATTTCTATTACTAAAACTAATTTCTAATAGTATAAATAAAATAAACTAATTATTAACTGACTTAAGATAATATAATTAATTAATCACTAAATAAAATGAGTTAAAATAAGATAATAAATATAAATAAAATTAATATTTAAAAAGAATTAAATTAAATATAATATAATATAATATAAATATGAATATATATATATATATAATGTTTGAATGTTGTGTGCAATTGATTTTTAAAGATTTTGAAACTTCGAAACTACCAAATCTCTTTCGAAATTACTATTTATTGAGAAAAATCAGAAAAGGAGGAAAGATGAAAAAAAAATGGCAAAGACAACATGTTTTCAGCATTTAAACATCATTTCAGAAAGACAACAAAGCAAAGACAATATTTTACCAAAAATATGTTGTCTATTCAGAAGTGTTTCTAGCATTTGACAACATTTTCCAAAAGGCTGTTGTCTATTCAGAAGTGTTTCTAGCATTTGTCAACATTTCGGAAAAATAACAAAATGAACACAATAAAAAAAATAGTGTGTGAGAATTGATATATGTATATATATATATATTTATGTACATATGTGTGAGTTATATATATATATATATGTGTGTGTGAAAATATGTAAAGAAAAGAGTGGAGAATTACCTCTAAATTGATCACTCCTCACACTACTACTAATTGTAAGAGCTAATGGAAAGAATATGAGTGAAAGGTTAAGGAATTTGGGCAGCAAAATATATGTGTATGTGTAGCTTGAATGGAGTTGGGTATTTATAGATGTGTGAGATGGAATCAAAAAGACATTGGAACATGGCAAGGTGGTGGTACATGTGTATTTTCATGTGATCTAACATGTTTGTATGGCCCCATAGTCACAACATGGCTTAACAATTCTTTCACATGGCTTCACATGTGGGATAAGTGTACATGATTTCACATGTGGGATGATAATTCATAGGCTAATTTGATCAAATAATAGTGATCATAAAAACTTTGTGAATTTTCGCACATCCCATTGGCAACTGCGCGGCTACACCATTGTTATCATAACTTCTTCGTTTTACCTCGTATTTGAGTGATTTTTACGTCCACACGATCCTCTCTTCATGGGCTTTCTATCCATATAAAGAACTCTCCAAAAAATCAACATTTGAGTATATAACAAGTCACGCAAAATGGCTCAACTGTTCTGTTCGTCAAATCTTGCGCGACGTCACCACTTTGATCATAACTTTCTCGTTTAGAATCCAATTTAAGTGTTCTTTACGCCTACGCGACCCTCTCTTCAGTAGCTTTCTAGCCATATCTCACATGACCAGTTTTGATTTCCACACAAATACAGAAAAATTATAGAAAGTGTACGTCTATTTGCTTTCAAGTTGCACAAGTTCACCCTTCATTTCAACTTTGCAAATTTTATTCCATTTTTTTAATAATAATAATAATAATTGATTGACTTGATTGATTCCTATCAATCATATCACTAATTATTATTATTGCCTTGATTGATTGCCAACTTGACTCCACCTTCCTTCAATAATTTCCTTGATTGATTGTCAACTTGACTCCACATTCCTTCAATAATTTCCTTGATTGATTGCCAACTTGACTCCACCTTCCATCAATAATTTCCTTGATTGATTCCCATCAATCATATCACTTCTAATAATAATAATAATAAATAATAATTGTTCTTATCAAATACTACAAGATAACTTACATGTGTGCTTGCATATGTGTGTCTACTACTTGCAAAAATATCAAGCATATTTATTTATCTAAATAATAATAATAATAAAGAAATAATAATAATAAAATATTTATATATATATACATATATATAATGTGGGTATTACATCCTCCCCTACTAAATTAAAATTTTCGTCCTCGAAATTTCACTTACCAGATATAGGTAGATGCGGATATTTATTTCGTATGTCGTCTTCACGTTCCCATGTCGCTTCTTCTGTATTGTGTTGACTCCATTGGACTTTGATTAAAGCAACTTCATGATTCCTTAGCTTATGAACTTTCCTCAAGAATGGCGATAGGAAATTCCTCGTATGCTAAGTTATCATCAATTGTTATAACTTCATGGTTAACAACGTGGCTTGGATCAAATACATACTTCCGTAGCATGGACACATGAAATACATTATGCACTCCAACTAGCTCAGGTGGTAAAGCTAATCTGTATGCCAACTCGCCGATTCATTCCAAAATCTCATAAGGCCCAATGTATCTTGCTTAAGTTTTCCTTTCTTCCCAAAGCGAGAAATTCCTTTCATTGGTGATATTTTGAGAAAAACTTTATCTCCTTCCTGGAACTGTAAATCTTTGCGTCTCTTATCAGCGTAAGACTTCTGTCGGTTTTGCGCAGTCAAAATTCTTCTTTTGATCTTTTCAATTGCTTCAACTGTCTTTTCTACTATTTCTGGTCCTAGAACTTTCTTCTCACCAACTTCATCCCAATAAAGGGGAGATCTACACTTCCTTCCGTAGAGTGCCTCGTATGGGGCCATGCCTATCGTAGCTTGAAAACTGTTGTTGTAAGCAAACTCTATAAGTGGTATGTATATTTCCCAACTTTTCCCAAAATCTAGGACGCATGCCCTCAACATGTCTTCCAATGTTTGAATAGTCCTTTCAGACTGGCCATCTGTTTGCGGATGAAATGCCGTGCTAAACTTTATCTTCGTGCCCATTGCATTTTGTAAACTGTGCCAAAATTTTGTTGTAAATCTTGGATCTCGATCAGAAACTATAGAAACTGGTACACCGTGCAATCTGACAACTTCTTCTAGATAAATTTGTGCAAGCTTATCCATTCCATGAGTCATTTTCACTGGAAGAAAATGTGCAGACTTGGTCAAACGATCCACTATCATCCATATAGCTTGATTTTCTTGCACTGATCTTGGTAAACCAGTAATGAAATCCATTGTGATATGCTCCCATTTCCACTCAGGAATCTCTAATGGCTTCAAGAACCCTGAAGGTCGTTGATGCTCCGCCTTCACTTGCTGGCAAGTCATACACTTTTGGATAAACAAGCCTATATCCTTCTTCATATTTCTCCACCAAAATGAATTCTTCAAGTCTTGATACATCTTGGTTCCTCCTGGATGTACCGTGTATGGAGTACCATGAGCTTCTGTTAAAATTTCTCTAATAAGATCATCATTTTTAGGAACACATAATCTTTTTCCAAATACGAGTGTTCCATCGTCTGTGAGGGCAGATTCCTTTCCTTCCCCAATCTTCACGCGTTCCTTAATTTTTCTGAGAACTCTGTCTTCGTCTTGAAGTTTCTTGACTCTATCTCTTAAGGAGGGTTTAATCAGTAATGCTGTTAACACTGCTTCAATGCTACTTAGAGGTATTACTACTTCCAAACTCATTCGAGAGAACTCCGCCACCAATAATTCTTGGTTTGTTATAGAGCATGCTAACTCCCCTTTTCCTTTTCTGCTTAGAGCATCTGCCACCACATTTGCCTTACCTGGATGGTACAGTATTGTACAATCATAATTCTTGACTAATTCCAACCATCTCCTTTGCCTCATGTTTAATTCCTTCTGTTCGAAAAAGTACTTCAAGCTCTTGTGATCCGTATAAATTTGACATTTTGCTCCATACAGATAGTGTCTCCAAATTTTCAAAGCATGCACCACAACTGCCAATTCTAAATCATGAGTTGGATAGTTCTGTTCATGGATCTTGAGTTGTCTAGACGCAGAAGCAACTACTTTATTACGTTGCATCAGAATACATCCCAATCCTTGCTTTGAAGCATCACTATAGATGACAAACTCTTCTGTCCCATCAGGAATTGTCAGTACAGGTGCAGTGACTAATTTCTGTTTAAGAAAGTTGAAACTATTTTCACATTCTTCCGTCCAACAGAACTTAACTTCCTTGCGAGTTAATTTCGTCAAGGGTCCTGCAATCTTCAAAAATCCCTCAATAAATCTTCTATAATATCCAGCCAATCCAATGAAACTTCGTACTTCTCCCACATTTGTAGGTGTCTTCCATTTCTCTACTGCTTCCACCTTGGCCGGATCCACCTCAATTCCTCGAGCTAACACGATGTGTCCAAGAAAGACAACTTTTTCTAACCAAAACTCACATTTCTTGAATTTGGCATACAACTTTTCCTTTCTTAGTGTTTCTAGAACGATTCTTAGGTGTTCTTCATGTTGTTCCTGATCTCTAGAATACACTAAGATATCATCAATAAATACGATCACGAATTTGTCCAAATACGAGTGGAAAACACGATTCATCAAATCCATGAAAATTGCTGGTACATTGCTAAGTCCAAAAGGCATTACCGCGAACTCATAATGCCCGTAACGTGTTCTAAAAGCAGTCTTCGAAGTGTCGCTCTGCTTGATTTGCACCTGATGATATCCAGACCTCAAATCTATCTTGGAAAACACACTAGCACCGCCCAGCTGATCAAATAAGTCTTCAATCCTTGGCAAGGGATATTTATTCTTGATGGTAAGTTTATTCAGTTCTCGATAATCAATACACATTCTAAACGAACCATCTTTCTTCTTTACGAACAAAACAGGTGCTCCCCAGGGTGAAACACTAGGGCGTATGAAACCCAATTCTAAGAGTTCTTGTAATTGGATCTTCAATTCTTGTAACTCCTTTGGTGCCATTCGATAAGGTGCTTTTGAAACTGGTGCTGCTCTCGGTACTAGATTAATAGAAAATTCTACTTGCCTTTCAGGTGGCAATCCTGGTAAGTCTTCTAGAAATACATCTTCGTATTCCCGCACAATAGGAACATCCTTTAGGCTTATCCTTTCTCCTTCACTTGCCACGATGTTCACTAAGTGTGCTTGACATCCATCAATCTTCATCATTTTGATCGCTTTCATTGCAGTTATAATTCGCGGTACTACTCCAGCTTTCGCTCCGTGAAATGTAAACTTCTTATCTCCTGGGAGTTGGAAACGTACTTCCTTTTCACGACATCTTATTACAGCATGATTAGCTCTAAGTCAATCCATCCCTAAAATTATATCAAAGTCTTTCATTTCAATTATGTGAAAGTTTGCAAGTTGGACTTTGTCATTTATCCCTATCTTCACATTCTTGCATAACTTCATGGTTCGGATAGAGTTACCCGAAGGTATACTAACCTCAAGAGTTGACTTGTCAAACTCTTCACAATTATTTTCTACTTTCTTATACATCTTAGCAGATATGAATGAATGAGTGGCACCCGTATCAAAAAGTATAAGTGCAGGAGTGCCAAATACTGATAGCATACCTGCCATTGTTTCTGGTTCTTCCTCAGTTTCTTGCTGTGTCATAGCATATGCACGTGTTGGTCTAGTACTCGATCCTCCTCCTACTTTAGTCTTTGGGCCTTCTAGTATGGTGTGTCCCGGTTACCGACATCGATAGTATATTTCAGTTCCATATAAGCATGCTCCGAGATGATTCTTTCCACATTTCGGGCAGGGAGAATTTGTTGCGGGTGGAAATCTAGAGAGTCGATTGAATTCTCTTTCATATTCAAGAACACTTATTGTTCCTTGTTTCAAGTGAAGAAACTCACTTTTCTTGTTATCTCGATATTATTGTGGCATGTAGTTTTGAATGATCACCTCCTTGAAGTCTTCCCATGTCATCTTAGCCTTTTGCTCAGGTGTCTTGGTACGTCCGTAAGCCTCCCACCAGAAATCAGCTTCACCCATAAATTGAAAAACAACACATGCAATTTTCTGTGCATCAGTGTACTCGTGATAGGTGAAAATCTTATCTAACGACCTTAGCCATTTCTCCGCTTCCGCAAGGTCCTCCGTTCCGTTGAAGGTTGTTGGATTAAAACGTCAGAACTGTTCAATTACTAAGGTTGGTTCATTTCTAGGAATAGGTTCTGGTGGTGGTGGTCGTGCAGGATTTCTTGTAATGTGTTCAGCTAAATCTCTGAGTACAGTTAGTAGATCATCACCAGGGTTAGCTTGTGAGTTTTGCGCCTCCTCTTGGGATTGATTGTTTCGTGAGGTTCCACGTGTCATGATCTAGCCAAAGTATTACTAATATTATATGCCAATACACATATAAAATTCTAAAGTGTAGTCACGTCATAGTCATAGGATAGTCAATCCTATGGTATGGTATAAAATTCTAAGTCAGGTACTTGAGCTAGTCTTAGATAGACTGCTCTGATACCACGCTGTAACGCCCCGGGTTACGCTATGGGGTTGGGACGCTACTAGATATACATATCCCAATATAATAATAAAGGGAGTCGAGAATACGCAGCGGAAATAAAATTATAATCCCCAAAGCGATAATATAATAACGTAAGAGTTGCATAAAGATTATTACATATAAGCATCTACTCACCGAGTAGAGTAAAATATCCAAAATAAGTTCGTTCAGATGATGTATCTGAAATAAAGTTCTAGCAGAATAATAAAATATAAGTCATATAAAGTCTTCTAAGGGCTTGGTACACTTGCAGGGGCCTTTCCATCTTCTAAACCTTCTTCTGAAAATTGATAAGGGGTGAGCGTCTAAAATACACTGAGTGGGTTAACTTAAATGATTGCACAGTTAAAATAAATATGCATGCCAAATATACCATAAAATGTGGCATATGTCATTTAATAAAATAATTTGCATATTGTCGTTCGATAACTCAATGAAAGTATTTTAGACCGAATCGTCATCCGATAACTTGTGTTAGTTGGTATATGTGCACCAGGCCGTCACCCCAGTACAAATGTTAGCATACTTGAAATACATTTTAGTACTGAACCGACGTAGCCAGTAACTTGTGTTAGTTGGTATATGTGCACTGAGTCGTCACCCCGTACAAGTGTTAGTAGAAAATATTTGTCATCGAACTAAAAATTCACATAGCACATAACATGTCATATAAGTAACACATATCACATCTTAACATAGCAATCATGACATAAAATGTAGCACTCGATAAAGAGTGAAAGTTACCCCCACCTTAAACTTCGTAGAGAATAATATGTTTGTCTAGACTTGCTCTTCAGTCTCAGGTATGCCTGCAAGGGTATACTAAACTGAGTTCCACTTATAATAATAATTTCTATTACTAAAACTAATTTCTAATAGTATAAATAAAATAAACTAATTATTAACTGACTTAAGATAATATAATTAATTAATCACTAAATAAAATGAGTTAAAATAAGATAATAAATATAAATAAAATTAATATTTAAAAAGAATTAAATTAAATATAATATAATATAATATAAATATGAATATATATATATAATGTTTGAATGTTATGTGCAATTGATTTTTAAAGATTTTGAAACTTCGAAACTACCAAATCTCTTTCGAAATTACTATTTATTGAGAAAAATCAGAAAAGGAGGAAAGATGAAAAAAAATGGCAAAGACAACATGTTTTCAGCATTTAAACATCATTTCAGAAAGACAACAAAGCAAAGACAATATTTTACAAAAAATATGTTGTCTATTTAGAAGTGTTTCTAGCATTTGACAACACTTTCCAAAAGGTTGTTGTCTATTCAGAAGTGTTTCTAGCATTTGTCAACATTTCGGAAAAATAACAAAATGAACACAATAAAAAAAATAGTGTGTGAGAATTAATATATGTATATATATATATATATTTATGTACATATGTGTGAGTTATATATATATATATATATGTGTGTGTGTGAAAATATGTAAAGAAAAGAGTGGAGAATTACCTCTAAATTGATCACTCCTCACACTACTACTAATTGTAAGAGCTAATGGAAAGAATATGAGTGAAAGGTTAAGGAATTTGGGCAGCAAAATATATGTGTATGTGTAGCTTGAATGGAGTTGGGTATTTATAGATGTGTGAGATGGAATCAAAAAGACATTGGAACATGGCAAGGTGGTGGTACATGTGTATTTTCATGTGATCTAACATGTTTGTAT
Source organism: Pogostemon cablin (assembly GCA_023678885.1). NCBI lineage: Eukaryota > Viridiplantae > Streptophyta > Magnoliopsida > Lamiales > Lamiaceae > Pogostemon > Pogostemon cablin. Next base: position 2,089,235 of record CM042999.1, read on the forward strand.
GGCCCCATAGTCACAACATGGCTTAACAATTCTTTCACATGGCTTCACATGTGGGATAAGTGTACATGATTTCACATGTGGGATGATAATTCATAGGCTAATTTGATCAAATAATAGTGATCATAAAAACTTTGTGAATTTTCGCACATCCCGTTGGCAACTGCGCGGCTACACCATTTTTATCATAACTTCTTCGTTTTATCTCGTATTTGAGTGATTTTTACGTCCACACGATCCTCTCTTCATGGGTTTTCTATCCATATAAATAACTCTCCAAACAATCAACATTTGAGTATATAACAAGTCACGCAAAATGGCTCAACTGTTCTGTTCGTCAAATCTTGCGCGACGTCAAAACTTTGATCATAACTTTCTCGTTTGGAATCCAATTTAAGTGTTCTTTACGCCTACGCGACCCTCTCTTCAGTAGCTTTCTAGCCATATCTCACATGACCAGTTTTGATTTCCACACAAATACAGAAAAATTATAGAAAGTGTACATCTATTTGCTTTCAAGTTGCACAAGTTCACCCTTCATTTCAACTTTGCAAATTTTATTCCATTTTTTTAATAATAATAATAATAATTGATTGACTTGATTGATTCCTATCAATCATATCACTAATTATTATTATTGCCTTGATTGATTGCCAACTTGACTCCACCTTCCTTCAATAATTTCCTTGATTGATTGCCAACTTGACTCCACATTCCTTCAATAATTTCCTTGATTGATTGCCAACTTGACTCCACCTTCCATCAATAATTTCCTTGATTGATTCCCATCAATCATATCACTTCTAATAATTATAATAATAAATAATAATTGTTCTTATCAAATACTACAAGATAACTTACATGTGTGCTTGCATATGTGTGTCTACTACTTGCAAAAATATCAAACATATTTATTTATCTAAATAATAATAATAATAAAGAAATAATAATAATAAAATATTTATATATATATACATATATATAATGTGGGTATTACATGTAATGAATATTTGTGGCTAGTCCTCAAGTGAGGCTAGCAATATGATTGGTTTGGAAATATGTAGATTTTTGCACTCCAAAAGCTTGATGAATTGATTGTTGCGAATACTTTCTAATCATGAATGCTTATTCTCATTTGATGCATGATTTGTGTGTTTAAATTCTCTATGCATAGTGTTAGGATGGCCATTCCAATATTATGTATGGTGGTTTAATTGAATCATTGAGTGTATGAAGTGACTTAGTTAGTATGAGGAGAGGAAAGCCATTCCCTTCAAGTGCTTAGAACCTCATGATAGAACATTAGTGATGAACTAGTGAGGGGACCCAACTTATGATCATAGTACCTTCATGGGAATTGAGAGTAAGATAATCTTAGGAGATTTAAACTTGTAAAAGAGTTGAGAACCTAATCACCTTGGCCATAGGGGTTAGGGGTACAATTGTGATTGCCCTTAGTATCATAAATTGAAAGTCATCAATGCTTGAGTGAGTGTGAAATCTACATAAGACCTTGTCCATGATGTTGCTAGCCTTGCTCTCTTCTTAGATACATTTCATCCATTCCATCTCATCTTGTTACTTGATTATTAGTTGTTATAATTAGTTGCTAGTATAGTTCATTAGATAATTGATAGAATAACTATTAGTGTTAAAATCAAACCTTCTATTGATAATCCTTACAAAACATAAATCAATGGAGAATCCGGATACAACCTAAAGCTTACTTTTCCCTTGGGATGACTTTACTATAAATTTTGTACTTGGTCACGCGTTTACTCGACGATAGAGTCTCTTACTCTACACATTTCACTAAAAATGCGACTAAGAACAGCAAGCAAAATAATTAGGTGTGGGTAGGTTTGGTGTATTGAGTGATATTTGAAGTTGCAATGTTTTTGGTTAATAGATGAACATATAGCAATTCATTTGGACTCATATTCTTACACTTGTGCACATGTGAAGTTGGTGTTGGATTTATGGTGAGATTGTGCTTTGATATGTGAAATTTTTGGCATGACAAGAGAATTTAATTTAATGTACCTATACTTGTGAGTTGTTAGATTTGTCTTGTTATTTTTGTGACAAATGTGGAATAATTTTTTGTTTGAGAATTCATGGCAAAATTACCCTATTCTTGTGAGCTTTGAGCCTTAAAGAGCTATCATCTATATAAGCTCTATTATTTTATTGATTGAGTGCAAATTGGACTTGATATGTACATTCTAGAACTTACTCCTGGAATGCATTTTGAGATCATACATTTGAGCATGTGTACTTAAATGATAAAGGCACCTAGGCAAACCATATTTTGGCCTTCTTTTATCTACCCGATCATATTAATCCTTTAGGAGAGCCACTTTGAGCCTAGCCTTTTCTTTGATGAATGAACATATTAAATTAGCCATTCTCCATTTCTTTCTTGAACTCTATCATTTGAGCCCCTACTATTTTGCAAACTATGGAATTCATTGGAAATATTTGTTGTGATTGGATTGAAGATGAAGGGGATTTGGTGGTTGTAGGAAAAGAAAAAAATGGAGAAAGAAAAAAAGAGGAAAAGAAAAGAAAAGGAAGATTGAAAAAAAAATGGTTGAAAAGGAAAAAAAGAAAAGAAAAAATCTGGAAGTGAAAAAATTTGGCAGAAGCTGGAAATTTGTTGCAGAATTTTTCTGAAAGTAACACTGAACCCTTCAGTGTTGCCCCTATTTTTCGAAACTGTGAAAAGAAATAGTTATGGGTAGTTGGATGTGTTGATAAAAATCAGAGATTTGTCAAAAGAAAATGAAGGAGGAGATGTGGAAAAATTGAGAATGGCAGGATGTATCTCTTTGATGTATACCCTATATGATTAACACAATTTGCAAAGTAGTATATTTAGCCTTTCTAATCCTTTTTATCCCACCTTATCCCAAGCCCCATTACAACCATTTTAAAAGTCCTTTTGATATTTGCACAATGGTCATTGAACTTGATGAAGATTTGATTTGGGAGCAAGCATATAGTAATGTCTTATCTTGTTTAATTCTGAGTGTTTTCTACCCACATATATACTTGAGCGTTATTGAGCGAAACCATTGTGAGGCCATAAATTCTTAAATTCCTTTATTCTACATAAGTTGCAAGATTTTTGTGAGACATTCTATCACTCATTTGTATTTAGTGCACCTTATTTAGTCTCTTTTGGAAGTGTCATTATTTTGCTATCACTTGCACATGATTATCATTTTTCCTATGCCTTGTTTTGGTCTTGTTTTGCTTGAGGACAAGCAAATGTTTAGGTGTGGGTAGTTTGATAAGTCGTAATTTTACACGATTATTTTGGATGGAATTCACTTCTGTACGCGTGAGTTGTGAATTATTTAATGCTAATTATGACTTATTTATTTTTTCTACACTTATACTTTAATTATTTTATTTCTTATAGAAACAGGCCAAAAATAAGAGAAATTATACAGTCACCATGATTTATTTTGTGTGACTTTTACAATAATTTAATTGCTGGAAATAAATATTTGACCAAATAAATTAAGGAAGGATTTGATTTAAAGAGCATAAGGAAACTTACCAGAAAGACTGGAGATACAATGAACCTAGACATCATTCAAGAAGGAAGGTCAAAAGAAGATATTTAATGAGAATCTTTTAGTGATTATAAACGCTCCACACACATGTTCATCATCATCATAAACGTTAAGGCAGATTGGAGGAGATTGAGGACGCCTGAAGCACCACCATTGGAATTCAAGATCATCGGTTTCATCTTTTTAATTTAGTTTAATTATGTAATTTCGTTTCTAGTCCGAGGGTTGTGAACCTCCTGTAGAATGTTTATTTAATTGTTTTGAATTTTATATTGCAAACTTTTATATGAATTTATTCTATTGCATGTATTGAACCGTATTAAAGCAGTTAGATAATTATTTTAGACTGGGCATCTAGTTTGATTATTTAATTGCTTATTGCAATTTCATGACCCATGATCCGTAATTGTTGTGAAGATTGAATTTAGTAGCAAAATAGAGAGAGCTCATCTAAATGTAATGAGATCTAGGTTGTATGATTCCTAGCCGGTTTTCATAGCCTAGTAATTCTAATGTTTGGTGTATTAATGCATTTGCGAGTTCGAATCCATAGAGTCACTCGCAAATAGTGTAATTTAGTGGTCGTACCCTGAATTGCTAAAATAAAAATATTTCGGGTTAATTTTGTCGTACCATTAGCCTAGGGATTTGAGTTTGTATAATTGTTGGCATGTTTAATTCGTGCAGTTTTATGAATTAGGATATGGGAGGGGATCAAATCCTTGGATTAGGTTTCAATTTTATTTGTTTATCTTATTTTAATATTTCTTGCAATTTTAATTATTTACTTTCATGTTTATAGTTGTTAGATTCAATCCATCCCCCTTGTTACTTTCTTAAAAACACGACTAATTCAATTTAAATTTGATTACTCCCTGTGGGGTCGACCCGTACTTATCCTACTACACTTTAGTATGGATTTGTTTGAAAAATTACAAATCTTATTTTTGGGTGCCGGCGACAGCACACCACCGATTCATATGAAATAGATTTTATGATTTTAAGCCTCATTTTGCTACTTTGTTCATATATACTCCACATAACAGTTAAGAAATACACGATGTGAAATAGCTAATAAACTTCAATCAATCATATATAAAGATAAAAGATGATCAATTTAATTGATTATATATAGCAATCGACGAATTGCATGTTCTAAAGAGGTGAGGTAAATATATATATATATATATATATATATATATATATATATATATATATATATATATATATATATATATTAGTGAATATTGTAATTACAATTAGAAATTTAATAGGTGGTACAAATATATTTTCACATTACATATAATATTTATTGGTAATTTTTCAATTTTGGGGTACGGTAAAGGGTAAATATCAAAATTGATCATGTAAGTATGACCTTTTCCAACTTCAGTCTTTTTTTAATTGCATTTCTCACTTTTAGTCCTCCGGGGTCCTTTTTTGTCCTTTTAATCCAAATTTAGTCCTTTTTCGCTGAAAATTCAAAAAACTCACTGGAAAATTATGCCTGAGTTGCACGCGCTCAAAGTTGGTCCTGTAAGTATGGACAGTTCCAACTTCAGTCCTTTTTTTATTGGAATTTTCACTTTTGGTCCTCCATTGTCCTATTTTAGTCCTTTTTGTCCAACTTAAGTTTTTTTGCCGAAATTTTAAAAAACCTCGTCGGAAATCATGCGTGAGTTGAACATGCTCAAAATCCCCATGCTGACAATTTAAAAATTTTTTAATGTTTGCGGCTGAGAATACAGATTGTTTCAAAATTGTAATTTACATTTATTAAACTGAAAATTGCTAAATTAATAAAATAAAATGCCCATTTGCTTCATCTGTATATGATACGATTAATTAAAATACCAAAAGTTGTAATATTTAGGCGAAAACACAATTTCACATTACATTTATTATGAATCACGTGGGGAATAATATTATTTTTTGACTAACAATTAATTAAATAATATACATGTTTAAGATTATTTATTTATTTAATTTTGTGTTACAATTTTGGCTTTAATCTTTTTTATTTTTTATACATTATAATATAAATGTTGTTTTATTTATTTATTTATTCATCTTTTCAATAAAGTTTATGGAGTCTTGATATATAATTTTCAAACTTCTTAAGGTGTACATATAAATTTTCAAGATGATGGAATCTTTAATTGGGTTTTATTGAATGAACTGATTTAGTTGGAATTGATCTATGGGTCAAATCTATTTTTTATCAGTATTTTTGTAATATTTCTTTTGACGACAATCAGATCTAATTTTATATTCGAAATTTTCACTCGAAAATGGAATTTGAGCAAATTTTTACATTAAATTGATCTAATTAAAATGAAAATTTCGAATATAAAATTAGATCTAATTGTCGTCAAAAGAAATATTACAAAAATATTGATAAAAAATGGATTTGACCCGTAGACCAATTCCAACTAAACCAGTTCATTCAATAAAAGCCAATAAAAGATTCCATCATCTTGAAAATTTATGTGTACATCTTAAGAAGCTTAAAAATTATATATCAAGACTCTAGAAACTTTATTAAAATGATTAATAAAAAAACATTTATATTATTATGTATAAAAAATGAAAAAGATAAAAGCCAAAATTGCAACACAGAATTAAATAAATAAATAATCTTAAACATGTATATTATTTAATTAATTGTTAGTCACAAAATAATATTATTCCCCACGTGATTCATAACAAATGTAATATGAAATTACGTTTTCACCTAAATATTATAACTTTTGGTATTTTAATTAATCGTATCATATACAGATGAAGAAAATGGGCATTTTATTTTATTAATTTAGCAATTTTCAGTTTAATAAATATAAATTACAATTTAAAAACAATATGTATTATCCGCCGCAAACATTAAAAATTTCTTAAAATCGTGAGCATGGGGATTTTGAGCACGTTCAACTCACGCATGATTTCCGACGAGTTTTTTAAAATTTTGGCAAAAAATAACTAAAGTTGGACAAAAAATGACTAAAATAGGACAACAGAGGACCAAAAGTGAAAATTCCAATAAAAAAGGACTGAAGTTGGAACTGTCCATACTTACAGGACCAATTTTAAGCGTGTGCAACTCACGCATAATTTTTTCGGCGAGTTTTTTGAATTTCTGGTGAAAAAGGACTAAATTTGGACTAAAGGACCAAAAATGAATCTCGGAGGAACAAAAGTGAAATGCAATAAAAGAAAACTGAAGTAGGAAAAGACCATACTTACAGGACCAATTTTGATATTTACCCATAAAAGAATTTACAACTAATAAGATATACTCCCTCCGTCCCATTTCAATCTTTACATTTTTCCAATTTGGGCGTCCCATTTCAATTTTTACATTTCTCTTTTTGGTAGATGGGACTCACACAAATTAACTTTTTCTCTCTCCATAACCCCACACTTCACAGTAATACACCTACCCACTTTGCATTAAATTATTCTTTCTCTCACCTCACTACACATTAAAATACTACATTCCTTAATCTACATGCAAAAAGCAAAGTTTGAAATGGGACGGAGGGAGTAAACTTTAAAAAGTTACTGATAGATAAAATAAAATTGCATCACCTGAGAATGGCGGGATCCAATTGAAAAGAGTTCTTTGAGCTGGACGTCGAATTTGAGGTGGACAATAATTCTTAAACCTCCTTATATGTTCCTCAAAATCATGCAAATTGTAATATATCTACGACTATTATATTAATACGGGTAAATATCAAAATTAATCCTGTAAGTATGGTGTTTTCCAACTTTAGTCCTTTTTCTTTTGCAATTCTCAATTTTGGTCATTTTTATTCACTTTTAGTTCTTTTGGTCCAGTTTTGGTCCTTTTTTAGTCCACTTTTGATCCTAAATGTATACACTTTTGGACCATTTTTGGACTTTTTTGTTTACATAAAGGACTAAATTTGGCCAAAAATGACTAAATTAGGACTAAAATGACTAAAAGTGGACAAAAAAGGACCAAAATTGAGAATTGCAAAAGAAAAATGACTAAAATTGGAAAATAACATACTTACAGGACCAATTTTGATATTTACCCATATTGATACTGTTCAACCTTACTATAAATCCACGTTCATGAATGAATCTCATTATTCGTAAAAAAAATACTTAATACTTAATTGATAATTGCAATTTTTTTTGAATTAATAAATTCAATTATAGAATATATTAAATTAAATTTGTAAAAATAAATATTTTTTGTTGCACAAAATATTTTGTTGTACATAATACTTACGATTACTAACATTAGCTGCACACATTTTTTTTTTTTGCTAAGCATAACTATTTTTTATATATATAAGATTTTTGTTTTGAAATTGGTTTAGCAAATTCAACTTTTTAGTTCAGTTATTACAAACCAAATCATCTTCTTTGATTGGTTATTAAATCAAAAGTCAAAATTGTAATCATACCAGGTCAATTTTATTTTTTATTTTTTTTAAATAAAAAATACATGGACAAAAATTAAAATTAGGACAACTTACGAAATTAAAAATGAAAGCCCTATATACATTAATAAGCATGCATGCAGCTTGAGCACATTAAAAAAAACTATTTTTTACTGAAGGAATATTCCGTTGGTAAAAACATTAATTCCATTATTAAATTGGTTCACCAACAGATTAGCAATGGAATCCGTTGGTAAAGTGGTGATTGATAAATTTTTAGCAACGAAAAATCTTCCGTTGGTAATCCGTTACTAAAATAAAATTCTGTTGGTAATTTATATAAAGATTCCCTTGATAATCTGTTGGCAATTACCAACAGATTGAATTCCGTTGGTAAAATAGAGAATAATTCTGTTTGCATTCCATTGCTAATAAAAAAAATATTATTTTGGTTGCTAATCCATTGATAATTACCAACGGATTATATTCCTTTTGTAAATTCGGTTACTACAAAAAAAATTGTGTAGTGGCAGTTCTTTGATCGAGAAAAAAACTCGAAGCATTCAAGTATGGATTTGGAGCATATGAACCCACATGACCCATAAACATTTGCGGTACCATGACATGACATGAGTTATTTCATCTCGATGTTTCGTTCCATTTGCCCTCCTCGGTATTCTTAAAGGAAAAGTGAGATTCTTCTTTTATTTATTTATTTATTTTTGGGTAATAGAGGGTAAATGAGTAAATATCAAAATCGGTCCTCTAAGTATGGTCTTTTCCAACTTCAGTCCTTTTTTTATTGCATTTCTCACTTTTGGTCCTCCGGGGTCCGTTTTTGGTCCTTTTGGTCCAAATTCAGTCCTTTTTCGCCGAAAATTTAAAAAACTCTCCGGAAAATTATGTGTGAGTTGCACGCGCTCAAAATTGTTCCTGTAAGTATGGATTTTTCCAACTTCAGTCTTTTTTTATTGCAATTTTCACTTTTGGTCCTCCATTGTCCGATTTTAGTCCTTTTTATCCAAATTTAATAATTTTTCGCTAAAAATTTAAAAAACTCACCAAAAACATGCGTGAGTTGCATGTGCCAACAAAGAAGACATTAATAATATATAAAAAAGAGCAGGGGTAACCACGTGTAACGAGCAGCGAAGAAAAAAAGAATTAAAAAAATTACAGGGTGAGAGCAGCACGGGCCCGCGTGAGAGACATGCGCTCTACTGTTCCGCCGTGATTCCCACCCTCTCTTCTTCCACTCTCTCCAATTTTATAAAACTTGGATGGTGAGCCTAAAACTCATTAAAAAAACCTTTAAATCTCCCAACGCAAAAAACCTGTTCTTTATATTTTTGCTTTTGCCCATGAGACATATTATCCATTTATTCAATTAAATATATTTTAAATTAAATTAAAAATAAATTAAAATGAAATAAGGGCTCCGTTTTGCTTGCGACTCAAAACACTAACCAATTAATGCGGTGAAACTGTGTCTATGCTCAATGTCCATGATTAATTAACCATTTCATTTTTTTTTAATTTTATTATAAATTTATTATCATATTAATTGCTTTTAATTATAAAATATTTATCATAATAATAATTATTATTATCATATTATTATTATTATTATTATTATTATTATTATTTATATTAATCGTTTATTAGATAATTCAATTGTCTATTATCACCTTATTTTAATCAAGCATTATTTTACATTAAAAATGTTATTACTTTTTATTCAATCTACTAATGGTTCATAAAATAATTTAACTAAATAGCTATCACTTTTCCCTATATCATGTCTCACTTTTTTATTAAAAATGTTATCACTTTTTATTATTCTAGTGAATTGTTTGTGAAATAGTTCAATTAGATGAACATCATTTTTTTTCATTATTAGGGATAATTTATTACTCCATTATCACATTTTATCCATTCAATACAATAATAGCGCGTGCAAATCACGCATGATTTCTGGTGGGTTTTTTAAATTTTCGGCGAAAAATGATTAAATTTGGACAAAAATGACTAAAATCGGACAATGGAGGACCAAAAGTGAAAATTGCAATAAAAAAAGGACTGAAGTTAGAAAAATCCATACTTACAGGACCAATTTTGAGCGCGTGCAACTCACGCATAATTTTTCGACAAAAAAGGACTGAATTTGGACCAAAAACGGACTCCGAAGGTCCAAAAGTGATAAATGTAATAAAAAAAGGACTGAAGTCGGAAAAGGTCATACTTACAGGACTGATTTTGATATTTACTCGAGGGTAAATTTAAGTTGCGCAATGTAATATGAAGCGATGGATTCGCAATGAAATGTCAAAAATAGTTCGGTTTCTATCACATTTATAAAGGAATATGCAATCATGCGGGTTCCTTCCCATAAATATATATGAGAAATTCTAGCAAATTTAATTCAACAACTCATACCAGTTAAAAAAAAACTAATTTTATATGGGTTCACGATGCGACATCATCGTCTTCTCCTTCGATCTTCATTCAATGGGACAACATCATTGTCTTCTCTTACAATGTCTGGTCATCTTACTTTGTTGTTGTTCTCCTCTTATTTAATTGAACATTTGAGAAGTTTTTCATTGCCGTCAAGGATTTGTCAAAGACACCCGGTGTCTCCATTATTAGAGAATATATTGTATTTAGTTAGTCCCACATCGGTTGTTGTATACATTCTTTGATTGTTGTAATCTGTATATATCTTCTCCAATATTATCAATACAATTATCTTTTCACTCTATTTTCTATATGGTAACCAGAACCTAATTTGCTAACGCCTTCCTTATCCTCCACAATCCTCTCAGCCCTTGATTTTTTTTTCTTTCGTCATTCAGCATGGTCGCTGACGAAAGCAACATCATAGCCACCCCATCAGATGCCCCGCCTAGCCTTGTGGCCTTCAACACCACATCTCAAGCCCCACTCAAACTCACATCGGCGAACTATGTAGCGTGGAGTTTTCAAATGGGAACACTCCTCTCCGACTACGATCAGTTCCATTTCGTTGACGGAACCTATCCCTGCCCTGCCAAAACCATCACCATCAACAACACCCCTGCTCCAAACCCCTACTATGCATACTGGCAGCACCAAGATCAGTTGATCTTAAGCACACTGATCGGCTCCATTACGCCGACAATGATCTCGTTCATCGCTTCTGCCACCACCTCTCATCAGGCGTGGACAACTCTTGCTTCGTTCTACAGCAAATCTTCTAGGGGCCATATTCTCGCTCTCAAGAATCGGATTCACAATCCGATTAAAGGTACGAAATCTGTCACATATTTTATGCTTGAAATAAAGGGAGTTATTGATGATCTTTCTTTATTGGGGGTGTCCATCGATCTGGAGAATCTTATTCTGAAAATTCTCAATGGACTAGATGATTCATACAAGGAAATTGGTCTTGCCATACAAGCTCGAGACTCTCCAATTTCCTTTGATGAATTACATGAGAAACTTCTAAGCATGGAAGCACAGTTAGAAAGTCGGCAGCCCGCTCCGATAATGCCACCAGCAACTGCATTTGTTGCTTCCACTGGACATCGTCCCTCAGCCCCTACAGGACGCTCCAACCAGCGACAAACTGGCATGACCAATCGTGCCCCTTATCGGACAGCTCAATCTAACACCACACCCTACGTACGCCCTGGGTATCAGGGGCGTTGCCAACTATGTGGCGTTCAAGGCAACTCGGCTCGTCGCTGTCTCGATTTGCCTCTACAAACAAATGTTCCTCCTGATCGAACCCTCAATCAGCCCGCTTACTATTTGCCATCCACTCACTCGGCTGTCTCTTCTCCTTCGCAGCTTGGTTGGGTGCTAGACTCGGGCGCCTCTCACCATATCACCACCGATTTGGCCAATCTTTCACTTCATTCTCCTTATGAGGGGACTGATCATATAATTGTTGGTGATGGTACATCGTTAAAAATCTCTCATACAGGCTGTCTTTCCTTTCCCACTCTCCCCACTTTGAAACTCCATGATTCTCTATTTGTTCCTAACATGTCCAGAAATCTCATTTCAGTCTCTCAGCTTTGCCAGCAGAATAACATTGATATTTTGTTCTCTTCTCTTTTTCAGTGAAGGATCGACAGTCAGGGGTGGTTCTTCTGCAGGGGCGCGTTGATGGGTTGTACGTTTGGTCATCCGCTACTCTCCCACATGCCCTCACTTCTGCTCGCCACTCTACTTTCTTATGGCATACTCATCTAGGTCATTCCTCCCCAAAAATACTTTCTCATGCTTTGTCTAGCAATAATTTACCTGTCTTGAAGTATTTTGAATTTTGCTGTGATTCCTACAAGTGCATAAAGAGTTATAAACTCTCATTTGATGAGTCATCCTTGAAATCCTATATGCCTCTTGAATTATTATTTTCTGATGTTTGGACCTCACCAGTAATGTATTATGATGGTTATAAATATTATGTTCTCTTTGTTGATCACTTTACTAAATATGTTTGGTTATATCCTCTCAAATGCAAGCCTGATGTCCTTCCCACATTTATTGCCTTTAAAGCCTTGGTTGAAAATTATCATAATACTCGCATTCGCACATTGTATTCTGATAATGGTAGTGAATACATTGCCTTGTGCCCTTTCTTAACACAACATGGTATTACTCACCTAACCACGCCCCCTCATACTTTTGAGCACAATGGTGCATCGGCGACATCACCATATAGTTGACACAGGACTTGCTCTTCTTCATGGTGCCTTAATGCCTCTTCAATACTGGCCTTACGCCATTTCTGCAATTACATACATCATTAATCGTATTCCTAAAGTTAACCTACATATGTAATCCTCCTACGAAAAGTTGTTTCATAAACCCCCTAATATTTTAAAACTCTGGGTTTTTAGTTGTCAGTGCTACCCTTGGCTACGACCTTACACCATAAATAAACTTGAAAATCGATCTTCACCTTGTGTCTTTGTTGGGTATTCACTCACTCAAAGTGCGTATCTTTGCCTTGATCATCACACAAACAGAGTCTATACGTCTCGACATGTAGATTTTGCAGAACACATCTTTTCGTTCAAAGATAGACTTCAAACTCCTACTGAATCCCCACCATCTCTTGACATCTCTTCTCCATCTATACCACCTCAAATTCCTTATACTCCTCCCTTCCGAGCAAATGCACCACCACTTGGAGCCTCGCCCGTGACATCGACCCCTCATTCGCCAACAACAACTATGATGTCGTCACCTGTGCAGACCACCCCTCTGCGTCCTCCTTCACCTCCCCACCACCTCGACATCCAATGATCACTCATTCTCAAAACAACATCCGCAAACCAAATCCCAGGTATTGCTATGCCTTTTCTTTACTCACTGATGTTGAACCCACTTCTGTCTCACAGGCTTTGACATCTTCATGTTGGCGCGACGCCATGACTGCTGAATTTAATGCCCTAATTAAAAATGGAACGTGGTATCTTGTCCCTATCTCTCCTTCTCAGAATGTTATCAGATGTAAATAGGTTTTTCATATCAAACGAAAACCTGATGGTTCTGTGGATCGTTACAAAGCCAGACTTGTTGCGAAAGGTTTCCATCAACGATCGGGTGTTGATTTTTCTAAAACTTTCAGCCCTGTAGTCAAACCCACAAGTATTCGTGTTGTTCTGAGCATTGCAGTTTCCAAGCGGTGGCCTCTTTTCATCAATTTGATGTCAACAATGCTTTTCTTCACGGCACTCTAGAAGAGGAAGTTTATATGATCCAGCCACCAGGCTTTACTGATTCTGATTGCCCTACTCATGTCTGCAGATTACATAAGTCCATCTATGGTCTCAAACAAGCTCCCTGTACATGGTATTATGCTCTTCGCAATTTCTTGGTGTCGTATGGCTTCCACTGTACGAAGTCGGATAAGTCATTATTTGTTTATCATCATCATGGAATCCTAGCATATTTGTTGGTGTACATTGATGATTTGGTACTTACTGGCAGTGATGCTATTTTTCTTAAAGAATTTGCAGCTGCGTTGGCATCCCACTTCTCCATCAAAGATCTAGGTCATCTTTCTTACTTCTTGGGCATTGAAGTTTATCGTACTGCTGATGGATGTCACCTATCCCAGCACAAGTATCACACTGATCTTTTGTCTCGGTACAATATGTTATCAGCTAAACCAGTCTCTACTCCTTTACCTGCGGGGGGCTAAATTCACTCTGAAAGATGGAACAGATCCTTATGATGCATCCAGTTATCGTCAAGTCCTTGGCAGTCTCCAGTACCTTCTCTTAACTCGCCCTGATATAGCCTATACTGTTAACAAGCTGTCTCAGTTCATGCATGCACCAAAAGTTACATACTGGGGGGTAGTTAAACGCCTTCTACGATATCTGAATGGCACACATCATGTTTCGCTTCATCTACGGCGAGACTCTCCTCTAAGCTTACACTGTTTCACATATGCTGACTGGGCTGGTGATATTGATGATCGGTTCTCCACTGAAGCTTATATTGTCTTCCTAGGGGCAAATCCCATTTCTTGGAGGTCCCGCAAACAGAGGACTATAGCTCGTTCCTCGACTGAGACTGAGTATCGCTCTATCGCCTCTGCCGCTGCCGAAGGGCAATGGACTCGTTCTCTTCTATCAGAACTATGTGTATCGATGGGTTCATCAACTCCTGCAATTTGTTGTGATAATATTGGTGCTACCTACCTCTGTTCAAACCCTGTTTTCCACTCTCGAATGAAGCATATCGCTATTGATTATCACTTCATTCGAGATCTTGTCCAACAATCACAACTTCGGGTAACTCATGTTTCTTCCTCCGATCAACTAGCTGACGCCCTTACCAAACCTTTGTCTGGCCCACGGCTTGCCTTACTTATGTCCAAGACTGGCGTAGTCATCCGTCCGCCATCTTGAGGGGGCTTATTAGAGAATATATTGTATTTAGTTAGTCCCACATCGGTTGTTGTATACATTCTTTGATTGTTGTAATCTGTATCAATACAATTATCTTTTCACTCTATTTTCTATATCCATGGCCACCACAAATCCTCAACATTATATAATGTTTAATTTGTCTATTCATATTACTTATTAAATGAATTAATTAATTATTGATATGTAGGGGTGATGTATATTATATTATAATTAAATATAGTTCATGGATTCATGAAATAAATGGAAAATTGAAAAAAAAATTAAAAGGAACATTAATTTAATTTAATTTTAATTTTAATTTTAATTTAAATATTATAAATTTATAAAATGTGATAATATTTATAAAAAGTAGTAACACTTTTTTAATATAAAAAAAATTAATCAAATAAAAGTGATTAAATAATTCATAATGTTGAAATTTATGTGAATCCGTGTTACGAAGGACTTCCGTGAGAATGATAGGAAGTGATAACCTACATAAGAAAAAGTGATACCTAAAAGTGATAACGGTGATTTGAACTATTTCATAACAATTTATATTATAAATGAAAAGTGATAACATTAAAAAAAAGTAATAACTTCTTTAATAAAAAATTATAAATAATTATGAAAGTGAATTTCACAAACATTTTATAGAATTGATAAAACGTGATAATATTTTTTTATAATAGTGATATAAAAGAAAAATAATAACTGATCAATTGAACTATTTCATGAAAAATTAGTAGAGCTAATAAAAAATAAGGCAAAAGCTCCTGCACCCCCGGGGACACACGGATTAGCCATAACTTGTAGTCGGGTTGACCAATTCAAGAATTTATCGAACCATAGGGAGGAAAGCATTAGAGCTTAAGCGATATCACATTTTTCATAATTTTTTAGAGACTAATCATCAAAGGTTGGTTGATCAACAAGTAATTAACTAGTAATCAATGCAAGTAAACTAACAATGATCAAGCAAATAGAATAGATAAATGAAAGTGGTTTTCCAAATTGAGCAAAAGTGAGATTAGCAACACTAATGAAGTGGTAATTCAAGGATTCATGCATTAAATACATATGTATCAAGGGTTGAAGACTAAGGGCCAACACGTATTCCACCTAAACTTTCTCTCGAAATGGATAGGATGTAGATCGTTCACACAATCTCAAAATGGCTCTAAGGTTGGTTCTCAATTAAAAAAATAATTCCAACTAGGTACTAAGTTCAATTAGAGAGTCCTTTCACATGATCACTTGACCTCTAGATCTAACAAATCACATGTTCTATCAATGGGTTCTAAATCCTAAAGGATTTCTCAATCTCTTTACAATTTATAATGAACATGAGATGTTTGATGAAATGATTCAATTAATTTTTCTAAGCACATAATTGATTTCTCAATCTAATCACATATTTAGAATAACTAAACACACAAATCATCATAAACCTCAAGATCTCAAGCATCAATGATAGAAAATCAAGTAACCCAATCAACATATGAATTTAAATACACAAATCCCAAAATTATCCAACAACTTTCATGTTGCTAATCTCACAAGGGAGATTAGCGTACCATAATCATAAAGAAATTAACATAGACATTAAATTCCTTACAAATCATGATGAACTATAAGGTTTCAATACAAAAGTTGGATGAAAACTCCCTTGGATGTCTCCAATGGTGATCTTCTTCTTTCCATTGCAATTCCCGTCTCTTCCTTGCTTCTTTTCCTCAAATTGATGAAGGTTTTGATGGTGGGATGAAGATAGATGGAATGGATGGTGAATGGATGAAGATGATGGTGGAAAATGGAGGAAATGGTGTGTGATGTGTGTGAATAGTGGTTGCCCTACAAATTCCCCTGCAAATGTTGAAATTGGGGGTATTTATACCCACTAGGAAGACCTGGAAATCACACTTGCATGTTGACACATTTGCAAGAAAACACGATCATGTTTTCTTGTATTTGCCCGTGTTTTCTTGTTTCTGCGCTTTTTACACCCCTAAACGTGTTTTTCCCCCAAAGTGCAAGAAAACACGGTCGTATTTTCTTGTCCTATCCGTGTTTTTATGTAATTTCATCAGCTCTCTGGATATCGATCACTTTGCAAAAAAACACGGTCGTGTTTTTACGTCTTTTTGCCCATCTTCTGATTTTTTATAACTTTCTCCATTCTTCATGTTTTTCTTCACCATTTCAGTTCCCGTTTCCATTTTTACCTATTTTTCATACGTTTAAGCTCATTCTCACACATTTCCATAAAAACACAAAATACAACCAAAATACACATAAAATACGGAAAAAATAATTCAAAAACACATATAAAAAGACACTAAAATCTAGGTGAAAATATCATTCATCACACACTGTGCCCCCATGGGATCACAACCCTCCCCCTTAATATTCTATTTAAACCTATGTATTGCTAGGGGTTTAAATTGCAAAGGGGCACGGTGTCCCCGGGGGCACAAGAGCCTCATTCAAAAAATAATACTAATATTTTTTTTAGAAAGTTATACTCCAAGAAAATATCAATTTTTGTCCCGTATCTTTTACCAAATCCAATTTTAATCCTGTAACTTTTAGTATTTTCAATTTTAATCCTTTAAATTTTAATTTTGGTCCTATATCTTTTAAAATTTTAATTTTAGTCCTATTAGTTTCAAAATTAGTTCTATATCTTTTTGAATCATCAAAATTAGTCCTTTTATAAATTATATCGTATTTCAAAAGATAATATGACTAATTTTGTAATTAATAGGACTAAAATTAAAATTTTAAAAGATACATGACCAATATTGAAACTTAAAGGACTAAATTGAAAATATTAAAAGTTACAGGACTAAAATTGGATTTGGTAAAAGATACCGGACCAAAATTAATATTTTCTCCATTTTTTACATCCTTAAACTTCCAGAATGTGAGTACATGGAATAAGATCTATAGTGTACTTGTACGACACATCCGTGATGTTCATGTGTCCTAACTTAATGTAAGTATGCCTGCCAATGACAGTGATGAGGTAATTCTAAGAAGAGGGAAGAATTCTTCAAGGGATAAGCAATAACATCACTGGAATTCAGCAAATTAATTTTTCTTTTTCAAATGTTTTAAATCTATGTGGCAAGCTGATGTGTCTCATTGCGTGGAAGGGAGATAACTCCGGCAGCCCACATCATTAAAATGTAGCAGAAATTTTTAGTCATGAATAGAATTGAAAAAATAAAATAAGTCGTGTATTGAAATGCAAAAAAATAAAAAAACATGATAGATTTGAGAATTCCAAAAAAGGCGGTGAATTTTTTAGGAATTAACCCTTTAAAATTTATTTTCTTTTATCATAAAGATCGTGAAATGACTTCACCTAAAACCTCCTCAACAAAAAAAATTATTAATATAAAATATACTCCATATGTCCCATTTCAATCTTTACATATTTTTAATTTGGACGTCTCATTTTAATCTTTACATTTTCTTTTTTAGTAAATGAAACCCACACAAATTAATTATTTCTCTCTATATAGGCCCACACATCACACTAATGCACTTACCTACTTTACATAAAATTAAATATTATTTCTCTCACCTCACTACCCATTAAAATACGTAGAAATTATCACAAATGGTCCTCTAAGTATTACTAAATCCACAAATGGTCCTATATCTTTTAAGATTTTCAATTTTAATCCTTTTTAGTCCAATTTTGGTCTTTTGTTATCAATTTTAGTTCAATTTCTTTATTTTTTCAAAAAATTTACCGGAGGCCCATTGGATTCTCAAATTTGGTACATTTCCGGTGTATTCGTTTCAACAAGATCCTACGTGGGAATTCACATCCGGTAAATTTTAAAATTTTTTAAAGAAATTGGATTAAAATTGATAACAAAGGACTAAAATTGGAATAAAAATGACTAAAATTGAAATTTTTAAAATTTACAGGATCATTTGTGGATTTAGTAATACTTAGAGGATAATTTCAGATTTAGTCCCGTAAGAATTGCTCAATGCCAAAAAGGTCCTAAAACTGACTGATTTAGTCTCATAGGAATTTTTCATCAAAATCTGTTAATAGTTGACGAAATATTCTGAACCATTAACAAGACCAAAATGGACTATGTCTATTTTGAAAGATAGAATATAATATAAATCTGGTAGTTTATAATAATATAAGTTAATTTGGGATGAAAATTTACGAAAATTATGGATAAAAACCAATTTAGTCCCATAACTTTCCCCATTGTTTTTTATTCCCAAGAAAGATAAGTTTGTCAAATTAATCCTACCAGCGAAGAAATAGGGCAAAAATGTCCTATTTTCGTCGGAAAAAGCTGACATCATGGAAAACGGCCACGTCACAATCGGAATCATCGATTTTTGATTGGTACAATGACGTGGCGCCCTTATGGCATGGGAATCAGCAAGATAAAAACCTATTAATTCCCATAACTTTCCTCATGGTCTATTTTAGTCACAATAAAGATATATTTATCAATTTAGTCCCACCGGTGAAGAAATAAGGACAAACACATCCTCTTTTCGTCGAAAAATGCGGACATCACCGAAAAATAGCACGTGATTGTCAAGTGACAACCGGATCGCCGATTTCCAGCCGGAATTAATGTTATTTTAATACCAACAAGGCATTTTTATTTTCTAAAATTTTAAATAATTAGAAAACAAAAATTAATAAGGGTGATCAGCCCATTTCTCTTTTGGCACGGAATCGCCGCCACCAAGGCCCACATTACAAATACCAGAACTTCGGCCACCGACCACGATTTCGCCACCGGTCTTGATAGCGGTCAGAATTGTTTAAATAAAAATGCCTTATTGGCATTAAAATAATATTTAATTTGTTGACTCACCTGCCATCAGGGCGCCACATCATCGTCTCGATTGGAAATTGGAGATTCCGATGATGTCAGCATTTTTCGACGAAAATAGAAAATATTTGGCCATATTTCTACACGGGTGGGACTAAATTGACAAACTTATCTTTATTGTGAGTAAATTAGAATATGAGGAAAGTTATGGGACTGCATAGGTTTTTATCCCACTGACTCACCTGCCATCAGGGCGCTGCATCATCATACCGGTCGGAAATTGACAATTCCGGTTGTGACGTGGCTGTTTCTTGGTGATGTCAGCTTTTTTCGGCGAAAATATGACGTTTTGGCCCTATTTCTTCATCGGTGGGACTAATTTGACAAATTTATCTTTCTTGGGATCAAAAAAAACCATGGGGAGAGTTATGGGATTAAAAAGGTTTTAATCCCCGAAAATTATGATTATAATACTCTTATGGGACCAAAAGTGCTAGCTATGGAACCAGTGTATTCCTACGGGACTATAACTGAACTGAAGGAGTTCTTATGGGACCAAATGTGATATTTTCACAATAGTTAGAGGACCATTTATGATAATTTCTCTTAAAATATTACATTCCTTAATTTACGTGAAAAAGCAAACGTAAGTTTGAAACGGGACGGAGGGAGTACTTTGTTTCTACCAGGTTCACAAGTGTGTGAACTAGGGATGGTAATGGTAGGATAGCCGCTTATTTTGGGTACCGTATCCGATTAAAAAACAACTGCACGTACTCGTACCCATCCCATTTAAAAATTTATTTTGGTCCCGTACCCATCCCATTCCCATTTATCAATACCCACGGGTACCTGTGCCCATTTAATATTCATTTAAATTAGTATATACTCCCTCCGTCCCACCCTAAGGGCTTTTTTGGCTTTTTGGTACGAGGATTAAGGAGTATTATTATTTAATATGTAGTGGGTAGTTGTATTAGTGGGAGTATGAGACCCATATTTTAATTGTATTAGAGGGGGTATATGGGTCTCATGTATGTAAAAAAGGAAAGGGGACCCTTTGGGTGGGACGACCAAAATGGCAAAAAGTAACCCTTTGAGTGGGACGGAGAGTGTATTTAAATTTTTTTATTGTCTAAATAAATTTAGTGATTAAAAATTATTATTATTTATTAAATATAAAATAAATATGATGTAAATTCTATTATTTTAAATAAATATTTAATAAATATAATTAAATAAAGCTTATACCTATTAATTAAATATATGAAATATATCATTATATATAAATTATATAATACCCATACTCGTATCTTCCCATTAAGGTTCGGGTAGACTAGATACCCGGTAATACCCGTCCCATTGTCGTCCCTAGTGTGAACCAACATGCATGTGAACTTTGTTTTTATGGATTACTTACTCTTTAGATAAATAAACTATTACTCTTCTAAATAGAAAAAAACTACTTTTCAAATTCTTGTACATTTGATTTATCGACTACTCTTTAGTTTACGAGGAAGGGTAGGTCTTGCGTGAGACCGTCTCACGTGAGACCATTTTACACTTTTTTAAATTAGTTATCACTTTCGCTATAAAATGCTATCACTTTTCATTTATAATATCAATTGTTCATAAAATAGCATTATCACTCTTCATTACTTGAGTATCACTCTTCATTAAAAAACTACTATTTAAAAAGACAAACTATTAATTTTCTGAATAAAAAATATAACTCTTCAAAAAGTAGTAAATAGTAATTTTAGAAAGAGTAATATTATTTGCACACTCCTTTTTATTAAATATATAACACTTTTATTAAATACACATCCCCTTTAATTTTTGGCAAAGACTTGTGTGAGACTGTCTCACATAAGCCCTTATGTAAGACAGCCAAAAAGTAATAATTTTTATGAAGGAAAGTGATAATAAATTAATGAAAAGTGATAATGTTCTTTCATGAACAATTTATAATATAAATAAAAAGTGATAACATTTTATAGCAAAAGTGATAATGATTTATAGCGAAAGTGATAATTATTTTAAAAAGTTAAAAATGATCTCACGTGAGACGGTCTCACGCAAGACCTACCCTTAATTTTTTTGTTTCTTAATTTTATTATATGCACAACCCCTAAAATTTTCAATATACCCTTTTAAAATTAACATTATACATCCCTTTAAAATCTTTTTCTTAGAAACTCATAATTTTTTTGTTTCTTAATTTTATTATATGCACAACCCCTAAAATTTTCAATATACCCTTTTAAAATTAACATTATACATCCCTTTACAAATCTTTTTCTTAGAAACCCATATCAAAACAGAAAAGATGCGACCCCTTAGCTTGGGAATGCACCCTCAATTGAACATGAAGCAGTAATTGATTCTAAAATTCGTATTATTAATTTCTTGGGCAAAGCTTCTAAACCCTCAGGGTGGTGGGGGAGAGATATTGAAAGCTGTCGGGATATACAAACGGGTTGGTTTTTTCTAAACTTGTTAGAGTGATGGGAGATGGGAGAAATAATTCTTTTTGGGAAGACAATTGGACAGGAGAACGTCTTAGTACTAGTTTCTTAAACTATTTTTCGTCTCAATTTAGATAAAGAGACTAGTATATCGGAGATGGGGAGTGGGTTGAGAAGTTTGGAGTTGGAGGTGGAGGTGGAGGTGGGGACGGGAACTTCGCTTTAACGAGACAGAGGTGTTAAAAGACTTGCTTTTGATTATTAATTCACTTTCTCTTAAACCAAGTGAAGCATATTCATAGCAATGGGGATTAGAGAAAGTAGTCAAATATACGACAAGAATAGCTTATGAGACAGCTTCATGGCAACATCAAATTGATCCAGATATAGAGGAAAAGAACAATTCATCCTTGTGTGGAACAAAGTTGTTTTGCCTAAAGTTCGAATTCATGCATGGAGAGTCTTGTGGAAATGTTTTTCAACAAACATGAACCTTCAAAAAAGAAAGATTTTGGCACAAGATGCTAAAATTAGTTGTTGTTTTTGCAAAGAAGCTCCGAAAAAAATTAGTCGTGTCTTCTTCGAATGTAAAGTATTCTTATCGCCTTTGGATGGAGTGTGTTAAATGGCTTGAGTTGAATGCGGTCTTATCCTCGAATCCCTCTATAAACTTACTTCATTTTAGTAGACTTATTAGGAGGAAAGGTAAGATATTTTTTGTGTGTCTTTTTGTGTGTCTTTGGGAATGTGTGGTGTGGTTAATATGGAAAATTAGAAATTCTATGATTTTCTGTAATGAAAAATTCAACACTGGAAAATTATTGGAAGAAGTTAAAGCTTGCCTTTGAAATTGGATTTTGGAAGACATTCAGCGTGTTTATCAATTTGTTACGAAAAATGAAGAAGATCTCCAAAATTCATTTTATAAATGTTAGTGGGATAATTTCTGATCCTAGGCGTTGATGTTATTCTAGAAATTCTTCATGCTTCTCGTGTTGTAAAAGACTTTCTCATTTTTGTGTAATTCTCTTACCCTTATTATTAATAAAATTCTTTTTGCCAAATTAAAAAAAAAAAAACTCAATGCCATCATATACTTCGATACTAATTTATTTCAAAAACATTAATCATTCAAATTAGTCAAACCCTGATCATCGGTTGGTCTTCAAGGAGCCGGATTCGAGGGTGGAAGCTTTCGTGGCGGGCCAACCCAGGCTGGATCGGGGTGAATCCAAGCTCCTCCGGGACAGGTGTTTGACAGCCGAGATGAGTTCTTCAGCAGGATTCTTGGGTGGGCCCACAGTAGTGTTGAACTACTTGCAGAAACTCAAGTGACTTCCTCTGTACCAATCAGCTTCTCCAATCGGGCCATCTCATCCTTCACATAAAGCCCGCAAACCCACCGGCCCGCATAACGATTGAGAACACGCTTTTATGTATACCTCCGTCAACCCCCAACACTCGCATTTTGCAATCACGAGTTCTGTTACAAACTTTATCATTGCTGATATTGCTTTCACCTCCATTTCTCATAGTTGGTAATAATACTGTATTTCCTTTTCCTTTTGATACAATCACTAATGCAATAAAGATGAGATGATCACTCCAGCTAGCATTGACATCTTCATCTGCAGATTTACAGGTGTGCAGGAGGGGAAAGCTTTATAAGAATATAAGAATGTAATTCGAATGTATATTGCTGTGTATTCTGATTTACAATATCAACAGTATTTATAATACAGTTGTGTTGCTCTATCTACTGCCTAAAATACGTCAAGGAATTAAATGGAAATAAATGAAAATTATATCACAGGAGTTACAAGAATATTCGAATGGAATATTATCTTCTATCATGCCCCCGCAAGATGGAGTTACGTGAGGAGATCCATATCTTGACCAATAAAGTTTGAAACCGTGATCGAGGCAAGGGTTTGGTAAGAGCATCCGCAAGTTGATCAACGGAATAGACATGAGTTACACGAAGGATCCCATCTTGAACCAGTTGTCGAATGAAATGAAAGTCTAGAGCCACATGTTTCATCCTTGAATGAAAAACTGGATTTGAGCAGAGGTTTGTTGCACCCACATTATCACAATAAATGACAGGTGTGTGTGAAATTTTAGTGCCAAGTTCACTGAAAAGAGACTTGATCCAGCATAACTCAGCAGTTGTGGAGGCTACTGATCTATATTCAGCCTCCGTAGATGATCACGCAACAGTGTTTTGCTTTTTCGAGCTCCAAGAAATTGGATTACGTCCCAAATAGAAAATGTATGCACTTGTAGGGGTGTAGTCATCTTTATTTCCAGCCCAATCGGTATCCAAATAAGCATGTAAAGTTGCTGGCGAATCACGATTAAGTGTGACACCATAGTGGATGGTACCACATAGGTATCGAAGGAGTCTCTTAATTGCATTCCAGTGATCTGTAGTAGGCCGGTGCATGAACTAGGAGAGCTTATTGACTGCGTATGCAATATTAGGCCGAGTGAGGGATAAATATTGGAGACTCCCTACGACCATGCGGAACTCAGAAGGATCTGATAAAGCTGTCCCGGAATGCAATGTTAAAGGATATGAGTTGGCTAACGGAGTAGAAACAGGACGAGCATCTACCATCTTTGTCCGAGCCAATAGATGAGCAATGTAGCGTCTCTGAGATAGAATAAGGCCTTGTGGGCAAGGAACCACCTCAACACCCAAAAAATAGTGAAGATCACCAAGGTCTTTGAGTGAAAATAGTTGAGCCAATGTGTTGATGAAGCCGTGAACATAATCTCTCTGATTGCCTGTGACAATAATGTCATCAACGTATACTAAAATGATAACAATAATACCTTCATTATTGTAGATAAACAAGAATGTATTGGCTGTGGAGTTGATGAAGTCAGAGGCGACGAGAAATTGGCGAAGCTCCGTATACTAGGCTCGTGGTGCTTGTTTAAGACCATAAATAGCTTTTCGAAGCTTGCAAACATGATTGGGACGATTCGGGTCAATGAAACCAGGAGGTTGGGCCATGTATAAATCATCTGGGAGGGATCCTTGAAGGAATGCATTATTAACATCGAGTTGGCGCAACGGCCAACCACCATTGATTGCTAGAGAGAGTATGAGACGAACAGTGATCTGTTTCACTACCAGACTGAATGTCTCGTGATAATCAACTCCAGGATGTTGATGGAAACCTTTAGCAACAAGGCGAGCTTTGTACCTGTCAATAGAACCGTCAGGTTTTCGTTTGATTCTGAAAATCCACTTGCAACCAACTATGTTTGGAACATTAGTTGAAGTACAAGTTCCCAAGTTCCATTGTATATTAAAGCATCAAATTCAGCGGACATTGCTTTTCTCCAATTGCTATCTTTCATGGCTTGAGGAACACAAGTTGGTTCTAGCAGGTGAGTGAGTGGAGCAGAGAGTGATATTTTGGGATTTGGTTTGAAAATATTATTTCTGGAACGGGTGACAATAGGGGAAGTGCGAGTGGCATGCATATGAGGAATGGGAGCAGACTCATTGGCCAATGGAGAAGTGGGAGGGGAATTATGTGGTGGAGAGTGTGCATCAGCGAATGGAGAAGTGTGAGGGGAATGATGTGGTGGAGAGTGTGATGCAGATGGTGAAGTGGTTTGGGATAGAAGAGTTACCTGGGGCGGGATGCGTGTTGGATTTTCTGAAAGAGGAGTCTCGAAAGTAGTCAGAGATGGAGTAGATGATGCAGGTATGAGAAGGTGTTGGGGGAGCCATGTTGTGGTACTTGACTCATTTGGACGATCAAGTTGTTTTAGAAGATGAGACATGGGATAGTTACTCTCAACAAAGCGAACATGCCTTGAGACATATGTTTTCTGTGAAGTCGGGTCATAGCAAATGTATGCACTTTGAGTGAGAGAGTATCCAAGGAATACACAGGGAGTGGATTTGAGATCAAGTTTGTGATGAGAGTATGGACGTAGCCAAGGATAACACAGACAACCAAAAGTACGTAGTTTATTGTAGTTGGGTGGTGACTTAAATAACTTTATGTAAGGTGACGACATGTTTTGAGTTGGTGAAGGGAGGCGATTGATGAGATAAACGGCGGTAAGGAATGCATGAGGCCAAAAGATGAGTGGGATAGATGCATTTTTGAGGAGTGAAAGGCCAGTTTCAACTATGTGGCGATGTCTTCGTTCAGAAAAACCATTATGTTCGGGAGTGTGAGGTGGAGAGGTGAGATGTGTCATGCCATGGGTGGATAAGAAATTGGTTAAAGCCATATATTCACCACCATTGTCAGTGTAGAGTGTCACAACTCTTGTTTTGAAAAAATTTTCGACAAGTGATTTGAAACGTGGAAAGACTTGAGCTACATCAGACTTCTTCTTGATTGGATAAAGCCAAATATAATGCGTGTAATGATCGACAAAAATCACATAATATTTGTATCCATCAATTGAGTGTAATGGTGCTCTTATGAATGCAGCAAGATTGTGATCTTCAAAGTTGCTTACACTCTATCCTAATCACTTGTAGTTTGATTAAACAAAAAGTGAAACTAAACTTGAAGTAGGAAGACAAGAATTATAGTGGTTCGATCATGTTGATCTACATCCACTTTCTAAAGGAGAGCAATCACTATATGATGATAACATGGTTACAACTTGAACTTGAAAACCCTAATCTTATGTGTGTGTGTATCTTCTTCTTGTGTTGATCTGCATACTTATGTATATATATAATACATGATCACACCTAACAACTATTTGATCAGTTGTAACTGCCTTCAACTTAACCAGCTTCTTATGCCAATCAACCTTCAAACTAACTGATCTTATAGCTCAACTCCTCAACTGACTCAAACTAACCAGCAGCACATTAGTTCGACCTGATGCCAGGTCGAACCCTGATCGAACCACAACACAAAACACTTTCTGTTTTCATTTCATAATTGGTTCGACCACGACACTGATGGTTCGACCACAACTTCTGGTCGAACCCTTGGTCGAACCATTATTCTGTTATAACTGCTTATTGGTTTGACCACGACACTAATGGTTCGACCAGAACTTATGGTCGAACCCTTGGTCGAACCTTACCATGTTCTGAAGTATTATTGATTCGACCACGTCACTCATGGTTCGACCACAACTTCTGGTCGAACCTTGGTCGAATCACTCCAAAATATTCATGCAAGCTTGTATATGCATGGTCTATTCTTAACATATCTCCACCTTAGACCATGCACCATCACAAGTGACAACACACTCTCCACCTTGCTGCAATTACAGACTGCAGCTCACCTTCCTTCCTCCAATCTTAGGAAATACCAATAAGACTCTTACACAATTCAAATTTTTGAATAGGTAGAGCCTTAGTAAACATATCAGCTGGATTCTCAGCTGTCTTAATCTTCTTGACAGCAACTAGCTTTTCCTCTATCATATCTCTTATGAAATAGAGTCTCACATCAATGTGTTTAGTTCTTTCATGATAACCTTGATGCTTTGAGAGATGAACAGCACTTTGGTTATCACAAAATACTTCAACAATATCTTGCTGAACACCAAACTCTCTCAGAATTCCAACTAGCCAAACACCCTCCTTGATTGCCTCTGTGAGAGCAACAAATTCTGCCTCTGTAGTAGAAAGTGCTACAATGTAGTGATGTGTAGCCTTCCAACTTATTGCTGTGCCAAATAAATTGAACACATAGCCTGTTATGGACTTCCTTGTATCAAGATTTGCTGCATAATCAGCATCCACATAACCTATAACAGCTCTGTCCCAAGTACTTTGTTTCTGAAACTTCAAACCAACTGATATAGTTCCCTTGATGTATCTGAGTGCCCACTTTACTGCATCCCAATGTATAGAGCCAGGATTGCTCATAAACCTACTGATCATACTCGTCACATAAGCCAAATCTGGCCTGCAACATACCATTGCATACATTAGACTACCAACAGCACTTGCATATGGTATATTGCTCATTTCTGCCCTTTCCTTATCTGTTTGAGATCCTTGAGCTAATGACAGATTCAATCCTTGCTTAACTGGTATTGAAACATCCTTACAGAGATTCATGTTATACCTTTTGAGAACCTTATCCAAGTAAGACTCTTGAAACAATATTAGATGACCAGCTGATCTGTCCCTTTCAATTTGCATGCCAAGTATCATTCTTGCTTCACCAAGATCTTTCATGTCAAACTCCTGTCTCAAGGTATCCTTCACTGTATTAACTCCTTTCATATCCTTGCATGCTATCAAAATATCATCTACATACAGTAGTAGATAAGTGTAGCATCCATCCTTGTATCTTATGTATACACAGCTATCATATTTACTTCTGACAAAACCATTTGATGTAATGTAATCATCAAACCTGAGGTACCACTGTCTTGGACTTTGCTTCAGTCCATACAATGATTTGAGCAGCAAGCAAGCCTTTGAATCTGCACCTTTCAAACTAACACCTTCAGGTATCTTCATGTAGATCTTTTCCTCTAAATTTCCATGCAGAAAAGTTGTAGTTACATCCATCTGATGTAACTCCAAATCAAATTGAGTAACCAATGACAACAGGATCCTTATTGAGCAATGTTTCACTACTGGTGAGAAGATCTCATTATAATCAACTCCTTCTTGCTGTGAAAAAACCCTTGCTACAAGTCTTGCCTTATACCTTATTCCCCCTTCTTTGTTTGTCACTGGTTTCTTCTTGTAAATCCATTTACAACTTACAAGCTTCTGATTTGCAGGCTTGTCAACAATTACCCAAGTATTGTTCCTCTTTAAGGACAGCAACTCCTCTTCCATTGCATCCAGCCACTTGGCACTTTCCTTTCCTGATATTGCCTCTGAATATGTTCTTGGCTCATAGATGTCAATGTCTGAAGCTACATAGAGAGCATATGACACAGTGTCAGCCTCTATGTATCTAACAGGTGTCCTGATTTGTCTTCTCAGCCTGTCTCTAACTAGTTGATAACTGCTCAAAGTTCTTCTTTCACTTGAGCTAGATCCCTCAGCTCTCTCTTCTTCAGCATTTACTTCATGCTCATCATTAATCTCCTGATTATGATCTTGCTGTACTGATGTCTGATCATCATGCTCCACCTCAAATTCACACTTATCTGTAATGGTGGATTTCTCAGCACTTCTGTCAAACAATGGCATCTTATCTTCATTGAATGTTACATCTCTGCTAACAATAAACTTGTTAGTTTCATAACACCACACTCTATAACCTTTTACCTCTTTTGGATAGCCAACAAGCACACACTTGACAGCCCTTGGATCAAGTTTATCTTGCTTCTGATGTGAGTACACCTGGCAACCTATCACCCTCAAATGACTATAATCAGGTATCCTACCAGCCCATACTTGTTCAGGTGGCTTAAATTTAAGAGTTGTACATGGAGATAGGTTGATCAGGTAAGCTGCAGTTGACACCAATTCTCCCCAGAAGCCTTTTGAGAAACCTCCACTACTCATCATGCATCTAACCCTTGCAAGAAGTGTCTGATTCATCCTTTCAGCCACTCCATTCTGTTGTGGAGTTCCTGGTACAGTCTTGTGCCTCTTAATACCCTTCTCTTGACAAAACTTATTGAATTCATGTGACACAAATTCAAGACCATTGTCTGTTCTTAAGCACTTGACCTTGTTTCCAGTTTGTAATTCTACTTCTGTCAACCATACTTTAAAAACTGATAGTGCTTCATCCTTGGTTTTTAGAATTTTAATCCATACCTTTCTTGAATAATCATCAATGAATGAAATGAAGTATTTTCCACCTCCAATTGTTGAAGTCTTAGATGGCCCCGAAAGATCTGAATGAATATATTCCAATCTGGCTTTGGTATTATGCTCAGCTGCACCAAACTGCAATCTCTTTGCCTTTCCTAATATACAAGCTTCACATTGATCCAATTTACAAGTTGAGCTGATCTCAAGAATCTTCTGCCTTGCAAGTTCTTGTAAACCTATTTCACTTATATGACCAAGCCTCCCATGCCAAACCTTAATACTGCTATCATCCTTAGTTGTATTACTTTGTCCAGTTACTACAGATCCATCCAAGAAGTACAGATCAGACCTCTTGAACTCTTTAACAACTACTAACTTTCCTTTTATGACAGCAAGTGTATCTCCTTTCAAATGACACTCATAACCTTGAGAAACTAATATTCCAAGAGATATTAGATTTCTCCTTAAGCTTGGTACATATCTAACATTCTTTATCATCCTGATTTTTCCATCAAACATTCTAAGGTTGATAGAACCAATTCCAACAATCTTGCAAGTATGATCATCACCTAGCATGACTGAACCTTCATCTTGTGATCTTAATTCAGTAAACCAATCCTTCCTAGAAGTCATGTGAAATGTGCATCCTGAATCTAAGACCCACTCTTCTGATACTAAATTTGAACACACAGTCATTGCTTCAATGAAATCAGACTCTGTAGCAACTTGATTTGTTGTTACCTGATTTGCATGAGGTCTCTTATTTCCCCCTTTTTCAGCTATCTTCTTTGCTACCATTGCTTTCCATTTGAAACACTGCTTCTTGAAGTGCCCAGGCTTATTGCAATGAAAGCAATTCTTGTTCTCTTCTTCTTCTGATGGAGCACCTTGATTCTTTTCTGGCTTCCTTTTGTCAGCATTACTGTTCTTGTTGTTATTCTTGTTCCACTGATTCTGTTTCTTTGCTACTAAACCCTCTGGAACAGCCTGGTGATCTGGATTCTTCTTATGAAGAACCTTTGCCTTAACTGCCAGCAATACTTGATCAATTGTAATTGCTTCAGCATTAGCAAACAACAATGTATCTCTTAATCCTTCAAAGGACTTAGGAAGAGCTGACATGAGGATGACAGCTTTGTCTTCAGATGACAGAGCCACATCAATATTTTCAAGATCATCAATGATCTTGTTAAACTCATCTAATTGACCAATGATTGATTTATCTTCTGATACCTTGAAGGAATACAATTTCTGCTTCATGTACAACCGGTTGGCCAAACTTTTAACCATGTATAGCTCCTCCAATTTCCTCCATACTCCTCTGGCAGTTGCTTCCTTTGAGATTTCCCTCAGAGCCTTGTCTCCAAGGCACAAAATCAGTGCACTTCTAGCCTTTGACTGTTGTTCTTGATCTGCAGCCAGTGCCACAGCATCAACTGCACCAGCTTGATTCTCAGGAAGTGGTTTGATTTCATCTGATAAACCTTGCTGGATCAAGATCGCCTCCATCTTCATCCTCCACAGACTGAAGTCTGCCTTCTCTGAAAACTTCTCAATGTCAAACTTTGTAGTCACCATCTGATCTTCTTCTCCACTGAACTTCCTCTTCTTCTTGGCTTTCCCACAGACGGCGCCAATTCTTATGAATGCAGCAAGATTGTGATCTTCAAAGTTGCTTACACTCTATCCTAATCACTTGTAGTTTGATTAAACAAAAAGTGAAACTAAACTTGAAGTAGGAAGACAAGAATTATAGTGGTTCGATCATGTTGATCTACATCCACTTTCTAAAGGAGAGCAATCACTATATGATGATAACATGGTTACAACTTGAACTTGAAACCCTAATCTTATGTGTGTGTGTATCTTCTTCTTGTGTTGATCTGCATACTTATGTATATATATAATACATGATCACACCTAACAACTATTTGATCAGTTGTAACTGCCTTCAACTGAACCAACTTCTTATGCCAATCAACCTTCAAACTAACTGATCTTATAGCTCAACTCCTCAACTGACTCAAACTAACCAGCAACACATTGGTTCGACCTGATGCCAGGTCGAACCCTGATCGAACCACAGCACAAGACACTTTCTGTTTTCATTTCATAATTGGTTCGACCACGACACTGATGGTTCGACCACAATTTCTGGTCGAACCCTTGGTCGAACCATTATTCTGTTATAACTGCTTATTGGTTCGACCACGACACTAATGGTTCGACCAGAACTTATGGTCGAACCCTTGGTCGAACCTTACCATGTTCTGAAGTATTATTGATTCGACCACGTCACTCATGGTTCGACCATAACTTCTGGTCGAACCTTGGTCGAATCACTCCAAAACATTCATGCAAGCTTGTATATGCATGGTCTATTCTTAACAAATCTCCACCTTAGACCATGCACCATCACAAGTGACAACACACTCTCCACCTTGCTGCAATTACAGGCTGCAGCTCACCTTCCTTCCTCCAATCTTAGGAAATACCAATAAGACTCTTACACAATTCAAATTTTTGAATAGGTAGAGCCTTAGTAAACATATCAGCTGGATTCTCAGCTGTCATAATCTTCTTGACAGCAACTAGCTTTTCCTCTATCATATCTCTTATGAAATAGAGTATCATTTTATACTTAATTAATTCAATCACTCTAACAAGTGTGTATAAAATAAAGATAAGGGTAGTTTTGATATTTTAAATCTCACGGATGAAGATGCAATTCACGTAGTTGATCAAACGATTAAACTAATTCACAAAGCAATCGAATTGAAAACAAGAATCCAATCACATGAAATAACAACTTTGAATGTGTGTGTTGAATCGAAGAAGAGAGGGTTTATAGTTGTTCGCCTTATTAACTAAGCCTACGTCCACTATGAGAGAGAGATCTTTTATTGCTTGAGAGAGAATGAACAAGTTACAATGAATACATGCACAGATTACACCTTATATATACTCAATGCATGCACTCCAAACTTATGGGACCAGTTTCAGGTGAGCTGCTTCCAGCTGTTAACTGAGCGGTTTAAACAGAATATTTTATGTTACTCCTCAAAACTCACACGTATAAGCCTTGTACATCCGTCGCAAACTACCCTGATCACCACTTGTATTCACGGTTCTTATTTGAGTTGATATGAAGTAGATCCAACTTGCTGCTCATGACGCATTCGTTTTATGCATACATCATCATCAAACTTTAGCTTAAATACACACTCACCTTCTCCTAATGGTGATCAAGCACTAGAATTAGAATGAGGTTTTCATCACATTAAACATATCTATTTTACTAATATTATAAATAGGATGTGTATTTTAGTAAGAGTGGTTGAGCATATAATCTAAACCTTTTAGAAAAAAATTAGTTGATAAGTCATAATTTAGCATAATTATTTGGTTGAAATTCATGTTTATTTGATGAACTTATGTGCTTATTAGGGTGCTAAATTGACTTATCTTGTCTATGGTTATTTGAGGCCTTTATGTTGTAAAATTAATGAGAAACGGGCTGTTTTATGCAGAAAATTCGTGCTGCCAGATTGACTGGCACTGACCCCCTCAGTGTCAGAAGGAACCTGCGAAAATTCAGGAAAATTAAGGAAAGTCCAGCTGGAAAATTCCTACGTATTTCCCATGTATTCCAGCGATTTGAATCACTAAAAAATCAGGCCAAATCTGATTTAGAGAATAAAAGATATGAAAAGGATCTTGGAGATATTTATGGAAGAAGAGATAAGGAAAGAAATCAAGATTATTTGGGGATCAAGATAGAGATAATTGGGGGATATGTTTTAATTATTTTTGGGAGCAGATACACGCTATTTTTGAGAGCAGAACACGGTTATTTTGGGGCAGATAACATTAACATGAATGAACGTGAATTAACAAAAGCAGATTGGCGTGAATTCAAGAAGCATCGACATAATCGGTTTTTATTTTTTTAATCTCGTTTTTATTATGAACATGCGGGGCTAATCCCCTTCTCTAGTTTAGGATTCGTGAACCTCCTGTTGAATAATTAATTTAATTATTTAGGATTTTTACATTGAATCTTTTGCGCAAGTTTATTTTATTACATGCAGTTATGTTCTTAATTGTGGTTTGATAGTTATTTTAGCCTGATCACCTATTTAATTATTAAACTACTGAATGTTATTCTATGAACTACAATCCGTAATTGTTGTAGGAATTGGATTAAGTAACACATAGAGATTACCCTCTCTAGGTGTAATAAAATTTAGGTTGTATGATACCTAGCCGGATTTCGTAGCCTAGTAATCCTATGTTTAGAGTTTTAATGCATCTACAAGTTCGAATCCATAGGATCACTCGTAGATAGTTCAATTTAGTGGTCGTACCCTAGTTGATGAACGTAAGAACATTCGGGTTGATTGATCGTATCGTCAATCTAGGGATTTGAGTTTGTGCACTAGGCTAGATGTTTAATTCGTATGATTAATTAATTTAGTAAACAGGAGGGGATCGACATCCTAAACTAGGCTTTTATCTCTTGGTTAATTTAAATAAGTAATTTTCATCTACTTGGTATTCAAAAATTAATTTGATTTATTTTTATTGTTAATTTCAATTTTTCACCAAAACAAAACCCCCCTTATTTAATTTTATATGTTTGAATCACTTGAATTTATTTAAAATTCATTATACTCTCTTGGGTTCGACCATACTTGCTACTATACTACGTAATAGAGTGAGTTGGAAATCAATTGTATTTTGGTAGGCTGGCGACAGCCGTACCAAATTTGGCGCCGTTTGCTCAGGGAGTAAAATTAAATTTTATTAAATTTTTTGTGTTTCTAACATTATTTTGCGTTGTTACAGGTGCTGGAATTTTTTCGAATTTTTCTGGAATTTTCGAATTTTTCAGTTACACTGACCCCATCAGTGTCAGAAGGCCCTGTTTTCGAAATTTCTTTTTCTGTGAATGATTACTCGATCTTTTGGTCAAAAACAGCTTGAATACATATCTGAAATTGAGAGAACTGCCCGGAGGTTGAGGAAGGAGTCCCGGAAGAAGAAGGAAACAAGTTCGTCCATTGGCGAAACCGCAGAAAACCTTACCGAATCCGAACTTGCAGCTGGTCCATTTCATCTTGAAGAGGAGAATTTTGATTTTTCTG
The DNA here is from genome assembly GCA_023678885.1 of Pogostemon cablin. Lineage (NCBI taxonomy): Eukaryota > Viridiplantae > Streptophyta > Magnoliopsida > Lamiales > Lamiaceae > Pogostemon > Pogostemon cablin. The sequence goes on from CM042999.1 coordinate 2,124,324, forward strand.
ATCTAGAGGAGGATGATACTGTAGGATCTGAGTCGGGAGAGGAAATATGGCTGGAAATAATGAGGAAAAAACGTTGAATGAATTGGCAAATCCGGACGTAGTCCATCAGCCATTATGCATTAACTTTCCTGGGATCACTGATAATACGGTATTTGAATTGAAATCAGGATTGATTCACTTACTTCCTGCTTTCCATGGTCTTTCAGGTGAAAATCCTCACAAGTTTTTGAAGGAGTTCTCGGTTGTATGCATGAGCATGAAACCAACCAGAGTAACGGAAGAAATGGTCAAGCTTAGGGCATTCCCCTTTGCAGTGAAGGACATGGCGAAGGATTGGTTGTATTACCTTCCTCCCGGATCGATAAATAAGTGGGCCGAGATGGAGAAGCTTTTCTCCAAACTTACTTCCCAGCCACTAGAGTTGCTGTATTGCGTAAGGAGATATCTGGAGCTCGTCAGATGCAAGGGGAAAGTTTACATGAGTATTGAGAGAGGTTTAAACGCCTCACATCAGTATGCCCCCAGCATCAGATAAGCGATCAGTTGCTGTTGTAATACTTCTATGAAGGGTTGTCGATCATGGATCGAAATATGCTTGATGCGGCTAGCGGTGGAGCATTCATGATGAAAACACCTACTGCTGCTAGAGATCAGATTGCTAGCATGGCTGCCAGCACTCAACAGTTTGGCACACGTGATCCATCGATTAGAGAAGTCAAGGAGGTTCATGATTCTAAGTTGGAGGAAACTTTGAACAAATTGACACTTGCTGTGGAGAATTTAGCTAAAGGAAAAGAAGTAAACCCACCATCCTGTCAATATTGTTTAACTAACGACTACTCTACTCTTGATTGCAGGGTAACACCTAGTGAGGAGCAAGTAAACGCCATGGGGCGATATGATCCCTTCTCTCAAACCTACAATCAGGGTTGGAGAGATCATCCTAATCTCAGGTATGGTAGTGGACAAGGAGGAAACTTAGGGCAACAACAGTTTCAAGAGCATAGAGTGGTGAATAGGCAACAAAATTACCATCAAGATAGTGGAAATCGCCAACAAGGTGGTTCAAGTTTTGGAGCCTCATTTGAGGAAATGATGAAAGAGATGGCTGCCAACAATCTGAAATTCCAAGTGTCTACTCAGACATCCATCCAAAACTTGGAGAATCAAGTGAGTCAATTAGCTACAACTATAGGTCAGATGCAAGCTCAAAATAGTGGAAAGTTGCCCTCACAAACGGAGGTTAATCCTAAGAATGTGAGTGCTATTACACTGTGGAGTAGAAAACAGTTGGAGGAGGTTGCAGTGCCCAAAAAGACTGACCAAGACATGGAAAAAGATGATGAAGAACCTGCTGGAACAGTGGAGAATCAGGCTGATCAGCTTGGGCTGAAAAATCTGATATTCAGAAAAGTAACACTGACACTGACCCCATCAGTGTCAGAAGGTCGAAAAAAAATCAGGTTAAAAATTCTGACCCTATTCCTTTTAATATTAACCATTTGCCCTTTCCAAGCAGGATAAGGAAGCCGGACACCACTGAGAAGGATAAACAACTACTTGAGGTATTTCGGAAAGTACAGATCAATTTACCTCTCCTTGAGGCGATCAAGCAGATTCCAAGATACGCCAAGTTCTTGAAAAATTTGTGCACCAATAAGAAGAATTTGAAAGTAGATGAAAAAGTGGTGATGGGAGAAAACATTTCAGCTGTCTTCCAGCAAACGTTACCTCAGAAGCGCAAGGATCCTGGCATGTTTGTGATTCCTTGTCAGATTGGGAGTTGTAAGGTGGAGAGAGCCATGTTGGACCTTGGAGCATCCATCAATGTGATGCCTCGATCAGTGTTTGAGAAGTTGAGTGTGAGAGAGTTGAAAAAGACTGGAGTTGTCATCCAGCTTGCTGATCAGAGCCAGGCATATCCGGATGGAGTCGTGGAGGATGTTCTTGTTCAGGTAGACAAACTCATATTCCCTGCTGATTTTTATGTGTTAGATATGAATGACCACCCATCAAATTCCACTCTTATTTTGTTAGGAAGACCATTCCTCCACACGTCTTGCACTAAGATAGATGTGAGTGAAGGTACTCTAACGATGGAATTTGATGGGCAAATCATCAAATTTAACATATATGATACTATGAAACATCCTGATGATGCTAACTTGCTTTCTGTTGTGAGTACTATTGAGCCTACTGTCCAGGAAAACTTCGAGCTTACTAGCAAGGATGCATTAGATAGAGTAATTGAACATGGAAGCATGAAGGAGGATGCTGAAAATGGGGATAAAGATGAGCAGAATTGCTATGTCAATGCTTTGCATAGTTCTTCTCAGAAACCAAGCACATTAGATGTAGCTTCTGTTAAATTGCCTGTGAAGTCTCCTACAGACGTTAATTCAGTTTTTGCTTTGAATGTTGTTGAGTCTTTGGTGCAGGATTATTTTGAACTAACTCGCAGGGATAACTTTGACACCATCTTTGCAAATGGAAGCATGAAAGAGCATGAGAAGAAATCGAGAAAAGAAAAGCTTGGTGAAGTGCCAAAGCTAGAGTTGAAAGTGTTCCCTGGACACTTGAAGTCCTCGTTCTTGGGGCCGAACCATGAACTCAAGGAATATCATAAGGGGTTTCGCACTATTGAGGTCGATAGGATGGAGTGGAACAAAATTTCACATACTTGAAAGAACCACATTGCCTAAGTCGAGCCAACGACAATAAACAAAGGCGCTGATTGAGAGGCAACCCAATTTTCTTGCTTTATTTTTATTTATTTTAATTTATTTTATATTTTTTTTCAATAAGGTGTCTGATTGCTCAATCTTAATTTTATTTGGTGTGCAGATACAACATGTGGGATTAAATTGCTTAATTAATTTAAAATTTTGGTTCTAGAATTGGAAATTTGGAAATGGGTCATGGATTATATTTTCCTACTTTTATTTAAGTTACTAATGGCCCAACTAATTCTTTAATTTATTTTCAGGATAGAGGCACAACTATGTTAGCCCAAGTTGGAATAGAGCCCAATTCCGGTGGAAGTCTAACGAGGAATCAAAATTCCCAAATCCTGGTGTGCTCAGCATGATTTCTTCACTAATTAAAGGAGTGAGGCAGAATCGTCCTGGGCAATTGTTGTACATCGCGAACCCAACGCTGCTGCTGCCAATTTTGTGTTCGACGACCCTCATGCTGCCGTAGCCAGTTCTGATTCCGGCGTGCAAAGTCCAGCCCCAACTGCGATTTTCGTAGCAGTCGTGTCTCCATCTTCAACCACGGTCCGGCGTCGACGTTCATCCAGACCAGCTGCTGTTAACCGTACTGGTTCCGGCAAGTGAACCCCTCCACGTCACCGTCAAGCGCCGAAAGCAGCCGTCGTGTCCCGTTGTGTCTCGGCCAGCCCCCATCGGCGGGATTCACGGCTGCCCGTCATCTCTCAGAGGAGGAACCACCAGTATGGGAAGCGGCCGACGATTCTCTTACCACCGCCGCCCTTGTCCAGCATCTCTCCACCGCCATTTCTGTTTTGGATCAAGATTCTCCTCGTCGCCGTAAAACACGTGCAGCAGCTGCCACCCAATCTGCCTCGGCCAGTCCGCCAGCGGCGGGATTCACTGCCCCCTGATTAGTTTCGGAGAAAGGCCCGCCAGTGTCACACGCCACTGTTGGTTTTGCTTCCGACGAGACCAACGCCGCGGCTGCTCGTCCTGTTCCGGAAGACGCCGCCAATCACACCCCTGCCCTGCACTCCACGCTCGCAACTGCCGCCGCTTATAATGAGCCAAGCGAGAACACTTCAGTGCCAGAGATTGTCGATGACGAGGCACCGGTTAAGCCACGCCGTGAAATCAGGTGTATTCTACCCATTTTCTATATCCAATTGCTCTTCTATACTTGCTTTTGCTTGGGGACAAGCATTTGTTTAGGTGTGGGGGGAATTTATATGAAATTGTGGGTAGAGTTGTTTTGTGAATATGATTTCTGACTTTTGAATATATGTTGAAAGGTGGAATTAGAAAGCATGATTTGGGGTATGTTGGTGTGATTTTAATGCTGAAGTTTGATTTTCCTGATTTTGAATTTGCTGAATGCTTGGGTTGCTGAATTTGCGTATTGTGCTGTCCTTTTAATCTCATATTGATGTAGAGTTGAAAAAGTGAGGAATGAAATCTGTTGAGGTGATGAGAGTAACGCATGATTGGGGGAGTAGCAGTGTTGTTGAGGAACTGTTGGAACTTGATATTCTTTGCAAGATTTTTGTGATTATAGTGGTTGATTTTTTTTTCGAATTTCATGGCAATTATACCCAATATTTGTGAGCTTTTGAGCCTTAACGAGCTATCATCTATAAGCTCTATTGAATTTCTTTCTTGAGTGCATTGAATTTGAATTGCTCGTTCTAGAACTTGCTCTTTTGAATGCATTTTAAGACCATGTGATTGATTGTGTGTGAAAAAATGATAAGGGCACTTAGGTTTAACCCTCTTGGCTTATATTGCCCCACCTGAGTAAGATGAACTTTAGGGAAGCCACGTTGAGCCTAAGCCTTTTCTTTGAATTATGAGCACATTAATGAACCCGGAATTCTCATTTCTTTCTTTAACTCTTCCGTTTGAATCCTTCATTACTTTGCAATGTGTGAGTTTTGTGAAAGTACTTTGTGGTTGGATTGATGATGAAGGAGGAGTTGGAAAAAAAAATTGGAGAAAGAGAAAAAGAAAAAAAAAATGAAGGAAGGTTGGATGAAAAAATTGAAAAGAGAAAAATTCTTGAAAAAAAAAAAGGAAAGAAAAAGAAGAAAGGGACAAAGGAAACTGTTTGTTTTTGAGATGCTGAAATTATTTAGAAAACAGTGATATTTTCAAGTGTTGCACCTGCTGTTCCAAGTGTTAAAGAGGAGCAGGTGTGGGGAGGTTTTAAGTGCAAGAAAAATGAGGAGTTGAGAGGAAAATTTGGGGATGATGAAGAATGTTTTGATTTGTAGAGATCACATGTTGTGAAGTGAAGCATTTAGCCATTTTTATCTATCTTTTTACCTTACCCTGACCTAAAGCCCCATTACAACCCACTCAAAGACCCTTTGATTGTTGCACATGATTCATCTGACATTGGTGGAGAATTGATTTGGGAGCAAGCTTATGGTAATGACTTTTCTTGTTCAATTTTTGAGTGAACTTGCTACCTAGATCATATTTTTAAGTGATATTGAGTGAATCTTGGTGAGGCCATGGAATTTTGAAACATTTGATGCCATGAAGTTGCAAACTTTGAGTAAAGGGTCATGTATCATTTAGTTCCAAATGCTCATTGGTTGCTTGTCTCTTGAAGGGTGTAACTTGCATTTGTCTTGATTGATAAAGTTCCTTGGTTTTCTATTCTCTATGGTTTTGATTTGCTTGAGGACAAGCAAGGTTTAGGTGTGGGTAGATTTGATAAGTCATAATTTAGCATAATTATTTGGTTGAAATTCATGTTTATTTGATTAACTTATGTGCTTATTAGGGTGCTAAATTGACTTATCTTGTCTATGGTTATTTGAGGCCTTTATGTTGTAAAATTGATGAGAAACGGACTATTTTATGCAGGAAATTCGTGCTGCCAGATTGACTGACACTGACCCCCTCAGTGTCAGAAGGGACCTGCGAAAATTCAGGATAATTAAGGAAAGTCCAGCTGAAAAATTCCTACGTATTTTCCATGTATTCCAGCAATTTGAATCACTAAAAAATCAGGCCAAATCTGATTTAGAGAATAAAAGATATGAAAAGGATCTTTGGAAGAAGAGATAAGGAAAGAAATCAAGATTATTTGGGGATCAAGATAGAGATAATTGGGGGATATGTTTTAATTATTTTTGGGAGCAGATACACGCTATTTTTGAGAGCAGAACATGGTTATTTTGGGGCAGACAACATTAACGTGAATGAACGTGAATTAACAAAAGCAGATTGGCGTGAATTCAAGAAGCATCGACACAATCGGTTTTATTTTTTTAATCTCGTTTTTGTTATGAACATGCGGGGCTAATCCCCTTCTCCAGTTTAGGATTCGTGAACCTTCTGTTGAATAATTAATTAAATTATTTAGGATTTTTACATTAAATCTTTTGCGCAAGTTTATTTTATTACATGCAGTTATGTTCTTAATTGTGGTTTGATAGTTATTTTAGCCTGATCACCTATTTAATTATTAAACTACTGAATGTTATTCTATGAACTACAATCCGTAATTGTTGTAGGAATTGGATTAAGTAACACATAGAGATTACCCTCTCTAGGTGTAATAAAATTTAGGTTGTATGATACCTAGCCGGATTTCGTAGCCTAGTAATCCTATGTTTAGAGTTTTAATGCATCTACAAGTTCGAATCCATAGGATCACTCGTAGATAGTTCAATTTAGTGGTCGTACCCTAGTTGATGAACGTAAGAACATTCGGGTTGATTGGTCGTACCGTCAATCTAGGGATTTGAGTTTGTGCACTAGGCTAGATGTTTAATTCGTATGATTAATTAATTTAGTAAACATGAGGGGATCGACATCCTAAACTAGGCTTTTATCTCTTGGTTAATTTAAATAAGTAATTTTCATCTACTTGGTATTCAAAAATTAATTTGATTTATTTTTATTGTTAATTTCAATTTTTCACCAAAACAAAACCCCCCCTTATTTAATTTTATATGTTTGAATCACTTGAATTTATTTAAAATTCATTATACTCTCTTGGGTTCGACCCTACTTGCTACTATACTACGTAATAGAGTGAGTTGGAAATCAATTATATTTTGGTAGGCCGGCGACAGCCGTACCATTAGTCTCTTGTGTCCCAGGTGCACAAAGTGTGTAAGGGTACAACATTTTGTTTTAAATGATATGTACTTTAATTAATAAGGGTACAATATTTTGTTTTAAGGGATATACACCTTCATTAATTTTTTTTATTTTTTCTAGAAATAAAGAGTATATGTCCTTATACTAAAGGGTATATCATTTAATACTAAAGGGTATTTGGGCGCACGATATCGTGACACACAAGTTTTAGGCTTTTAGAATATATAATATTAATAGATTGAAACTAAAGATGTATAATTAATATATTTTGAAGATATACAATATTCAAATGTTTTGAGGATATAATTGGTAATATAACAACATAAGAAAATAGAAAGATTGTATATGAGTTAAAAATATAATACAAATTTTTATTTAAAATATTATATTGTGGTATTAAAATTTAAAATATAAAAAGACGATTGGCAATGATTAATTTAAATAAAAAGATAATTTTTGTAAGGGTATACTGTAACATTTTATTCCAAAATATATACATTTTAATTAATATGGGTATAATTTTTTTCATTAGAAAAATTGACTAAAATATGAATTGTATAATGTTTAAATAATTAATTTTTTATTAAAAAATAAAGGGTACACCTCTCTATATAGTATACCATAAGGTGAAAAAAATGTTTAGAATACATTTTGGTTTTCAGTAGTTCAATATAATTTCGCATTCCCTTTTCTGATGAAGGAATCCCAGTTAAATAAATAAATATCCCTAAAATTTTTATATTAATTGTATAAAGATAATTGTACGATTAAAATTATAAAATGTAGATTAAAATACCATATCCTTTAATTTTTGTGGGAAAAAAATATGGAGGGAGTATATTTTATGGGATTATTACTCATAGGTACGACTGTATATAATCTAAGTATTAATAAATACATTGATCTAAACGTCTATTTCTTTCTCCAACTTTACCCTTATTTACAACGCTAAATATTTCAATGTTTTCACTTAACACTAGTTTCATTGAACACTAATGTACACTAAATCAAATAAAAACAATGGAGATCAAATAAAAACAATGGGTGAGAGATTTAAGGATAATTATAACAACCCTATTTTTAATTTAATTAAGAGTGAGGCTTGTGCCCCTGGGGACACCGTGCCCCTTTATAATTTCCGTGCCCCTTTACAATTTAAACCCCTAGCAATACATAGGTTTAAATAGAATATAGAGGGGGAGGGTTGCGTTCACATGGGGACACGGAGTATCCCTCCGTGTTCCCGGGGGCGCAGGAGCTTTTGCCTTTAATTAATCACGTATTTTCTATTTCTTTCTCAAAGATGCACACTAATGTACATTCATAGGGTTCTTCAATTTAATTGCGTATTTTTTGTTTCTCTCTAAGAATGCACATTAATGTACTTAACAATAGTTTTAATCGTGTATTTTTCGTTTCTCTCTCAAAGATGCACACTGATGTACATTCGTAGGGGTTTTCAGTTTAATCACGTATTTTTTGTTTCTCTCTCAAGAATGCACACTAATGTACATTAGTAGGGTTCTTCAATTTAATCGCGTATTTTCACATTCTTTCTTAATAGAATGTACACTAATGTATATTCGTACAAATAATGTATTTTTGTTTTCATCTTAACAATGCACACTAATGTACGGATATATATGCATAGGTATTATGGGAAAAAGAAAATATAATTTTTTATTTATTAATAATTTTCTGAAGCAAATATATTGCTTAGTAATTTTTAAATACATTTTGTATCTAACTCATATTTTATTTTCTTATCACACCCCGCACATATGGATAACTAGTAGATCTAAAATAACAATTTTGATAGGTTATATAGAAAAAATTGTTTTTTAGTCAGTTTAAACAATGGGTTCAATAGAAATTAAGTTAATGTTGTCAACCATCCTGTGAATTGGGTGGGTATCTGGTGTGGCCGATCCTGAAAATAATAATTGTGTAAGTGTTGCTATCACATTAATTCTATAATTAATGTTATATTTTAAATAATGTAATATAATTTTTTATTTAACCCCCCAATAATAATCTTAATAAAAATAAAAAAATCAAATATATATTTGATAATAAAATTTAAAATTATGAAAATATATTTTTATAAAATATATTTTTAAAATAAAGACATCAAATATCATAAAACCCGTGTCGGGAGACAAAATGAAACATTAATAAAAAAACATATATATATATATATATATATATATATATATATATATATATATATATATATATATATATATATATATATATATATATATATATATATATATATATATATATTTAATAATAAGATCCATTATTATTAATAAGTACATTCTACACATCATTATTACTAATAGATACATAAGTTAAAAATATTACTATTAATCACTACATTAGTAATGTGAAATATCCTTCTTACTCTTGTTTATTGTTTTAAAAAATAATTTAAAAAGTTGGATATTTAATGTAAAATTTAAAAGAAAAATCATCCCCATATTTTCTCCCTAATAATAGGTAGACGTTTATTAAAGGGTAGGTCTTGCACGAGACCGTCTCACGAGTAGCATTCCGTGATACGGATCTATTTTACCCATTATAATGACCCGCGAATAATACTTGATATTTGTTATGTGTTCTATATATATACTTGATAATATGGATCTATATGTGACTTCTTGCATATGTGTTCTAATAATACTTGACCCATTATAATGACCCGCGAATAATACGGATCTATATGTGACTTCCTGCGTTCTATATATATACTTGATATTTTCAATCATATTTTTTTAATTATTCTTTCCTTTTAATTTTTTATTTTTATTATTATTTAATATATATTATTATTTAATAAAATAATTCTATAATTAGGGAAATCATTTTATAATTTAAGATTATGAAATCAAGAAAAACACAAGTAGCATTTTTTTTAATAATATTTTAAAAAGAATTGTTTTATTAATTAATTTTTATTTATTAAAATTAATATGTATTATAATGTAAAAAAAAATTATCACTTTTTCATAATTATTATGTATTACTTTTTATTAAAAATATTATCTCTTTTTATTTATCATTACAAATTGTTTATAAAAATATTCGATTATATGATTATCACTTTTCATTAATCACATATCACTTTTTATTAAAAATGTTATCACTATTTATCTTATGAAGTGTTCATAAAATTATTTGATTATATGGTTATCACTTTTCATTAATTAGATATCATTATTTATTAAAAATATTATCACTTTTTATTTATCTTGCGAATTATTTATAAAATTGTTCGATTATATAATTATCACTTTTCATTAATCAAATATCATTTTTTATTAATAATGTTATAACTTTTTGTTCATTTTATAAATTGTTTACCATGAAATGGTTCAATTGATGATTATCGCTTTATTTTTATCATGTACTATCAATTTTTTTTGTTAAAAATGTTATCATTTTTTATTCAGCGAAATGTTTATTAGTTCATGAATTGTTTATTATATAATTCAATTAGACGATTATCACTTTTCATTAATTAGATATCACTTTTCATTAATACTATTACTATCACTTTTTATATATCCTTTTAATTATTCATAAAAGTTCAATTAATAAATTATCACTTTCACTGATTAGGTATCACTTTTTAATAAGTATGTTATTACTTTTAATTATTCATCTTAAGAATTTATCTAATAAATATAACTGGACATTTATTACTTTTTCATGATTAATAATATTATCACTTTATATTTGTCATATTGTTTATACAAGAAATAATTCAAATGAATAGTTATTACTTTTTTATTTTTATGTATTACTTTTGATTAAAAATATTATCATTTATAATATGTTTTACTAATTATTAAATAGTTCAATTATGATAATTATCCCTTTTTGTTTTATAGTATATCACTTTTATTAAAAAAATATTATATTTTCTATTTGTATTATTATTTACATTAAAATGTAAAACACGCTAATTAAAAAATAAGATAATTTGAAAAAAAAAACAAAAATAAGGAGCAGCTGTTTCAAATTAACTTAAAATAACTAATGCACAGATTATTACAAACAAGCACGCGCGGTTATTAATTACTAAGGATCGCCAAAGAAGTGGTTAATTAATGGAGGATCCGATTACTTGGGGAGATCACGTAATGGGATCCGTGAGATGTTCTTGTACAAGTCTTTGCCTTACTACAATTATAGGATGAATCAGTATTAAAAATGTTCAATTTTTTTAGGACGAAATGTTCAAATCTTTTTTAATATCGACGTAATTTTTTGGTCCCTTTCACTTAAAAATGTTCAAATTTTTTAATTTCATAAGATGGAATTGAATCAGTATTTTTAAAACGTTATAAGATGAAATTGATTTATGAAAAGAAAATTATTATTTTAGAATAAAATCGGAGCAAGAAACTTGTGCCCAGAGCGAGCCACTTGGCTCTTTTTGGATCCCGAATATATGTGGCCTTACAAATCTTAGAAATGATCAAATTTATGATCACATAAAAGAAACAAGAAATCCAACGGAAAATCAATAAATTCAATGTAACATGTAATAAAAACACTTCGTTTGGTATATCCAATAATAAGGGGTATTAATGCACACTGTACTGCCTTTTATTGTGTTTGGTAGCAGATACTCCTTTCGTATCATGAAAAGAGTTACATTTACTGTTTGCACGGAGATTAATGAATATTGTATTTTAATATGTAGTAGGTTGAGATATATAATATTTAATGTATAGTGTGTAGATGTATTAGGGTTGGGTGTGGGACCCATAAAAATAAAGTGATTGATTTGTCTGAGACCCATTTACCAAAAAGGGAAATGTAACTCTTGCAACGGGATACCCTTTTTAATAAAATATAATTCTTCTGGCGGGCGGAGGGAGTATTAACTATGGAAGGGGCCCGATACTTTATACGAAGCCCGTTGCAAAGTATTGTTCCTCTTCACATTCCTAACACGGCGAAGATAGTGGTATTAATAAGAGAAATTATCACAAATGGTCCACTAAGTATTACTAAACCCACAAATAGTCCCGTATCTTTTGAAAATTTCAATTTTAATCCTTTTTTTGTCCAATTTTGGTCCTTTCTGTCCAATTTTGGTTCGGAAGGACTAAAATTGGACAAAGAATGACTAAAATTGAAATTTTCAATAGTTAAAGGACCAAATGCGGATTTTGTAATAATTTGACAAAAAACTTAATGGACCAAATGTGATAATTTGACCAGAAAATTTTATAATTTCTCACATTATATTAAAATTCTAACAATATCATAAAAATATATATTTAAAGATATTGTATTCAAAACAATGTTTTCAAATCGGATCGGACCGGTCGGTTCGACTGGAATCGGAGTCGGAACTAGACCGAAACACCCAAAAAATTGTTTTTAAGGTTGAATCAGGTTTGGACAGGAAAAACCTGTTGAACCGGTCCAACAAATTATGTATAAATTTTTCAAAAATTTTAATTTTTAATTTTATGACGTTTCACCTGTTGGATTGGTTCAACCAGTTTTTTTGTCCAACCCGATTCAACCTTAAATTTATTTTTTTAAAATATTTTGGGCTGGTTCCGGCTCCGGTTTATGTTCAAACCGGCCGATCCAACCCGATTTCAATAATATTGCTTGGACACATGTGTAAGTCATTCCCTTTTTATCTTCAGACCATCCTTGGAGACCCTCTGATAAGCTGTCGCCGGCCTACAAAATTATAATTTATTTCGGACTCAATCCAATACAGAGTATAACAACGAGTACGGGTCGAACCTAAAGGAGTATATGAAATTTAAATTAAATAGATGTGTTGCAAACAAATAAAATAAATAAGGGGGAGTTTTGTTTGAGAAAAATCGAAAATAGCACGAATAATAAATCAACTCAATTTTTAAATAGCAAAGTACGTAGACGAAATTTAATTAGAAAATTTACCAAGTGAGAAAAACCTAATTTAGGTTGACGATCCCCTCCAGTTTACTGAATCAATTAATTACAGAAATTAAACATCTTACCTAGTGTGCAAACTCAAATCCCTAGATTGACGGTACGACCAATCAACCCGAATGTTCTAAAGATCATCAATTAGGGTACGACCACTAAATTGAACTATTCCCAAGTGACCCTATGGATTCGAATTCAAAAACGCATTAAGACTCCAAACATAGAATTACTAGGCTACAAAAACCGGCTAGAATCATACAACCTAGATCACATTACATCTAGAGGGAATAATCTCTATTTGCTACTCAATTCAATCCTCACAACAATTACAGATTGTGGATCACGAAATAGTAGTAAGAAATTAAATAATTAATCTAGATGGCCAGCCTAAAATAATTATCAAACTACTGTAAATCAATTCAAGGCATGTAATGGAATAAATTCACACAAAAGATTCAATATAAAATCTTTAATAATTAAATTAATATTCAACGGGAGTTTTACGAAATTCTAAACTAGAAAAGAGGATTAGCTCTGCACGTTCATGACAAAATATGAGATAAAATTAAAAAACCGATGATGTCCAATTGTTCTTCACTTCACGCTCCCAATCTGCCTTGCAGTCGCCTCTTTCCTCTATTCTTTCAGAAAAACCGTGTCTCTCTTTATGAAATAATTATGTCATATTTATCTTCTTGTTCCCCAAGACACCTAATTGCACTCTTTCCTTATTTTCCTTGATTTTCAGAATCTTTGTGCCGTATTTTTTTATCAATGATCGAGCATCCATCAGATTTGGAGAGGATTTGATCGTGAAAATATGTGAAAGATATGCTGGCTGATTTGTTTTCTTATTTGCTCCACTTAACAGTCTGTTTCCACATAAATTCATATCATTAAAACTTTTATTTCTCAGACAAAATAAGTCGATATTAATACATAAAGAACATATAACTCAATCAAATAGACTTGAATTTTCACGAAATAATCACGCCAAAATATGACTTATCACCCTCTATATATAACCTTATGTTTAGTACTTTGTCACTAACTTAGGTTCTCTATTTTACATCTTGATGCATTGTAAGATTGAGGATGTGATTAGTTTGCTTATGAAACATCAAAAAAGTCAGCAGTCAACCCCATATTTTGCTAAAGAAAACAAAAGTTCTGCAGACCATGTGCTTGGAATGGAGGATACTTCAATTGTTGACCATGAGAATGAATTAGATTCAAGTATATCATATGATGAAACACAATTGGAGAAGAGTTGTGTCATGGTGTTATCTTGACTATTTCATACTTGCACCTCAAATTTTGGGAGGGTGCACCGGTGCACCCCCAAATTTATAGCTAAAAAAGTAGTGGGGTAGTTTTTTTGTTTTTTAAAAAATTAATTATTTTTTTTTTTAATGGTGGAGATTGAATTGTGTGTTAATCTAATAGTTAAAATTGTCTAGGTGCACCCGGTGCATCCTAGTGGGACTCCAAAATTTGATATTAAATATAGAGTGTATATTGGGTGCAACTAGTTTCATGTTTTTTAATTGTGTACCGGGTCAACCCATTTGTAAATGGGTCATACTCCCTCCATCCCAATTTAAGAGTCTCATTTGCTTTTGGGCACGTGGATTAAGAAGTATTATTATTTAATGTGTAGTGGGTAGTTGTATTAGTGGATGTGGGGCCCCATGTTTTAATTGTATTAGTGGGTGTGGGTGGGTCCCATGTGTCCAAAAAAGGAAATAGGACTCTTTGGGTGGGACGACCAAAATGGTAAAATGACCCTCTTAACCTGGGACGGAGGGAATATAAAATCTAAAATTAAGCCCAAAAAATCCATTCTTACGTCAACAACATTCACCGATTCTCTCCCACCACGGTAATTCTCTCCACCACGGCGGTTCTCTCCCACGGCAGTCCACCGCCGATTCTCTCCGCCGCCAGGTTTCGGTGATCCGCTGTAGTCATCTGACGATTTCACTGTCATTTGTGCTCTGCCGATTTTGCAGCTGCCTCATCTGATAGCAATTCCTCTCTACCGCGATTCTTTTCTTCTATTATGTACGTGCGCATCATGCGCATCTGATAGTGATTTCTCACTTTCTATTCAAATTTCACCAGCAATTGTCCGATTCTCCAATTCATCCGCATCGTGTTGGAAAAATGCGCACTGAAAAAGAAGAAGCCAAATTCAAAATTAGGTAAATTTAATTTCAGATTCAGATTTAGTATATGTAAATATTTTGATATGTGATTATATATATTGTATTTTCTAATTTCATATTCAGGTAGAATTCTTCCAATTTTGAGATTTTTTTAAATTTTTATGCTTAATTTGAGATTGAAACTCAAATTATACGATTTTGTCTTTTTTGAATCAATTCAAGGATATGTTTTCTGTTAATTTCTTTACTGTATATGTTTATGTACTGTATATGTTTCTTTACTGTATATGAAACTCAAATTTCTTTACTGTATATGTTTTCTCTGCTAATTGTACATAGGTATGGTCTGAATTGTACATGGGCATAATTTGTATGTTGAATTATTTTAACTGTATATATTTTCTCTGTTAACTGTATATAGGTGTGTTCTGAATTGTATGTAGTCATAATAGGCATCTTGGTAGCATTATGCATTTGATGTGATGGATTTTTCTTTATTGTATATATTTTCTCGGTTAATTGTACACAGGTATGGTCTGAATTATACATGGGCATGATTTATATGTTGGATTATTTTAATTGTATATGTTTTCTCTGTTAACTATATAGATATGTTCTGAATTGTATGTGATCATGATAAGCATCTTTGTAGCATTGTGCATTCGATGTGATGGATTTTTCTTTACTGTATATATTTTCTCTGTTAATTGTACATAGGTATGGTCTGAATTGTGCATGGGCATGATTTGTATGTTGGATTATTTTAACTGTATATGTTTTCTCTGTTAACTGTATATAAGTATGTTCTGAATTGTATGTGGTCATGATAGGCATATTTGTAGCATTGTGCATTGGATGTGATGGATTTTTCTTTACTGTATATGTTTTCTCTGTTAATTGTACATAGATATGGTCTGAATTGTGCATGGGCATGATTTGTATGTTGGATTATTTTAACTGTGTATGTTTTCTCCGTTAACTATATATAGGTATGTTCTGAATTGTATGTAGTCATGATAGACATCTTTGTAGCATTGTGCATTTGATGTGATGGATTTTTCTTTACTGTATATGTTTTCTCCAATAATTGTATATAGCTATGGTCTAAATTGTAAACGGGCATAATTTGTAAGTTGGATAATTTTAACTGTATATGTTTTCTCCGTTAACTGTATATATGTATGTTCTGAATTATATGTGGTCATGATAGGCATCTTTGTAGCATTGTGCATCCGAAGAAGCATCGCTATGCTCATCCTCGAATCGCTAACGTGAGAGACACATCTGAGTCGCCGACTACAGATTCCTTCCAGATTTCCTAAAATTCGGTACACCAGGAATAGTAAATCACCTTCATACACGTTGGAAGAGCAGCTAAAAACCTGTTGTTATGCCCTAGAATTTTATTTATATGAACTTGAGGCTGATACTATTCACAATTGAATTGATTTTTTTAATTATTACTTTTTTTGTTGAATTAATTTGAGTGATCTTTATTACATCACATTTTGAGATCTGAAATTTTATATTTTTGGCTTATCTTTCTCTCTTTAAATTTAGCAATGGAATTCTACATTTTTTAAGACCCTTCTTATAGTATACAGTAACTTGTATGATGGTAAATAATGTACAAATATTTACTAGTATATTACATTCTTAAAGAAAAGTAAATACAAAACGAGTTTAAAATGTATACACTTAATTATTAAAATGTATACAGTTACTTGCACTTAAAAAATGAAAAATCAAAACGAGTTTAAATTGTAAAGACTTGTGATTATTAAAACTTACACTTGGTTATTTAAATAATTATTGATGAGGGGTGATAACAAGGAAAAGAGAAGAAAGAATATAGGATGCAAAATTCGACTCCCAAGTTAGGATAAACAAGATAATGAGAACTCTATTCTCAATCTTGATACAACATTCATAATTTTCTAATCTTCATAATCTGCTCTAGATCTCCATTACATCAGGTATATATAGGAGAAAGAGTAAAGAGACATAATTAAAGAAATAACCTTCAAACTTCCATCATAAATGAAAATTCAAAGATACTAGACCAGATGTTCAACTGACTTTGAACAGCCATAACTTTCTCCATACTTAGAATCTGATGGTCAATAATATATGGCTGGAAAGATAATTGAGTTGGCTTTCCAATACCACCAATTGAGCATTAATTAGAATTATGTGGAGAGATTTATGATTGAAACATTGAACTGCGGCAGACCAGCAAATCTGCCCTGCATTATTCTCTCCGGGTGGGAAAGAACTCGTCTTTGAGTTCAGCTTGTTGTCTCCATAACTCGATGTCAGATCACGAACACTCAAAGTTGGATGACTGTGCAAATATGCCGGCAACTCAATCTTATAGGCATTTATTTTCTTTAACACTTGGCGATGACCATTCCTCTTTTATTTGAACTTGTTGTATACGCTCCAGAAAAAGAATCTTTCTTTCTTCATCAACAACAAAGCTTTGTTACATCCAAAATGCCCACCAAGACCACCACACGTTTTGAAAGCCGTCTTCCATTCATCTCCAAGCTTGATTCGACTATGATGGTAACTGCTACTAAGATCAATCTTCGAAAAGATTTATGCACCAGCCAACATGTCGAACATATCATCAATTCTTGGGATAGAAAACTTGTACTTAATCGTGATTCGATTAAGTACTCGGCTATCACAATAAATCCTCCATGAGCTGTCTTTTTTTTCTTTCAAATTGTTATAAGCACCCTTAAAACTATGATGATGAGTTTTCCTATCAAATTGCCAACGTCTACCAAGATGCAAATGATAAACATCAATAGGAATAACATCACACCAAACTTTACTACCTTTACGAAGCCATGATAACTTGTAAGGTTGATGATCTTCGACTTCCAATTTCAATTTCTCCCCCGGTTGAAAAAGATTCGACCTCGAATCTGGAACTTCGTCATTATCAACATATGGTGAAAAATCAGCAACACTGAAAGTAGCTGAGACACCAACAACTCCACCTTTAATCACTCTTTGGCCATTGACAGATTTTCGGGTGCATCTGTCACCTTCCAGAAAAATGATCATAACTTCTTGTAGAAAACTCCAAACGATTCTCTGTTTGTTGCGTTTGAAACTAGACTGAAAGAGCTTTCTATCCATGTATTTTTCACCATCTGATTCCTTGCCGATCAGTACCAGTAAATTTTTGAAGTTACCCCATCTATGTTGGAATATTTCCCACATCATTCGCTTCCATTGCTTGCAAACTCGTCTTTGAGTTTCCTTCATCCTTTGATGCTTATCAGCATTCTTCTTTAATCTTATATTTTGCTTGACAAGATCAAAATGCTTTTGTGCTTCCTTGGACCATTGAAACTTCACTCCATTTAAACACTCAACAATTGGAGCCACAAGAGCATAAGCATCATCAAATAGAGATTTGGAGAGCAGAAAGTTTTCACACCCTTTAAAAGGTTTAGAAATACTTTCAAATTTAGAAGGACCCACAACAACCTTTTCACCATCCTTATTAGTAGCCACAATATTTTCACAACTCACACCATCAACAATGATATCACATACCTTGTCAATTGATGTACACCTTCTGTAAAAATTATCGTAACGAAGCCATGCATCATCCGCAACATAGATTGCATCGAGGCTACACCTTATCATCAAGGATTCTCCATGATCCTAATAAGTGACATCATCATCGTACTCATCATAAAATGGTGTTGTTTCTTCATGCTCCTCTTCATACTCTTCTTCAACAAGAGTAATTATACTTGGATTTGGGCAATCTACAGCAAAGTGTCCTAACCCTTTGCACTCAAAACTATTGAGAGGTAGACGCTTGCGTATGTTGAGTTAGCAATATGACATGTGGAAGATAGAGGTTGGATGATCAACATACTCGATCAAGGGCTATGATCGAGTGTTGTAAGAATGGGCCGCCAAGGTTAATGGGCTTGGATGTTGAGGATAGCTTGCTATGCAAGTTAACATGCTCTGCAAGTTAAAGAGCTTATATAAGACAAGATACGTCAGTTCATATATCATCCATATATTCCTATAAGATTAGGGTTTATATGAGATCTAAGTTTATTCATCGTCATTGTAATCTTCATCAATAAGATATTCTTCTCCCTTAAGAGTGAACTTAGGCAATTGCCGAACCACTATAATCTGTTTGTGTTTATCGTTTTTCCTTTTCTTTCTTTGATCGATTCACAACAATTGGCGCCATCTGTGGGAAACGGGAAAAGGGACGATCAAAGAAAGAAGGAGCGAGAAGGTGTAGGAAAGAAGGCAGAAACGAGAAGAAGAAAAGTGGGCAAAACACTCTTCACGTTTTTAAGAGAAGTCCATGCGCAGAAATATTGCAGAGGCCGTATCTGAAGTTTCAACCGTCAGATCGAGGTGAAATTTTGTCAGGATGTTTAAAATTGTTGATCTACATTCTGAACGGTGAAGATCGTGTTTGGAGCTCTGTGTTGACGGAAATAATCCGAAAACCGAAGTCATGTTTTTTGGGCGATTCAGTTCTGCGCAGCCGTGGTTGAAGGGTTGTTTCTCACAAACCAGCCGTTGGATCAAGCTGTAATTTTAACAGCGCGTCCAGGACTCATAGAAGTTGATTATGGATAGTTAAGATCTGGTTCTAAGGTACAAAGAGTTGTGAACACTGAACATCAGTTGGTGGTGTTGTTGGTTTCGACGTAAAGGAGTTCACGGAGGATTTCGAAGTGAAGATGAAGAAAGCGAAGGATGATCAAGAATTAAGGTGACTCTTTCAGATCAGCAAGAGGGATAAGGCGTCGTTCTTTTCGACGGCGGTTCGAAGAGATGAATTCTTGGAATTCTTCTCGACGGAATGATAAGATCAATGGGGGAAGACCATTGATGGGATCCCTGGAGAATTGTGGGAGTTGGGTCGTGGATTTTACAATTCACATGTACAATTCAGGAGGGATTGAATTCTGATTAAAGTCGGTCTTAGGCGAGCAACGCTTTAGCAAGGAAACTATGCAACGCTCGAAAGTGGTCAGAAGCAACAGTTTCTCTCCAAAAGGTGATCGATGATGGCTCTGTGGCAAAGGATCAGAACCTCATGGTGTGGTGTGGAACTGATGTAGTAGCTGCTGAGGTGGAGGATATTGCTCAAGGTCGAGCAATGATGAAAGGTTGCTACTCAAGGTGGAGTAGTGATGCAGAAGAGGGTTTCTGTTCCCTTTTAAACAGTGGATGAGTTTGCTGAACTCGTTAAAACAGTGAAGGAGTTTTGCTGCTCTCTAAAGGCAGTGTGGAGGAGTTTGCTGTACTCGTTAAAACAGTGGATAAGGATGGCTGCACCATAAAGCAACAGGTGAAAGAAGAGTAAAAGCATTGGTGTGGTAATGCAAGGTCTAAGGTGGAGTATTGTTGAGAGGTAGACACATGCAAGGTCTAAGGTGGAGTATTGTTGAGAGGTAGACGCTTGCGTATGTTGAGTTAGCAATATGACACGTGGAAGATAGAGGTTGGATGATCAACATACTCGATCAAGGGCTATGATCGAGTGTTGTAAGAATGGGCCGCCAAGGTTAATATGCTTGGATGTTGAGGATAGCTTGCTATGCAAGTTAACATGCTCTGCAAGTTAAAGAGCTTATATAAGACAAGATACGTCAGTTCATATATCATCCATATATTCCTATAAGATTAGGGTTTATATGAGATCTAAGTTTATTCATCGTCGTAGTAATCTTCATCAATAAGATATTCTTCTCCCTTAAGAGTGGACGTAGGCAATTGCCGAACCACTATAATCCATTTGTGTTTATCGTTTTTCCTTTTCTTTCTTTGATCGATTCACAACAAAAACAATATTTTTTATTAGTAAAACAACTTGTTTTCACATAATCGATAGGATGGAAAATGAAGAAGTTGTTAGCTTCTTTATTTCCGAAAGGACCCGCATACTCTAATTCATCGCTGGAATCACCATGGCTTGAACTACGTTCGTTTTTGGCTTTCCGACGATCAAGACGTATGGATAACTCCTCAACTCGCTTGAAAGGACCCGCATACTCTGATTCATCGCTGGAATCACCATGTCCTGAACTACGTTCACTTCTGGCTTCCCGATAATCAAGACGTATGGCTACCTCCTTAACTTGCTTCTGAAGTGCCTGAATTACAGCATCACGTTCATCTTCAAAATTTCCATGTTTCCTCTACGTCCGCCTCTATCCCTCCTTGCTGCCATAGCCAAATGATGAGAATACCAAGAGCGTACATTGGCTCTGAATACCAAATGATGAGGGGTGATAACAAGGAAAAGAGAAGAAAGAATATAGAATGCAAAATTCGACTCCCAAGTTAGGATAAACAAGATAATGAGAACTCTATTGTCAATCTTGATACAACATTCATAATTTTCTAATCTTCATAATCTGCTCTAGATCTCCATTACATCAGGTATATAGGAGAAAGAGTAAAGAGACATAATTAAAGAAATAACCTTCAAACTTCCATCATAAATGAAAATTCAAAGATACTGGACCAGATGTTCAACTGACTTTGAACAGCCATAACTTTCTCCATACTTAGAATCTGATGGTCAATAATATATGGCTGGAAATATAATTGAGTTGGCTTTCCAATGCCACCAAATGAGCATTAATTAGAATTCTGTGGAGAGATTAATGATTGAAACATTGAACTGCGGCAGACCAGCAAATCTGCCCTGCATTAATTACAAAACGAGTTTAAATTATATACACTTGATTATTAAAACTTATACAACTTATTATTTAACGGGTTCAAATTGTATACAATAGATTACTAAAACATATACACTTGGTTATATTTTTTTTTAAGAGCACTTGGTTACACTTTAAGAAATACAAAACAAGTCTAAATTATAAACACTTGATGACTAAAACTTATACACTTGATTAGTCTTTAAAAACTACACTCTATTATAAAATTATACACTTGATGACTAAAACAAATACATTATTGGTTTAAAACCTATACATTTATTGTTAAACAAATACATATTTTTTAACAAAAAAAAAATTGTTTTTAAAGAAGTATCGTAATACTAAAATACACACAATTAAATTTATCTACCAACATTGCTAAAAATCAAGTTTTAAGCAAGTGATATGCATCAAAATCTTTACTATGTATTTAAATCAATACAGAATGAGTTTAAATTTTATACATTTTATCACTAAAACTCATACACTTGAATTTATATACATAACTTAAATTTCTTCATCTTCAATTCAAATGATCAAATTCAAATCTTCATCTTCAGTGTAATAAATCTGCTCTTCATCTTTATTCTTCATTTTAATCATCATTCTTCCTTGTCAAATATAAATCTGCATTAAAAAAATATAATAAATATTGCATAAATCTGAACAAAAATTATTAAAGATAAATACCTAGCTAAATCAAACCAATGGCTGAAATAAACAAATAAATAAATCAAACAAAAGGAGAAATCTAAAAATGGAGAAATTGCACAAAAAAAATATATACAAAAAGAAGAAATCAAAAGGTGAAGGAAAGTAGATGGAACAATGGAATAAATTGGTGGACGTCCTCGGAGAAGACCACCGATGACTGATTTCACGTTGATTACGTCAAAAAAAAATATCAAAAATTTGATCGACTAAATGATGCTTTCACTTACCGTGAAGAAGAGTGCCCGGCTGTAAAATAGGATGGAGAGAAATGAGGCGGTAGAATCGGAATGAGAGAGAAGAGAGGGCGACAGCGACCACATAATCGAAAGGAAGAGAGAGTAATGAACATAACCTACAGCTGAATTGGAATGAAGAAAGAAAAGAGGGCGGCGATAGAATCAGAAGAGTCTCGAGAGGGGAGAAGATAGCACGCTAGGATAGAAAAAAAATGAAAGAATAAAATGAAGAGACGGGTAAGAAAATAGTTTTATACCCCGGGTCAAAGAAAATGTTCGGATCTGGGTGCAACCTTGCACCCAGTTGGACCCAATAATTTGCCTTAAATATACATCTAGAAATCATCATCATTTTAAATATAACTAAGATCCTTCTTTCTAACTATTTTTTAATTTAATTATATATATGTATATATATATATATATATATATATATATATATTTTATATATAATTAATAATAATTATATATATATATATATAATTCGTCACCTCAATTAATAATTAATAATTAATAATAATAGTAGCAGCGGCGGCGGCAGTAGTAGTAGAACAATGTTTTACACGGGAGACATAATAATAACGATAATGAGTTTTGAAAAAAAAAAGGGTCTCACTAGATACACACCCTCTTTTATTAAATACACACCCTCATTAATATATAATTAATATATATATTTTTAAAAAGTCTAAATTACCCTTAAATCATTAAATACAGTCCCCTTATATATATTTTATATCAATAAGTTCTATATGGATTAAACTTGATACACACTCTTATTGAGATGAAAAGAAGATGAACAACAGATTGAAATGGAGACGGATTCCAAAATATTGCTCAAAATTCCCCATGTTGAAAGCTTTGATTTAAGTTACTCAAACAAAGGAAACCCCAACAATTACATGTTTCTTCATCTCCAAATAGCATTTCATCTTCGATTCTTATAATACCTATCGCATAAAATGGAATCAATAGTCAATACACATATCAGTATTTGAAGTCCTAGGAGAAAATAATGAACAAGATTTGAGGATGTATAATTGATTCAAACCGATGGTAAGTTCCAATAGACATAATATTAAGAAGTGTGTATCGCTCCATTCTAATTGGAGACGGGTTGAATATAGATATTTCATCGATGGATTGGCTTGGGCCTCTACCGATCAGTCACTCGAGCAGGCCTTTTCTCAGTACGGCGAAGTTATCAAATCGAAGATCATAAATGATCACGAGACCGGTGATCCAGAGGCTAGCTTCGAATTCATTACTTTCAAGGATGAACAGACCATGAGAGATGCGATCGAAACGATGAACCAGCAGGATCTCGACGGATATTGTATTACCGTCAACGAGTTTCACTCTCGCGGTGGCAGGGATGGTGGAGGTAGAGGGGATTCTGCAGTTGGTTATGGTGGTCGTCGTAAGGGTGGTTACGGCGGCAGTTAAGGTGGTGGTGGCTACGGTGGTGACCGTTCTTACTCTAGATGCGGTGGTGAGGGAAATTGGAGGAATTACATTTAAAAGTTAGTGATAGATCTTTACGTTCAATTATTTTTTATTCCGTCGAATCTATATGGCATAACGTTCTGTTTTTGTTTTCTCACTGCTGCTTCCTTTCCTTCATGTACAAGTCCGAAATCAAGGTTTCTGAACATGTAAATTGAGGTTTTTTGATAGTTTACTTTTATTAAAATAATAATAATAAATATATTAAGGTGTGTATAATCTTCAAATTTAAAAGGGCAAATTTGGTTATTCAGGGGTGTGTATTTAATAAAATTAAGATTTAAAAAATTAAAAGGGGTGTGCATTTAATAAAAGGTGTGTATTTAATAAAAATGGGTGTGTATTTAACAGTACTAAAAAAAATGATATATTCTAATAATGGTAATGATATTAAGGAGATATATTCAAATCTATATTTTTTTTTAAATAGATATGGCACTAAACCCTTTCTCTTTCCTTTGATTACCCAACCCTCATCTTTTCTTTCTGTAGAATCGATCGATCTTCACTTCTATTGACTGCTGCTTCAGAATCGATCTTCTATTGGCTGATAATGTAATTCTTGATTAGTAAACTCTCTCTTTTTTTTTTTTCTTTTTTTATTACTTTCGTTTTTCTTTTTATTTCGGTCATGCAAGCGATATTGTTTATTACTTTATGAATTCTCAGAATCAATGGTAATTCTTCTCTTCCTTTCTTCTTTTTTTTCTTTTTATTTCCGTTATGCAATCGTACTTAATTTATGAATTTTCAGAATCAATGGTAATTCTTGATTTAGTAAACCCTAGTTCCTTTCTTCTTTTTTATTTCCGTTATCATTTCTTAGTGGCTCGATATATAATTTGATAAGCCAATGATTTTTTTCCGTGTTTCAGAATACGATAAACCGACATGTTAACTAATTGATTACAATAAATTGGATCGGATTTTGCTGTTTTTTCTTCTCATCGATGTGACATGAGCGTATGGGAAACACTTGTTTAAATTGGGTTGACAGTGTAACACTTGGAATTACAAATTAATTTTAGAAAGTGTGAGGTGTCATTCATCGGGTGTTATTGGAACACTAGATGAACACTATTTGGAATAGAGAATTCATTAAGCTAATTCATTAAGCTAATCATCTATCTATTGTTCTTGTCGAGATAAGATGGACTCCCCTCACATTCAATCGATTGTTGTTGACTTGTTGTTGCCTTTTATTAATTGCTCGTCCACACAATTAAGTCAAGAATTTAGCATTCTTCTTTTTTTCTTTTATTTTTTTTCGTCATGCAATCTCACTCAGAATCTAATACTAACTCATTCTTTATTAGTAAACCCTAGTTCCTTTCTTCCGTTATCGTTAATGAATCCTCTGTTCTTATTTTTCCATGAAAATGAACGTTGAGAGGTGGGTGTCAAGATCATCACATTTGAATATTCTTATTCTTTTTTCTTTTTCTTTTTCTTTTTTGAAGATAGCGGTTAGTTTTCTAGTATTATTGAAATTCGCTTTAATTCTGAAGAATTGATCATTAACTTTCTTATTGGATGTTTATGGTTTAGAGCTTTTGTTGTTCACGTTGTAAACCACTTTAAATTAAAGATTTAAAGGGGACCGCATGTTTACACCGTACACGGTTCGCAGGAGACTAAATATGTTAAGCTAATCAACTATCTATTGTTGTTGTTCAGATAAGATGGACTCCCCGACAAAAAGACAATCTTTTCATGCTATCAAAGAACGTATACGAGAATGCCTTTGGCTCAAGAAAGACAAAGAGGCCACTATTGATACTCTCTATCAAGATTACAAATTTTCTAAAGAGCATACTAAACAAGGTATATATTTATTCATTCTTAGTTTAGTTTGTACATAATAATATTCTTTCTTATTAGTTTGGGAGCAGCTGGAAAACGTTTATAAAGATTTCTTCCTGAGATATCAAACTGACCTAGAAATGGAGGCCTTGAAAAGCCAATTGAAAATCCAAATGAAACAAGAAGTTGACAAGTTCGTGAATGATCAGAAACAACGTTTCAACGATTTTGTTCACCAGTACACCATGGATCAATACATACCAACAGCATCCCCAGCAGCTCTAGTCAACCATACCTTCTCAAAGTCAGCAGCCCCTGGTAAGACAACTTTAAAATTAAAATTTAAATTATTTCTATTTACTAATAATTATTATTTTTTAATAGAAAATTAAGTATTTTATTATATAATAATATCACACATGTACAAGGTGTACTATGGTGCCCCTATAATATTGATCCCCTTCACTTTTCTAACATAATATCTTAAACATTCTAATGGATTTAAAAACCATTCTTCAGTTACTTTTGTCATGCCCACATCCTCAACTTTATTAGCTCAACAAAGTTATCCAATAGTTTTTTGAATATACTTGAATTCCTTGCGATCCACAAAGACCATGTAGTGCAATGGCACAACATTATCCAAAACACTTCATGTTTCCTATTCCATGATAATCCAAGATGAGTTTGAAATTGCCTACCAATAGAAGTTTGCATGCTACTTCGGGTGCCAACCCACAAGAAGCACTTTTTCCATACACTTGATGAAAATGGGCAAAGAATAAATAGGTGATCAACATCTTCCACACTGCTTGCACAAAAAGTACATATCAAACTGTCCTCAGAAGCTATTTTTAAGATTACCTTGGTAGGCAGTCTATCTTTTAGCAACCTCCATACAAATGCTTGAAACTTACTTGGAATCCCTTTTTGCGAAATCCTAATTGGTTCATAATCCTCCTGTGATTGTTAAACCTGCCTTGGAGACTCTTATACACAGAATGTGTAGTGTATGCTTTTGTTGAGTCTTCCTTCCATCTCCGGTAGTCCTGCAATTCAATGTTAGGAGAAAACCAATTTATTGAAGTGATTAGATTATTTAAAAGCTCTTCTTCCCACTGAAATAGCTCTCTTCTCCAATCCCATCTCCACCTCCACACACCTTCATCCCAAAAGCCTTTATCATAAATATTTGTATCTTTGTCATTTGCAATTGCAAACAACCTATGATACTTTTTTTTAATACATCTCCGTTATTCCAAGGCTCTAACCAAAAATTGGTATTTTTCCCATCTCAATCATTTTTTCACACCCTCTTCTAAATCTGTCACCTTCATTTTCTTGAACGATGTTACATATATCACGCTACAAAGTAGAAATGACACTATTTTTCCTTCCTCTTCTTAACTCTGCTGAATTTTCAAAATGAGTGACAACATGTCTAATTTAATTATTATTATATCATCCAGAGAACTGCAAATAAATAAATATGTAAAATTTCAGGAGCTGTTAACGATGGATCTTTACCTGATCCGAATATCGTACAAGCCCTGTCAGAATTATCTATAGACGAGACAACCGCTAATGCAGATCGTATTAGGGGTTTGATATGGAAATGTATTGGATCCTTGAAGAACAAGGAGCAAACTGTGGAGTGTCTTTATATACAACACCATATTGCACGAGACGTCACACGAAGGGGTAATTTTTATTATTATTTTTTTTTTTGTAAATTCCAATTCAATCCCGTTGTTCGTTACTTGACTAAAAAACGCCGTTTTATATTTTCTTAATTAGTCGATTGTTAAAATGTTATTACATGTTATCATTCAGTTTGGGAGGAGCTTGAGCAAAACAATGAAGACTTGTTCAGGCGATGTAAGTTTTTGAACGATGAGTGGGTGAAGCTGAAGTCGCATTTGAACTCGTCTTATAACTTGTTGCGTGAAGAATTCAAACGTGGTGTACTCACTCTCGATCATCAAAGTAAGACAACTTATATATTATTAATTTTAGTTTAATTCCACTTTGGTCTCTACTTGTGTTGTCATAATATTATTATTGTTAAAATGATATTTAGTTTTGTTCTATTCAATTCCAATATGCATATATTTAGTTTTCATAATATTCATAAAGTTATTGGACTAATTGTGAATGAAGACGAATGGCAAAATTAACTGATAAAACTCTACTGAGTGAGGGTGAGAACACCCTAATGGCTGGAAACCACCAAACGAGCAAGAGAAATATTGGCTAAGGCAAAATCTGATCAACCAAGTCTTTTATAGTAGCTTAATTAGATGATCTCCAAAATAACTGTTTTCCAAAACAGTTAAGAATCATCCTATAACCTTTAGCCCTCCTTCCAACTGTGAGCTTTAGGTATAATCTCTATGCATTTTGTCTGATTCCAACACATAACCAAGTCCTTACATACTTGTACTTATTACTATTTAAGCGTCTTATATTGCAATAACGTACATGTCATATCATGTTAGCCAGCTTGCTAGAGAATTGCCAAGACTAATTATTATTATTACTGCTTATATTGCAATAAGTGACAACATGTTTAATTTAATTATTATTATCATATAATCTAGAGAATTGCAAAGAAATAAATATGTAAAATTTCAGGAGCTGTTAACAATGGATCTTTTCTTGATCCGAATATCGTACGAGCCCTGTCAGAATTATCTATAGACGAGACAACTGCTAATGCAGATGGTAAGTTTAATTCAGTGCATGTTTGGATTTTAATGATTATAGAAAAAGTACAAGTAACATTTTCAATCTTTCTTGTTACAGGCCCCCACTTCAATCATCCACTTCAATGAATCCACAATCTTCATTATTTACTATATATCACCTTTTTTTTATGGATATATATATATAGCTTTTAACTCGTCTCATCGAATATTATACTTTTTCTGGCCTCTTGTGATTGGTAGGTTAACTCATCTCAACAAATAATTGTTTTACAAGGATTATGCAAATCTTGTTCTAAGATTTTTGACAAGGAATTTATTTATGCTATATCACAATCCTTGTGGCTGTACATAGGTTTTCAAGCCTTAATATGCAGCATGCTATTGTGTGAGGGCCATACATTCATTCAAGCTCAATCTCTAAGACTCCTATTCTAACTCGATAGCAATTGTGTAGTGTTTAATTTCAAAATTGTGTTATAGAAATTTACTCCATTCAAAATAATCCCAAGAAACTTAATTAATTCGAAATAATTTCGTAACTTTTGATCTTTTAATTTCTCGTTAAAATGGTCCCTTTTCTTTAAGATGTTCAAATATTTTAATTACATGGGTGAGATTGAATTAGTATTTTTATAAAGTTATTATATGATGAAATTGGTAAAAAAAAAATTGTTTTGAGGCGAAATTGAAGCAAAATTGAAAGGTGTGGGACGAAAATGAAAGTTCTAAATATTTTGGGACTTTTTCGGACAGTTTGTTTTAATTTCCAATTGCACCCACCCAGACCTTGACAATAAGAAATTGAGAAAATAAAAAAATTCACTAGTATTAGGATCTGGGCAACAAACTTGTGGCCCAAGCAAGTCCACTTGCTCTTTTTGGACCCCGAATCTCTGTGGCCTTCCAAAACTTACGGGAAATCAATAAATTCATATATATATATATATATATATATTAGACCAACGGATCATGCAAATATACATTCTAGCAACAGCACTCTTTTGCCTAAAAAGTAATTTGAGTTCAATGTAACATGTAATACAATACTAAAGAATAAGATTATTACCTATTCATCATGTTCTAAGTCTTAACAACTCCAACATTCATAATAATATGATGCTTGCTTGAAACACCAAGCTTTCCCGTTAAAATTCAAGAAACTTATTAATTAGCGGGAAAAATGCTTTTTTTTTTTCCATATGAGAAGTTTCATTTCATTTTTTGTCCCTAACATTTTTTTGTCCCAAAACTTGCACATTTGGTCCCTCCGTTAATTCATTAACGGAAAACGTTAAAATAAAAAATGAGAAAAGGTAAGAAATTTTTGAAAGAAATTAAAACATCGAAGAATGTCTATTTTCTAATCTAGAAACACTAGATAGGAGTAGAATTGTTTAAAAATAGTTGGTGTAATCAAGAACATATTATAACATCTAGTTAATTCTAGGAAATCGATGGAACATTCTAGACACCAACCTAATTGCCTATAGATAGGCATGTATCATTGTAATTGCAATACTTGTAAGAAACTCATTAACTAGTTCTCTCACTACCATATCATATGATGAAACACAATTGGAGAAGAGCTGTGTCCTGGTGTTATCTTGACTATTTCATACTTGCACCTCAAATTTTGATATTAAATATACATCTAGAAATCATCATCATAGTAAAGTGGCAATTTTCTTGGCTTTTATGGGCTAGCTATTGCACGATTCTTCAAGTCAATACTTCTTAATTTCCTGTTCCTCATTATCCAGATACACCATCAGCCATGTTACATAACTTCATTGATGATTCATGATTTTGCAAACTCCTGATGAGATTATTGAGAAGTCGCTCAAGAGTTATGATGGCTCGAAAGTATGTGAGGATTTTGTTAGTTCAGTGCAGGCACAGTTGAGAAAGTTAAAGGTCTATTTACATTTGTTCAAAAGTATTGAGATACACTGTTAGCATTCTGATCAATTTATGCACTTGTTCAGTGGTCAAATTTATTAGGAGGGGTCTTTGGTGAAACAAACCAAAGTGAGTTAGTTGCTTTTGCCTCTGTCACTTGTAGACACATATGATGTAAGTGTATTTTCTAATTGTTCATTCACTCTTATCGTTGCATGTATCATTCATGTTTATTGGACAGTTTATTTTTCCTGAACTGCATAAATGCATAAATGTTGCTTCAATTCATTTGTATGTCTAGATAAAAGTGACGAGTTTCACAAACAATTTATAAAATTTATAAAATCTGATAATATTTTTAATAGAAGTGATATTAAGAAAAAGTGATAACTGACCAATTGAACTATTTTATAAATATTTAGAACGAATAAAAAGTGATAACTGACCAATTGAAATAACTCTCTTCTCCGATCCCATCTCCACCTCCACACACCTTCATCCCAAAAGCCTTTATCATAAATATTTGTATCTTTGTCATTTGCAATTGCAAACAACCTATGATACTTGTTTTTTAATACATCTCCCTTATTCCAAGGCTCTAACCAAAAATTGGTATTTTTCCTATCTCAATCATCTTTTTACACCCTCTTCTTAACCAGTCACCTTCATTCCCTTGAACGATGTTACATATATCACGCTACAAAGTAGACATGACACTATTATTCTTTCCTCTTCTTAACTCTGCTGAATTTTCAAAATGAGTTACAACATGTCTAATTTAATTATTATTATATCATCCAGAGAATTCTAAATAAATAAATATGTAAAATTTCAGGAGCTGCTAACAATGGATCTTTACCTGATCCGAATATCGTACAAGACCTGTCAGAATTGTCTATAGACAAGACAACCGCTAATGCAGATTGTATTAGGGGTTTGATTTGGAAATGTATTGGATCCTTCAAGAATAAGGAGGAAACTATGGAGTCTCTTTATATACAACACCATATTGCACAAGACGTCACACGAAGGGGTAATTGTTTTTTTTTTTTTTTAATTCCAATTCAATACCGTTGTTTTTACTTGACTAAAAAACCCTTTTTTGTATTTTCTTAATTAGTCGATTATTAAAATGTTATTACTTGTTATCATTCAGTTTGGGAGGAGCTTGAGCAAAAAAATGAAGAATTGTTCAGGGGATGTAAGTTTTTGAACGATGAGTGGGTGAAGCTGAAGTCGTATTTGAAGTCGTCTTATAACTTGTGTGAAGAATTCAAACGTGGTGTACTCACTCTCGATTATCAAAGTAAGACAACTTATATATTATTAATTTTAGTTTAATTCCACTTTGGTCTCTACTTGTGTTTTCATAATATTATTATTGTTAAAATGATATTTAGTTTTGTTCGATAAAATAGCTATCCCTTAAGCTATTCAATTCCAATATACATATATACCAAGTAGGAGATGCTGTGGAATTCTCTATACATTCACATGCTATTATATAAAGTTATTGGACTAATTGTGAATGAAGACGAATGGCAAAAATCAACTGATCATAAAACTCCACTGAGTGAGGGAGAGAACACCCTAATGGCTGGAAAACACCAAACGAGCAATAGAAATATTGGCTAAGGCAAACCCGCACCGCCCCACCAACCTAACATCAACCCACTTTTATAAATTAAAATTTTAAAAAGTGACATACAACTTTTAAATTTTAATATTTAAATAATAAAAATATTATCACCCAACCCTACCCACCCCACCCCATGCACCCTGCCCCCTCCAAATTTTTTTAGATTTTAATATTTAAATAATAAAATATTTTCATCCAACCCTACCCCCTACCCACCCAACACCCCACCCCCCCTGCCCAAAAAAATTTTTTAAATTTTTTTTTAGATTTTAATATTTAAATAATAAAAATATTATCACCTAACCCTACCCCCTACCTACCCCCACCCCCCACCCCCCACCACGATTTTTTTTTAATTTTTTTAGATTTTAATATTTAAATAATAAAAATATTATCACCCAATTCTACCCCCTACCCAACCACCACCCCAACCCACCCACCCACCACCACCTCCGAAAAATTTTATTTTTTTTTATTTTAGATTTTAATATTTAAATAATAAAATATTATCACCCAACCCTACCCCCTACCCCTACCACCCCCAAACCCCCACCCACCCAAACCCTCCCCTGATTTTTTTTTAATTTTAGATTTTAATATTTAAATAATAAAAAAATTGGGGGTGGGTAAGTAGGTATGGGGTAGGGTTAGGTGATAATATTTTTATTATTTAAAAATTAAAATTTAAAATTTTTTGGGGGTGGGTGGGTGAATGGGTGTGTGGGGGTGGGGGTGGGTAGGGGTAGAGTTGGGTGATAATATTTTTATTATTCAAATATTAAAATAAAATAAAAAATTTGGGGTGGGGGTGGGGGTGGGTGGGTGGGGGAGGAGTGGGTAGGGGGTAGGGTTGGCTGATAATATTTTATTAATTAAATATTTAAATCTAATTTTTTTAAAAAAAAATTTGGGGGTGGGTGGGTGGATAGTGGGGTGGTGGGAGGTGAGTAGGGGGTAGGGTTTTGGATGATAATATTTTTATTATTTAAATATTAAAATCTAAAATATAAAAAAAAAAAATTTTTTTGGGAGGTGAGTGGAGTGGATGATAGGTGGGTGAATGGTAGGTAGGTCATATGTTGATGGGGGTAGAGTGTGTGGGTTAACCCGCGGCCTGCCCCACCATAACCCGCCCCACCGATTGCCCGCCCCACTTGGGCTCATCATAAGGTGAGTTGTGGTGGGTTGTGAGCTAAACCGCGCCCACCAACCCATTCTGATAGCTCTAGTTCTAACGACTCCAAAATTCATAAAAATATGATGCTTGCTTGAAACACCAAGCTTTCCCGTTAAAATTCAAGAAACTTATTAATTAGCGGGAAAAATGCATTTTTTTTCCCATATGAGAAATTATATTTTATTTTTTGTTCCTAACATTTTTTTGTCCCAAAATTTGCACATTTGGTCCATCCGTTAATTCATTAACGGAAAACGTTAAAATAAAAAATGAGAAAAGGAAAGAAATTTTTGAAAGAATTTAAAACATCAAAGAATGTCTATTTTCTAATCGACCATAGAAAGTACCAGGCCGAAAATGAACTCTAATTGTGAATGGAACTTAGAACTAGCTCAACATGAATTTTTGTTTAAGCTTCTAAACCTCTCAAACCCCAGAACGAAAAAAAAAACATATTGATTTTAAGAAAAGAATCTGATTAGAGAGGTTAAGCACCCAAGAAAAAGTTAATTTATCCTTAAGCATCAAATCTTTAAAATAAAAAAATAAATAAAAAAATTAACAGTAATACCTCTAGTAAACACAAAAAAAAACAAATTTTATTTCATTCCTTACTCTTACGATTTGAATTCAAGCAAACACAACCAATCATGAATTGGAATAAAATCTAATAATCTAATTAGCAAGGAAACAATTTGATGCAGATGGGCATCAAGACGTGCCCAACAACATCGGGCTGATCGTTCGTGAAACAATAGCGGGCCAAAACATCGTCTAGAGCAGCCCATTATCTTCTATAATTATGTTGGAGCATTCTAAGAGGTCATAGCATTAAGTTTGGTCAAGTTTAAATTATCTATGTGACATTAAGTTTGGTCAAGTTCATTATTAGTTGTTAATTTTCAATGTGCCTCCTCCTATTCTTGGAGGGTTGTTCCAAGTTTTAAATATCCATATCTTGCATCGAAAATATAGAGATTAATATTATTTTCATTAAGCAAAGAATTCTTAGTGAATTTTTATCTTCAAGTTTCTTTCTCTTTGGTGGATTCCTTAGAGTTGTGAGCTTGTATTCCAATTCTTATCCTTGAGTTGGTGTTCGTCTTATCCTTAAGGTGGTGAATTTCATATCCATACTAATTTGCATTGCGAATCGGTATCATTTAGTATCTAGAGCCTCGGGTTTGAAATGGCTGGCAATAGAAGGAACAATGATGAGTATTTTTATCCTTTTTGTTAGAAAGTATAGACACATGCATGGTAGTTTTTGTGCATGTGATAGTAGTTCATACGTGGAAGGTGAAGATTGGTGAAGCTAGCTAATCAAACATGAGGTAAGGATTGATGAGCTGGTACAAGGATGAACTATTGGATTGCATGCAAGATCAAACGGTTGTAAGGTGATCAGTTGGAAGGTAAAGAAGAGCTGAGGAAGTTAGTATGTTACAACCAACTAACAACCTGTGGCATGCAGCTGATCATTATAAAACGTGAGCTTGCATGAGATAGGTTTTATTAGATTATAAGATAGAAGTTTTTCTCTCCTTCAAGTTGTAATTGTGATTCATCAATAAGATTCAAATACCTTTAAGAGTGGATGTAGGCTTCATCAAGTCGAACCACTATACTTGCTTTGTGTGTTCTTCATTTCAGTTCTAAGATCAACAATAAGTGTGTGAGTGATCATAAGATTCAATTATTTAGAATGCACGTGAGAAGTGTTTTGAGAGGGTACATTCAAAGAAGTGGCGCCGTTTGTGGGAAAGGAAGCTGCTGCCATTTGATTAAAAGGGAAGATCACCATAGTTACAACAAAAATTGATGTGGAAAGGTTTACAGAAAAGTCAGATTTTAGTTTGTGGAGAATGAAGATGGAGGCCATCCTCATTCAGCAAGGTCTTGCAGATTCTATAAAACCATTACCAGATAACCAAGCTGTTGCAGTTGATGCTGTAGCACAAGATGCAGAACAAGATCAACAATCCAAAGCAAGAAGTGCAATCATATTGTGTCTTGGAGATAAGGCCCTAAGGGTGATTGCAAAGGAAACCACAGCCAGAGGCATATGGCAAAGGTTAGAAGAACTTTATATGGTCAAAAGTCTTGTTAATAGGTTGTATAAGAAACAGAAGCTGTATTCATTCAAGATTATAGAAGATAAACCAATTCTTGGGCAGTTAGATGAGTTTAATAGGATTATAGATGATATAGAAAACATAGATGTTGCTCTACATACAGAAGATAAGGCTGTGATATTACTTTTAGCTCTTCCTTCATCATTTGAAGGATTGAGGGATACATTGTTGTTTGAAAACAATTAAACAATTACTCTGGATCTAGTACAACTTGCGCTGAAAGCAAAAGTACTTCATAAGAATCCAGATGTTCAGATCAGTGGTGAAGTATTGGTTGTTAAGAAACAGAACAATTGGAGCAACAACAACAATTAGAAGATCAATACTGATAAGAAGAAGCCTGATAAAAGTCAAAGTGTTCCAGCAGATAAAGACAACAATAATTGCTATCATTGTAATAAACCTGGACACTACAAGAAACAGTGCTTCAAATGGAAGGCCATGGTGGCCAAGAAAATAGCAGAAAATGCAGGCAATCAGAAGAGCTATGCAAATCAGGTAACTGACATTCAACCTAAGAATGATGTTATTAAAGCTCTGTCTGTAGTGTCTGATTCTATTTCAGAAGAGTGGGTGTTAGATTCTGGATGTACTTTCCATATGACATCCATTAGAGATTGGTTAAGTGAGTTAACTGAATGTAATGAGAGATCAGTCCTGTTAGGAAATGATCAAGCATGTAGTATTGAAGGAATAGATTCCATTAAAATGAAAATGTTTGATGGATCTGTTAAACTACTGACTAAAGTTAGATATGTGCGTAGCTTAAGAAGGAACTTGATCTCTCTTGGTATGTTAGATACACAATGATATGAAAGCAGGCTCTCATTGTCTTGAAAGGAAGTTCAGTAGTAATAAAAGGAATCAAGAAAAATAATCTTTATTTTCTTGAAGGATCTGTCATCACTGGACAGATCAATGCTTCACAAGAAAAGGATGATGCACATTTATGCCATGGAAGACTTACTCATGTAAGTGAAAGGGGGCTACAAGAATTAGCTAGACAAGGTTTACTGAATCTTAATTCATTTGTCATGTTAGATCAGTGTGAAGCATGCATACTTGGCAAGTTAAAAAAGAAGTAAGTTTGGTTCTGCAGAGCACAACACTAAGACAAAGTTGGAATATATACACTCAGATTTATGGGGGCCATCCAAGGTTACAACTATGAGAGGTGGAAGATATTTTATATCTTTTATTGATGATTATTCAAGGAAGTTGTGGGTAAGAATTTTAAAAACAAAAGATGAAGCATTGGCAACATTCAAGATATGGCTCACTGAAGTTGAAAATCAGACATAATGCAAGCTTAAGTGTTTAAGGACTGACAATGGACTAGAATTTGTATCACAAGAGTTCAACAGTTATTTTCAAGAGAAAGGTATTAAAAGGCATAGGACAGTTCCTGGTACACCTCAACAAAATGGGGTTGCTGAGAGGATGAATCAAACATTGCTTGAAAGGGTAAGGTGCTTACTAAATAGTGGAGGATTCTCTAAGGAGTTTTGGGGTGAGCTAGTAACTACAGCAGCTTATCTCATTAACATGTGTCCATCAGCAGAAATCAAGTTTAAAACTCCTGAGGAGGTATGGTCTGGAAAACTTCCCAATTATGATCATTCCAAGGTTATAGAGTGTCAGGCATATGCACATCAGAAACAGGATAAGTTGGATCCTAGGGCCATTAAGTGTGTGCTTGTTGGATATCCAAAAGAGACAAAAGGTTATAAGTCGTGGTGCTATGAAGCTAATAAGTTCCTGATTAGTAGGGATGTAAGTTTTAATGAAAAGAGAATGCCTTTAATGGAAAGAGCAAGCTGGGTTATTTCTGATACAGATCATGTTGAGCTTGAGGTGGAGCTTGAGACAGATAAGGAACAGCAGATGAGGGATCAAGCTACACCACAAGTAGGATAGGGTGAAACTTCAACTGAAAGAAGCAACTATCAATTAGTTAGTATAGATTAAGAAGGCAGATAAGGTCTCCTGTCAGATATATAGAGGCTGATGTTTTGTCTTATGCACTGTTTGTAGCAACAGATGTTGAGATGTATGAGCCAAGGTCATATTCTGAAGCAATTTCAGGTGCAGAAAGTTATAAGTGGATAGTTGCAATGGAAGAAGAATTGCTATCCTTGAAGAAGAACAATACTTGGATACTTGTTAAGAAACCAGCAGATCAGAAGCTTGTTGGGTGTAAGTGGCTTTAAAAAAGGAAAACAGTAACAAGTAAAGAAGGTGGAGTTAGGTCCATACAGAGCGCAAAGCTCTGGCTTGAAATGGGGGTCCCCGCTGGACGGTGGGTTCTGGCCTCTCCCGGATTAGTCGGTCTACGGATCGGATACCGGTGCATCAAAAAAGTAAAGAAGGTGGAGTTAGGTACAAGGCAAGATTAATTGCAAGAGGGTTTTCACAGAAGGAGGGAGTTGATTATAATGAGATCTTTTCACCAGCTGTGAAACACTGTTCCATTAGGATTTTACTTGCTATAGTAACTCAATTTGATCTTCAGATGCATCAGATAGATGTAACTACTGCATTTTTACATGGGAACCTTGAAGAAGATATATACATGCAAGTACCTGAAGGTGTGGATGTTGACAGCTCAGAAAGGGAAATGTAACTCTTGCAACGGGATACCCTTTTTAATAAAATATAATTCTTCTGGCGGGCGGAGGGAGTATTAACTATGGAAGGGGCCCGATACTTTATACGAAGCCCGTTGCAAAGTATTGTTCCTCTTCACATTCCTAACACGGCGAAGATAGTGGTATTAATAAGAGAAATTATCACAAATGGTCCACTAAGTATTACTAAACCCACAAATAGTCCCGTATTTTTTGAAAATTTCAATTTTAATCCTTTTTTTGTCCAATTTTGGTCCTTTCTGTCCAATTTTGGTTCGGAAGGACTAAAATTGGACAAAAAATGACTAAAATTGAAATTTTCAATAGTTAAAGGACCAAATGCGGATTTTGTAATAATTTGACAAAAAACTTAATGGACCAAATGTGATAATTTGACCAGAAAATTTTATAATTTCTCACATTATATTAAAATTCTAACAATATCATAAAAATATATATTTAAAGATATTGTATTCAAAACAATGTTTTCAAATCGGATCGGACCGGTCGGTTCGACTGGAATCGGAGTCGGAACTAGTCCGAAACACCCAAAAAATTGTTTTTAAGGTTGAATCAGGTTTGGACAGGAAAAACCTGTTGAACCGGTCCAACAAATTATGTATAAATTTTTTAAAAATTTTAATTTTTAATTTTATGACGTTTCACCTGTTGGATTGGTTCAACCAGTTTTTTGGTCCAACCCGATTCAACCTTAAATTTATTTTTTTAAAATATTTTGGGCTGGTTCCGGCTCCGGTTTATGTTCAAACCGGCCGATCCAACCCGATTTCAATAATATTGCTTGGACACATGTGTAAGTCATTCCCTTTTTATCTTCAGACCATCCTTGGAGACCCTCTGATAAGCTGTCGCCGGCCTACAAAATTATAATTTATTTCGGACTCAATCCAATACAGAGTATAACAACGAGTACGGGTCGAACCTAAAGGAGTATATGAAATTTAAATTAAATAGATGTGTTGCAAACAAATAAAATAAATAAGGGGGAGTTTTGTTTGAGAAAAATCGAAAATAGCACGAATAATAAATCAACTCAATTTTTAAATAGCAAAGTACGTAGACGAAATTTAATTAGAAAATTTACCAAGTGAGAAAAACCTAATTTAGGTTGACGATCCCCTCCAGTTTACTGAATCAATTAATTACAGAAATTAAACATCTTACCTAGTGTGCAAACTCAAATCCCTAGATTGACGGTACGACCAATCAACCCGAATGTTCTAAAGATCATCAATTAGGGTACGACCACTAAATTGAACTATTCCCAAGTGACCCTATGGATTCGAATTCAAAAACGCATTAAGACTCCAAACATAGAATTACTAGGCTACAAAAACCGGCTAGAATCATACAACCTAGATCACATTACATCTAGAGGGAATAATCTCTATTTGCTACTCAATTCAATCCTCACAACAATTACAGATTGTGGATCACGAAATAGTAGTAAGCAATTAAATAATTAATCTAGATGGCCAGCCTAAAATAATTATCAAACTACTGTAAATCAATTCAAGGCATGTAATGGAATAAATTCACACAAAAGATTCAATATAAAATCTTTAATAATTAAATTAATATTCAACGGGAGTTTTACGAAATTCTAAACTAGAAAAGAGGATTAGCTCTGCACGTTCATGACAAAATATGAAATAAAATTAAAGAACCGATGATGTCCAATTGTTCTTCACTTCACGCTCCCAATCTGCCTTGCAGTCGCCTCTTTCCTCTATTCTTTCAGAAAAACCGTGTCTCTCTTTATGAAATAATTATGTCATATTTATCTTCTTGTTCCCCAAGACACCTAATTGCACTCTTTCCTTATTTTCCTTGATTTTCAGAATCTTTGTGCCGTATTTTTTTATCAATGATCGAGCATCCATCAGATTTGGAGAGGATTTGATCGTGAAAATATGTGAAAGATATGCTGGCTGATTTGTTTTCTTATTTGCTCCACTTAACAGTTTGTTTCCACATAAATTCATATCATTAAAACTTTTATTTCTCAGACAAAATAAGTCAATATTAATACATAAAGAACATATAACTCAATCAAATAGACTTGAATTTTCACGAAATAATCACGCCAAAATATGACTTATCAACCTCTATATATAACCTTATGTTTAGTACTTTGTCACTAACTTAGGTTCTCTATTTTACATCTTGATGCATTGTAAGATTGAGGATGTGATTAGTTTGCTTATGAAACATCAAAAAAGTCAGCAGTCAACCCCATATTTTGCTAAAGAAAACAAAAGTTCTGCAGACCATGTGCTTGGAATGGAGGATACTTCAATTGTTGACCATGAGAATGAATTAGATTCAAGTATATCATATGATGAAACACAATTGGAGAAGAGTTGTGTCATGGTGTTATCTTGACTATTTCATACTTGCACCTCAAATTTTGGGAGGGTGCACCGGTGCACCCCCAAATTTATAGCTAAAAAAGTAGTGGGGTAGTTTTTTTGTTTTTTAAAAAATTAATTATTTTTTTTTTTTAATGGTGGAGATTGAATTGTGTGTTAATCTAATAGTTAAAATTGTCTAGGTGCACCCGGTGCATCCTAGTTGGACTCCAAAATTTGATATTAAATATAGAGTGTATATTGGGTGCAACTAGTTTCATGTTTTTTAATTGTGTACCGGGTCAACCCATTTGTAAATGGGTCATACTCCCTCCATCCCAATTTAAGAGTCTCATTTGCTTTTGGGCACGTGGATTAAGAAGTATTATTATTTAATGTGTAGTGGGTAGTTGTATTAGTGGATGTGGGGCCCCATGTTTTAATTGTATTAGTGGGTGTGGGTGGGTCCCATGTGTCCAAAAAAGGAAATAGGACTCTTTGGGTGGGACGACCAAAATGGTAAAATGACCCTCTTAACCTGGGACGGAGGGAATATAAAATCTAAAATTAAGCCCAAAAAATCCATTCTTACGTCAACAACATTCATCGATTCTCTCCCACCACGGTAATTCTCTCCACCACGGCGGTTCTCTCCCACGGCAGTCCACCGCCGATTCTCTCCGCCGCCAGGTTTCGGTGATCCGCCGTAGTCATCTGACGATTTCACTGTCATTTGTGCTCTGCCGATTTTGCAGCTGCCTCATCTGATAGCAATTCCTCTCTACCGCGATTCTTTTCTTCTATTCTGTACGTGCGCATCATGCGCATCTGATAGTGATTTCTCACTTTCTATTCAAATTTCACCAGCAATTGTCTGATTCTCCAATTCATCCGCATCGTGTTGGAAAAATACGCACTGAAAAAGAAGAAGCCAAATTCAAAATTAGGTAAATTTAATTTCAGATTCAGATTTAGTATATGTAAATATTTTGATATGTGATTATATATATTGTATTT
The DNA here is from genome assembly GCA_023678885.1 of Pogostemon cablin. NCBI lineage: Eukaryota > Viridiplantae > Streptophyta > Magnoliopsida > Lamiales > Lamiaceae > Pogostemon > Pogostemon cablin. The sequence continues at coordinate 2,165,847 of CM042999.1, forward strand.
TCTAATTTCATATTCAGGTAGAATTCTTCCAATTTTGAGATTTTTTTAAATTTTTATGCTTAATTTGAGATTGAAACTCAAATTATACGATTTTGTCTTTTTCGAATCAATTCAAGGATATGTTTACTGTTAATTTCTTTACTGTATATGTTTATGTACTGTATATGTTTCTTTACTGTATATGAAACTCAAATTTCTTTACTGTATATGTTTTCTCTGCTAATTGTACATAGGTATGGTCTGAATTGTACATGGGCATAATTTGTATGTTGAATTATTTTAACTGTATATATTTTCTCTGTTAACTGTATATAGGTGTGTTCTGAATTGTATGTAGTCATAATAGGCATCTTGGTAGCATTATGCATTTGATGTGATGGATTTTTCTTTATTGTATATATTTTCTCGGTTAATTGTACACAGGTATGGTCTGAATTATACATGGGCATGATTTATATGTTGGATTATTTTAATTGTATATGTTTTCTCCGTTAACTATATAGATATGTTCTGAATTGTATGTGATCATGATAAGCATCTTTGTAGCATTGTGCATTCGATGTGATGGATTTTTCTTTACTGTATATATTTTCTCTGTTAATTGTACATAGGTATGGTCTGAATTGTGCATGGGCATGATTTGTATGTTGGATTATTTTAACTGTATATGTTTTCTCTGTTAACTGTATATAAGTATGTTCTGAATTGTATGTGGTCATGATAGGCATATTTGTAGCATTGTGCATTGGATGTGATGGATTTTTCTTTACTGTATATGTTTTCTCTGTTAATTGTACATAGATATGGTCTGAATTGTGCATGGGCATGATTTGTATGTTGGATTATTTTAACTGTGTATGTTTTCTCCGTTAACTATATATAGGTATGTTCTGAATTGTATGTAGTCATGATAGACATCTTTGTAGCATTGTGCATTCGATGTGATGGATTTTTCTTTACTGTATATGTTTTCTCCAATAATTGTATATAGCTATGGTCTAAATTGTAAACGGGCATAATTTGTAAGTTGGATAATTTTAACTGTATATGTTTTCTCCGTTAACTGTATATATGTATGTTCTGAATTATATGTGGTCATGATAGGCATCTTTGTAGCATTGTGCATCCGAAGAAGCATCGCTATGCTCATCCTCGAATCGCTAACGTGAGAGACACATCTGAGTCGCCGACTACAGATTTCCAGATTTCCTAAAATTCGGTACACCAGGAATAGTAAATCACCTTCATACACGTTGGAAGAGCAGCTAAAAACCTGTTGTTATGCCCTAGAATTTTATTTATATGAACTTGAGGCTGATACTATTCACAATTGAATTGATTTTTTTAATTATTACTTTTTTTGTTGAATTAATTTGAGTGATCTTTATTACATCACATTTTGAGATCTGAAATTTTGTATTTTTGGCTTATCTTTCTCTCTTTAAATTTAGCAATGGAATTCTACATTTTTTATGACCCTTCTTATAGTATACAGTAACTTGTATGATGGTAAATAATGTACAAATATTTACTAGTATATTACATTCTTAAAGAAAAGTAAATACAAAACGAGTTTAAAATGTATACACTTAATTATTAAAATGTATACAGTTACTTGCACTTAAAAAATGAAAAATCAAAACGAGTTTAAATTGTAAAGACTTGTGATTATTAAAACTTACACTTGGTTATTTAAATAATTATTGATGAGGGGTGATAACAAAGAAAAGAGAAGAAAGAATATAGGATGCAAAATTCGACTCCCAAGTTAGGATAAACAAGATAATGAGAACTCTATTCTCAATCTTGATACAACATTCATAATTTTCTAATCTTCATAATCTGCTCTAGATCTCCATTACATCAGGTATATATAGGAGAAAGAGTAAAGAGACATAATTAAAGAAATAACCTTCAAACTTCCATCATAAATGAAAATTCAAAGATACTAGACCAGATGTTCAACTGACTTTGAACAGCCATAACTTTCTCCATACTTAGAATCTGATGGTCAATAATATATGGCTGGAAAGATAATTGAGTTGGCTTTCCAATACCACCAATTGAGCATTAATTAGAATTATGTGGAGAGATTTATGATTGAAACATTGAACTGCGGCAGACCAGCAAATCTGCCCTGCATTATTCTCTCCGGGTGGGAAAGAACTCGTCTCTGAGTTCAGCTTGTTGTCTCCATAACTCGATGTCAGATCACGAACACTCAAAGTTGGATGACTGTGCAAATATGCCGGCAACTCAATCTTATAGGCATTTATTTTCTTTAACACTTGGCGATGACCATTCCTCTTTTATTTGAACTTGTTGTATACGCTCCAGAAAAAGAATCTTTCTTTCTTCATCAACAACAAAGCTTTGTTACATCCAAAATGCCCACCAAGACCACCACACGTTTTGAAAGCCGTCTTCCATTCATCTCCAAGCTTGATTCGACTATGATGGTAACTGCTACTAAGATCAATCTTCGAAAAGATTTATGCACCAGCCAACATGTCGAACATATCATCAATTCTTGGGATAGAAAACTTGTACTTAATTGTGATTCGATTAAGTACTCGGCTATCACAATAAATCCTCCATGAGCTGTCTTTTTTTTCTTTCAAATTGTTATAAGCACCCTTAAAACTATGATGATGAGTTTTCCTATCAAATTGCCAACGTCTACCAAGATGCAAATGATAAACATCAATAGGAATAACATCACACCAAACTTTACTACCTTTACGAAGCCATGATAACTTGTAAGGTTGATGATCTTCGACTTCCAATTTCAATTTCTCCCCCGGTTGAAAAAGATTCGACCTCGAATCTGGAACTTCGTCATTATCAACATATGGTGAAAAATCAGCAACACTGAAAGTAGCTGAGACACCAACAACTCCACCTTTAATCACTCTTTGGCCATTGACAGATTTTCGGGTGCATCTGTCACCTTCCAGAAAAATGATCATAACTTCTTGTAGAAAACTCCAAACGATTCTCTGTTTGTTGCGTTTGAAACTAGACTGAAAGAGCTTTCTATCCATGTATTTTTCACCATCTGATTTCTTGCCGATCAGTACCAGTAAATTTTTGAAGTTACCCCATCTATGCTGGAATATTTCCCACATCATTCGCTTCCATTGCGTGCAAACTCGTCTTTGAGTTTCCTTCATCCTTTGATGCTTATCAGCATTCTTCTTTAATCTTATATTTTGCTTGACAAGATCAAAATGCTTTTGTGCTTCCTTGGACCATTGAAACTTCACTCCATTTAAACACTCAACAATTGGAGCCACAAGAGCATAAGCATCATCAAATAGAGATTTGGAGAGCAGAAAGTTTTCACACCCTTTAAAAGGTTTAGAAATACTTTCAAATTTAGAAGGACCCACAACAACCTTTTCACCATCCTTATTAGTAGCCACAATATTTTCACAACTCACACCATCAACAATGATATCACATACCTTGTCAATTGATGTACACCTTCTGTAAAAATTATCGTAACGAAGCCATGCATCATCCGCAACATAGGTTGCATCGAGGCTACACCTTATCATCAAGGATTCTCCATGATCCTAATAAGTGACATCATCATCGTACTCATCATAAAATGGTGTTGTTTCTTCATGCTCCTCTTCATACTCTTCTTCAACAAGAGTAATTATACTTGGATTTGGGCAATCTACAGCAAAGTGTCCTAACCCTTTGCACTCAAAACTATTGAGAGGTAGACGCTTGAGTATGTTGAGTTAGCAATATGACATGTGGAAGATAGAGGTTGGATGATCAACATACTCGATCAAGGGCTATGATCGAGTGTTGTAAGAATGGGCCGCCAAGGTTAATGGGCTTGGATGTTGAGGATAGCTTGCTATGCAAGTTAACATGCTCTGCAAGTTAAAGAGCTTATATAAGACAAGATACGTCAGTTCATATATCATCCATATATTCCTATAAGATTAGGGTTTATATGAGATCTAAGTTTATTCATCGTCATTGTAATCTTCATCAATAAGATATTCTTCTCCCTTAAGAGTGAACGTAGGCAATTGCCGAACCACTATAATCTGTTTGTGTTTATCGTTTTTCCTTTTCTTTCTTTGATCGATTCACAACAATTGGCGCCATCTGTGGGAAACGGGAAAAGGGACGATCAAAGAAAGAAGGAGCGAGAAGGTGTAGGAAAGAAGGCAGAAACGAGAAGAAGAAAAGTGGGCAAAACACTCTTCACGTTTTTAAGAGAAGTCCATGCGCAGAAATATTGCAGAGGCCGTATCTGAAGTTTCAACCGTCAGATCGAGGTGAAATTTTGTCAGGATGTTTAAAATTGTTGATCTACATTCTGAACGGTGAAGATCGTGTTTGGAGCTTTGTGTTGACGGAAATAATCCGAAAACCGAAGTCATGTTTTTTGGGCGATTCAGTTCTGCGCAGCCGTGGTTGAAGGGTTGTTTCTCACAAACCAGCCGTTGGATCAAGCTGTAATTTTAACAGCGCGTCCAGGACTCATAGAAGTTGATTATGGACAGTTAAGATCTGGTTCTAAGGTACAAAGAGTTGTGAACACTGAACATCAGTTGGTGGTGTTGTTGGTTTCGACGTAAAGGAGTTCACGGAGGATTTCGAAGTGAAGATGAAGAAAGCGAAGGATGATCAAGAATTAAGGTGACTCTTTCAGATCAGCAAGAGGGATAAGGCGTCGTTCTTTTCGACGGCGGTTCGAAGAGATGAATTCTTGGAATTCTTCTCGACGGAATGATAAGATCAATGGGGGAAGACCATTGATGGGATCCCTAGAGAATTGTGGGAGTTGGGTCGTGGATTTTACAATTCACATGTACAATTCAGGAGGGATTGAATTCTGATTAAAGTCGGTCTTAGGCGAGCAACGCTTTAGCAAGGAAACTATGCAACGCTCGAAAGTGGTCAGAAGCAACAGTTTCTCTCCAAAAGGTGATCGATGATGGCTCTGTGGCAAAGGATCAGAACCTCATGGTGTGGTGAGGAACTGATATAGTAGCTGCTGAGGTGGAGGATATTGCTCAAGGTCGAGCAATGATGAAAGGTTGCTACTCAAGGTGGAGTAGTGATGCAGAAGAGGGTTTCTGTTCCCTTTTAAACAGTGGATGAGTTTGCTGAACTCGTTAAAACAGTGAAGGAGTTTTGCTGCTCTCTAAAGGCAGTGTGGAGGAGTTTGCTGCACTCGTTAAAACAGTGGATAAGGATGGCTGCACCATAAAGCAGCAGGTGAAAGAAGAGTAAAAGCATTGGTGCGGTAATGCAAGGTCTAAGGTGGAGTATTGTTGAGAGGTAGACACATGCAAGGTCTAAGGTGGAGTATTGTTGAGAGGTAGACGCTTGCGTATGTTGAGTTAGCAATATGACACGTGGAAGATAGAGGTTGGATGATCAACATACTCGATCAAGGGCTATGATCGAGTGTTGTAAGAATGGGCCGCCAAGGTTAATATGCTTGGATGTTGAGGATAGTTTGCTATGCAAGTTAACATGCTCTGCAAGTTAAAGAGCTTATATAAGACAAGATACGTCAGTTCATATATCATCCATATATTCCTATAAGATTAGGGTTTATATGAGATCTAAGTTTATTCATCGTTGTAGTAATCTTCATCAATAAGATATTCTTCTCCCTTAAGAGTGGACGTAGGTAATTGCCGAACCACTATAATCCATTTGTGTTTATCGTTTTTCCTTTTCTTTCTTTGATCGATTCACAACAAAAACAATATTTTTTATTAGTAAAACAACTTGTTTTCACATAATCGATAGGATGGAAAATGAAGAAGTTGTTAGCTTCTTTATTTCCGAAAGGACCCGCATACTCTAATTCATCGCTGGAATCACCATGGCTTGAACTACGTTCGTTTCTGACTTTCCGACGATCAAGACGTATGGATAACTCCTCAACTCGCTTGAAAGGACCCGCATACTCTGATTCATCGCTGGAATCACCATGTCCTGAACTACGTTCACTTCTGGCTTCCCGACAATCAAGACATATGGCTACCTCCTTAACTTGCTTCTGAAGTGCCTGAATTACAGCATCACGTTCATCTTCAAAATTTCCATGTTTCCTCTACGTCCGCCTCTATCCCTCCTTGCTGCCATAGCCAAATGATGAGAATACCAAGAGCGTACATTGGCTCTGAATACTAAATGATGAGGGGTGATAACAAGGAAAAGAGAAGAAAGAATATAAAATGCAAAATTCGACTCCCAAGTTAGGATAAACAAGATAATGAGAACTCTATTGTCAATCTTGATACAACATTCATAATTTTCTAATCTTCATAATCTGCTCTAGATCTCCATTACATCAGGTATATAGGAGAAAGAGTAAAGAGACATAATTAAAGAAATAACCTTCAAACTTCCATCATAAATGAAAATTCAAAGATACTGGACCAGATGTTCAACTGACTTTGAACAGCCATAACTTTCTCCATACTTAGAATCTGATGGTCAATAATATATGGCTGGAAATATAAATGAGTTGGCTTTCCAATGCCACCAAATGAGCATTAATTAGAATTCTGTGGAGAGATTAATGATTGAAACATTGAACTGCGGCAGACCAGCAAATCTGCCCTGCATTAATTACAAAACGGGTTTAAATTATATACACTTGATTATTAAAACTTATACAACTTATTATTTAACGGGTTCAAATTGTATACAATAGATTACTAAAACATATACACTTGGTTATATTTTTTTTTAAGAGCACTTGGTTACACTTTAAGAAATACAAAACAAGTCTAAATTATAAACACTTGATGACTAAAACTTATACACTTGATTAGTCTTTAAAAACTACACTCTATTATAAAATTATACACTTGATGACTAAAACAAATACATTATTGGTTTAAAACCTATACATTTATTGTTAAACAAATACATATTTTTTAACAAAAAAAAAATTGTTTTTAAAGAAGTATCGTAATACTAAAATACACACAATTAAATTTATCTACCAACATTGCTAAAAATCAAGTTTTAAGCAAGTGATATGCATCAAAATCTTTACTATGTATTTAAATCAATACAGAATGAGTTTAAATTTTATACATTTTATCACTAAAACTCATACACTTGAATTTATATACATAACTTAAATTTCTTCATCTTCAATTCAAATGATCAAATTCAAATCTTCATCTTCAGTGTAATAAATCTGCTCTTCATCTTTATTCTTCATTTTAATCATCATTCTTCCTTGTCAAATATAAATCTGCATTAAAAAAATATAATAAATGTTGCATAAATCTGAACAAAAATTATTAAAGATAAATACCTAGCTAAATCAAACCAATGGCTGAAATAAACAAATAAATAAATCAAACAAAAGGAGAAATCTAAAAATGGAGAAATTGCACAAAAAAAATATATACAAAAAGAAGAAATCAAAAGGTGAAGGAAAGTAGATGGAACAATGGAATAAATTGGTGGACGTCCTCGGAGAAGACCACCGATGACTGATTTCACGTTGATTACGTCAAAAAAAAATATCAAAAATTTGATCGACTAAATGATGCTTTCACTTACCGTGAAGAAGAGTGCCCGGCTGTAAAATAGGATGGAGAGAAATGAGGCGGTAGAATCGGAATGAGAGAGAAGAGAGGGCGACAGCGACCACATAATCGAAAGGAAGAGAGAGTAATGAACATAACCTACAGCTGAATTGGAATGAAGAAAGAAAAGAGGGCGGCGATAGAATCAGAAGAGTCTCGAGAGGGGAGAAGATAGCACGCTAGGATAGAAAAAAAATGAAAGAATAAAATGAAGAGACGGGTAAGAAAATAGTTTTATACCCCGGGTCAAAGAAAATGTTCGGATCTGGGTGCAACCTTGCACCCAGTTGGACCCAATAATTTGCCTTAAATATACATCTAGAAATCATCATCATTTTAAATATAACTAAGATCCTTCTTTCTAACTATTTTTTAATTTAATTATATATATATATATATATATATATATTTTATATATAATTAATAATAATTATATATATATATATATAATTCGTCACCTTAATTAATAATTAATAATTAATAATAATAGTAGCAGCGGCGGCGGCAGCAGTAGTAGTAGAACAATGTTTTACACGGGAGACATAATAATAACGATAATGAGTTTTGAAAAAAAAAAGGGTCTCACTAGATACACACCCTCTTTTATTAAATACACACCCTCATTAATATATAATTAATATATATATTTTTAAAAAGTCTAAATTACCCTTAAATCATTAAATACAGTCCCCTTATATATATTTTATATCAATAAGTTCTATATGGATTAAACTTGATACACACTCTTATTGAGATGAAAAGAAGATGAACAACAGATTGAAATGGAGACGGATTCCAAAATATTGCTCAAAATTCCCCATGTTGAAAGCTTTGATTTAAGTTACTCAAACAAAGGAAACCCCAACAATTACATGTTTCTTCATCTCCAAATAGCATTTCATCTTCGATTCTTATAATACCTATCGCATAAAATGGAATCAATAGTCAATACACATATCAGTATTTGAAGTCCTAGGAGAAAATAATGAACAAGATTTGAGGATGTATAATTGATTCAAACCGATGGTAAGTTCCAATAGACATAATATTAAGAAGTGTGTATCGCTCCATTCTAATTGGAGACGGGTTGAATATAGATATTTCATCGATGGATTGGCTTGGGCCTCTACCGATCAGTCACTCGAGCAGGCCTTTTCTCAGTACGGCGAAGTTATCAAATCGAAGATCATAAATGATCACGAGACCGGTGATCCAGAGGCTAGCTTCGAATTCATTACTTTCAAGGATGAACAGACCATGAGAGATGCGATCGAAACGATGAACCAGCAGGATCTCGACGGATATTGTATTACCGTCAACGAGTTTCACTCTCGCGGTGGCAGGGATGGTGGAGGTAGAGGGGATTCTGCAGTTGGTTATGGTGGTCGTCGTAAGGGTGGTTACGGCGGCAGTTAAGGTGGTGGTGGCTACGGTGGTGACCGTTCTTACTCTAGATGCGGTGGTGAGGGAAATTGGAGGAATTACATTTAAAAGTTAGTGATAGATCTTTACGTTCAATTATTTTTTATTCCGTCGAATCTATATGGCATAACGTTCTGTTTTTGTTTTCTCACTGCTGCTTCCTTTCCTTCATGTACAAGTCCGAAATCAAGGTTTCTGAACATGTAAATTGAGGTTTTTTGATAGTTTACTTTTATTAAAATAATAATAATAAATATATTAAGGTGTGTATAATCTTCAAATTTAAAAGGGCAAATTTGGTTATTCAGGGGTGTGTATTTAATAAAATTAAGATTTAAAAAATTAAAAGGGGTGTGCATTTAATAAAAGGTGTGTATTTAATAAAAATGGGTGTGTATTTAACAGTACTAAAAAAAATGATATATTCTAATAATGGTAATGATATTAAGGAGATATATTCAAATCTATATTTTTTTTTAAATAGATATGGCACTAAACCCTTTCTCTTTCCTTTGATTACCCAACCCTCATCTTTTCTTTCTGTAGAATCGATCGATCTTCACTTCTATTGACTGCTGCTTCAGAATCGATCTTCTATTGGCTGATAATGTAATTCTTGATTAGTAAACTCTCTCTTTTTTTTTTTTCTTTTTTTATTACTTTCGTTTTTCTTTTTATTTCGGTCATGCAAGCGATATTGTTTATTACTTTATGAATTCTCAGAATCAATGGTAATTCTTCTCTTCCTTTCTTCTTTTTTTTCTTTTTATTTCCGTTATGCAATCGTACTTAATTTATGAATTTTCAGAATCAATGGTAATTCTTGATTTAGTAAACCCTAGTTCCTTTCTTCTTTTTTATTTCCGTTATCATTTCTTAGTGGCTCGATATATAATTTGATAAGCCAATGATTTTTTTCCGTGTTTCAGAATACGATAAACCGACATGTTAACTAATTGATTACAATAAATTGGATCGGATTTTGCTGTTTTTTCTTCTCATCGATGTGACATGAGCGTATGGGAAACACTTGTTTAAATTGGGTTGACAGTGTAACACTTGGAATTACAAATTAATTTTAGAAAGTGTGAGGTGTCATTCATCGGGTGTTATTGGAACACTAGATGAACACTATTTGGAATAGAGAATTCATTAAGCTAATTCATTAAGCTAATCATCTATCTATTGTTCTTGTCGAGATAAGATGGACTCCCCTCACATTCAATCGATTGTTGTTGACTTGTTGTTGCCTTTTATTAATTGCTCGTCCACACAATTAAGTCAAGAATTTAGCATTCTTCTTTTTTTCTTTTATTTTTTTTCGTCATGCAATCTCACTCAGAATCTAATACTAACTCATTCTTTATTAGTAAACCCTAGTTCCTTTCTTCCGTTATCGTTAATGAATCCTCTGTTCTTATTTTTCCATGAAAATGAACGTTGAGAGGTGGGTGTCAAGATCATCACATTTGAATATTCTTATTCTTTTTTCTTTTTCTTTTTCTTTTTTGAAGATAGCGGTTAGTTTTCTAGTATTATTGAAATTCGCTTTAATTCTGAAGAATTGATCATTAACTTTCTTATTGGATGTTTATGGTTTAGAGCTTTTGTTGTTCACGTTGTAAACCACTTTAAATTAAAGATTTAAAGGGGACCGCATGTTTACACCGTACACGGTTCGCAGGAGACTAAATATGTTAAGCTAATCAACTATCTATTGTTGTTGTTCAGATAAGATGGACTCCCCGACAAAAAGACAATCTTTTCATGCTATCAAAGAACGTATACGAGAATGCCTTTGGCTCAAGAAAGACAAAGAGGCCACTATTGATACTCTCTATCAAGATTACAAATTTTCTAAAGAGCATACTAAACAAGGTATATATTTATTCATTCTTAGTTTAGTTTGTACATAATAATATTCTTTCTTATTAGTTTGGGAGCAGCTGGAAAACGTTTATAAAGATTTCTTCCTGAGATATCAAACTGACCTAGAAATGGAGGCCTTGAAAAGCCAATTGAAAATCCAAATGAAACAAGAAGTTGACAAGTTCGTGAATGATCAGAAACAACGTTTCAACGATTTTGTTCACCAGTACACCATGGATCAATACATACCAACAGCATCCCCAGCAGCTCTAGTCAACCATACCTTCTCAAAGTCAGCAGCCCCTGGTAAGACAACTTTAAAATTAAAATTTAAATTATTTCTATTTACTAATAATTATTATTTTTTAATAGAAAATTAAGTATTTTATTATATAATAATATCACACATGTACAAGGTGTACTATGGTGCCCCTATAATATTGATCCCCTTCACTTTTCTAACATAATATCTTAAACATTCTAATGGATTTAAAAACCATTCTTCAGTTACTTTTGTCATGCCCACATCCTCAACTTTATTAGCTCAACAAAGTTATCCAATAGTTTTTTGAATATACTTGAATTCCTTGCGATCCACAAAGACCATGTAGTGCAATGGCACAACATTATCCAAAACACTTCATGTTTCCTATTCCATGATAATCCAAGATGAGTTTGAAATTGCCTACCAATAGAAGTTTGCATGCTACTTCGGGTGCCAACCCACAAGAAGCACTTTTTCCATACACTTGATGAAAATGGGCAAAGAATAAATAGGTGATCAACATCTTCCACACTGCTTGCACAAAAAGTACATATCAAACTGTCCTCAGAAGCTATTTTTAAGATTACCTTGGTAGGCAGTCTATCTTTTAGCAACCTCCATACAAATGCTTGAAACTTACTTGGAATCCCTTTTTGCCAAATCCTAATTGGTTCATAATCCTCCTGTGATTGTTAAACCTGCCTTGGAGACTCTTATACACAGAATGTGTAGTGTATGCTTTTGTTGAGTCTTCCTTCCATCTCCGGTAGTCCTGCAATTCAATGTTAGGAGAAAACCAATTTATTGAAGTGATTAGATTATTTAAAAGCTCTTCTTCCCACTGAAATAGCTCTCTTCTCCAATCCCATCTCCACCTCCACACACCTTCATCCCAAAAGCCTTTATCATAAATATTTGTATCTTTGTCATTTGCAATTGCAAACAACCTATGATACTTTTTTTTAATACATCTCCGTTATTCCAAGGCTCTAACCAAAAATTGGTATTTTTCCCATCTCAATCATTTTTTCACACCCTCTTCTAAATCTGTCACCTTCATTTTCTTGAACGATGTTACATATATCACGCTACAAAGTAGAAATGACACTATTATTCCTTCCTCTTCTTAACTCTGCTGAATTTTCAAAATGAGTGACAACATGTCTAATTTAATTATTATTATATCATCCAGAGAACTGCAAATAAATAAATATGTAAAATTTCAGGAGCTGTTAACGATGGATCTTTACCTGATCCGAATATCGTACAAGCCCTGTCAGAATTATCTATAGACGAGACAACCGCTAATGCAGATCGTATTAGGGGTTTGATATGGAAATGTATTGGATCCTTGAAGAACAAGGAGCAAACTGTGGAGTGTCTTTATATACAACACCATATTGCACGAGACGTCACACGAAGGGGTAATTTTTATTATTTTTTTTTTTGTAAATTCCAATTCAATCCCGTTGTTCGTTACTTGACTAAAAAACGCCGTTTTATATTTTCTTAATTAGTCGATTGTTAAAATGTTATTACATGTTATCATTCAGTTTGGGAGGAGCTTGAGCAAAACAATGAAGACTTGTTCAGGCGATGTAAGTTTTTGAACGATGAGTGGGTGAAGCTGAAGTCGCATTTGAACTCGTCTTATAACTTGTTGCGTGAAGAATTCAAACGTGGTGTACTCACTCTCGATCATCAAAGTAAGACAACTTATATATTATTAATTTTAGTTTAATTCCACTTTGGTCTCTACTTGTGTTGTCATAATATTATTATTGTTAAAATGATATTTAGTTTTGTTCTATTCAATTCCAATATGCATATATTTAGTTTTCATAATATTCATAAAGTTATTGGACTAATTGTGAATGAAGACGAATGGCAAAATTAACTGATAAAACTCTACTGAGTGAGGATGAGAACACCCTAATGGCTGGAAACCACCAAACGAGCAAGAGAAATATTGGCTAAGGCAAAATCTGATCAACCAAGTCTTTTATAGTAGCTTAATTAGATGATCTCCAAAATAACTGTTTTCCAAAACAGTTAAGAATCATCCTATAACCTTTAGCCCTCCTTCCAACTGTGAGCTTTAGGTATAATCTCTATGCATTTTGTCTGATTCCAACACATAACCAAGTCCTTACATACTTGTACTTATTACTATTTAAGCGTCTTATATTGCAATAACGTACATGTCATATCATGTTAGCCAGCTTGCTAGAGAATTGCCAAGACTAATTATTATTATTACTGCTTATATTGCAATAAGTGACAACATGTTTAATTTAATTATTATTATCATATAATCTAGAGAATTGCAAAGAAATAAATATGTAAAATTTCAGGAGCTGTTAACAATGGATCTTTTCTTGATCCGAATATCGTACGAGCCCTGTCAGAATTATCTATAGACGAGACAACTGCTAATGCAGATGGTAAGTTTAATTCAGTGCATGTTTGGATTTTAATGATTATAGAAAAAGTACAAGTAACATTTTCAATCTTTCTTGTTACAGGCCCCCACTTCAATCATCCACTTCAATGAATCCACAATCTTCATTATTTACTATATATCACCTTTTTTTTATGGATATATATATATAGCTTTTAACTCGTCTCATCGAATATTATACTTTTTCTGGCCTCTTGTGATTGGTAGGTTAACTCATCTCAACAAATAATTGTTTTACAAGGATTATGCAAATCTTGTTCTAAGATTTTTGACAAGGAATTTATTTATGCTATATCACAATCCTTGTGGCTGTACATAGGTTTTCAAGCCTTAATATGCAGCATGCTATTGTGTGAGGGCCATACATTCATTCAAGCTCAATCTCTAAGACTCCTATTCTAACTCGATAGCAATTGTGTAGTGTTTAATTTCAAAATTGTGTTATAGAAATTTACTCCATTCAAAATAATCCCAAGAAACTTAATTAATTCGAAATAATTTCGTAACTTTTGATCTTTTAATTTCTCGTTAAAATGGTCCCTTTTCTTTAAGATGTTCAAATATTTTAATTACATGGGTGAGATTGAATTAGTATTTTTATAAAGTTATTATATGATGAAATTGGTAAAAAAAAATTGTTTTGAGGCGAAATTGAAGCAAAATTGAAAGGTGTGGGACGAAAATGAAAGTTCTAAATATTTTGGGACTTTTTCGGACAGTTTGTTTTAATTTCCAATTGCACCCACCCAGACCTTGACAATAAGAAATTGAGAAAATAAAAAAATTCACTAGTATTAGGATCTGGGCAACAAACTTGTGGCCCAAGCAAGTCCACTTGCTCTTTTTGGACCCCGAATCTCTGTGGCCTTCCAAAACTTACGGGAAATCAATAAATTCATATATATATATATATATATATTAGACCAACGGATCATGCAAATATACATTCTAGCAACAGCACTCTTTTGCCTAAAAAGTAATTTGAGTTCAATGTAACATGTAATACAATACTAAAGAATAAGATTATTACCTATTCATCATGTTCTAAGTCTTAACAACTCCAACATTCATAATAATATGATGCTTGCTTGAAACACCAAGCTTTCCCGTTAAAATTCAAGAAACTTATTAATTAGCGGGAAAAATGCTTTTTTTTTTCCATATGAGAAATTTCATTTCATTTTTTGTCCCTAACATTTTTTTGTCCCAAAACTTGCACATTTGGTCCCTCCGTTAATTCATTAACGGAAAACGTTAAAATAAAAAATGAGAAAAGGTAAGAAATTTTTGAAAGAAATTAAAACATCGAAGAATGTCTATTTTCTAATCTAGAAACACTAGATAGGAGTAGAATTGTTTAAAAATAGTTGGTGTAATCAAGAACATATTATAACATCTAGTTAATTCTAGGAAATCGATGGAACATTCTAGACACCAACCTAATTGCCTATAGATAGGCATGTATCATTGTAATTGCAATACTTGTAAGAAACTCATTAACTAGTTCTCTCACTACCATATCATATGATGAAACACAATTGGAGAAGAGCTGTGTCCTGGTGTTATCTTGACTATTTCATACTTGCACCTCAAATTTTGATATTAAATATACATCTAGAAATCATCATCATAGTAAAGTGGCAATTTTCTTGGCTTTTATGGGCTAGCTATTGCACGATTCTTCAAGTCAATACTTCTTAATTTCCTGTTCCTCATTATCCAGATACACCATCAGCCATGTTACATAACTTCATTGATGATTCATGATTTTGCAGACTCCTGATGAGATTATTGAGAAGTCGCTCAAGAGTTATGATGGCTCGAAAGTATGTGAGGATTTTGTTAGTTCAGTGCAGGCACAGTTGAGAAAGTTAAAGGTCTATTTACATTTGTTCAAAAGTATTGAGATACACTGTTAGCATTCTGATCAATTTATGCACTTGTTCAGTGGTCAAATTTATTAGGAGGGGTCTTTGGTGAAACAAACCAAAGTGAGTTAGTTGCTTTTGCCTCTGTCACTTGTAGACACATATGATGTAAGTGTATTTTCTAATTGTTCATTCACTCTTATCGTTGCATGTATCATTCATGTTTATTGGACAGTTTATTTTTCCTGAACTGCATAAATGCATAAATGTTGCTTCAATTCATTTGTATGTCTAGATAAAAGTGAAAAGTTTCACAAACAATTTATAAAATTTATAAAATCTGATAATATTTTTAATAGAAGTGATATTAAGAAAAAGTGATAACTGACCAATTGAACTATTTTATAAATATTTAGAACAAATAAAAAGTGATAACTGACCAATTGAAATAACTCTCTTCTCCGATCCCATCTCCACCTCCACACACCTTCATCCCAAAAGCCTTTATCATAAATATTTGTATCTTTGTCATTTGCAATTGCAAACAACCTATGATACTTGTTTTTTAATACATCTCCCTTATTCCAAGGCTCTAACCAAAAATTGGTATTTTTCCTATCTCAATCATCTTTTTACACCCTCTTCTTAACCAGTCACCTTCATTCCCTTGAACGATGTTACATATATCACGCTACAAAGTAGACATGACACTATTATTCCTTCCTCTTCTTAACTCTGCTGAATTTTCAAAATGAGTGACAACATGTCTAATTTAATTATTATTATATCATCCAGATAATTCTAAATAAATAAATATGTAAAATTTCAGGAGCTGTTAACGATGGATCTTTACCTGATCCGAATATCGTACAAGACCTGTCGGAATTATCTATAGACGAGACAGCCGCTAATGCAGATTGTAATAGGGGTTTGATTTGGAAATGTATTGGATCCTTCAAGAACAAGGAGGAAACTGTGGAGTCTCTTTATATACAAAACCATATTGCACAAGACGTCACACGAAGGGGTAATTGTTTTTTTTTTTTTTAAATTCCAATTCAATCCCGTTGTTTTTACTTGACTAAAAAACCATTTTTTGTATTTTCTTAATTAGTCTATTATTAAAATGTTATTACTTGTTATCATTCAGTTTGGGAGGAGCTTGAGCAAAAAAATGAAGAATTGTTCAGGGGATGTAAGTTTTTGAACGATGAGTGGGTGAAGCTGAAGTCGTATTTGAAGTCGTCTTATAACTTGTTGTGTGAAGAATTCAAACGTGGTGTACTCACTCTCGATTATCAAAGTAAGACATCTTATATATTATTAATTTTAGTTTAATTCCACTTTGGTCTCTACTTGTGTTTTCATAATATTATTATTGTTAAAATGATATTTAGTTTTGTTCGATAAAATAGCTATCCCTTAAGCTATTCAATTCCAATATACATATATACCAAGTAGGAGATGCTGTGGAATTCTCTACACATTCACATGCTATTATATAAAGTTATTGGACTAATTGTGAATGAAGACGAATGGCAAAAGTCAACTGATCATAAAACTCCACTGAGTGAGGGAGAGAACACCCTAATGGCTGGAAAACACCAAACGAGCAATAGAAATATTGGCTAAGGCAAACCCGCACCGCCCCACCAACCTAACATCAACCCACTTTTATAAATTAAAATTTTAAAAAGTGACATACAACTTTTAAATTTTAATATTTAAATAATAAAAATATTATCACCCAACCCTACCCACCCCACCCCATGCACCCTGCCCCCTCCAAATTTTTTTTAAATTTTTTTAGATTTTAATATTTAAATAATAAAATATTATCATCCAACCCTACCCCCTACCCACCCAACACCCCACCCCCCTGCCCAAAAAAATTTTTTTAAATTTTTTTTAGATTTTAATATTTAAATAATAAAAATATTATCATCTAACCCTACCCCCTACCTACCCCCACCCCCACCCCCCACCACGATTTTTTTTAAATTTTTTTAGATTTTAATATTTAAATAATAAAAATATTATCACCCAATTCTACCCCCTACCCAACCACCACCCCAACCCACCCACCCACCCACCACCACCACCTCCGAAAAATTTTATTTTTTTTTTAATTTTAGATTTTAATATTTAAATAATAAAATATTATCACCCAACCCTACCCCCTACCCCTACCACCCCCAAACCCCCACCCACCCAAACCCTCCCCTGATTTTTTTTAACTTTAGATTTTAATATTTAAATAATAAAAAAATTGGGGTGGGTAGGTAGGTATGGGGTAGGGTTAAGTGATAATATTTTTATTATTTAAAAATTAAAATTTAAATTTTTTTGGGGGTGGGTGGGTGAATGGGTATGTGGGGGTGGGGGTGGGTAGGGGTAGAGTTGGGTGATAATATTTTTATTATTCAAATATTAAAATAAAAAAAAATTTTGGGGTAGGGGTGGGTGGGTGGGGGGAGGGGTGGGTAGGGGGTAGGGTTGGCTGATAATATTTTATTAATTAAATATTTAAATCTAATTTTTTTTTAAAAAATTTGGGGGTGGGTGGGTGGGTGGTGGGGTGGTGGAGGTGAGTAGGGGGTAGGGTTTTGGATGATAATATTTTTATTATTTAAAAATATTAAAATCTAAAATATTAAAAAAAAAAATTTGGGAGGTGAGTGGGTTGGATGATAGGTGGGTGAATGGTAGGTAGGTCATATGTTGTGGGGGTAGAGTGTGTGGGTTAACCCGCGGCCTGCCCCACCATAACCCGCCCCACCGATTGCCCGCCCCACTTGGGCTCATCATAAGGTGAGTTGTGGTGGGTTGTGGGCTAAACCGCCCCCACCAACCCATTCTGATAGCTCTAGTTCTAACGACTCCAAAATTCATAAAAATATGATGCTTGCTTGAAAGACCAAGCTTTCCCATTAAAATTCAAGAAACTTATTAATTAGCGGGAAAAATGCATTTTTTTCCCATATGAGAAATTTCATTTTATTTTTTGTTCCTAACATTTTTTTGTCCCAAAACTTGCACATTTGGTCCATCCGTTAATTCATTAACGGAAAACGTTAAAATAAAAAATGAGAAAAGGTAAGAAATTTTTGAAAGAAATTAAAACATCAAAGAATGTCTATTTTCTAATCGACCATAGAAAGTACCAGGCCGAAAATGAACTCTAATTGTGAATGGAACTTAGAACTAGCTCAACATGAATTTTTGTTTAAGCTTCTAAACCTCTCAAACCCCAGAACGAAAAAAAAAACATATTGATTTTAAGAAAAGAATCTGATTAGAGAGGTTAAGCACCCAAGAAAAAGTTAATTTATCCTTAAGCATCAAATCTTTAAAATAAAAAAAATAAATAAAAAAATTAACAGTAATACCTCTAGTAAACACAAAAAAAAAACAAATTTTATTTCATTCCTTACTCTTACGATTTGAATTCAAGCAAACACAACAAATCATGAATTGGAATAAAATCTAACAATCTAATTAGCAAGGAAACAATTTGATGCAGATGGGCATCAAGACATGCCCAACAACATCAGGCTGATCGTTCGTGAAACAATAGCGGGCCAAAACATGGCCTAGAGCAGCCCATTATCTTCTATAATTATGTTGGAGCATTCTAAGAGGTCATAGCATTAAGTTTGGTCAAGTTTAAATTATCTATGTGACATTAAGTTTGGTCAATTTCATTATTAGTTGTTAATTCTCAATGTGCCTCCTCCTATTCTTGGAGGGTTGTTCCAAGTTTTAAATATCCGTATCTTGCATCGAAAATATAGAGATTAATATTATTTTCATTAAGCAAAGAATTCTTAGTGAATTTTTATCTTCAAGTTTCTTTCTCTTTGGTGAATTCCTTAGAGTTGTGAGCTTGTATTCCAATTCTTATCCTTGAGTTGGTGTTCGTCTTATCCTTAAGGTGGTGAATTTCTTATCCATACTAATTTGCATTGTGAATCGGTATCATTTAGTATATAGAGCCTCGGGTTTGAAATGGCTGGCAATAGAAGGAACAATGATGAGTATTTTTATCCTTTTTGTTAGAAAGTATAGACACATGCATGGTAGTTTTTGTGCATGTGATAGTAGTTCATACGTGGAAGGTGAAGATTGGTGAAGCTAGCTGATCAAACATGAGGTAAGGATTGATGAGCTGGTACAAGGATGAACTATTGGATTGTATGCAAGATCAAACGGTTGTAAGGTGATCAGTTGGAAGGTAAAGAAGAGCTGAGGAAGTTAGTATTTTACAACCAACTAACAACCTGTGGCATGCAGCTGATCATTATAAAACGTGAGCTTGCATGAGATAGGTTTTATTAGATTATAAGATAGAAGTTTTTCTCTCCTTCAAGTTGTAATTGTGATTCATCAATAAGATTCAAATACCTTTAAGAGTGGATGTAGGCTTCATCAAGTCGAACCACTATACTTGCTTTGTGTGTTCTTCATATCAGTTCTAAGATCAACAATAAGTGTGTGAGTGATCATAAGTTTCAATTATTTAGAATGCACGTGAGAAGTGTTTTGAGAGGGTACATTCAAAGAAGTGGCGCCGTTTGTGAGAAAGGAAGCTGCTGCCATTTGATTAAAAGGGAAGATCACCATGGTTACAACAAAAATTGATGTGGAAAAGTTTACAGAAAAGTCAGATTTTAGTTTGTGGAGAATGAAGATGGAGGCCATCCTCATTCAGCAAGGTCTTGCAGATTCTATAAAACCATTACCAGATAACCAAGCTATTGCAGTTGATGTTGTAGCACAAGATGCAGAACAAGATCAACAATCCAAAGCAAGAAGTGCAATCATATTGTGTCTTGGAGATAAGGCCCTAAGGGTGATTGCAAAGGAAACCACAGCCAGAGGCATATGGCAAAGGTTAGAAGAACTTTATATGGTCAAAAGTCATGATAATAGGTTATATAAGAAACAGAAGATGTATTCATTCAAGATTATAGAAGATAAACCAATTCTTAGGCAGTTAGATGAGTTTAATAGGATTATAGATGATATAGAAAACATAGATGTTGCTCTACATACAGAAGATAAGGCTGTGATATTACTTTTAGCTCTTCCTTCATCATTTGAAGGATTGAGGGATACATTGTTGTTTGAAAACAATTACTCTGGATCTAGTACAACTTGCGCTGAAAGCAAAAGTACTTCATAAGAATCCAGATGTTCAGATCAGTGGTGAAGTATTGGTTGCTAAGAAACAGAACAATTGGAGCAACAACAACAATAAGAAGATCAATACTGATAAGAAGAAGCCTGATAAAAGTCAAAGTGTTCCAGCAGATAAAGACAACAATAATTGCTATCATTGTAATAAACCTGGACACTATAAGAAACAGTACTTCAAATGGAAGGCCATGGTGGCCAAGAAAATAGCAGAAAATGCAGGCAATCAGAAGAGCTATGCAAATCAGGTAACTGACATTCAACCTAAGAATGATGTTATTGAGGCTCTGTCTGTAGTGTCTGATTCTATTTCAGAAGAGTGGGTGTTAGATTCTGGATGTACTTTCCATATGACATCCATTAGAGATTGGTTAAGTGAGTTAACTGAATGTAATGAGAGATCAGTCCTGTTAGGAAATGATCAAGCATGTAGTATTGAAGGAATATATTCCATTAAAATGAAAATGTTTGATGGATCTGTTAAACTACTGACTAAAGTTAGATATGTGCGTAGCTTAAGAAGGAACTTGATCTCTCTTGGTATGTTAGATACACAATGATATGAAAGCAGGCTTAAGAATGGAGCTCTCATTGTCTTGAAAGGAAGTTCAGTAGTAATAAAAGAAATCAAGAAAAATAATCTTTATTTTCTTGAAGGATCTGTAATCACTGGACAGATCAATGCTTCACAAGAAAAGGATGATGCACATTTATGCCATGGAAGACTTACTCATGTAAATGAAAGGGGGCTACAAGAATTAGCTAGACAAGGTTTACTGAATCTTAATTCATTTTTCATGTTAGATCAGTGTGAGGCATGCATACTTGGCAAGTTAAAAAAGAAGTTCGGTTCTGCAGAGCACAACACTAAGACAAAGTTGGAATATATACACTCAGATTTATGGGGGCCATCCAAGGTTACAACTATGAGAGGTGGAAGATATTTTATATCTTTTATTGATGATTACTCAAGGAAGCTGTGGGTAAGAATTTTAAAAACAAAAGATGAAGCATTGGCAACATTCAAGATATGGCTCACTGAAGTTGAAAATCAGATATAATGCAAGCTTAAGTGTTTAAGGACTGACAATGGACTAGAATTTGTATCACAAGAGTTCAACAGTTATTGTCAAGAGAAAGGTATTAAAAGGCATAGGACAGTTCCTGGTACACCTCAACAAAATGGGGTTGCTGAGAGGATGAATCAAACATTGCTTGAAAGGGTAAGGTGCTTACTAAATAGTGGAGGATTCTCTAAGGGGTTTTGGGGTGAGCTAGTAACTACAGCAGCTTATCTCATTAACATGTGTCCATCAGCAGAAATCAAGTTTAAAACTCTTGAGGAGGTATGGTCTGGAAAACTTCCCAATTATGATCATTCCAGGGTTATAGAGTGTCAGGCATATGCACATCAGAAACAGGATAAGTTGGATCCTAGGGCCATTAAGTGTGTGCTTGTTGGATATCCAAAAGAGACAAAAGGTTATAAGTCGTGGTGCTATGAAGCTAATAAGTTCCTAATTAGTAGGGATGTAAGTTTTAATGAAAAGAGGATGCCTTTAATGGAGAGAGCAAGCTGGGTTATTTCTGATACAGATCATGTTGAGCTTGAGGTGGAGCTTGAGACAGATAAGGAACAGCAGATGAGGGATCAAGCTACACCACAAGTAGGACAGGGTGAAACTTCAGCTGAAAGAAGCAACTATCAATTAGTAAGTATAGATTAAGAAGGCAGATAAGGTCTCATGTCAGATATATAGAGGCTGATGTTTTGTCTTATGCACTGTTTGTAGCAACAGATGTTGAGATGTATGAGCCAAGGTCATATTCTGAAGCAATTTCAGGTGCAGAAAGTGATAAGTGGATAGTTGCAATGGAAGAAGAATTGCTATCCTTGAAGAAGAACAATACTTGGATACTTGTTAAGAAACCAGCAGATCAGAAGCTTGTTGGGTGTAAGTGGCTTTAAAAAAGGAAAACAGTAACAAGTAAAGAAGGTGGAGTTAGGTCCATAGAGAGCGCAAAGCTCTGGCTTGAAATGGGGGTCCCCGCTGGACGGTGGGTTCTGGCCTCTCCCAAATTAGTCAGTCTACGGATCGGATACCGGTGCATCAAAAAAGTAAAGAAGGTGGAGTTAGGTACAAGGCAAGATTAATTGCAAGAGGGTTTTCACAGAAGGAGAGAGTTGATTATAATGAGATCTTTTCACCAGCTGTGAAACACTGTTCCATTAGGATTTTACTTGCTATAGTAACTCAATTTGATCTTCAGATGCATCAGATAGATGTAACTACTGTATTTTTACATGGGAACCTTGAAGAAGATATATACATGCAAGTACCTGAAGGTGTGGATGTTGACAGATCAGAAAACAAGGCATGCAAGTTAGTCAAGTCACTGTATGAACTTAAGCAAAGTCCTAGGCAGTGGTACTTGAGATTTGATGAATACATAACATCAAATGGTTTTGAAAGAAGCTTGCATGACAGTTGTGTCTACATTAAGAATGAAGAAGGGGTGTTCACTTACTTGCTGTTATATGTAGATATTCTAATTGCATGTAGAGATGTAGCAGGGATAAAATCAGTAGAGGAGATTCTGAGGAAAGAATTTGAGATGAAAGATTCTTGGAGAAGCAAGTACTATACTAGGTATGCAAATCAAAAGAGATAGATCAGCAGGTACCTAGAGCTTAAATCAGGAATCCTATTTGATTAAAGTTTTGAAGAGATATAACATGGATTAGTGCAAGTCAGTTTCAGTGCCTACAAAGCAAGGATTGAGACTATCCTTACAAAATAGTCCAAGTACAGATGTGGAAAGAGCAAGAATGGATAAGATACCATATGCAAGTGCTGTTGGAAGCCTTATGTATTCAATGGTGTGCTGTAGGCCAGACCTTGCATATGTGATGAGTCTAATCAGTAGGTTTATGAGCAAACTTGGACTGATGCATTGGGAATCAGTAAAATGGGCCTTGAGATACATCAAAGGGATAACATCAGTTGGTTTAAAGTTTCAGAAAATGATAGATTGGGATTAAGCTATTGTGGGATATGTTGATGCAGACTATGCTGCAAATCTTGATACAAGAAAGTCATTAACAGGTTATGTGTTTAACATGTTTGGTACTGCTATTATTTGAAAAGCTACACATCAACATGTGGTAGCATTATCCACCACAGAGGCTGAATATGTGGCACTAACAAAAGCAATCAAAGAGGGTATTTGGTTGACAGGAATCTTAAAGGAATTTGGGATTCAGCAAGAAATATTTGAAGTATTTTGTGATAATCAAAGTGCTCTTCATCTACCCAAACATCAGGGGGATCATGAGAGAACCAAGCACATTGATGTAAGACTTTACTTCATAAGGGATTGGTGTGCTGTCGTCGGCACCCAAAAATAATACTTATAAAATTTTCGAACAAATCCACTAAAATATAGTAGGATGAGTACGGGTCGAACCCAAGGAAGTAATTGAATTTAAATTGAATTTAACGTATTTCTAAATGTAACCGGAGGGTTTTGGATTAAATTACTTACAACTACTAAACATGAAAATAAATAATTAAAATAGTAAAAAAATAAAATTAAATAATAGAACAAATAAAATAAAAACCTAGTCCAAGGATTTGATCCCCTCCCATATCCTAATTCACATGAATCAATTTTCTAAAATCCCAACAAGTTCAAAAACTCAAGTCCCTAGACTAGTGGCACGACCAAATTAATCTGAAAAATCAATCACCTATGAGAGGGTTAGTCTACACAAGCAATTAAAAAGTCAAGATTAACATCAAAGCCAATCACAAAATAAATTCATAAAACATGTTGGTAATATTATTCATAATCAAACATGTAATTATTCTACGGAGGTTCACAATCCCTGGACTAGAAAATAGAATTACATAATAAAAACTATATAGAAATTGAAATAGAAGAACCGATGTTATTCATGGTGGGCTCCTTAAATCTGCGTTCCCTGCCTCCAAGCGTGTGATGCGTGCCTGGATGTGTGGAATAATATAATCCCACAAAATCATAAATTAATTCCTCCAATTAAATTCCTTGAACACCTTTCCTTTTTTAGTTGTCCAAGTTCATTGTATCTTTTCTCCATTTGGTAAGTTTCCTTATCCTCTTCAAATCAAATCTCTCCTTAATTTACTTGGTCAACTCTTTATTTCCATCATTATTATGACGGTATAATTTTTCTTATTTTTGGCTTGTTTCAATAACAAATAAAATAATTAAAGTATAAGTGTATAAAATAGAAATAAGTCGTAATTACACTATATAATTCACAACTCACGCGTAAAGAAGTGAATTTCATCCAAAATAAAATTATAAAATTATAACTTATCAGGGATGTAATTGAGAAGGGGTTTGTTATAGTGAAGAAAATTAGCACTACAGAGAATCCAGCTGATGCATTGACCAAGGCTCTGCCTGTTAGATTGTATATTAAAAGCTTAGCTTTTGTGTTGAATAATGTTTTAACAATTTTATTTGAAATGAGAATCATTTGATCAAACGTTTTGCATATTATAAATTATTTATTTATATGATTGTGCAAAAGTTCATTTACTATATACTGTATATAATATATTGTGCGACAATACGCGAAAGATCATATTATCGGTTTTCTTATAAAGTATAAACAGATGCTTACAACCGAGATAGACGGGGACTATCTATCGGGATGGTTGTAGTATGATTTGGTATTAGTTTGTCTTGACTATAGAATCAAATTAGTGCACTTAGTGTGTATTGAGTAGGATCGCTTGAGATCGTTCGACTTGTACTGTCTATATAGGAGAACTTGATCTCAATTATTATGGATATTCGTGCTCTTAATCCCTATACAATAACCTCGACACGTAGGGCAGTATGTATTTTTTTGATTCATCAATGGGTAAGATTTACATATATTAAATCAACAAACTCGGTGAGTTAGAAAATAGTATTGTATTTATGGTGTGTTGTTGATTGTAGAAGGAATCCATGTCCGACATAGGTTGATGATGTCCCCTTGAGGAGCTCATAAGGTTTATCATGTAAATCTTGCAAGTGGATTAATTCCGGCATGATAATAAGGTTGAGTGGTACTACTCTCGGAAGAGATATTAATTAATTTGAGTTGTCAGTAACTTAATTAATTAGTGGGCATTGTATATCTTAAACATTGGGAGATCTTTGGGCTCATAATAAGAAGGAGTCCATAACATAATTATAGGATTGGAAAGGCAGTGCAGTAATAATATTTTAGTGGAATATATTATTATTATTGGACTTAAGTATAAGCTTTGGGCTAAGCTTGGTACTTAAGCCCAATGGAGGCCCAACCCAATTTTTCCTCCTGGTCCCTGCTGTAGCCTAATAAATAAGTCATCTCAGCTTTCTAGAACCCTAACTCTGCGCCACTTTGACGTGAAAGAGAAAAGATAAGCAGATTGAGAAATCCTGTAGATTGTTGCCCACATAACATCAGGATTGAACTTGGGTCATACAGCAGAAGATCCAGAGGTAGTTCTCTACAACTATTCTTCCTTTACATCAACCCTGAAGAAAGGTAAACTTTATTATTGCTTCCGCTGTTATTATTTACTTGAATTCCTAACAGATCACGCTAAACCAAATAATCCAAGAGCTAACAATTGGTATCAGAGCGTTGGTTTCGTGGTGAAACGTGAGACGTTAGGTAGGGTTTTTGTGCTATACGTGTGTTTAGTTGTTGTATTGAAAGCATGTTTTTAGGGTTTGTATAGTTTTAAATTATCCATGAAACCCTATGTGTATTATTTGCTGGATATTGCTGTTATGTGATACGTGGTCATCACACACACACTCGTCTGCACGAAGAAAGCCTTGGCGAAGGCTGTACCATTGTCGTACAACCACGATGGGCTGGAGAATTATCTAATGGCTACTCGATGTCACGCGTGAGAAAGAAAGATGATGGCAGACGTTGATGGCATGATGAAGTCGCGTCTGGTCATCGTGTAACTATAAGGATGAGACGACAACAAGTGACAGTTGGTGCGATTTAGCACGGTAGACGGCGTCAGGGTAAGTTTGTGGATGTACAGCAGCAGTTCCGGTCGAGTCAGAGGCAGGTTCCGGCCAGTCAGCAGTGGGTTCCGAGTGAGTCAGCTGATGCTTTCGGGATGGGTCTGCCTTCTGTTCGATCAGGTCTGTTCCAAGTCAAGGTCGGGTCTACAGCTTCTGTCCAAAGGCACTGGTTGCAGTTTGCAGCATGATGTTACAGTCGGCAGACCATGCCGGAGATCCACAGTTGGGCACTTGGATGATGCTAGAGATGCGCAGCAGGTTTCAGTCAAGTTGCGGGTAGCAAGGATTCAGGCGACTACTACGGCTCGACAAGGCTAGAGGGTATGGCTATCCAAGCAGTTTGAAATGAAGGACTTAGGAGAGACTGGACACATTCTTGGGATTAAATTAATAAGGGATCGCAAGAAAAGAATGTTGTGCTTATCCCTAACTTCATATATTGATACAATCCTGACTCGTTTTAGCATGTAAGATTCCAAGAAAGGTTTTCTACCTTTCAGACATGGAATACCTCTATCTAAGGATATGTGTCCTAAGATACAACAGGAAATAGAGGAAATAAAGCTGGTCCCTTATGCTTCGGCAGTAGGAAGTCTCATGTATGCTATGCTATGTACGAGATCGGATATCTGTTATGCCGTGGGCTGTTTGAATATTTGATACTCATGAGCAAGAATACTCGATCGTTATAGTAGTATATCCCAAGAAATAAAATTATCGAACCACAAATGAGTTAGGTTTGGATTAGTACAATACGTGTGCTCATGTTTATGTCGTTTTTGTAAGGATGATAGGGGTTTTGAGTTTGAAAGAAACAACTAAAAATAGTAGCAAGTAAATAAAATAGCAAATAAGAGAAATGACAAGTATATGATTAACAAGAAAAGAGAATAGGTGCTAAAGTTCAAGCATGAAAAAACATGGGATTAGAAACATCCAAGCATATTCAATTCATATTATCATGCAAAGGGAATTCAACTCAATTGATGTAGATTAAGGGTGATCACGAATATATCCTAAGCTCCCTTTCGGGTTACAAAGGTTGTTGATCCACTTGAGACTCCCAAAAGCACTTAAGATCAAAGCCCAACATTAACCTCTTCCATCTAGGTACTAATTAATTCCCAATTCTCCCTTTCAAGGTACTAATTAGGATTAACTCTCCCTTTTTGTGTACTAGAGCTAACGAATGGATTGATTCCTCTCATCGAATTCAATTATCCTTTCGGCCAAACCCAAACTCGATGTCTATTTATGTCTTTCTAATACTTAAGAGGGTCGTTTTCGTCTCACTCCAAGCAATATACACATGAACATTATAATAGTACTTAATAATCATAAATCATCCATTGATCAACAATCCATTAAATCAATAATCATTCATGAATAACAAACCATGTCATCACAACATCAAAACAATTAAAGCCCATGAATAGAAACCAACATTAATTAAGTCAAAAACCAATTTAATCCACATAATAATATAAACCTAGTGTGCTCTTCATATTACTAATCCCATTAGAGGGATTAGCCTAACATGATAATGGTAACAAAACATATGAATGATTCATTACACATACCAATAGTCTTAAATCTAAATGAAAAATAAAAGAGATGTAAATCTTCCCTAATAATTTCTTGTAGAAAATCTACACTCATTGATCTCCACCTCTAGCTCTTTAATTCTTGAGGTCTTTAACTCCCAAATGAAAGGGATGAAGAATGGATGAAGATGGATGAAGATAATATTGTGAAATGGAAGAAAGGTGTGTGATCTTTGTGTAGGAGTGAAACCCTTGTGTGGAATATCCCATCTCCCATCAAATGTTGAACTTGAGGCTATTTATACCCTCTCCAAGTTGGGCCACGAATTAATCATCAACTGGGATTTTTACACACACTTACACATATTGGCAGGTGAAAATCCAGATTTTTGGCCCAAAATACCCTTACTCGACTTGGCATGTCTTACTCGAGTTAGCAGCTCGAGTCGAGCTGCATGTATTGCAACTCGAGCTACCCAGCTCGACTCGTGTCGCCAACTCGAGCTCTCACCTATTCGGTCGTATTGCGAGGCTCTGAAACTTGATTTCCTTCGGAGGCCCTACTCGACTCGTGTTGCCAAGTCGTGTTACGACTTGCAACTCGAGTAAGCACACTGTATAATTTTGAACTCCTGCCCTGCTCCGCATGACTTGCTACTCGACTTGGAGAGATACAGCTCGACTCGAGCTGCAAGTTGAGTTGGCTCCCAAGTCGAGTTAAGCTACTGGACGATTCTGGACAACTTTCGGGAACCTACTCAACTCGAGTTGGCAACTCGAATTGCACCTTGCAACTCGAGTTGGGTCCCGTGAGTTTATTTCTTGCTCGTTTCAGCTCCCAACTCTATTTTTGACCTGTTTTTGACATGTTTAGGCTCATTCACACATATTTCCATGAAATCACATAACACATAAAATAGGAATAAAATAATATGAAAAGACATGCAAAAAGATACTAAAATCTAGGTAAAAGTAGCGACGATCAAACCCCCCCAAACTTAAAGTGTTGCTCGTCCCTGAGCAACGAAAATGACAAACCAAGAGGAGAAATTTTCACCTAGGAAAAGACTAAACGAACATAAGCAATAACACATCGATAACAATAAGATTCACAAT
Source organism: Pogostemon cablin (assembly GCA_023678885.1). Taxonomy (NCBI): domain Eukaryota; kingdom Viridiplantae; phylum Streptophyta; class Magnoliopsida; order Lamiales; family Lamiaceae; genus Pogostemon; species Pogostemon cablin. Next base: position 2,195,261 of record CM042999.1, read on the forward strand.
TTATGCTAAGTCATTCTACAACATTAAAATCATAACATGAAGAATTAACAAATTCAATCAAAAGAGAATAAGGTATAATATAGTCCCTTTTTGATCCAAGCCTCACATCGGATTTCAATTTCACTCAACACTCTAGGAAGTAGGGTTAAGCAACACTCATCAACCGATTGGCTTGACTCGCTATAAGCTTGCTCGCGAACTACCTTCACAAACCACTAAAGTTTCAATTAATGATCAAAAAGGTCTTCAATTACGGATGTAATGATAGGCTCTTTGGTAGGATAGAGAGTATATGGATAAGAGTGGCTAATCATGCGTAAGTAATCGAAGAGATGTCCAATTTCCTCAACTTCTTCACTTTTCTTTCTTCCTTTCAACTTTGGTAATTACAAGCACTAATCATCAACTTTCCTTAGATTGAGCTTCTTTTGATTCATGCTTCCTTCTTTGGACCTTTAAGTACTTAAGCATATGTTGGTATTTTGCTCTTTTTCTTATTTTATGGTTGCATGTCCATTATTTGCTTGTGCTCTTTTCATCATTTTTCTTGCTTGTTTACCATTTCCTTTTCTTCTCTTGTTATTCAATATATCCTTTCTAGCTACCACCTCCTCAATCACCCACACAAAGGGTATATATATATATATATATATATATAAGGCTTTAAGTGGGTAAACAAGGCTTGTAATGTGCTAAATTCACAAGAAATATGCTTTAAGACTCAAAGTGGTTGACTAGGATGATGTTCATGGTAGGAAAATATATGGCAATGACTATAATAACAAGGATGGCCTTATATCATTTCACTAATCTTCACAAATCGGGCTCGTTCCTCTAGTTCTTGAGCAAATTTTAGTTTATCAAACACAACTGATTCACTCATGAAAAAAGACCATGTATGCACGGTTGAGGCTCAAATTCTCACAAGCTTATGCATTGGACCTTAAGAAACTTATTACACAACATTCATCTCAAAATTGAACAAGTTAAGTAAAACATGTCACAATTTGTAAGTGTTGAGATTCTTAATCATAATTTGTCATCACTTATCACAACAACATGTCATTACTCACATTCAAAAATGACTTACAACATCCAAAAAATAAACCACCAAACATCCCAAGATAAAATTAAAGATACACACAAAACATAAAAATAAGGACTCAACAAACAAGACACAACAAAAATACATATCATGCAAAATACAAATTACATCCATCCATAAGAAAATTAAGACACATTCATATCATCCACAATCAATTAAGCTCACAATCATCCCCATCTTTGATTGAAAATTGAAATCCTAAATTACGAAAGTAAACATCCCACAAACATAACAAATGAAGTAGCATGCTAATCATAACAATCCAAATCAAAATCACTTCATGTCAAGCAATTAAAAGTTATAAGGTGTAGAGTACTCCCTCAATAGGCATTTGGTAGTGGAAAGCGTTAGCTCCGAGCTCCATTCATGTTTCCAATACCCTTCATTCATGCTCAAACACTCACAAACACCATTAGCTCAACAATGTCATTAAAAATTATGGACTATCATGCACTTCAACACAACCAGTCGGGCCAAAATCCTATCCAAACTCATGAGAAAATTTTTAAAATTGACCCAATTTTACAAGAATCATACTTCAAGTGGTGAGTCACACCACACACTCTCCCCCCAAACTTAACTCGAGACAAGAGTTGAGAATTAAGTTTGCAAAAAGTGGTGGGACTTACCTTGTAGTTTCCATCAATGATCTTCTTGTAGAAAAGCATATGCATCCAAACAAATCAAGTTATGTCCACCACGCACTAGCACCCCCCAAACTTAACTTGAGACAAGAGTCGAGAATTAAGTTTGCAACAAGTGGTGAGACATGTCAACTTTAATCCATGAAGAACTTCTCTTTTCTTCAATGTGCATTTTTCTCTATAAGCACAATCCACCTACATACCAAACAAACAAGCATAAAAAGATAAAAAGAATGGGTTGCCTCCCATTTAGCGCTAAGTTTAACGTTTTCACGCTGGACGAAGTGAAAGATTATGGAACCCAAGAGCGATCCTTCACTATTTCTTCCCTCATCTTTACTTTGAGAAATTGTTTGGCTTTTTTCTATCAACATGTGCTTGGAATGGAGGATACTTCAATTGTTGACCATGAGAATGAATTAGATTCAAGTATATCATATGATGAAACACAATTGGAGAAGAGTTGTGTCATGGTGTTATCTTGACTATTTCATACTTGCACCTCAAATTTTGGGGTAATTCTAGGGTGCACCGGTGCACCCCCAAATTTATAGCTAAAAAAGTAGTGGGGTAGTTTTTTTATTTTTTAAAAAATTAATTATTTTTTTTTTTAATGGTGGAGATTGAATTGTGTGTTAATCTAATAGTTAAAATTGTCTAGGTGCACCCGGTGCATCCTAGTTGGACTCCAAAATTTGATATTAAATATAGAGTGTATATTGGGTGCAACTAGTTTCATGTTTTTTAATTGTGTACCGGGTCAACCCATTTGTAAATGGGTCATACTCCCTCCATCCCAATTTAAGAGTCTCATTTGCTTTTGGGCACGTGGATTAAGAAGTATTATTATTTAATGTGTAGTGGGTAGTTGTATTAGTGGATGTGGGGCCCCATGTTTTAATTGTATTAGTGGGTGTGGGTGGGTCCCATGTGTCCAAAAAAGGAAATAGGACTCTTTGGGTGGGACGACAAAAATGGTAAAATGACCCTCTTAACCTGGGACGGAGGGAATATAAAATCTAAAATTAAGCCCAAAAAATCCATTCTTACGTCAACAACATTCACCGATTCTCTCCCACCACGGTAATTCTCTCCACCACGGCGGTTCTCTCCCACGGCAGTCCACCGCCGATTCTCTCCGCCGCCAGGTTTCGGCGATCCGCCGTAGTCATCTGACGATTTCACTGTCATTTGTGCTCTGCCGATTTTGCAGCTGCCTCATCTGATAGCAATTCCTCTCTACCGCGATTCTTTTCTTCTATTCTGTACGTGCGCATCATGCGCATCTGATAGTGATTTCTCACTTTCTATTCAAATTTCACCAGCAATTGTCCGATTCTCCAATTCATCCGCATCGTGTTGGAAAAATACGCACTGAAAAAGAAGAAGCCAAATTCAAAATTAGGTAAATTTAATTTCAGATTCAGATTTAGTATATGTAAATATTTTGATATGTGATTATATATATTGTATTTTCTAATTTCATATTCAGGTAGAATTCTTCCAATTTTGAGATTTTTTTAAATTTTTATGCTTAATTTGAGATTGAAACTCAAATTATACGATTTTGTCTTTTTCGAATCAATTCAAGGATATGTTTTCTGTTAATTTCTTTACTGTATATGTTTATGTACTGTATATGTTTCTTTACTGTATATGAAACTCAAATTTCTTTACTGTATATGTTTTCTCTGCTAATTGTACATAGGTATGGTCTGAATTGTACATGGGCATAATTTGTATGTTGAATTATTTTAACTGTATATATTTTCTCTGTTAACTGTATATAGGTGTGTTCTGAATTGTATGTAGTCATAATAGGCATCTTGGTAGCATTATGCATTTGATGTGATGGATTTTTCTTTATTGTATATATTTTCTCGGTTAATTGTACACAGGTATGGTCTGAATTATACATGGGCATGATTTATATGTTGGATTATTTTAATTGTATATGTTTTCTCCGTTAACTATATAGATATGTTCTGAATTGTATGTGATCATGATAAGCATCTTTGTAGCATTGTGCATTCGATGTGATGGATTTTTCTTTACTGTATATATTTTCTCTGTTAATTGTACATAGGTATGGTCTGAATTGTGCATGGGCATGATTTGTATGTTGGATTATTTTAACTGTATATGTTTTCTCTGTTAACTGTATATAAGTATGTTCTGAATTGTATGTGGTCATGATAGGCATATTTGTAGCATTGTGCATTGGATGTGATGGATTTTTCTTTACTGTATATGTTTTCTCTGTTAATTGTACATAGATATGGTCTGAATTGTGCATGGGCATGATTTGTATGTTGGATTATTTTAACTGTGTATGTTTTCTCCATTAACTATATATAGGTATGTTCTGAATTGTATGTAGTCATGATAGACATCTTTGTAGCATTGTGCATTCGATGTGATGGATTTTTCTTTACTGTATATGTTTTCTCCAATAATTGTATATAGCTATGGTCTAAATTGTAAACGGGCATAATTTGTAAGTTGGATAATTTTAACTATATATGTTTTCTCCGTTAACTGTATATATGTATGTTCTGAATTATATGTGGTCATGATAGGCATCTTTGTAGCATTGTGCATCCGAAGAAGCATCGCTATGCTCATCCTCGAATCGCTAACGTGAGAGACACATCTGAGTCGCCGACTACAGATTCCTTCCAGATTTCCTAAAATTCGGTACACCAGGAATAGTAAATCACCTTCATACACGTTGGAAGAGCAGCTAAAAACCTGTTGTTATGCCCTAGAATTTTATTTATATGAACTTGAGGCTGATACTATTCACAATTGAATTGATTTTTTTAATTATTACTTTTTTTGTTGAATTAATTTGAGTGATCTTTATTACATCACATTTTGAGATCTGAAATTTTGTATTTTTGGCTTATCTTTCTCTCTTTAAATTTAGCAATGGAATTCTACATTTTTTATGACCCTTCTTATAGTATACAGTAACTTGTATGATGGTAAATAATGTACAAATATTTACTAGTATATTACATTCTTAAAGAAAAGTAAATACAAAACGAGTTTAAAATGTATACACTTAATTATTAAAATGTATACAGTTACTTGCACTTAAAAAATGAAAAATCAAAACGAGTTTAAATTGTAAAGACTTGTGATTATTAAAACTTACACTTGGTTATTTAAATAATTATTGATGAGGGGTGATAACAAGGAAAAGAGAAGAAAGAATATAGGATGCAAAATTCGACTCCCAAGTTAGGATAAACAAGATAATGAGAACTCTATTCTCAATCTTGATACAACATTCATAATTTTCTAATCTTCATAATCTGCTCTAGATCTCCATTACATCAGGTATATATAGGAGAAAGAGTAAAGAGACATAATTAAAGAAATAACCTTCAAACTTCCATCATAAATGAAAATTCAAAGATACTAGACCAGATGTTCAACTGACTTTGAACAGCCATAACTTTCTCCATACTTAGAATCTGATGGTCAATAATATATGGCTGGAAAGATAATTGAGTTGGCTTTCCAATACCACCAATTGAGCATTAATTAGAATTATGTGGAGAGATTTATGATTGAAACATTGAACTGCGGCAGACCAGCAAATCTGCCCTGCATTATTCTCTCCGGGTGGGAAATAACTCGTCTCTGAGTTCAGCTTGTTGTCTCCATAACTCGATGTCAGATCACGAACACTCAAAGTTGGATGACTGTGCAAATATGCCGGCAACTCAATCTTATGTGCATTTATTTTCTTTAACACTTGGCGATGACCATTCCTCTTTTATTTGAACTTGTTGTATACGCTCCAGAAAAAGAATCTTTCTTTCTTCATCAACAACAAAGCTTTGTTACATCCAAAATGCCCACCAAGACCACCACACGTTTTGAAAGCCGTCTTCCATTCATCTCCAAGCTTGATTCGACTATGATGGTAACTGCTACTAAGATCAATCTTCGAAAAGATTTATGCACCAGCCAACATGTCGAACATATCATCAATTCTTGGGATAGAAAACTTGTACTTAATCGTGATTCGATTAAGTACTCGGCTATCACAATAAATCCTCCATGAGCTGTCTTTTTTTTCTTTCAAATTGTTATAAGCACCCTTAAAACTATGATGATGAGTTTTCCTATCAAATTGCCAACGTCTACCAAGATGCAAATGATAAACATCAATAGGAATAACATCACACCAAACTTTACTACCTTTACGAAGCCATGATAACTTGTAAGGTTGATGATCTTCGACTTCCAATTTCAATTTCTCCCCCGGTTGAAAAAGATTCGACCTCGAATCTGGAACTTCGTCATTATCAACATATGGTGAAAAATCAGCAACACTGAAAGTAGCTGAGACACCAACAACTCCACCTTTAATCACTCTTTGGCCATTGACAGATTTTCGGGTGCATCTGTCACCTTCCAGAAAAATGATCATAACTTCTTGTAGAAAACTCCAAACGATTCTCTGTTTGTTGCGTTTGAAACTAGACTGAAAGAGCTTTCTATCCATGTATTTTTCACCATCTGATTCCTTGCCGATCAGTACCAGTAAATTTTTGAAGTTACCCCATCTATGCTGGAATATTTCCCACATCATTCGCTTCCATTGCGTGCAAACTCGTCTTTGAGTTTCCTTCATCCTTTGATGCTTATCAGCATTCTTCTTTAATCTTATATTTTGCTTGACAAGATCAAAATGCTTTTGTGCTTCCTTGGACCATTGAAACTTCACTCCATTTAAACACTCAACAATTGAAGCCACAAGAGCATAAGCATCATCAAATAGAGATTTGGAGAGCAGAAAGTTTTCACACCCTTTAAAAGGTTTAGAAATACTTTCAAATTTAGAAGGACCCACAACAACCTTTTCACCATCCTTATTAGTAGCCACAATATTTTCACAACTCACACCATCAACAATGATATCACATACCTTGTCAATTGATGTACACCTTCTGTAAAAATTATCGTAACGAAGCCATGCATCATCCGCAACATAGGTTGCATCGAGGCTACACCTTATCATCAAGGATTCTCCATGATCCTAATAAGTGACATCATCATCGTACTCATCATAAAATGGTGTTGTTTCTTCATGCTCCTCTTCATACTCTTCTTCAACAAGAGTAATTATACTTGGATTTGGGCAATCTACAGCAAAGTGTCCTAACCCTTTGCACTCAAAACTATTGAGAGGTAGACGCTTGCGTATGTTGAGTTAGCAATATGACATGTGGAAGATAGAGGTTGGATGATCAACATACTCGATCAAGGGCTATGATCGAGTGTTGTAAGAATGGGCCGCCAAGGTTAATGGGCTTGGATGTTGAGGATAGCTTGCTATGCAAGTTAACATGCTCTGCAAGTTAAAGAGCTTATATAAGACAAGATACGTCAGTTCATATATCATCCATATATTCCTATAAGATTAGGGTTTATATGAGATCTAAGTTTATTCATCGTCATTGTAATCTTCATCAATAAGATATTCTTCTTCCTTAAGAGTGAACGTAGGCAATTGCCGAACCACTATAATCTGTTTGTGTTTATCGTTTTTCCTTTTCTTTCTTTGATCGATTCACAACAATTGGCGCCATCTGTGGGAAACGGGAAAAGGGACGATCAAAGAAAGAAGGAGCGAGAAGGTGTGGGAAAGAAGGCAGAAACGAGAAGAAGAAAAGTGGGCAAAACACTCTTCACGTTTTTAAGAGAAGTCCATGCGCAGAAATATTGCAGAGGCCGTATCTGAAGTTTCAACCGTCAGATCGAGGTGAAATTTTGTCAGGATGTTTAAAATTGTTGATCTACATTCTGAACGGTGAAGATCGTGTTTGGAGCTCTGTGTTGACAGAAATAATCCGAAAACTGAAGTCAGGTTTTTTGGGCGATTCAGTTCTGCGCAGCCGTGGTTGAAGGGTTGTTTCTCACAAACCAGCCGTTGGATCAAGCTGTAATTTTAACAGCGCGTCCAGGACTCATAGAAGTTGATTATGGACAGTTAAGATCTGGTTCTAAGGTACAAAGAGTTGTGAACACTGAACATCAGTTGGTGGTGTTGTTGGTTTCGACGTAAAGGAGTTCACGGAGGATTTCGAAGTGAAGATGAAGAAAGCGAAGGATGATCAAGAATTAAGGTGACTCTTTCAGATCAGCAAGAGGGATAAGGCGTCGTTCTTTTCGACGGCGGTTCGAAGAGATGAATTCTTGGAATTCTTCTCGACGGAATGATAAGATCAATGGGGGAAGACCATTGATGGGATCCCTGGAGAATTGTGGGAGTTGGGTCGTGGATTTTACAATTCACATGTACAATTCGGGAGGGATTGAATTCTGATTAAAGTCGGTCTTAGGCGAGCAACGCTTTAGTAAGGAAACTATGCAACGCTCGAAAGTGGTCAGAAGCAACAGTTTCTCTCCAAAAGGTGATCGATGATGGCTCTGTGGCAAAGGATCAGAACCTCATGGTGTGGTGAGGAACTGATGTAGTAGCTGCTGAGGTGGAGGATATTGCTCATGGTCGAGCAATGATGAAAGGTTGCTACTCAAGGTGGAGTAGTGATGCAGAAGAGGGTTTCTGTTCCCTTTTAAACAGTGGATGAGTTTGCTGAACTCGTTAAAACAGTGAAGGAGTTTTGCTGCTCTCTAAAGGCAGTGTGGAGGAGTTTGCTGCACTCGTTAAAACAGTGGATAAGGATGGCTGCACCATAAAGCAGCAGGTGAAAGAAGAGTAAAAGCATTGGTGCGGTAATGCAAGGTCTAAGGTGGAGTATTGTTGAGAGGTAGACACATGCAAGGTCTAAGGTGGAGTATTGTTGAGAGGTAGACGCTTGCGTATGTTGAGTTAGCAATATGACACGTGGAAGATAGAGGTTGGATGATCAACATACTCGATCAAGGGCTATGATCGAGTGTTGTAAGAATGGGCCGCCAAGGTTAATATGCTTGGATGTTGAGGATAGCTTGCTATGCAAGTTAACATGCTCTGCAAGTTAAAGAGCTTATATAAGACAAGATACGTCAGTTCATATATCATCCATATATTCCTATAAGATTAGGGTTTATATGAGATCTAAGTTTATTCATCGTCGTAGTAATCTTCATCAATAAGATATTCTTCTCCCTTAAGAGTGGACGTAGGCAATTGTCGAACCACTATAATCCGTTTGTGTTTATCGTTTTTCCTTTTCTTTCTTTGATCGATTCACAACAAAAACAATATTTTTTATTAGTAAAACAACTTGTTTTCACATAATCGATAGGATGGAAAATGAAGAAGTTGTTAGCTTCTTTATTTCCGAAAGGACCCGCATACTCTAATTCATCGCTGGAATCACCATGGCTTGAACTACGTTCGTTTCTGGCTTTCCGACAATCAAGACGTATGGATAACTCCTCAACTCGCTTGAAAGGACCCGCATACTCTGATTCATCGCTGGAATCACCATGTCCTGAACTACGTTCACTTCTGGCTTCCCGACAATCAAGACGTATGGCTACCTCCTTAACTTGCTTCTGAAGTGCCTGAATTACAGCATCACGTTCATCTTCAAAATTTCCATGTTTCCTCTACGTCCGCCTCTATCCCTCCTTGCTACCATAGACAAATGATGAGAATACCAAGAGCGTACATTGGCTCTGAATACCAAATGATGAGGGGTGATAACAAGGAAAAGAGAAGAAAGAATATAGAATGCAAAATTCGACTCCCAAGTTAGGATAAACAAGATAATGAGAACTCTATTGTCAATCTTGATACAACATTCATAATTTTCTAATCTTCATAATCTGCTCTAGATCTCCATTACATCAGGTATATAGGAGAAAGAGTAAAGAGACATAATTAAAGAAATAACCTTCAAACTTCCATCATAAATGAAAATTCAAAGATACTGGACCAGATGTTCAACTGACTTTGAACAGCCATAACTTTCTCCATACTTAGAATCTGATGGTCAATAATATATGGCTGGAAATATAATTGAGTTGGCTTTCCAATGCCACCAAATGAGCATTAATTAGAATTCTGTGGAGAGATTAATGATTGAAACATTGAACTGCGGCAGACCAGCAAATCTGCCCTGCATTAATTACAAAACGGGTTTAAATTATATACACTTGATTATTAAAACTTATACAACTTATTATTTAACGGGTTCAAATTGTATACAATAGATTACTAAAACATATACACTTGGTTATATTTTTTTTTAAGAGCACTTAGTTACACTTTAAGAAATACAAAACAAGTCTAAATTATAAACACTTGATGACTAAAACTTATACACTTGATTAGTCTTTAAAAACTACACTCTATTATAAAATTATACACTTGATGACTAAAACAAATACATTATTGGTTTAAAACCTATACATTTATTGTTAAACAAATACATATTTTTTAACAAAAAAAAATTGTTTTTAAAGAAGTATCGTAATACTAAAATACACACAATTAAATTTATCTACCAACATTGCTAAAAATCAAGTTTTAAGCAAGTGATATGCATCAAAATCTTTACTATGTATTTAAATCAATACAGAATGAGTTTAAATTTTATACATTTTATCACTAAAACTCATACACTTGAATTTATATACATAACTTAAATTTCTTCATCTTCAATTCAAATGATCAAATTCAAATCTTCATCTTCAGTGTAATAAATCTGCTCTTCATCTTTATTCTTCATTTTAATCATCATTCTTCCTTGTCAAATATAAATCTGCATTAAAAAAATATAATAAATGTTGCATAAATCTGAACAAAAATTATTAAAGATAAATACCTAGCTAAATCAAACCAATGGCTGAAATAAACAAATAAATAAATCAAACAAAAGGAGAAATCTAAAAATGGAGAAATTGCACAAAAAAAATATATACAAAAAGAAGAAATCAAAAGGTGAAGGAAAGTAGATGGAACGATGGAATAAATTGGTGGACGTCCTCGGAGAAGACCACCGATGACTGATTTCACGTTGATTACGTCAAAAAAAAAATATCAAAAATTTGATCGACTAAATGATGCTTTCACTTACCTTGAAGAAGAGTGCCCGGCTGTAAAATAGGATGGAGAGAAATGAGGCGGTAGAATCGGAATGAGAGAGAAGAGAGGGCGACAGCGACCACATAATCGAAAGGAAGAGAGAGTAATGAACATAACCTACAGCTGAATTGGAATGAAGAAAGAAAAGAGGGCGGCGATAGAATCAGAAGAGTCTCGAGAGGGGAGAAGATAGCACGCTAGGATAGAAAAAAAATGAAAGAATAAAATGAAGAGACGGGTAAGAAAATAGTTTTATACCCCGGGTCAAAGAAAATGTTCGGATCTGGGTGCAACCTTGCACCCAGTTGCACCCAATAATTTGCCTTAAATATACATCTAGAAATCATCATCATTTTAAATATAACTAAGATCCTTCTTTCCAACTATTTTTTAATTTAATTATATATATATATATATATATTTTTTTTTATATATAATTAATAATAATTATATATATATATATATAATTCGTCACCTCAATTAATAATTAATAATTAATAATAATAGTAGCAGCGGCGGCGGCAGCAGTAGTAGTAGAACAATGTTTTACACGGGAGACAATAATAACGATAATGAGTTTTGAAAAAAAAAAAAGGGTCTCACTAAATATACACCCTCTTTTATTAAATACACACCCTCATTAATATATAATTAATATATATATTTTTAAAAAGTCTAAATTACCCTTAAATCATTAAATACAGTCCCCTTATATATATTTTATATCAATAAGTTCTATATGGATTAAACTTGATACACACTCTTATTGAGATGAAAAGAAGATGAACAACAGATTGAAATGGAGACGGATTCCAAAATATTGCTCAAAATTCCCCATGTTGAAAGCTTTGATTTAAGTTACTCAAACAAAGGAAACCCCAACAATTACATGTTTCTTCATCTCCAAATAGCATTTCATCTTCGATTCTTATAATACCTATCGCATAAAATGGAATCAATAGTCAATACACATATCAGTATTTGAAGTCCTAGGAGAAAATAATGAACAAGATTTGAGGATGTATAATTGATTCAAACCGATGGTAAGTTCCAATAGACATAATATTAAGAAGTGTGTATCGCTCCATTCTAATTGGAGACGGGTTGAATATAGATATTTCATCGATGGATTGGCTTGGGCCTCTACCGATCAGTCACTCGAGCAGGCCTTTTCTCAGTACGGCGAAGTTATCAAATCGAAGATCATAAATGATCACGAGACCGGTGATCCAGAGGCTAGCTTCGAATTCATTACTTTCAAGGATGAACAGACCATGAGAGATGCGATCGAAACGATGAACCAGCAGGATCTCGACGGATATTGTATTACCGTCAACGAGTTTCACTCTCGCGGTGGCAGGGATGGTGGAGGTAGAGGGGATTCTGCAGTTGGTTATGGTGGTCGTCGTAAGGGTGGTTACGGCGGCAGTTAAGGTGGTGGTGGCTACGGTGGTGACCGTTCTTACTCTAGATGCGGTGGTGAGGGAAATTGGAGGAATTACATTTAAAAGTTAGTGATAGATCTTTACGTTCAATTATTTTTTATTCCGTCGAATCTATATGGCATAACGTTCTGTTTTTGTTTTCTCACTGCTGCTTCCTTTCCTTCATGTACAAGTCCGAAATCAAGGTTTCTGAACATGTAAATTGAGGTTTTTTGATAGTTTACTTTTATTAAAATAATAATAATAAATATATTAAGGTGTGTATAATCTTCAAATTTAAAAGGGCAAATTTGGTTATTCAGGGGTGTGTATTTAATAAAATTAAGATTTAAAAAATTAAAAGGGGTGTGCATTTAATAAAAGGTGTGTATTTAATAAAAATGGGTGTGTATTTAACAGTACTAAAAAAAATGATATATTCTAATAATGGTAATGATATTAAGGAGATATATTCAAATCTATATTTTTTTTTAAATAGATATGGCACTAAACCCTTTCTCTTTCCTTTGATTACCCAACCCTCATCTTTTCTTTCTGTAGAATCGATCGATCTTCACTTCTATTGACTGCTGCTTCAGAATCGATCTTCTATTGGCTGATAATGTAATTCTTGATTAGTAAACTCTCTCTTTTTTTTTTTTTTCTTTTTTTATTACTTTCGTTTTTCTTTTTATTTCGGTCATGCAAGCGATATTGTTTATTACTTTATGAATTCTCAGAATCAATGGTAATTCTTCTCTTCCTTTCTTCTTTTTTTTCTTTTTATTTCCGTTATGCAATCGTACTTAATTTATGAATTTTCAGAATCAATGGTAATTCTTGATTTAGTAAACCCTAGTTCCTTTCTTCTTTTTTATTTCCGTTATCATTTCTTAGTGGCTCGATATATAATTTGATAAGCCAATGATTTTTTTCCGTGTTTCAGAATACGATAAACCGACATGTTAACTAATTGATTACAATAAATTGGATCGGATTTTGCTGTTTTTTCTTCTCATCGATGTGACATGAGCGTATGGGAAACACTTGTTTAAATTGGGTTGACAGTGTAACACTTGGAATTACAAATTAATTTTAGAAAGTGTGAGGTGTCATTCATCGGGTGTTATTGGAACACTAGATGAACACTATTTGGAATAGAGAATTCATTAAGCTAATTCATTAAGCTAATCATCTATCTATTGTTCTTGTCGAGATAAGATGGACTCCCCTCACATTCAATCGATTGTTGTTGACTTGTTGTTGCCTTTTATTAATTGATCGTCCACACAATTAAGTCAAGAATTTAGCATTCTTCTTTTTTTCTTTTATTTTTTTTCGTCATGCAATCTCACTCAGAATCAAATACTAACTCATTCTTTATTAGTAAACCCTAGTTCCTTTCTTCCGTTATCGTTAATGAATCCTCTGTTCTTATTTTTCCATGAAAATGAACGTTGAGAGGTGGGTGTCAAGATCATCACATTTGAATATTCTTATTCTTTTTTCTTTTTCTTTTTCTTTTTTGAAGATAGCGGTTAGCTTTCTAGTATTATTGAAATTCGCTTTAATTATGAAGAATTGATCATTAACTTTCTTATTGGATGTTTATGGTTTAGAGCTTTTGTTGTTCACGTTGTAAACCACTTTAAATTAAAGATTTAAAGGGGACCGCATGTTTACACCGTACACGGTTCGCAGGAGACTAAATATGTTAAGCTAATCAACTATCTATTGTTGTTGTCCAGATAAGATGGACTCCCCGACAAAAAGACAATCTTTTCATGCTATCAAAGAACGTATACGAGAATGCCTTTGGCTCAAGAAAGACAAAGAGGCCACTATTGATACTCTCTATCAAGATTACAAATTTTCTAAAGAGCATACTAAACAAGGTATATATTTATTCATTCTTAGTTTAGTTTGTACATAATAATATTCTTTCTTATTAGTTTGGGAGCAGCTGGAAAACGTTTATAAAGATTTCTTCCTGAGATATCAAACTGACCTAGAAATGGAGGCCTTGAAAAGCCAATTGAAAATCCAAATGAAACAAGAAGTTGACAAGTTCGTGAATGATCAGAAACAACGTTTCAACGATTTTGTTCACCAGTACACCATGGATCAATACATACCAACAGCATCCCCAGCAGCTCTAGTCAACCATACCTTCTCAAAGTCAGCAGCCCCTGGTAAGACAACTTTAAAATTAAAATTTAAATTATTTCTATTTACTAATAATTATTATTTTTTAATAGAAAATTAAGTATTTTATTATATAATAATATCACACATGTACAAGGTGTACTATGGTGCCCCTATAATATTGATCCCCTTCACTTTTCTAACATAATATCTTAAACATTCTAATGGATTTAAAAACCATTCTTTAGTTACTTTTGTCATGCCCACATCCTCAACTTTATTAGCTCAACAAAGTTATCCAATAGTTTTTTGAATATACTTGAATTCCTTGCGATCCACAAAGACCATGTAGTGCAATGGCACAACATTATCCAAAACACTTCATGTTTCCTATTCCATGATAATCCAAGATGAGTTTGAAATTGCCTACCAATAGAAGTTTGCATGCTACTTCGGGTGCCAACCCACAAGAAGCACTTTTTCCATACACTTGATGAAAATGGGCAAAGAATAAATAGGTGATCAACATCTTCCACACTGCTTGCACAAAAAGTACATATCAAACTGTCCTCAGAAGCTATTTTTAAGATTACCTTGGTAGGCAGTCTATCTTTTAGCAACCTCCATACAAATGCTTGAAACTTACTTGGAATCCCTTTTTGCCAAATCCTAATTGGTTCATAATCCTCCTGTGATTGTTAAACCTGCCTTGGAGACTCTTATACACAGAATGTGTAGTGTATGCTTTTGTTGAGTCTTCCTTCCATCTCCGGTAGTCCTGCAATTCAATGTTAGGAGAAAACCAATTTATTGAAGTGATTAGATTATTTAAAAGCTCTTCTTCCCACTGAAATAGCTCTCTTCTCCAATCCCATCTCCACCTCCACACACCTTCATCCCAAAAGCCTTTATCATAAATATTTGTATCTTTGTCATTCGCAATTGCAAACAACCTATGATACTTTTTTTTAATACATCTCCGTTATTCCAAGGCTCTAACCAAAAATTGGTATTTTTCCCATCTCAATCATTTTTTCACACCCTCTTCTAAATCTGTCACCTTCATTCCCTTGAACGATGTTACATATATCACGCTACAAAGTAGAAATGACACTATTATTCCTTCCTCTTCTTAACTCTGCTGAATTTTCAAAATGAGTGACAACATGTCTAATTTAATTATTATTATATCATCCAGAGAACTGCAAATAAATAAATATGTAAAATTTCAGGAGCTGTTAACGATGGATCTTTACCTGATCCGAATATCGTACAAGCCCTGTCAGAATTATCTATAGACGAGACAACCGCTAATGCAGATCGTATTAGGGGTTTGATATGGAAATGTATTGGAGTCTCTTTATATACAACATCACACGAAAAGGTAATTTTTATTATTATTTTTTTTTTTGTAAATTCCAATTCAATCCCGTTGTTCGTTACTTGACTAAAAAATGCCGTTTTATATTTTCTTAATTAGTCGATTGTTAAAATGTTATTACATGTTATCATTCAGTTTGGGAGGAGCTTGAGCAAAACAATGAAGACTTGTTCAGGCGATGTAAGTTTTTGAACGATGAGTGGGTGAAGCTGAAGTCGCATTTGAACTCGTCTTATAACTTGTTGCGTGAAGAATTCAAACGTGGTGTACTCACTCTCGATCATCAAAGTAAGACAACTTATATATTATTAATTTTAGTTTAATTCCACTTTGGTCTCTACTTGTGTTGTCATAATATTATTATTGTTAAAATGATATTTAGTTTTGTTCTATTCAATTCCAATATGCATATATTTAGTTTTCATAATATTCATAAAGTTATTGGACTAATTGTGAATGAAGACGAATGGCAAAATTAACTGATAAAACTCTACTGAGGGTGAGAACACCCTAATGGCTGGAAACCACCAAACGAGCAAGAGAAATATTGGCTAAGGCAAAATCTGATCAACCAAGTCTTTTATAGTAGCTTAATTAGATGATCTCCAAAATAACTGTTTTCCAAAACAGTTAAGAATCATCCTATAACCTTTAGCCCTCCTTCCAACTGTGAGCTTTAGGTATAATCTCTATGCATTTTGTCTGATTCCAACACATAACCAAGTCCTTACATACTTGTACTTATTACTATTTAAGCGTCTTATATTGCAATAACGTACATGTCATATCATGTTAGCCAGCTTGCTAGAGAATTGCCAAGACTAATTATTATTATTACTGCTTATATTGCAATAAGTGACAACATGTTTAATTTAATTATTATTATCATATAATCTAGAGAATTGCAAAGAAATAAATATGTAAAATTTCAGGAGCTGTTAACAATGGATCTTTTCTTGATCCGAATATCGTACGAGCCCTGTCAGAATTATCTATAGACGAGACAACTGCTAATGCAGATGGTAAGTTTAATTCAGTGCATGTTTGGATTTTAATGATTATAGAAAAAGTACAAGTAACATTTTCAATCTTTCTTGTTACAGGCCCCCACTTCAATCATCCACTTCAATGAATCCACAATCTTCATTATTTACTATATATCACCTTTTTTTTTATGGATATATATATATAGCTTTTAACTCGTCTCATCGAATATTATACTTTTTCTGGCCTCTTGTGATTGGTAGGTTAACTCATCTCAACAAATAATTGTTTTACAAGGATTATGCAAATCTTGTTCTAAGATTTTTGACAAGGAATTTATTTATGCTATATCACAATCCTTGTGGCTGTACATAGGTTTTCAAGCCTTAATATGCAGCATGCTATTGTGTGAGGGCCATACATTCATTCAAGCTCAATCTCTAAGACTCCTATTCTAACTCGATAGCAATTGTGTAGTGTTTAATTTCAAAATTGTGTTATAGAAATTTACTCCATTCAAAATAATCCCAAGAAACTTAATTAATTCGAAATAATTTCGTAACTTTTGATCTTTTAATTTCTCGTTAAAATGGTCCCTTTTCTTTAAGATGTTCAAATATTTTAATTACATGGGTGAGATTGAATTAGTATTTTTATAAAGTTATTATATGATGAAATTGGTAAAAAAAAAATTGTTTTGAGGCGAAATTGAAGCAAAATTGAAAGGTGTGGGACGAAAATGAAAGTTCTAAATATTTTGGGACTTTTTCGGACAGTTTGTTTTAATTTCCAATTGCACCCACCCAGACCTTGACAATAAGAAATTGAGAAAATAAAAAAATTCACTAGTATTAGGATCTGGGCAACAAACTTGTGGCCCAAGCAAGTCCACTTGCTCTTTTTGGACCCCGAATCTCTGTGGCCTTCCAAAACTTACGGGAAATCAATAAATTCATATATATATATATATATATATATTAGACCAACGGATCATGCAAATATACATTCTAGCAACAGCACTCTTTTGCCTAAAAAGTAATTTGAGTTCAATGTAACATGTAATACAATACTAAAGAATAAGATTATTACCTATTCATCATGTTCTAAGTCTAACAACTCCAACATTCATAATAATATGATGCTTGCTTGAAACACCAAGCTTTCCCGTTAAAATTCAAGAAACTTATTAATTAGCGGGAAAAATGCTTTTTTTTTTTCCATATGAGAAATTTCATTTCATTTTTTGTCCCTAACATTTTTTTGTCCCAAAACTTGCACATTTGGTCCCTCCGTTAATTCATTAACGGAAAACGTTAAAATAAAAAATGAGAAAAGGTAAGAAATTTTTGAAAGAAATTAAAACATCGAAGAATGTCTATTTTCTAATCTAGAAACACTAGATAGGAGTAGAATTGTTTAAAAATAGTTGGTGTAATCAAGAACATATTATAACATCTAGTTAATTCTAGGAAATCGATGGAACATTCTAGACACCAACCTAATTGCCTATAGATAGGCATGTATCATTGTAATTGCAATACTTGTAAGAAACTCATTAACTAGTTCTCTCACTACCATATCATATGATGAAACACAATTGGAGAAGAGCTGTGTCCTGGTGTTATCTTGACTATTTCATACTTGCACCTCAAATTTTGATATTAAATATACATCTAGAAATCATCATCATAGTAAAGTGGCAATTTTCTTGGCTTTTATGGGCTAGCTATTGCATGATTCTTCAAGTCAATACTTTTTAATTTCCTGCTCCTCATTATCCAGATACACCATCAGCCATGTTACATAACTTCATTGATGATTCATGATTTTGCAGACTCCTGATGAGATTATTGAGAAGTCGCTCAAGAGTTATGATGGCTCGAAAGTATGTGAGGATTTTGTTAGTTCAGTGCAGGCACAGTTGAGAAAGTTAAAGGTCTATTTACATTTGTTCAAAAGTATTGAGATACACTGTTAGCATTCTGATCAATTTATGCACTTGTTCAGTGGTCAAATTTATTAGGAGGGGTCTTTGGTGAAACAAACCAAAGTGAGTTAGTTGCTTTTGCCTCTGTCACTTGTAGACACATATGATGTAAGTGTATTTTCTAATTGTTCATTCACTCTTATCGTTGCATGTATCATTCATGTTTATTGGACAGTTTATTTTTCCTGAACTGCATAAATGCATAAATGTTGCTTCAATTCATTTGTATGTCTAGATAAAAGTGACGAGTTTCACAAACAATTTATAAAATTTATAAAATCTGATAATATTTTTAATAGAAGTGATATTAAGAAAAAGTGACAACTGACCAATTGAACTATTTTATAAATATTTAGAACGAATAAAAAGTGATAACTGACCAATTGAAATAACTCTCTTCTCCGATCCCATCTCCACCTCCACACACCTTCATCCCAAAAGCCTTTATCATAAATATTTGTATCTTTGTCATTTGCAATTGCAAACAACCTATGATACTTGTTTTTTAATACATCTCCCTTATTCCAAGGCTCTAACCAAAAATTGGTATTTTTCCTATCTCAATCATCTTTTTACACCCTCTTCTAAACCAGTCACCTTCATTCCCTTGAACGATGTTACATATATCACGCTACAAAGTAGACATGACACTATTATTCCTTCCTCTTCTTAACTCTGCTGAATTTTCAAAATGAGTGACAGCATGTCTAATTTAATTATTATTATATCATCCAAATAATTCTAAATAAATAAATATGTAAAATTTCAGGAGCTGTTAACGATGGATCTTTACCTGATCCGAATATCGTACAAGACCTGTCGGAATTATCTATAGACGAGACAGCCGCTAATGCAGATTGTAATAGGGGTTTGATTTGGAAATGTATTGGATCCTTCAAGAACAAGGAGGAAACTGTGGAGTCTCTTTATATACAAAACCATATTGCACAAGACGTCACACGAAGGGGTAATTGTTTTTTTTTTTTTAATTCCAATTCAATCCCGTTGTTTTTACTTGACTAAAAAACCATTTTTTGTATTTTCTTAATTAGTCTATTATTAAAATGTTATTACTTGTTATCATTCAGTTTGGGAGGAGCTTGAGCAAAAAAATGAAGAATTGTTCAGGGGATGTAAGTTTTTGAACGATGAGTGGGTGAAGCTGAAGTCGTATTTGAAGTCGTCTTATAACTTGTTGTGTGAAGAATTCAAACGTGGTGTACTCACTCTCGATTATCAAAGTAAGACAACTTATATATTATTAATTTTAGTTTAATTCCACTTTGGTCTCTACTTGTGTTTTCATAATATTATTATTGTTAAAATGATATTTAGTTTTGTTCGATAAAATAGCTATCCCTTAAGCTATTCAATTCCAATATACATATATACCAAGTAGGAGATGCTGTGGAATTCTCTACACATTCACATGCTATTATATAAAGTTATTGGACTAATTGTGAATGAAGACGAATGGCAAAAGTCAACTGATCATAAAACTCCACTGAGTGAGGGAGAGAACACCCTAATGGCTGGAAAACACCAAACGAGCAATAGAAATATTGGCTAAGGCAAACCCGCACCGCCCCACCAACCTAACATCAACCCACTTTTATAAATTAAAATTTAAAAAAGTGACATACAACTTTTAAATTTTAATATTTAAATAATAAAAATATTATCACCCAACCATACCCACCCCACCCCATGCACCCTGCCCCCTCCAAATTTTTTTAAAATTTTTTTAGATTTTAATATTTAAATAATAAAATATTATCATCCAACCCTACCCCCTACCCACCCAACACCCCACCCCCCCTGCCCAAAAAAATTTTTAAATTTTTTTTAGATTTTAATATTTAAATAATAAAAATATTATCACCTAACCCTACCCCTACCTACCCCCACCCCCACCCCCCACCACGATTTTTTTTTAATTTTTTTAGATTTTAATATTTAAATAATAAAAATATTATCACCCAATTCTACCCCCTACCCAACCACCACCCCAACCCACCCACCCACCACCACCTCCGAAATTTTTTTTTTTTTTTTTTAATTTTAGATTTTAATATTTAAATAATAAAATATTATCACCCAACCCTATCCCCTACCCCTACCACCCCCAAACCCCCACCCACCCAAACCCTCCCCTGATTTTTTTTTTATTTTAGATTTTAATATTTAAATAATAAAAAAATTGGGGGTGTGTAGGTAGGTATGGGGTAGGGTTAAGTGATAATATTTTTATTATTTAAAAATTAAAATTTAAAATTTTTTGGGGGTGGGTGGGTGAATGGGTATGTGGGGGTGGGGGTGGGTAGGGGTAGAGTTGGGTGATAATATTTTTATTATTCAAATATTAAAATAAAAAAAAATTTGGGGTGGGGGTGGGTGGGTGGGGGAGGGGTGGGTAGGGGGTTGGCTGATAATATTTTATTAATTAAATATTTAAATCTAATTTTTTTTAAAAAAAATTGGGGGTGGGTGGGTGGATGGTGGGGTGGTGGGGGTGAGTAGGGGGTAGGGTTTTGGATGATAATATTTTTATTATTTAAAAATATTAAAATCTAAAATATTAAAAAAAAAAAATTTTTTGGGAGGTGAGTGGGGTGGATGATAGGTGGGTGAATGGTAGGTCGGTCATATGTTGTGGGGGTAGAGTGTGTGGGTTAACCCGCGGCCTGCCCTACCATAACCCGCCCCGCCGATTGCCCGCCCCACTTGGGCTCATCATAAGGTGAGTTGTGGTGGGTTGTGGGAGCTCTAGTTCTAACGACTCCAAAATTCATAAAAATATGATGCTTGCTTTAAAGACCAAGCTTTCCCGTTAAAATTCAAGAAACTTATTAATTAGCGGGAAAAATGCATTTTTTTCCCATATGAGAAATTTCATTTTATTTTTTGTTCCTAACATTTTTTTGTCCCAAAACTTGCACATTTGGTCCATCCGTTAATTCATTAACGGAAAACGTTAAAATAAAAAATGAGAAAAGGTAAGAAATTTTTGAAAGAAATTAAAACATCAAAGAATGTCTATTTTCTAATCGACCATAGAAAGTACCAGGCCGAAAATGAACTCTAATTGTGAATGGAACTTGGAACTAGCTCAACATGAATTTTTGTTTAAGCTTCTAAACCTCTCAAACCCCAGAACGAAAAAAAAAAACATATTGATTTTAAGAAAAGAATCTGATTAGAGAGGTTAAGCACCCAAGAAAAAGTTAATTTATCCTTAAGCATCAAATCTTTAAAATAAAAAAAATAAATAAAAAAATTAACAGTAATACCTCTAGTAAACACAAAAAAAAAACAAATTTTATTTCATTCCTTACTCTTTACGATTTGAATTCAAGCAAACACAACAAATCATGAATTGGAATAAAATCTAACAATCTAATTAGCAAGGAAACAATTTGATGCAGATGGGCATCAAGACGTGCCCAACAACATCAGGCTGATCGTTCGTGAAACAATAGCGGGCCAAAACATGGCCTAGAGCAGCCCATTATCTTCTATAATTATGTTGGAGCATTCTAAGAGGTCATAGCATTAAGCTTGGTCAAGTTTAAATTATCTATGTGACATTAAGTTTGGTCAAGTTCATTATTAGTTGTTAATTTTCAATGTGCCTCCTCCTATTCTTGGAGGGTTGTTCCAAGTTTTAAATATCCGTATCTTGCATCGAAAATATAGAGATTAATATTATTTTCATTAAGCAAAGAATTCTTAGTGAATTTTTATCTTCAAGTTTCTTTCTCTTTGGTGGATTCCTTAGAGTTGTGAGCTTGTATTCTAATTCTTATCCTTGAGTTGGTGTTCGTCTTATCCTTAAGGTGGTGAATTTCTTATCCATACTAATTTGCATTGTGAATCGGTATCATTTAGTATCTAGAGCCTCGGGTTTGAAATGGCTGGCAATAGAAGGAACAATGATGAGTATTTTTATCCTTTTTGTTAGAAAGTATAGACACATGCATGGTAGTTTTTGTGCATGTGATAGTAGTTCATACGTGGAAGGTGAAGATTGGTGAAGCTAGCTGATCAAACATGAGGTAAGGATTGATGAGCTGGTACAAGGATGAACTATTGGATTGCATGCAAGATAAAACGGTTGTAAGGTGATCAGTTGGAAGGTAAAGAAGAGCTGAGGAAGTTAGTATTTTACAACCAACTAACAACCTGTGGCATGCAACTGATCATTATAAAACGTGAGCTTGCATGAGATAGGTTTTATTAGATTATAAGATAGAAGTTTTTCTCTCCTTCAAGTTGTAATTGTGATTCATCAATAAGATTCAAATACCTTTAAGAGTGGATTTAGGCTTCATCAAGTCGAACCACTATACTTGCTTTGTGTGTTCTTCATTTCAGTTCTAAGATCAACAATAAGTGTGTGAGTGATCATAAGATTCAATTATTTAGAATGCACGTGAGAAGTGTTTTGAGAGGGTACATTCAAAGAAGTGGCGCCGTTTGTGAGAAAGGAAGCTGCTGCCATTTGATTAAAAGGGAAGATCACCATGGTTACAACAAAAATTGATGTGGAAAGGTTTACAGAAAAGTCAGATTTTAGTTTGTGGAGAATGAAGATGGAGGCCATCCTCATTCAGCAAGGTCTTGCAGATTCTATAAAACCATTACCAGATAACCAAGCTGTTGCAGTTGATGCTGTAGCACAAGATGCAGAATAAGATCAACAATCCAAAGCAAGAAGTGCAATCATATTGTGTCTTGGAGATAAGGCCCTAAGGGTGATTGCAAAGGAAACCACAGCCAGAGGCATATGGCAATGGTTAGAAGAACTTTATATGGTCAAAAGTCATGCTAATAGGTTGTATAAGAAACAGAAGCTGTATTCATTCAAGATTACAGAAGATAAACCAATTCTTGGGCAGTTAGATGAGTTTAATAGGATTATAGATGATATAGAAAACATAGATGTTGCTCTACATACAGAAGATAAGGCTGTGATATTACTTTTAACTCTTCCTTCATCATTTGAAGGATTGAGGGATACATTGTTGTTTGAAAACAATTAAACAATTACTCTGGATCTAGTACAACTTGCGCTGAAAGCAAAAGTACTTCATAAGAATCCAGATGTTCAGATCAGTGGTGAAGTATTGGTTGCTAAGAAATAGAACAATTGGAGCAACAACAACAATAAGAAGATCAATACTGATAAGAAGAAGCCTGATAAAAGTCAAAGTGTTCCAGCAGATAAAGACAACAATAATTGCTATCATTGTAATAAACCTGGATACTACAAGAAACAGTACTTCAAATGGAAGGCCATGGTGGCCAAGAAAATAGCAGAAAATGCAGGCAATCAGAAAAGCTATGCAAATCAGGTAACTGACATTCAACCTAAGAATGATGTTATTGAGGCTCTGTCTGTAGTGTCTGATTCTATTTCAGAAGAGTGGGTGTTAGATTCTGGATGTACTTTCCATATGACATCCATTAGAGATTGGTTAAGTGAGTTAACTGAATGTAATGAGAGATCAGTCCTATTAGGAAATGATCAAGCATGTAGTATTGAAGGAATAGATTCCATTAAAATGAAAATGTTTGATGGATCTGTTAAACTACTGACTAAAGTTAGATATGTGCGTAGCTTAAGAAGGAACTTGATCTCTCTTGGTGATTAGAGCTATTTTCACCTATATTTTAGTGTCTTTTTATATGTGTTTTCGTATGATTTTATCCGTATTTTATGTGTTATTTGGTTGTGTTTTGTATTTTTATTGGAATGTGTGTGAATGTGTTGTGAGTGTTTTGGCAGGAGCAGTCGCCGAACCATCAATCAGATCAGTGAGTTCGAAAGTGGACGCCATGGACAGGAATTGACGCTTCCACATGAGATAAGTGGTGGTTGACAGCTTGATCTGAACCAGATTGATCATGGCTATCGTTTGAGAAGAGGGAGTATTGACAACGGCGGCCATTGATCGAGAGATTAGGGAGAAAGATGAGGGAGAAAAGGATGGTGCAGTCGTGAGAGATTAGGGAGGAGAAGAAGCGAATTTCAGTGAGAATAGGGTATAGGATTATGGCTTATACCATGTAAGATTGAATGTACGATCATCACTGATTTGTGATGAGAGGAGATTGTCATTATATACACATGTTTACAATCATTTACAATCAATTAGGTCAAAATATGGAGACCAAATCAAATCAAAGAATAATGTACATAAGTCAACTATTTCCCTTAATACTTTTAGAACAAAACAATACACTCTTATCCATAATACTAAATTCTAAAATTGCACGGTGTGCACGAAACGTGCGCAACCTCACTCAAGCATATTTTCAAGATAAAATATACAATTAAAATTCTATACTCTATAAAAGTGGGAAGGCCAGGGTTGTTCCCATATATTTTAAAATAATTAGAAAGTGAGATATTGAATTAATAGTTTTATGTACATATATTGTGAATTGTATTTCTCATTCTAGAGTTAAGAAAAAATTAGATATCAAATTATAGTCCGTACTACTAGTTATCGTACATATATTTAATAATTCGTTGATTTAATAAATTTCAACTTTTATATATGATACTTTTTTTTAAATGTAATTTATCACGCATCCGTGTGTATAGTGCAGCACATTTAAAATATATACATTAATGAATAAAATGTATATTTTACTATTAAATAAAAATTTATACATGTGCATCCGGATGTACAGTGCACCCATATAAAAAATATACTTTAATGAATAAAAACTTATACTCCACTATTGAATAAAAAATTATACACTTGATTAACGAATTTTTTGTTAGTATTTTTATGAAAAATTAAATATAAAAAGGTTATACTCCCTCCGTCCGCTTCTAAGGTGTTCATTTTACTATTTTGACATTCGATTCAAAGGTATCTATTTTCCATATTTAGTACAAAAGTACACAATATGACACACCACTTTCCTCTAATACAACTACTCACTTTAAATATAATAATACTACTCATTAATCCACGTGCAAAAAGCAAATGAACACCTTAGAATCGGACGGAGGGAGTACATTTATTAAAAAAATACATACTCCCTTCGTCCTGCGTTAACATTGATGTTTGTTTTTTGCACAGAAATTAAGAGATAATATTTTAATAGATTGTGGGTTGAGAAATGAGTAGTATTAAATATGTAGTGTATAGGAGTATTAGTGTTGTGTGTAGATC
Source organism: Pogostemon cablin (assembly GCA_023678885.1). Taxonomy (NCBI): domain Eukaryota; kingdom Viridiplantae; phylum Streptophyta; class Magnoliopsida; order Lamiales; family Lamiaceae; genus Pogostemon; species Pogostemon cablin. The sequence continues at coordinate 2,221,179 of CM042999.1, forward strand.
ATATATAAAATAAATAATTATTTTATGTAGGTTTTCCTGATAAAAAAAGAAATATAATACTTAACTTTCAAAATGAAAGACATAAATCTTATCGTGGGATGCAAAGAGTATATATTATTAAATAAAAATTACTTCATATTACACATATGATGTATGCCTGCACCCAAATATACCTGATATCAAATGAGAGGTAGGACCGTATGTTGTTATATACTCTCTCCGTCCGTCCGAAAGAAGGTTTTTTACTTTTGTTCACGTTAATTAAAGAGTATTATTATTTAATGCGTAGTGGGTAGTTGTATTAGTGGGAGTGTGAACCCCATATTTTAATTGTATTAGTGGGTGTGTATGGGTCCCATGGGTGTAAAAAAGGAAATGACCCTCTTTGAAGCGGACGACCAAAATAAAAAAAGACCATCTTTTAAGCGGACTGAGGGAGTATTTTTTTTTAAGTTATTAAAGATTCATTATAAAAATTAACACTCTCATGTTTAACCAAATTATTAATTGAGATTATTTTTATTATAAATTATAGTATTGCATGTAATATATTTATTTGAAAATTTGTGCACATTATACTGCACATTTATACATACACATATACACTGACACACATGAATATAAGAAAGTGGAGGCTTTAGATAGTCCTACGAATTACTTATACAGTGATAATATTTTAATAAAATGTAATAATTAATTGATAAAAAGTGATAATAATACAATAAATTATTTTATAAATAATTTATAGTATAAATAAAAATAATAATTAATTAAAAAATATTTAATAATTTATGTGAAACGATTTCACGACCTGGATAAGTTTGCGCACATGCTGACATGCTTGTGATTCAAACTCACCCCTAGATTTAATCCGAATTTGACTAAAAAATTGAGTGAGACTCTTGTGCTCCTGGAACACCGTACCTCTTTGCAATTTTCGTGTCCCTTTGCAATTTAAATCCTTTAATAATATATAGGTTTAAATAAAATATGGAGGAGAGAATTGTGTTCACATAGGGACACGGCATGTCCCTGGGAGCGCAGAAGCTTTTGTCTAAAAAAATTTAAGATATCACAAAGATATTAAAAGTATTAACTAAAGTAATATTTTTAAATATTTAAGGGTTATAAATTTTACTACAAAGATTTGAATATTTAAACCAAAGGTTAATACCTGAACAAGGCCCAAAGTTTTATAAGGGCTAAGCCCATAAAATGAGTTCAAATGGGCCTTAAGGCTTCATAGGGCTTGTATTCAGGAACCGATTTTTAAATATAGTAATGGGCAGCACTATTGCCATCGGGGTTTTGCTTAAAACACCCGTATTGAAGACGAAAATAGTGTGAAATATCAATTATATCCCTATTTCATTTTATAAACCCTGATCCATTAATTAAATTAAAAAATAAACATCCATTCTCCGTTACACCTCATACACACAAAAAATATTCAGTAAAAAACACACACATAACCACTGCACAATAAAAAGAGAAAATAATGAGAAAGAAGAGCGAGGAGAGGAGAGAAAGAAAAGAGAACTCACAGTTCAATTTTTTGATGGCCCACCACTCTCTCTTCAATTTCCTACACAGTAATGGCATAGAATAATTCGACTAACCCAACCTAAATTTTGACAAATTTCGGCAACCTTCAATTTAATTTTTGTACAGAAGCACAACAATGAAAATTTTTATATATTTTCGGTCACATATTGTCAAAATTTTATAATAATCAGTCCTGAAATTTAAACCTTTAATTTTCAATTGTGAGTTTTTTTTTTAAGGTGTGTGTGACCTGTGTGAGTTTAATACTCATCTTTTCCTCTCTTCACCCTACCTTTTGGTGCAGTGCGTGTGTGAACTCTTCTCCTCCTCCCTTCTCTCTCTTTTTTCAAGTCGTGTGATGTGTGTCAGTGTGTGTGGATATGTGTTTTTTAAGTGTGTATATTTAGTGTGTATTTTAGGTGTAATGGTGGGTAGGTGTACAAAGTAATACTTATTCCGTTCCCTTGAAAGACATCCATTGACTTTTTCATGTGGATTAAGGAGTATAATAATTTAATGTATAGTAAAGTGAGAGAAATAATATTTTAATGTGTAGTGGGTAGTTGTATTAGTGTTGAGTGTGTGGTCATGTGTAGTGGTTGTAGGTCACATCAATTCAAAAAGAAAAATGAATATTTTGTAATTAGACGGACAAAAATAAAAAAATAGATATGTATCAAGGGGACGGAGAGAGTATATATTTTTTTAACTTAACAAATGGGTTAGGATTTATAAAATAGACTAGGGATATAATTGACAATTCTTACATTTTTATTTTCAATACGGGTGCCTTAAACAAAATCTCGCGTGACAATAATGAAACCCTATGCTAATATCACTTTTTCAATGGTAAATTATTATTCTCTTAAATATCAAATTACTTTGAAATATAAATTAATACTTTTTTTTAATACTTCTTAAATGATGTGAAAATGTTTATATATTTTAAAAAAAAACTTTTTAATTTTAAAAGGTATATTCATCCTATATTTAATTTGCATAAATTATTCTACGCTTTATTTATTTATTTTTTTGTAATCATAATTCTTATTGAAAAAGTAAAAATAAAAAAATGTTGTAATTAAGGACATTCCTAGCCATAACATTAGTTAAATTAATTAGATCTTGGTCTTGTACACTAGCAAGGTATTCAAGAATATATATTAATATTTATTTTAAAGAATATTCATTTTAATTAATAAGTGAATTATTTTATTTTATTGAAGTGATAAATATTAAGAATATTTATATTTGAGTAAAAATATTAGTAATTTTTTAATTTAAAATTTTAAAAGTATGAATTCTTATATTAAAGAATAAAGAGACATTCAAATAAATAATGGTATTACAAACTTATCAAGTCGGATTTCGGCGCACAGGAATTTTTCCAATTTATTATATATACTCTATAAGTTTCTTTTTCCTTCTTAAATTACCAAAATTACCCGTACTTTCTTTTATTTTATTTTTATACTAGTATACATTTAAAAGATAAAATTTTCTTAACATGTTCACATACGTTGCAAAATTAAGAGGGATGGAGGGAGTTTATTTTTATTTATTTAACTGTTTTTTTTTGAAAGAGGACCCGGGCATATATATCCGTGTACTCCCTCCGTCTCGAGCAAACAATACCATTTTCTTTTTGCACGTAAATTAAGAAGTATTATTATTTTATGTAAAGTGGGTAGGTGTATTAGAGAGATGTGATGGATAGTGGTGGGCCTTTGGTGAACCATTTTTACTAAAAGAAGAAAATTGTACAATTTGAATGTGACGCCCAATATAATAAAATAGTGTTATTTGGGCGGGATGGAGGGAGTATGCATGAAATGATATCGTCTAAGGTTATTTTATTATTAATTAATGACCACATTTTAGTAAATATTGTTACTTTTCACAAAAAATATATTATTAATTTTAATTTATATTATAAATTCTTCATAAAATATTCATTTACACGGTTATTAGACACTTATTACCTTTTATCAAGCTTCCATCTTTTTTATTCATCTCTCAAAATTCATTTCATAGAACAATCTCACATAATTTTTTTTTTTTTTAAAAAAAAAGGAATATATCTTTTAATCATTGATCCATCATAAAAAAATTTAGTCAACCCTAAGATGTATACATCTCATCTATGCGAATTATTCAGAGTAAATTTAATTATAATAATTTAAGTAGGATAGCTAATGAAATCAAACGACCAATAATTATCCAACCTTATAAAATTCATCAAGTTGAATATATACAAATCATATAAAAATTCAATGTTCAACCTAAAGCTGTAAAAATAATAATATTATATATTAAATAAATTCTGAAGAAACCTGTTGACTATCTAATATTAGTTGTATCCGACCAACAACTTCTTTTTCAGACAAACCCCCATCTCCAATCTGACAACCATAATTTTCATAATCTATGCATACTCAATTAGCAATTGATATGATTAAAGTTTCCAAATATTCAATCTTAATAACCTATATTTTGTTTCTTGAGGTTGTTGTTTCTGATGTTTATACAGTAGGTGATGAGAGTGGATGGAACTCCGGCACCGGAATAAATTATCTCAGCTGGTCAGAGAAATACAACTTCACCGTCGGCGACATCCTTGGTATGAGCCTTTGATGCATAAGTTTGTTTAAAATTTTAAATATTTAGATGATCATCATTATTTGGTGTTTATATGCACTATACAATTTTTGAATATTAAGACGTTATTATTATAATATAAAATAAATATGCTCTGCTACCTAAAAAGATTAGGTTATATATTGTCCATTTGTTTGGCGCCGAACTCACGTATTGAAGTTTGGAGTCGAGCTGCACGGATTTTCTGTGTCATGTTGACGTGATATTTCTTGATTAGTTATATGATTAGTTTGTATGAGGGAGGAGAAATTAAGTATTGACGTTTGGTGTCGAATGATACAAGATTTTCTGTGTCAACGTGATATTTCTGCACTAGTTATATGATTAATTTGTATGAGGGTGGAGAAATTCTAGCCATTGTGTTAAATGACCATTTCATTTAAAAACATGAGTGTTAAATGACCACCTCATTTAAAAATTTAAGTTTGTATAAAGAAGTATCAATTAATACTTAATCAGTTCACTTGAATATATTATTACTGGAGTTTAGGATTTCCTTGCGTATCATCCATCCAACTATACCATATAATAGATCGATGATGTCACACTAGAATGACACCACAAATTCGAACTTGTCAATACTTAGAATTATTTGAGTATTTTATCCAAGTTTTTGGTACACGAAAAGTTGGGTACAATGGTCCCACTTAATTGGATGGGATGTATTTAGTAAACAAATTAATAATAATAAGGATAAACTAAAATGGTGTGTAATTACATGATTTTGGGGTGTGTAATTGATTCGAGAGTAATTTTAATACAGGGGGGGTTATTTATTTATTTATTTAAAATTGTTGGTGTAGAGTAGTGTTCAAGTATTCAAAGGTGCAACATGACGTAAAAGAAGTGACAGATGCAACATTTCAATCGTGCAATACTAGCAGTGGAGTCATTGCAACTTACGAAAGTGGGGACGATCAAATTAGACTAAATGAAGCAAGAAGATACAATTTTGTTTGCGACAAAGATGACCATTGTCTTGGTGGCATGAGATTTCTCATCAATGTTTTTCAAGGGTCTGATGGTAACACAAGCTTGGCTCAGCCACCATCTCCGCCGCCACCGAGAGTCGCGGCGAATGGAGGCGAGGGTCAGGGGGGAGAGAGTTGTGCCGTTGTAGTTAGAGGAGAGATGGTTCGCGCAGTTGGAATGGTGGTCGTTATAATTTTATTCTTAATCTGATTTTTTTTAAATAAATGAACATATGTGGTACGAACTTTAATTGAGAACGAACTTTGATATTTCCTCTTAAGGAATTATATTAATTGAATGATTTGAGATCCTATCTTTTTTTTTTATTTTTTTATTTTTATTTTTTAGAAATTATTTAAGGGTAAATTTCCAATGTCTATTGTGATTTAACCAAACTATTAAATAAGAACAATTCTTTTGTGAGACATTATATATGTGAGACGTGTTAAAGTATGCCTAAAATATAGATAAAATATGTTTAATGTTTGTTAAATTCTGTTTTCTAAAATATGATAAATGATGATTTACGTATGATTTTATGGTGTTAAAATATGATTTATTAATAATATACTTTAACTACAAATAAGCATACTTTATCTATATAATAAGCATCTTTAGTAATGGATCGACTCGTCTTACAATCGTCTCACAAAAAAATCGTCTCATAAGAGAGTTTCTCAACTATCATTTGATTTGAACATGGATAAAAGTATTTTTTTTAATAAAGAGAAATGAAAATGACATCAATACCAATATATTTAAATTGTATTTTTAAATTTTACTGATTTATATATTTTTTATTTTTTCAAAATGTAGGAAAACGAATCTTGCAAAAGTATTGGAATTATAGAGTTGTGAAAATCTTATATAGCCGTTGTTATTATTATTTAATTAATTTATTTTTTTGAATTTAAATTAAGATTAATCAGGCCATATAGTAAATAATTATATATATTACACGCAACCATAGTGTATGGTGATCGATTTTAATACAATTAATCTTACTTTTACCTATATAAATTCTTATTTCATTATATGAAAAGAATTAGATTATTACAAAATAAGGGAATAATTACTAATAATTACACATTTTGTACCCCTAATTGCTATAAGATACATTGATTTAAAATAATTACTCGCATACAAAATAATAAAGTAAAATACCAAATATAACCCTAAACCCATATACTTTTAAACCACAAACCCTAACCCACCTCCGGACTACCGTCGGACCGTCAGCCGGACGCCGGAATTTTACCGAACCTCCGCAGGCCGGTAGCCGGAAAACTGCCGCCGCCACCAGAGCTCCGCCGGCCGGTCGCCGGACCGCCGCCGGACCACTCCACTTTTTTGCTGCACACCCCGGGCAACACATAAGTTTTTACCAAATTTTATTTAATTTTGAAGAATTGATCCTTTAATCATCTATATATGATGATTGTTGTTCACATGCTTATGCACACCTTATCAAACAAAGAATAAGAAGGTGCCTCTTCTCTTACTCGAGAAAAGAAAGGCAAAGAGGCCACTGTAGATACTCTATATATATCAAGATTACAAAATCCCTAAACAACATAATAATGATAAGTCATATATTAGCATGTTTATTTGGTGGAAATTCGAGTTTATTGATTTAATTATATGATATTTATGTGTTAATATTGACTTATATTATTTTTGGGAGATCATTGCTTTAATTATTTATATTGATGTGGGAACATGTTATTAAAGGAGTAAATAAGAAAATTAATCAACCAACATATCTTCCACATATTTGAAGGACCAAATCTCATCCGAATCTGTTGGATGATCGATCAAGAAAATATATAAAAAGAGGAGATATTGAGATATTTTTGGAAGAATAAATAAGGAAAGATATCAAGTAGTAGAAGGGGGAGATATTGTTTTATTTTTGGGCTGTAATACACGCTATTTTGGGGCAGCATATACACGGATATATTTGGGGAGCAGTTGAACGTGAATTTAAAAAGGGCAGAAAGGAGCAGAACACGACATCCAAGCGAGAAGTGAAGATTTGAAGAACAGTCCGACATTCTGGTTTTTATTATTTTTAATTTTATTTTTGCTATGAACATGCAGGGCTAATCCCCTTTCCTAGTTTAGGATTCGTGAACCTCCCGTTGAATTTTAGTTAAATTATTTAGAGTTTTCATTGAATCTTGTGTGCATATTTATTCTATTACATGCTTTGATGTTCTAATTGTTGTTTAATAATTATTTTAGCCTGATCAACTATTAAATTGTTAAACTACTGAATGTTATTCCATGAACTACAATCCGTAATTGTTGTAGGAATTGGATTAAGTAACAAATAGAGATTATTCCCTCTAGGTGTAATAGGATCTAGGTTGTATGATACCTAGCCGGATTTCGTAGCCTAGTAATCATATGTTTAGAGTTTTAATGCGTTTATGAATTCGAATCCATAGGGTCACTTATAGATACTTCAATTTAGTGGTCGTACTAGTTGATGAACATAAGAACATTCGGGTTGATTGGTCGTACCGTCAACCGAGGGATTTGAGTTTGCACATTAGGCTAGATGTTTAATTTCTGTAATTAATTAATTTAGTAAACGGAAGGAGATCGTCATCCTAAACTAGGCTTTACTCACCTGGTTAATCTTATAATTAATTTTTATCTGCTTTGTTATTTAAGAATTGAATTAATTTTACTTTTGCTATTTTCGATTTGTCACAATCAAAATCCCATATATTTATTTTATATGTTAGCAACACTTAAATTTAATTAAAAATTCATTAAACTCCTTTAGGTTCGACCCGTACTTGCTACTAAACTAAGTATTAGTGTGAGTTGGAATTAAAATTTTGTGTTTCTGATATTTTTTTTGCATTTTTATAGGTTCTGGAATTTTTTCGAATTTTTCTGGAATTTTTGAATTTTTCAGTTACACTGACAGTGAACCCTTCAGTGTCAGAAGACCCCTATTTTCGAAAATTTTTCTGTGAATGATTACTCGATCTTCTGTAAAAAACAAATTGAATACATATCAGAAATTGAGAGAACTGCCCGGAGGTTGAGAAAGGAGTCCCAGAAGAAGAAGAAAACAAGTTCGTCCATTGACGAAACCGTAAAAAACCTTACCGAACTCGAACTTGCAGCTGATCCACTTCAACTTGGAGAGGATGATTCTGATTTTTCTAAATTAGAGGAGGAAGATACTGTAGGATCTTAGTCGGAAGAGAAAAACATAGATGGAAATAATGAAAAAAACTTTGAATGAATTGGCTAATCCGGACGTAGTCCATCAGCCACTATACATTAACTTTCCTGCGATTACTGATAATACTGTATTTGAATTGAAATCGGGATTGATTCACTTACTTCCTGCTTTCCATGGTCTTTCAGGTGAAAATTCTCACAAGTTCTTGAAGGAGTTCTCGATTGCATGCATGAGCATTAAACCAAACGGAGTGACGGAGGAACAAGTTAAGCTTAGGGCATTCCCCTTTGCAGTGAAAGACATGGTGAAGGATTGGTTGTATTATCTCCCATCTGGATCGATTAATACGTGGGCCGAGATGGAGAAACTGTTTCTCCAAACTTATTTTTCGGCCACTAGAGTTGCTGTCTTGCGCAAGGAGATATCTAGAGCTCGTCAGATGAAAGGGGAGAGTTTACATGAGTATTGGGAGAGGTTTAAACGCCTCACATCAGCATGCCCCCAACATCAAATAAGCGACCAATTGCTATTGCAGTACTTCTATGAAGAGTTGTCGATTATGGATCGAAACATGCTTGATGCAGCTAGTGGTGGAGCTTTTATGATGAAAACACCTACTGCTGCTAGAGACTTGATTGCTAGAATGGCTGCCAACACCCAAAAGTTTGACACACGTGATCCATCGGTTAGAGAAGTGAAGGAGGTTCACGACTCTAAGTTGGAGGAAACTTTGAACAAGTTGACAATAGCTGTGGAGAATCTTGCTAAAGGAAAAGGGGTAAACCCTCCCTCTTGTCAATATTGTTTAACTAATGATTATTCTACTCTTGATTGCAGGGTTACACCTAGTGAGGAACAAGTAAATGCCATGGGGCGACCTTATGATCCCTTCTCTCAAACCCACAATCAGGGTTGGAGAGATCATCCTAATCTTAGGTATGGTAGTGGACAAGGAGGAAATAGGGGGCAACAGCAGTTTCAAGAGTAGAGAGTGGTGAATAGGCAACAAGATCACCCTCAAGATGGTGGAAATCACCAACAAGGTGGTTCAAGCTCCAGATTTTCATTTGAGGAAATGATGAAAGAAATGGCTGCCAACAATCTCAAATTCCAAGAGATGACACATTCATCTATCCAGGACTTGAAAATGACAACCCAATCGTCAATTCAGAACCTGAAAAATCAAGTAACCCAATTGGCTACAACTGTAGGCCAGATGCAGGCTCAAAACAGTGGGAAGTTGCCCTCACAAACGGAGGTTAATTCTAAGAATGTGAGCGCCATTACACTACGAAGTGGAAAATAGTTGGAGGAGGTTGTACCGCCCAAAAAGCCTGACCAAGATGTGAAAAAGATGATGTAGAACCTGCTAGAATACTAGAGGATCAGACCGATTAGTTTGGGATGGAAAAATCTGATGTTCAGAAACGTAACACTGACATTGAAGCCTTCAGTGTCAGAAGGTCCGAAAAAAATCAGGATAAAAATTCTGACCTTATTCCTTTTAATATTAATCATTTGTCTTTTCCAAGCAGGTTTAGGAAACCGGACACGACTAAAAAGGATAAACAATTACTTGAGGTGTTTCGGAAAGTGGAGATCAATTTACCTCTCATTGAGGTGATTAAGCAGATTTCGAGATACGCCAAGTTCTTGAAGGAGCTGTGCACCAACAAAAAGAAGCTGAAAGGAGATGAAAAAGTAGTGATGGGAGAAAACGTTTCAGCTGTCTTCCAGCAAACGTTACATCAGAAGCGCAAGGATCCTGGCATGTTTGTGGTTCCTTGTAAGATCGGGAGTTTTAAGTTGGAGAGAGCCATATTGGACCTTGGAGCATCCATCAATGTGATGCCTCGATCAGTGTTTGAAAAATTGGGTGTGGGAGAGTTGAAAAAACTAGAGTTGTCATCCAACTTGCTGACCGAAGCCAGGCATACCCAGATGGAGTCATTGAAGATGTTCTTGTTCAGGTAGACAAACTCGTATTTCTTGCTGATTTTATGTGTTAGAAATGAATGACCACCCATCGAATTCCACTCCGATTTTGTTGGGGAGACCATTCCTCAACACTTCATGCACTAAGATAGATGTGAGTGAAGGTACTCTCACGATGGAATTTGATGGGCAGATCATTAAATTTACATATATGATGTTATGAAATACCCTGATGATGCTAACCTGTTTTCTGTTGTGAGTACTATTGAGCCTATTGTCCAGGAACACTTCGAACTCACTAGTAGGGATGCATTAGACACCGTAATTGATCATGGAATCATGAAGGAGGACGCTAACAAATGGGATGATGAGGAGCTGAATCACTATGTCAATGCTTTGCATAGTTCTTCTCAGAGATCGAACATCGTAGATGTAGCTTCTGTTAAATTGCCTGACATTTTTCTAAAAATTCTTTCATCTATAGTGCAGGCACCGAAGCTAGAGTTAAAGGCACTTCCTGAACACTTGAAGTACGCGTACTTAGGGCCGGATTCCACTTTACCGGTGATCATCTCGTCCAAGCTAACGGACGAGTAGGAGAGCTTGTTGCTCGATGTGTTGAAGAGGCATAAGACTGCTATCGAATGGACGGTAGTGGATTTGAAGGGTATCAGTCCCGCAATCTGTATGCACCGTATTCTGCTTGAGGATAATGCAAAGCCATCTCGAGAAGCTCAGCGCCGGTTGAATCCACCAATGATGGAAGTGGTAAAGAAGGAAGTGTTGAAACTTCTGAGTGTGGGAATCATTTATCCCATCTCAGATAGTAAGTGCACACTAATGTACATTCATAGGGTTCTTTAATTTAATTGCGTATTTTTTGTTTCTCTCTAAGAATGCACATTAATGTACTTAACAATAGTTTTAATCGTGTATTTTTCGTTTCTCTCTCAAAGATGCACACTGATGTACATTCGTAGGGGTTTTCAGTTTAATCATGTATTTTTTGTTTCTCTCTCAAGAATGCACACTAATGTACATTAGTAGGGTTCTTCAATTTAATCGCGTATTTTCACATTCTTTCTTAATAGAATGTACACTAATGTATATTCATATAAATAATGTATTTTTGTTTTCATCTTAACAATGCACACTAATGTACGGATATATATGTATAGGTATTATGGGAAAAAGAAAATATAATTTTTTATTTATTAATAATTTTCTGAAGCAAATGTATTGCTTAGTAATTTTTAAATACATTTTGTACCTAACTCATATTTTATTTTCTTATCACACCCCGCACATATGGATAACTAGTAGATCTAAAATAACAATTTTGATAGGTTATATAGAAAAAATTGTTTTTTAGTCAGTTTAAACAATGGGTTCAATAGAAATTAAGTTAATGTTGTCAACCATCCTGTGAATTGGGTCGGTATCTGGTGTGGCCGATCCTGAAAATAATAATTGTGTAAGTGTTGCTATCACATTAATTCTATAATTAATGTTATATTTTAAATAATGTAATATAATTTTTTATTTAACCCCCCAATAATAATCTTAATAAAAATAAAAAAATCAAATATATATTTGATAATAAAATTTAAAATTATGAAAATATATTTTTATAAAATATATTTTTAAAATAAAGACATCAAATATCATAAAACCCGTGTCGGGAGACAAAATGAAACATTAATAAAAAAAACATATAAATATATATATATATATATATATATATATATATATATATATATATATATATATATATATATATATATATATATTTAATAATAAGATCCATTATTATTAATAAGTACATTCTACACATCATTATTACTAATAGATACATAAGTTAAAAATATTACTATTAATCACTACATTAGTAATGTGAAATATCCTTCTTACTCTTGTTTATTGTTTTAAAAAATAATTTAAAAAGTTGGATATTTAATGTAAAATTTAAAAGAAAAATCATCCCCATATTTTCTCCCTAATAATAGGTGGACGTTTATTAAAGGGTAGGTCTTGCACGAGACCGTCTCACGAATAGCAGTTCTAATAATACTTGATATTTTACCCATTATAATGACCCGCGAATAATACGGATCTATATGTGACTTCCTGCGTTCTATATATATACTTGATATTTTCAATCATATTTTTTTAATTATTCTTTCCTTTTAATTTTTTATTTTTATTATTATTTAATGTATATTATTATTTAATAAAATAATTCTATAATTAGGGAAATCATTTTATAATTTAAAATTATGAAATCAAGAAAAACACAAGTAGCATTTTTTTAATAATATTTTAAAAAGAATTGTTTTATTAATTAATTTTTATTTATTAAAATTAATATGTATTATAATGTAAAAAAAAATTATCACTTTTTCATAATTATTATGTATTACTTTTTATTAAAAATATTATCTCTTTTTATTTATCATTACAAATTGTTTATAAAAATATTCGATTATATGATTATCACTTTTCATTAATCACATATCACTTTTTATTAAAAATGTTATCACTATTTATCTTATGAAGTGTTCATAAAATTATTTGATTATATGGTTATCACTTTTCATTAATTAGATATCATTATTTATTAAAAATATTATCACTTTTTATTTATCTTGCGAATTATTTATAAAATTGTTCGATTATATAATTATCACTTTTCATTAATCAAATATCATTTTTTATTAATAATGTTATAACTTTTTGTTCATTTTATAAATTGTTTACCATGAAATGGTTCAATTGATGATTATCGCTTTATTTTTATCATGTACTATCAATTTTTTTTGTTAAAAATGTTATCACTTTTTATTCAGCGAAATGTTTATTAGTTCATGAATTATTTATTATATAATTCAATTAGACGATTATCACTTTTCATTAATTAGATATCACTTTTCATTAATACTATTACTATCACTTTTTATATATCCTTTTAATTATTCATAAAAGTTCAATTAATAAATTATCACTTTCACTGATTAGGTATCACTTTTTAATAAGTATGTTATTACTTTTAATTATTCATCTTAAGAATTTATCTAATAAATATAACTGGACATTTATTACTTTTTCATGATTAATAATATTATCACTTTATATTTGTCATATTGTTTATACAAGAAATAATTCAAATGAATAGTTATTACTTTTTTATTTTTATGTATTACTTTTGATTAAAAATATTATCATTTATAATATGTTTTACTAATTATTAAATAGTTCAATTATGATAATTATCCCTTTTTGTTTTATAGTATATCACTTTTTATTAAAAAAATATTATATTTTCTATTCGTATTATTATTTACATTAAAATGTAAAACACGCTAATTAAAAAATAAGATAATTTGAAAAAAAAAACAAAAATAAGGAGCAGCTGTTTCAAATTAACTTAAAATAACTAATGCACAGATTATTACAAACAAGCACGCGCGGTTATTAATTAATAAGGATCGCCAAAGAAGTGGTTAATTAATGGAGGATCCGATTACTTGGGGAGATCACGTAATGGGATCCGTGAGATGTTCTTGTACAAGTCTTTGCCTTACTACAATTATAGGATGAATCAGTATTAAAAATGTTCAATTTTTTTAGGACGAAATGTTCAAATCTTTTTTAATATCGACGTAATTTTTTGGTCCCTTTCACTTAAAAATGTTCAAATTTTTTAATTTCATAAGATGGAATTGAATCAATATTTTTAAAAAGTTATAAGATGAAATTGATTTATGAAAAGAAAATTATTATTTTAGAATAGAATCGGAGCAAGAAACTTGTGCCCAGAGCGAGCCACTTGGCTCTTTTTGGATCCCGAATATATGTGGCCTTACAAATCTTAGAAATGATCAAATTTATGATCACATAAAAGAAACAAGAAATCCAACGGAAAATCAATAAATTCAATGTAACATGTAACAAAAACACTTCGTTTGGTATATCCAATAATAAGGGGTATTAATGCACACTGTACTGCCTTTTATTGTGTTTGGTAGCAGATACTCCTTTCGTATCATGAAAAGAGTTACATTTAGTGTTTGCTCGGAGATTAATGAATATTGTATTTTAATATGTAGTAGGTTGAGATATATAATATTTAATGTATAGTGTGTAGATGTATTAGGGTTGGGTGTGGGCCCCATAAAAATAAAGTGATTGATTTGTCTGAGACCCATTTACCAAAAAGGGAAATGTAACTCTTGCAACGGGACGCCCTTTTTAATAAAATATAATTCTTCTGGCGGGCGGAGGGAGTATTAACTATGGAAGGGGCCCGATACTTTATACGAAGCCCGTTGCAAAGTATTGTTCCTCTTCACATTCCTAACACGGCGAAGATAGTGGTATTAATAAGAGAAATTATCACAAATAGTCCACTAAGTATTACTAAACCCACAAATAGTCCCGTATCTTTTGAAAATTTCAATTTTAATCCTTTTTTTGTCCAATTTTGGTCCTTTCTGTCCAATTTTGGTTCTGAAGGACTAAAATTGGACAAAGAATGACTAAAATTGAAATTTTCAATAGTTAAAGGACCAAATGCGGATTTTGTAATAATTTGACAAAAAACTTAATGGACCAAATGTGATAATTTGACCAGAAAATTTTATAATTTCTCACATTATATTAAAATTCTAACAATATCATAAAAAAAATATTTAAAGATATTGTATTCAAAACAATATTTTCAAATCGGATCGGACCGGTCGGTTCGACTGGAATCGGAGTCGGAACCAGTCCGAAACACCCAAAAAATTGTTTTTAAGGTTGAATCAGGTTGGACAGGAAAAACCTGTTGAACCGGTCCAACAAATTATGTATAAATTTTTTTAAAATTTTAATTTTTAATTTTATGACGTTTCACCTGTTGGATTGGTTCAACCAGTTTTTTTGGTCCAACCCGATTCAACCTTAAATTTATTTTTTGTAAATATTTCGGGCTGGTTCCAGCTTCGGTTTATGTTCAAATCGGCCGATCCAAGCCGATTTCAATAATATTGCTTGGACACATGTGTAAGTCATTCCCTTTTTATCTTCAGACCATCCTTGGAGACCCTCTGATAAGCTGTCGCCGGCCTACAAAATTATACTCCCTCCGTCTCGGGTATTTTTACCCGTTTGTACGGGCACGGAGATTAAGACGTTTTATTTTTTTAATATATAATGTAAGAGAAAGTATGGATAAATTAGTAATTTAAAAAGAAAAGGTGAATAAAGTTATTGGGAATGATGAATAAAGTGTAAAAAAGTAATTAAAGTTATTGGGATTGTAAAAAGTAGGTAATAAAATATTATGTATTTTTGCCAAAAATGGAATGGGTAAAAATACGTGGGACACCCCAAAATGGAAAGTGGGTAAAAATACGTGGGACGGAGGGAGTAATTTATTTCGGACTCAATCCAATACAGAGTATAACAACGAGTACGGGTCGAACCCAAAGGAGTATATGAAATTTAAATTAAATAGATGTGTTGCAAACAAATAAAATAAATAAGGGGGAGTTTTGTTTGAGAAAAATCGAAAATAGCACGAATAATAAATCAACTCAATTTTTAAATAGCAAAGTACGTAGACGAAATTTAATTAGAAAATTTATCAAGTGAGAAAAACCTAATTTAGGTTGACGATCCCCTCCAGTTTACTGAATTAATTAATTACAGAAATTAAACATCTTACCTAGTGTGCAAACTCAAATTCCTAGATTGACGGTACGACCAATCAACCCGAATGTTCTAAAGATCATCAATTAGGGTATGACCACTAAATTGAACTATTCCCAAGTGACCCTATGGATTCGAATTCAAAAACGCATTAAGACTCCAAACATAGAATTATTAGGCTACAAAAACTGGCTAGAATCATACAACCTAGATCACATTACATCTAGAGGGAATAATCTCTATTTGCTACTCAATTCAATCCTCACAACAATTACAGATTGTGGATCACGAAATAGTAGTAAGCAATTAAATAATTAATCTAGATGGCCAGCCTAAAATAATTATCAAACTACTGTAAATCAATTCAAGGCATGTAATGGAATAAATTCACACAAAAGATTCAATATAAAATCTTTAATAATTAAATTAATATTCAACGGGAGTTTTACGAAATTCTAAACTAGAAAAGAGGATTAGCTCTGCACGTTCATGACAAAATATGAAATAAAATTAAAGAACCGATGATGTCCAATTGTTCTTCACTTCACGCTCCCAATCTGCCTTGCAGTCGCCTCTTTCCTCTATTCTTTCAGAAAAACCGTGTCTCTCTTTATGAAATAATTATGTCATATTTATCTTCTTGTTCCCCAAGACACCTAATTGCACTCTTTCCTTATTTTCCTTGATTTTCAGAATCTTTGTGCCGTATTTTTTTATCAATGATCGAGCATCCATCAGATTTGGAGAAGATTTGATCGTGAAAATATGTGAAAGATATGCTGGCTGATTTGTTTTCTTATTTGCTCCACTTAACAGTCTGTTTCCATATAAATTCATATCATTAAAACTTTTATTTCTCAGACAAAATAAGTCGATATTAATACATAAAGAACATATAACTCAATCAAATAGACTTGAATTTTCACGAAATAATCACGCCAAAATACGACTTATCACCCTCTATATATAACCTTATGTTTAGTACTTTGTCACTAACTTAGGTTCTCTATTTTACATCTTGATGCATTGTAAGATTGAGGATGTGATTAGTTTGCTTATGAAACATCAAAAAAGTCAGCAGTCAACCCCATATTTTGCTAAAGAAAACAAAAGTTCTGCAGACCATGTGCTTGGAATGGAGGATACTTCAATTGTTGACCATGAGAATGAATTAGATTCAAGTATATCATATGATGAAACACAATTGGAGAAGAGTTGTGTCATGGTGTTATCTTGACTATTTCATACTTGCACCTCAAATTTTGGGGTAATTCTAGGGTGCACCGGTGCACCCCCAAATTTATAGCTAAAAAAGTAGTGGGGTAGTTTTTTTGTTTTTTAAAAAATTAATTATTTTTTTCTTTTTTAATGGTGGAGATTGAATTGTGTGTTAATCTAATGGTTAAAATTGTCTAGGTGCACCCGGTGCATCCTAGTTGGACTCCAAAATTTGATATTAAATATAGAGTGTATATTGGGTGCAACTAGTTTCATGTTTTTTAATTGTGTACCGGGTCAACCCATTTGTAAATGGGTCATACTCCCTCCATCCCAATTTAAGAGTCTCATTTGCTTTTGGGCACGTGATTAAGAAGTATTATTATTTAATGTGTAGTGGGTAGTTGTATTAGTGGATGTGGGGCCCCATGTTTTAATTGTATTAGTGGGTGTGGGTGGGTCCCATGTGTCCAAAAAAGGAAATAGGACTCTTTGGGTGGGACGACCAAAATGGTAAAATGACCCTCTTAACCTGGGACGGAGGGAGTATAAAACCTAAAATTAAGCCCAAAAAATCCATTCTTATGTCAACAACATTCACTGATTCTCTCCCACCACGGTAATTCTCTCCCACGGCAGTCCACCGCCGATTTTCTCCGCCGCCAGGTTTCGGCGATCCGCCGTAGTCATCTGACGATTTCACCGTCATTTGTGCTCTGCCGATTTTGCAGCTGCCTCATCTGATAGCAATTCTTCTCTACCGCGATTTTTTTCTTCTATTCTGTACGTGCGCATCATGCGCATCTGATAGTGATTTCTCACTTTCTATTCAAATTTCACCAGCAATTGTCCGATTCTCCAATTCATCCGCATCGTGTTGGAAAAATACGCACTGAAAAAGAAGAAGCCAAATTCAAAATTAGGTAAATTTAATTTCAGATTCAGATTTAGTATATGTAAATATTTTGATATGTGATTATATATATTGTATTTTCTAATTTCATATTCATGTAGAATTCTTCCAATTTTGAGATTTTTTTAAAATTGTATGCTTAATTTGAGATTGAAACTCAAATTATACGATTTTGTGTTTTTCGAATCAATTCAAGGATATGTTTTCTGTTAATTTCTTTACTGTATATGTTTATGTACTGTATATGTTTCTTTACTGTATATGAAACTCAAATTTCTTTACTGTATATGTTTTCTCTGCTAATTGTACATAGGTATGGTCTGAATTGTACATGGGCATAATTTGTATGTTGAATTATTTTAACTGTATATATTTTCTCCGTTAACTGTATATAGGTGTGTTCCGAATTGTATGTAGTCATAATAGGCATCTTGGTAGCATTATGCATTTGATGTGATGGATTTTTCTTTATTGTATATGTTTTCTCGGTTAATTGTACATAGGTATGGTCTGAATTATACATGGGCATGATTTATATGTTGGATTATTTTAACTGTATATGTTTTCTCCATTAACTATATATAGATATGTTCTGAACTGTATGTGATCATGATAAGCATCTTTGTAGCATTGTGCATTCGATGTGATGGATTTTTCTTTACTGTATATGTTTTCTCTGTTAATTGTACATAGGTATTGTCTGAATTGTGCATGGGCATGATTTGTATGTTGGATTATTTTAACTGTATATGTTTTCTCTGTTAACTGTATATAAGTATGTTCTGAATTGTATGTGGTCATGATAGGCATATTTGTAGCATTGTGCATTGGATGTGATGGATTTTTCTTTACTGTATATGTTTTCTCTGTTAATTGTACATAGATATGGTCTTAATTGTGCATGGGCATGATTTGTATGTTGGATTATTTTAACTGTGTATGTTTTCTCCGTTAACTATATATAGGTATGTTCTGAATTGTATGTAGTCATGATAGACATCTTTGTAGCATTGTGCATTCGATGTGATGGATTTTTCTTTACTGTATATGTTTTCTCCAATAATTGTATATAGCTATGGTCTAAATTGTAAACGGGCATAATTTGTAAGTTGGATAATTTTAACTGTATATGTTTTCTCCGTTAACTGTATATATGTATGTTCTGAATTATATGTGGTCGTGATAGGCATCTTTGTAGCATTGTGCATCCGAAGAAGCATCGCTATGCTCATCCTCGAATCGCTAACGTAAGAGACACATCTGAGTCGCCGACTACAGATTCCTTCCAGATTTTCTAAAATTCGGTACACCAGGAATAGTAAATCACCTTCATACACGTTGGAAGAGCATCTAAAAACCTGTTGTTATGCCCTAGAATTTATTTATATGAACTTGAGGCTAATACTATTCACAATTGAATTGATTTTTTTAATTATTACTTTTTTTGTTGAATTAATTTGAGTGATCTTTATTACATCACATTTTGAGATCTGAAATTTTGTATTTTTGGGTTATCTTTCTCTCTTTAAATTTAGCAATGGAATTCTACATTTTTATGACCCTTCTTATAGTATACAGTAACTTGTATGATGGTAAATAATGTACAAATATTTACTAGTATATTACATTCTTAAAGAAAAGTAAATACAAAACGAGTTTAAAATGTATACACTTAATTATTAAAATGTATACAGTTACTTGCACTTAAAAAATGAAAAATCAAAACGAGTTTAAATTGTAAAGACTTGTGATTATTAAAACTTACACTTGGTTATTTAAATAATTATTGATGAGGGGTGATAACAAGGAAAAGAGAAGAAAGAATATAGGATGCAAAATTCGACTCCCAAGTTAGGATAAACAAGATAATGAGAACTCTATTCTCAATCTTGATACAACATTCATAATTTTCTAATCTTCATAATCTGATCTAGATCTCCATTACATCAGGTATATATAGGAGAAAGAGTAAAGAGACATAATTAAAGAAATAACCTTCAAACTTCCATCATAAATGAAAATTCAAAGATACTGGACCAGATGTTCAACTGACTTTGAACAGCCATAACTTTCTCCATACTTAGAATCTGATGGTCAATAATATATGGCTGGAAAGATAATTGAGTTGGCTTTCCAATGCCACCAATTTAGCATTAATTAGAATTATGTGGAGAGATTTATGATTGAAACATTGAACTGCGGCAGACCAGCAAATCTCCCCTGCATTATTCTCTCCGGGTGGGAAAGAACTCGTCTCTGAGTTCAGCTTGTTGTCTCCATAACTCGATGTCAGATCACGAACACTCAAAGTTGGATGACTGTGCAAATATGCCGGCAACTCAATCTTATAGGCATTTATTTTCTTTAACACTTGGCGATGACCATTCCTCTTTTATTTGAACTTGTTGTATACGCTCCAGAAAAAGAATCTTTCTTTCTTCATCAACAACAAAGCTTTGTTACATCCAAAATGCCCACCAAGACCACCACACGTTTTGAAAGCCGTCTTCCATTCATCTCCAAGCTTGATTCGACTATGATGGTAACTGCTACTAAGATCAATCTTCGAAAAGATTTGTGCACCAGCCAACATGTCGAACATATCATCAATTCTTGGGATAGAAAACTTGTACTTAATCGTGATTCGATTAAGTACTCGGCTATCACAATAAATCCTCCATGAGCTGTCTTTTTTTTCTTTCAAATTGTTATAAGCACCCTTAAAACTATGATGATGAGTTTTCCTATCAAATTGCCAACGTCTACCAAGATGCAAATGATAAACATCAATAGGAATAACATCACACCAAACTTTACTACCTTTACGAAGCCATGATAACTTGTAAGGTTGATGATCTTCGACTTCCAATTTCAATTTCTCCACCGGTTGAAAAAGATTCGACCTCGAATCTGGAACTTCATCATTATCAACATATGGTGAAAAATCAGCAACACTGAAAGTAGCTGAGACACCAACAACTCCACCTTTAATCACTCTTTGGCCATTGACAGATTTTCGGGTGCATCTGTCACCTTCCAGAAAAATGATCATAACTTCTTGTAGAAAACTCCAAACGATTCTCTGTTTGTTGCGTTTGAAACTAGACTGAAAGAGCTTTCTATCCATGTATTTTTCACCATCTGATTCCTTGCCGATCAGTACCAGTAAATTTTTGAAGTTACCCCATTTATGCTGGAATATTTCCCACATCATTCGCTTCCATTGCGTGCAAACTCGTCTTTGAGTTTCCTTCATCCTTCGATGCTTATCAGCATTCTTCTTTAATCTTATATTTTGCTTGACAAGATCAAAATGCTTTTGTGCTTCCTTGGACCATTGAAACTTCACTCCATTTAAACACTCAACAATTGGAGCCACAAGAGCATAAGCATCATCAAATAGAGATTTGGAGAGCAGAAAGTTTTCACACCCTTTAAAAGGTTTAGAAATACTTTCAAATTTAGAAGGACCCACAACAACCTTTTCACCATCCTTATTAGTAGCCACAATATTTTCACAACTCACACCATCAACAATGATATCACATACCTTGTCAATTGATGTACACCTTCTGTAAAAATTATCGTAACGAAGCCATGCATCATCCGCAACATAGGTTGCATCGAGGCTACACCTTATCATCAAGGATTCTCCATGATCCTAATAAGTGACATCATCATCGTACTCATCATAAAATGGTGTTGTTTCTTCATGCTCCTCTTCATACTCTTCTTCAACAAGAGTAATTATACTTGGATTTGGGCAATCTACAGCAAAGTGTCCTAACCCTTTGCACTCAAAACTGTTGAGAGGTAGACGCTTGCGTATGTTGAGTTAGCAATATGACATGTGGAAGATAGAGATTGGATGATCAACATACTCGATCAAGGGCTATGATCGAGTGTTGTAAGAATGGGCCGCCAAGGTTAATGGGCTTGGATGTTGAGGATAGCTTGCTATGCAAGTTAACATGCTCTGCAAGTTTAAGAGCTTATATAAGACAAGATACGTCAGTTCATATATCATCCATATATTCCTATAAGATTAGGATTTATATGAGATCTAAGTTTATTCATCGTCATTGTAATCTTCATCAATAAGATATTCTTCTCCCTTAAGAGTGGACGTAGGCAATTGCCGAACCACTATAATCTGTTTGTGTTTATCGTTTTTCCTTTTCTTTCTTTGATCGATTCACAACAATTGGCGCCATCTGTGGGAAACGGGAAAAGGGACGATCAAAGAAAGAAGGAGCGAGAAGGTGTGGGAAAGAAGGCAGAAACGAGAAGAAGAAAAGTGGGCAAAACACTCTTCACGTTTTTAAGAGAAGTCCATGCGCAGAAATATTGCAGAGGCCGTATCTGAAGTTTCAACCGACAGATCGAGGTGAAATTTTGTCAGGATGTTTAAAACTTGTTGATCTACATTCTGAACGGTGAAGATCGTGTTTGGAGCTCTGTGTTGACGGAAATAATCCGAAAACCGAAGTCAGGTTTTTTGGGCGATTCAGTTCTGCGCAGCCGTGGTTGAAGGGTCGTTTTTCACAAACCAGCCGTTGGATCAAGCTGTAATTTTAACAGCGCGTCCAGGACTCATAGAAGTTGATTCTGGACGGTTAAGATCTGGTTCTAAGGTACAAAGAGTTGTGAACACTGAACATCAGTTGGTGGTGTTGTTGGTTTCGACGTAAAGGAGTTCACGGAGGATTTCGAAGTGAAGATGAAGAAAGCGAAGGATGATCAAGAATTAAGGTGACTCTTTTAGATCAGCAAGAGGGATAAGGCGTCGTTCTTTTCGATGGCGGTTCGAAGAGATGAATTCTTGGAATTCTTCTCGACGGAATGATAAGATCAATGGGGGAAGACCATTGATGGGATCCCTGGAGAATTGTGGGAGTTGGGGCGTGGATTTTACAATTCACATGTACAATTCGGGAGGGATTGAATTCTGATTAAAGTCGGTCTTAGGCGAGCAACGCTTTAGCAAGGAAACTATGCAACGCTCGAAAGTGGTCAGAAGCAACAGTTTCTCCCCAAAAGGTGATCGACGATGGCTCTGTGGCAAAGGATCAGAACCTCATGGTGTGGTGAGGAACTGATGTAGTAGCTGCTGAGGTGGAGGATATTGCTCAAGGTCGAGCAATAGTGAAAGGTTGCTACTCAAGGTGGAGTAGTGATGCAGAAGAGGGTTTCTGTTCCCTTTTAAACAGTGGATGAGTTTGCTGAACTCGTTAAAACAGTGAAGGAGTTTTGCTGCTCTCTAAAGGCAGTGTGGAGGAGTTTGCTGCACTCGTTAAAACAGTGGATAAGGATGGCTGCACCATAAAGCAGCAGGTGAAAGAAGAGTAAAAGCATTGGTGCGGTAATGCAAGGTCTAAGGTGGAGTATTGTTGAGAGGTAGACACATGCAAGGTCTAAGGTGGAGTATTGTTGAGAGGTAGACGCTTGTGTATGTTGAGTTAGCAATATGACACGTGGAAGATAGAGGTTGGATGATCAACATACTCGATCAAGGGCTATGATCGAGTGTTGTAAGAATGGGCCGCCAAGGTTAATGGGCTTGGATGTTGAGGATAGCTTGCTATGCAAGTTAACATGCTCTGCAAGTTAAAGAGCTTATATAAGACAAGATACGTCAGTTCATATATCATCCATATATTCCTATAAGATTAGGGTTTATATGAGATCTAAGTTTATTCATCGTCGTAGTAATCTTCATCAATAAGATATTCTTCTCCCTTAAGAGTGGACGTAGGCAATTGCCGAACCACTATAATCCGTTTGTGTTTATCGTTTTTCCTTTTCTTTCTTTGATCGATTCACAACAAAAACAATATTTTTTATTAGTAAAACAACTTGTTTTCACATAATCGATAGGATGGAAAATGAAGAAGTTGTTAGCTTCTTTATTTCCGAAAGGACCCGCATACTCTAATTCATCGCTGGAATCACCATGGCCTGAACTACGTTCGCTTCTGGCTTCCCGACGATCAAGACGTATGGATAACTCCTCAACTCGCTTGAAAGGACCCGCATACTCTGATTCATCGCTGGAATCACCATGGCCTGAACTACGTTCACTTCTGGCTTCCCGACAATCAAGACGTATGGCTAACTCCTTAACTTGCTTCTGAAGTGCCTGAATTACAGCATCACGTTCATCTTCAAAATTTCCATGTTTCCTCTACGTCCGCCTCTATCCCTCCTTGCTGCCATAGCCAAATGATGAGAATACCAAGAGCGTACATTGGCTCTGAATACCAAATGATGAGGGGTGATAACAAGGAAAAGAGAAGAAAGAATATAGAATGCAAAATTCGACTCCCAAGTTAGGATAAACAAGATAATGAGAACTCTATTGTCAATCTTGATACAACATTCATAATTTTCTAAACTTCATAATCTGCTCTAGATCTCCATTACATCAGGTATATAGGAGAAAGAGTAAAGAGACATAATTAAAGAAATAACCTTCAAACTTCCATCATAAATGAAAATTCAAAGATACTGGACCAGATGTTCAACTGACTTTGAACAGCCATAACTTTCTCCATACTTAGAATCTGATGGTCAATAATATATGGCTGGAAACATAATTGAGTTGGCTTTCCAATGCCACCAAATGAGCATTAATTATAATTCTGTGGAGAGATTAATGATTGAAACATTGAACTGCGGCAGACCAGCAAATCTGCCCTGCATTAATTACAAAACGGGTTTAAATTATATACACTTGATTATTAAAACTTATACAACTTATTATTTAACGGGTTCAAATTGTATACAATAGATTACTAAAACATATACACTTGGTTACATTTTTTTTAAGAGCACTTGGTTACACTTTAAGAAATACAAAACAAGTCTAAATTATAAACACTTGATGACTAAAACTTATACACTTGATTAGTCTTTAAAAACTACACTCTATTATAAAATTAAACACTTGATGACTAAAACAAATACATTATTGGTTTAAAACCTATACATTTATTGTTAAACAAATACATATTTTTTAACAAAAAAAAAATGTTTTTAAAGAAGTATCGTAATACTAAAATACACACAATTAAATTTATCTACCAACATTGCTAAAAATCAAGTTTTAAGAAAGTGATATGCATCAAAATCTTTACTATGTATTTAAATCAATACAGAATGAGTTTAAATTTTATACATTTTATCACTAAAACTCATACACTTGAATTTATATACATAACTTAAATTTCTTCATCTTCAATTCAAATGATCAAATTCAAATCTTCATATTCAGTGTAATAAATCTGCTCTTCATCTTTATTCTTCATTTTAATCATCATTCTTCCTTGTCAAATATAAATCTGCATTAAAAAAATATAATAAATGTTGCATAAATCTGAACAAAAATTATTAAAGATAAATACCTAGCTAAATCAAACCAATGGCTGAAATAAACAAATAAATAAATCAAACAAAAGGAGAAATCTAAAAATGGAGAAATTGCACAAAAAAAAATATATACAAAAAGAAGAAATCAAAAGGTGAAGGAAAGTAGATGGAACGATGGAATAAATTGGTGGACGTCCTCGGAGAAGACCACCGATGACTGATTTCACGTTGATTACGTCAAATAAAAAATATCAAAAATTTGATCGACTAAATGATGCTTTCACTTACCGTGAAGAAGAGTGCCCGGCTGTAAAATAGGATGGAGAGAAATGAGGCGGTAGAATCGGAATGAGAGAGAAGAGAGGGCGACAGCGACCACATAATCGAAAGGAAGAGAGAGTAATGAACGTAACCTACAGCTGAATTGGAATGAAGAAAGAAAAGAGGGCAGCGATAGAATCAGAAGAGTCTCGAGAGGGGAGAAGATAGCACGCTAGGATAGAAAAAAAATGAAAGAATAAAATGAAGAGACGGGTAAGAAAATAGTTTTATACCCCGGGTCAAAGAAAATGTTCGGATCTGGGTGCAACCTTGCACCCAGTTGCACCCAATAATTTGCCTTAAATATACATCTAGAAATCATCATCATTTTAAATATAACTAAGATCCTTCTTTCTAACTATTTTTTAATTTAATTATATATATATATATTTTTTATATATAATTAATAATAATTATATATATATATATATAATTCGTCACCTCAATTAATAATTAATAATAATAGTAGCAGCGGCGGCGGCGGCGGCGGCAGCAGTAGTAGTAGAACAATGTTTTACACTGGAGACATAATAATAACGATAATGAGTTTTGAAAAAAAAAAGGGACTCACTAAATATACACCCTCTTTTATTAAATACACACCCTCATTAATATATATATATTTTTAAAAAGTCTAAATTACCCTTAAATCATTAAATACACACCCCTTATATATATTTTATATCAATAAGTTCTATATGGATTAAACTTGATACACTCTTATTGAGATGAAAAGAAGATGAACAACAGATTGAAATGGAGACGGATTCCAAAATATTGCTCAAAATTCCCCATGTTGAAAGCTTTGATTTAAGTTACTCAAACAAAGGAAACCCCAACAATTACATGTTTCTTCATCTCCAAATAGCATTTCATCTTCGATTCTTATAATACCTATCGCATAAAATGGAATCAATAGTCAATACACATATCAGTATTTGAAGTCCTAGGAGAAAATAATGAACAAGATTTGAGGATGTATAATTGATTCAAAGTTCCAATAGACATAATATTAAGAAGTGTGTATCGCTCCATTCTAATTGGAGACGGGTTGAATATAGATATTTCATCGATGGATTGGCTTGGGCCTCTACCGATCAGTCACTCGAGCAGGCCTTTTCTCAGTACGGCGAAGTTATCAAACCGAAGATCATAAATGATCACGAGACCGGTGATCCAGAGGCTAGCTTCGAATTCATTACTTTCAAGGATGAACAGACCATGAGAGATGCGATCGAAGCGATGAACCAGCAGGATCTCGACGGATATTGTATTACCGTCAACGAGTTTCACTCTCGCGGTGGCAGGGATGGTGGAGATAGAGGGGATTCTGCAGTTGGTTATGGTGGTCGTCGTAAGGGTGGTTACGGCGGCAGTTAAGGTGGTGGTGGCTACGGTGGTGACCGTTCTTACTCTAGATGCGGTGGTGAGGGAAATTGGAGGAATTACATTTAAAAGTTAGTGATAGATCTTTACGTTCAATTATTTTTTATTCCGTCGAATCTATATGGCATAACGTTCTGTTTTTGTTTTCTCACTGCTGCTTCCTTTCCTTCATGTACAAGTCCGAAATCAAGGTTTCTGAACATGTAAATTGAGGTTTTTTGATAGTTTACTTTTATTAAAATAATAATAATAAATATATTAAGGTGTGTATAATCTTCAAATTTAAAAGGGCAAATTTGGTTATTCAGGGGTGTATATTTAATAAAATTAAGATTTAAAAAATTAAAAGGGGTGTGCATTTAATAAAAGGTGTGTATTTAATAAAAAGGAGCGTGTATTTAACAGTACTAAAAAAATGATATATTCTAATAATGGTAATGATATTAAGGAGATATATTCAAATCTATATATTTTTTTTAAATAGATATGTCACTAAACCCTTTCTCTTTTCTTTGATTACCCAACCCTCATCTTTTCTTTCTGTAGAATCGATCGATCTTCACTTCTATTGAATGCTGCTTCAGAATCGATCTTCTATTGGCTGATAATGTAATTCTTGATTAGTAAACTCTCTCTTTTTTTTTTTCTTTTTTTATTACTTTCGTTTTTCTTTTTATTTCGGTCATGCAAGCGATATTGTTTATTACTTTATGAATTCTCAGAATCAATGGTAATTCTTCTCTTCCTTTCTTCTTTTTTTTCTTTTTATTTCCGTTATGCAATCGTACTTAATTTATGAATTTTCAGAATCAATGGTAATTCTTGATTTAGTAAACCCTAGATCCTTTCTTCTTTTTTATTTCCGTTATCGTTTCTTAGTGGCTCGATATATAATTTGATAAGCCAATGATTTTTTTCCGAATACGATAAACCGACATGTTAACTAATTGATTACAATAAATTGGATCGGATTTTGCTGTTTTTTCTTCTCATCGATGTGACATGAGCGTATGGGAAACACTTGTTTAAATTGGGTTGACAGTGTAACACTTGGAATTACAAATTAATTTTAGAAAGTGTGAGGTGTCATTCATCGGGTGTTATTGGAACACTAGATGAACACTATTTGGAATAGAGAATTCATTAAGCTAATTCATTAAGCTAATCATCTATCTATTGTTCTAGTCGAGATAAGATGGACTCCCCTCACATTCAATCGATTGTTGTTGACTTGTTGTTGCCTTTTATTAATTGCTCGTCCACACAATTAAGTCAAGAATTTAGCATTCTTCTTTTTTTCTTTTATTTTTTTTCGTCATGCAATCTCACTCAGAATCAAATACTAACTCATTCTTTATTAGTAAACCCTAGTTCCTTTCTTCCGTTATCGTTAATGAATCCTCTGTTCTTATTTTTCCATGAAAATGAACGTTGAGAGGTGGGTGTCAAGATCATCACATTTGAATATTCTTATTCTTTTTTCTTTTTCTTTTTCTTTTTTGAAGATAGCGGTTAGTTTTCTAGTATTATTGAAATTCGCTTTAATTCTGAAGAATTGATCATTAACTTTCTTATTGGATGTTTATGGTTTAGAGCTTTTGTTGTTCACGTTGTAAACCACTTTAAATTAAAGATTTAAAGGGGACCGCATGTTTACACCGTACACGGTTCGCAGGAGACTAAATATGTTAAGCTAATCAACTATCTATTGTTGTTGTTCAGATAAGATGGACTCCCCGACAAAAAGACAATCTTTTCATGCTATCAAAGAACGTATACGAGAATGCCTTTGGCTCAAGAAAGACAAAGAGGCCACTATTGATACTCTCTATCAAGATTACAAATTTTCTAAAGAGCATACTAAACAAGGTATATATTTATTCATTCTTAGTTTAGTTTGTACATAATAATATTCTTTCTTATTAGTTTGGGAGCAGCTGGAAAACGTTTATAAAGATTTCTTCCTGAGATATCAAACTGACCTAGAAATGGAGGCCTTGAAAAGCCAATTGAAAATCCAAATGGAACAAGAAGTTGACAAGTTCGTGAATGATCAGAAACAACGTTTCAACGATTTTGTTCACCAGTACACCATGGATCAATACATACCAACAGCATCCCCAGCAGCTCTAGCCAACCATACCTTCTCAAAGTCAGCAGCCCCTGGTAAGACAACTTTAAAATTAAAATTTAAATCATTTCTATTTTACTAATAATTATTATTTTTTAATAGAAAATTAAGTATTTTATTATATAATAATATCACACATGTACAAGGTGTACTATGGTGCCCCTATAATATTGATCCCCTTCACTTTTCTAACATAATATCTTAAACATTCTAATGGATTTAAAAACCATTCTTCAGTTACTTTTGTCATGCCCACATCCTCAACTTTATTAGCTCAACAAAGTTATCCAATAGTTTTTTGAATATACTTGAATTCCTTGCGATCCACAAAGACCATGTAGTGCAATGGCACAACATTATCCAAAACACTTCATGTTTCCTATTCCATGATAATCCAAGATGAGTTTGAAATTGCCTACCAATAGAAGTTTGCATGCTACTTCGGGTGCCAACCCACAAGAAGCACTTTTTCCATACACTTGATGAAAATGGGCAAAGAATAAATAGGTGATCAACATCTTCCACACTGCTTGCACAAAAAGTACATATCAAACTGTCCTCAGAAGCTATCACTTTACGCTTTTTAAGATTACCTTGGTAGGCAGTCTATCTTTTAGCAACCTCCATACAAATGCTTGAAACTTACTTGGAATCCCTTTTTGCCAAATCCTAATTGGTTCATAATCCTCCTGTGATTGTTAAACCTGCCTTGGAGACTCTTATACGCAGAATGTGTAGTGTATGCTTTTGTTGAGTCTTCCTTCCATCTCCGGTAGTCCTGCAATTCAATGTTAGGAGAAAACCAATTTATTGAAGTGATTAGATTATTTAAAAGCTCTTCTTCCCACTGAAATAGCTCTCTTCTCCAATCCCATCTCCACCTCCACACACCTTCATCCCAAAAGCCTTTATCATAAATATTTGTATCTTTGTCATTTGCAATTGCAAACAACCTATGATACTTTTTTTTAATACATCTCCGTTATTCCAAGGCTCTAACCAAAAATTGGTATTTTTCCCATCTCAATCATTTTTTCACACCCTCTTCTAAATCTGTCACCTTCATTCCCTTGAACGATGTTACATATATCACGCTACAAAGTAGAAATGACACTATTATTCCTTCCTCTTCTTAACTCTGCTGAATTTTCAAAATGAGTGACAACATGTCTAATTTAATTATTATTATATCATCCAGAGAACTGCAAATAAATAAATATGTAAAATTTCAGGAGCTGTTAACGATGGATCTTTACCTGATCCGAATATCGTACAAGCCCTGTCAGAATTATCTATAGACGAGACAACCGCTAATGCAGATCGTATTAGGGGTTTGATATGGAAATGTATTGGATCCTTGAAGAACAAGGAGCAAACTGTGGAGTCTCTTTATATACAACACCATATTGCACGAGACGTCACACGAAGGGGTAATTTTTATTATTATTTTTTTTTTTTGTAAATTCCAATTCAATCCCGTTGTTCGTTACTTGACTAAAAAACGCCGTTTTATATTTTCTTAATTAGTCGATTGTTAAAATGTTATTACATGTTATCATTCAGTTTGGGAGGAGCTTGAGCAAAACAATGAAGACTTGTTCAGGCGATGTAAGTTTTTGAACAATGAGTGGGTGAAGCTGAAGTCGCATTTGAACTCGTCTTATAACTTGTTGCGTGAAGAATTCAAACGTGGTGTACTCACTCTCGATCATCAAAGTAAGACAACTTATATATTATTAATTTTAGTTTAATTCCACTTTGGTCTCTACTTGTGTTGTCATAATATTATTATTGTTAAAATGATATTTAGTTTTGTTCTATTCAATTCCAATATGCATATATTTAGTTTTCATAATATTCATAAAGTTATTGGACTAATTGTGAATGAAGACGAATGGCAAAATTAACTGATAAAACTCTACTGAGTGAGGGTGAGAACTATTGGATTTTTGTATAATATGATGTGTGGCATGAGTGAATTAGTAGTGTTGGAGATATGGAGAAGGGATTTGACATAGAATTAAATAAGTGGGTGGTGATGTGAGGCATCTTATTTTGTAGATGGGAGTTTAATTAGTTACTCCTCACACACACATTACAATGTATGATACAATGACCTATTTATAGGGGATAATACTTAGTTGCTAAGTATTCTTAGTAACTAAGTAATCTTATATCTTAGTTACTAAGTATTCTTAATTACTAAGTAATCTTTTTATCTTAGTTACTAAGTAATCTTTTATCTTAGTCACTAAGTAATCTGTTATCTTAGTCACTAAGTAATCTCTAGTAAATGTGCATCAACTATTTTAACACTCCCCCTTGATGCGCATTTGGATGATCCGAGCTTTTCTCGTAGTATCTCGAACTTTGATCTTGGTAGAGCTTTTGTATTGTTGGCTATTTGAGCCTTTTTTCTTCAACTTTCACCAGGTCTCTGTTGCCCAGTTTCTTCGTCTTTCACTAGGTCTCTATTGCCCAGTTTCTTCATATTTCACCAGGTCTCTGTTGCCCAGTTTCTTCATCTTCCACCAGGTCTCTGTTGCCCAATTTCTTCATATTTCACCAGGTCTCTGTTGCCCAGTTTCTTCATCTTGTTGTTGCACCCACTTGTCATACTCCTCTTTTAGTATATCTCAGGCTTCTTTGGATGTCTTTGCTCCACTGATCCTGAAAAATAGTGATTCTTCCAGAGCCACCTGTTGTATGTAGATCGCCAAGTTGTCCTTCTCCTCTTTTTGTTTAGTTTTCTTTGCCTATATTAGAAAAAGATGTTTTGTCCGTTGGGACATGTTTTTATTTAGTTTCCTTTGTCTGTATTAGACAAAGATATTGTGACCATTGGGACATCGTATCCTTTATCAACAGTCTCCCAAATGACCTTGAGACATGAAGTATGTCTTCATTTGATGGCTCAACGCTGTAGCCTTTGTCTGTGAAGGTTGGGATTGGTTTTTATAGGTATTGGATAGAGAGGACATTTTTGGAGGCTTTGGTTTGGGTAGTAATATGCGGAAGCTTAGTTTGAACCCAGTTAATGAACCAACCAGGCTCTTATACCATATTGGATTTTTATAAAAAAAGGATAGAATGATAATGGGAGTAGACATAGGATAGATAAGTGGGGCGGTGATGTGAGGCATCCCATTTTGTAAATGGGAGTTTAATTAGTTACTCCTCACACACACTTACAATGCATGATACATTGACCTATTTATAGGGGATAATACTTAGTTGCTAAGTATTCTTAGTAATTAAGTAATCTTAATTCTTAATTACTAAGTAATCTTTTTATCTTAGTTACTAAGTAATCTTTTATCTTAGTCACTAAGTAATCTATTATCTTAGTCACTAAGTAATCTCTAGTAAATGTGCATCAACTATTTTAACAACCCTAATGGCTGGAAACCACCAAACGAGCAAGAGAAATATTGGCTAAGGCAAAATCTGATCAACCAAGTCTTTTATAGTAGCTTAATTAGATGATCTCCAAAATAACTGTTTTCCAAAACAGTTAAGAATCATCCTATAACCTTTAGCCCTCCTTCCAACTGTGAGCTTTAGGTATAATCTCTATGCATTTTGTCTGATTCCAACACATAACCAAGTCCTTACATACTTGTACTTATTACTATTTAAGCGTCTTATATTGCAATAACGTACATGTCATATCATGTTAGCCAGCTTGCTAGAGAATTGCCAAGACTAATTATTATTATTACTGCTTATATTGCAATAAGTGACAACATGTTTAATTTAATTATTATTATCATATAATCTAGAGAATTGCAAAGAAATAAATATGTAAAATTTCAGGAGCTGTTAACAATGGATCTTTTCTTGATCCGAATATCGTACGAGCCCTGTCAGAATTATCTATAGACGAGGCAACTGCTAATGCAGATGGTAAGTTTAATTCAGTGCATGTTTGGATTTTAATGATTATAGAAAAGGTACAAGTAACATTTTCAATCTTTCTTGTTACAGGCCCCCACTTCAATCATCCACTTCAATGAATCCACAATCTTCATTATTTACTATATATCACCTTTTTTTGTATGGATATATATATATATATAGCTTTTAACTCGTCTCATCGAATATTATACTTTTTCTGGCCTCTTGTGATTGGTAGGTTAACTCATCTCAACAAATAATTGTTTTACAAGGATTATGCAAATCTTGTTCTAAGATTTTTGACAAGGAATTTATTTATGCTATATCACAATCCTTGTGGCTGTACATAGGTTTTCAAGCCTTAATATGCAGCATGCTATTGTGTGAGGGCCATACATTCATTCAAGCTCAATCTCTAAGACTCCTATTCTAACTCGATAGCAATTGTGTAGTGTTTAATTTCAAAATTGTGTTATAGAAATTTACTCCATTCAAAATAATCCCAAGAAACTTAATTAATTCGAAATAATTTCGTAACTTTTGATCTTTTAATTTCTCGTTAAAATGGTCCCTTTTCTTTAAGATGTTCAAATATTTTAATTACATGGGTGAGATTGAATTAGTATTTTTATAAAGTTATTATATGATGAAATTGGTAAAAAAAAAAAATTGTTTTGAGGCGAAATTGAAGCAAAATTGAAAGGTGTGGGACGAAAATGAAAGTTCTAAATATTTTGGGACTTTTTCGGACAGTTTGTTTTAATTTCCAATTGCACCCACCCAGACCTTGACAATAAGAAATTGAGAAAATAAAAAAATTCACTAGTATTAGGATCTGGGCAACAAACTTGTGGCCCAAGCAAGTCCACTTGCTCTTTTTGAACCCCGAATCTCTGTGGCCTTCCAAAACTTACGGGAAATCAATAAATTCATATATATATATATATATATATATATATATACATATATATATTAGACCAACGGATCATGCAAATATACATTCTAGCAACAACACTCTTTTGCCTAAAAAGTAATTTGAGTTCAATGTAACATGTAATACAATACTAAAGAATAAGATTATTACCTATTCATCATGTTCTAAGTCTAACAACTCCAACATTCATAATAATATGATGCTTGCTTGAAACACCAAGCTTTCCCGTTAAAATTCAAGAAACTTATTAATTAGCGGGAAAAATGCTTTTTTTTTCCATATGAGAAATTTCATTTCATTTTTTGTCCCTAACATTTTTTTGTCCCAAAACTTGCACATTTGGTCCCTCCGTTAATTCATTAACGGAAAACGTTAAAATAAAAAATGAGAAAAGGTAAGAAATTTTTGAAAGAAATTAAAACATCGAAGAATGTCTATTTTCTAATCTAGAAACACTAGATAGGAGTAGAATTGTTTAAAAATAGTTGGTGTAATCAAGAACATATTATAACATCTAGTTAATTCTAGGAAATCGATGGAACATTCTAGACACCAACCTAATTGCCTATAGATAGGCATGTATCATTGTAATTGCAATACTTGTAAGAAACTCATTAACTAGTTCTCTCACTACCATATCATATGATGAAACACAATTGGAGAAGAGCTGTGTCCTGGTGTTATCTTGACTTTTTCATACTTGCACCTCAAATTTTGATATTAAATATACATCTAGAAATCATCATCATAGTAAAGTGGCAATTTTCTTGGCTTTTATGGGCTAGCTATTGCACGATTCTTCAAGTCAATACTTCTTAATTTCCTGTTCCTCATTATCCAGATACACCATCAGCCATGTTACATAACTTCATTGATGATTCATGATTTTGCAGACTCCTGATGAGATTATTGAGAAGTCGCTCAAGAGTTATGATGGCTCGAAAGTATGTGAGGATTTTGTTAGTTCAGTGCAGGCACAGTTGAGAAAGTTAAAGGTCTATTTACATTTGTTCAAAAGTATTGAGATACACTGTTAGCATTCTGATCAATTTATGCACTTGTTCAGTGGTCAAATTTATTAGGAGGGGTCTTTGGTGAAACAAACCAAAGTGAGTTAGTTGCTTTTGCCTCTGTCACTTGTAGACACATATGATGTAAGTGTATTTTCTAATTGTTCATTCACTCTTATCGTTGCATGTATCATTCATGTTTATTGGACAGTTTATTTTTCCTGAACTGCATAAATGCATAAATGTTGCTTCAATTCATTTGTATGTCTAGATAAAAGTGACGAGTTTCACAAACAATTTATAAAATTTATAAAATCTGATAATATTTTTAATAGAAGTGATATTAAGAAAAAGTGATAACTGACCAATTGAACTATTTTATAAATATTTAGAACGAATAAAAAGTGATAACTGACCAATTGAAATAACTCTCTTCTCTGATCCCATCTCCACCTCCACACACCTTCATCCCAAAAGCCTTTATCATAAATATTTGTATCTTTGTCATTTGCAAATGCAAACAACCTATGATACTTGTTTTTTAATACATCTCCCTTATTCCAAGGCTCTAACCAAAAATTGGTATTTTTCCTATCTCAATCATCTTTTTACACCCTCTTCTAAACCAGTCACCTTCATTCCCTTGAACGATGTTACATATATCATGCTACAAAGTAGACATGACACTATTATTCCTTCCTCTTCTTAACTCTGCTGAATTTTCAAAATGAGTGACAGCATGTCTAATTTAATTATTATTATATCATCCAAATAATTCTAAATAAATAAATATGTAAAATTTCAGGAGCTGTTAACGATGGATCTTTACCTGATCCGAATATCGTACAAGACCTGTCGGAATTATCTATAGACGAGACAGCCGCTAATGCAGATTGTAATAGGGGTTTGATTTGGAAATGTATTGGATCCTTCAAGAACAAGGAGGAAACTGTGGAGTCTCTTTATATACAAAACCATATTGCACAAGACGTCACACGAAGGGGTAATTGTTTTTTTTTTTTAATTCCAATTCAATCCCGTTGTTTTTACTTGACTAAAAAACCATTTTTTGTATTTTCTTAATTAGTCTATTATTAAAATGTTATTACTTGTTATCATTCAGTTTGGGAGGAGCTTGAGCAAAAAAATGAAGAATTGTTCAGGGGATGTAAGTTTTTGAACGATGAGTGGGTGAAGCTGAAGTCGTCTTATAACTTGTTGTGTGAAGAATTCAAACGTGGTGTACTCACTCTCGATTATCAAAGTAAGACAACTTATATATTATTAATTTTAGTTTAATTCCACTTTGGTCTCTACTTGTGTTTTCATAATATTATTATTGTTAAAATGATATTTAGTTTTGTTCGATAAAATAGCTATCCCTTAAGCTATTCAATTCCAATATACATATATACCAAGTAGGAGATGCTGTGGAATTCTCTACACATTCACATGCTATTATATAAAGTTATTGGACTAATTGTGAATGAAGACGAATGGCAAAAGTCAACTGATCATAAAACTCCACTGAGTGAGGGAGAGAACACCCTAATGGCTGGAAAACACCAAACGAGCAATAGAAATATTGGCTAAGGCAAACCCGCACCGCCCCACCAACCTAACATCAACCCACTTTTATAAATTAAAATTTAAAAAAGTGACATACAACTTTTAAATTTTAATATTTAAATAATAAAAATATTATCACCCAACCCTACCCACCCCACCCCATGCACCCTGCCCCCTCCAAATTTTTTTTAAATTTTTTTAGATTTTAATATTTAAATAATAAAATATTATCATCCAACCCTACCCCCTACCCACCCAACACCCCACCCCCCCCTGCCCAAAAAAATTTTTTTAAATTTTTTTTAGATTTTAATATTTAAATAATAAAAATATTATCACCTAACCCTACCCCCTACCTACCCCCACCCCCACCCCCCACCACGATTTTTTTTAAATTTTTTTAGATTTTAATATTTAAATAATAAAAATATTATCACCCAATTCTACCCCCTACCCAACCACCACCCCAACCCACCCACCCACCACCACCACCTCCGAAAAATTTTATTTTTTTTTAATTTTAGATTTTTTTTTTAAATTTTTTGGGGGTTTAGGGTTTAGGGTTTAGGGTTTATTGAAGTGATTAGATTTTTTTTAAAATTTTTTGGGGGTGGGTGGGTGAATGGGTATGTGGGGGTGGGGGTGGGGGTGGGTAGGGGTAGAGTTGGGTGATAATATTTTTATTATTCAAATATTAAAATAAAAAAAAATTTTGGGGTAGGGGTGGGTGGGTGGGTGGGGGGAGGGGTGGGTAGGGGGTAGGGTTGGCTGATAATATTTTATTAATTAATATTTAAATCTAATTTTTTTTAAAAAAATTTGGGGGTGGGTGGGTGGGTGGTGGTGGTGGAGGTGAGTAGGGGGTAGGGTTTTGGATGATAATATTTTTATTATTTAAAAATATTAAAATCTAAAATATTAAAAAAAAAAATTTTGGGAGGTGAGTGGGGTGGATGATAGGTGGGTGAATGGTAGGTAGGTCATATGTTGTGGGGGTAGAGTGTGTGGGTTAACCCGCGGCCTGCCCCACCATAACCCGCCCCACCGATTGCCCGCCCCACTTGGGCTCATCATAAGGTGAGTTGTGGTGGGTTGTGGGCTAAACTGCCCCACCAACCCATTCTGATAGCTCTAGTTCTAACGACTCCAAAATTCATAAAAATATGATGCTTGCTTGAAAGACCAATCTTTCCCGTTAAAATTCAAGAAACTTATTAATTAGCGGGAAAAATGCATTTTTTTCCCATATGAGAAATTTCATTTTATTTTTTGTTCCTTACATTTTTTTGTCCCAAAACTTGCACATTTGGTCCATCCGTTAATTCATTAACGGAAACGTTAAAATAAAAAATGAGAAAAAGTAAGAAATTTTTGAAAGAAATTAAAACATCAAAGAATGTCTATTTTCTAATCGACCATAGAAAGTACCAGGCCGAAAATGAAATCTAATTGTGAATGGAACTTAGAACTAGCTCAACATGAATTTTTGTTTAAGCTTCTAAACCTCTCAAACCCCAGAACGAAAAAAAAACATATTGATTTTAAGAAAAGAATCTGATTAGAGAGGTTAAGCACCCAAGAAAAAGTTAATTTATCCTTAAGCATCAAATCTTTAAAATAAAAAAAATAAATAAATAAATTAACAGTAATACCTCTAGTAAACACAAAAAAAAAACAAATTTTATTTCATTCCTTACTCTTACGATTTGAATTCAAGCAAACACAACAAATCATGAATTGGAATAAAATCTAACAATCTAATTAGCAAGGAAACAATTTGATGCAGATGGGCATCAAGACGTGCCCAACAACATCAGGCTGATCGTTCGTGAAACAATAGCGGGCCAAAACATGGCCTAGAGCAGCCCATTATCTTCTATAATTATGTTGGAGCATTCTAAGAGGTCATAGCATTAAGTTTGGTCAAGTTTAAATTATCTATGTGACATTAAGTTTGGTCAATTTCATTATTAGTTGTTAATTCTCAATGTGCCTCCTCCTATTCTTGGAGGGTTGTTCCAAGTTTTAAATATCCGTATCTTGCATCGAAAATATAGAGATTAATATTATTTTCATTAAGCAAAGAATTCTTAGTGAATTTTTATCTTCAAGTTTCTTTCTCTTTGGTGGATTCCTTAGAGTTGTGAGCTTGTATTCCAATTCTTATCCTTGAGTTGGTGTTCGTCTTATCCTTAAGGTGGTGAATTTCTTATCCATACTAATTTGCATTGTGAATCGGTATCATTTAGTATCTAGAGCCTCGGGTTTGAAATGGCTGGCAATAGAAGGAACAATGATGAGTATTTTTATCCTTTTTGTTAGAAAGTATAGACACATGCATGGTAGTTTTTGTGCATGTGATAGTAGTTCATACGTGGAAGGTGAAGATTGGTGAAGCTAGCTGATCAAACATGAGGTAAGGATTGATGAGCTAGTACAAGGATGAACTATTGGATTGTATGCAAGATCAAACGGTTGTAAGGTGATCAGTTGGAAGGTAAAGAAGAGCTGAGGAAGTTAGTATTTTACAACCAACTAACAACCTGTGGCATGCAGCTGATCATTATAAAACGTGAGCTTGCATGAGATAGGTTTTATTAGATTATAAGATAGAAGTTTTTCTCTCCTTCAAGTTGTAATTGTGATTCATCAATAAGATTCAAATACCTTTAAGAGTGGATGTAGGCTTCATCAAGTCGAACCACTATACTTGCTTTGTGTGTTCTTCATATCAGTTCTAAGATCAACAATAAGTGTGTGAGTGATCATAAGATTCAATTATTTAGAATGCACGTGAGAAGTGTTTTGAGAGGGTACATTCAAAGAAGTGGCGCCGTTTGTGAGAAAGGAAGCTGCTGCCATTTGATTAAAAGGGAAGATCACCATGGTTACAACAAAAATTGATGTGGAAAGGTTTACAGAAAAGTCAGATTTTAGTTTGTGGAGAATGAAGATGGAGGCCATCCTCATTCAGTAAGGTCTTGCAGATTCTATAAAACCATTACCAGATAACCAAGCTATTGCAGTTGATGCTGTAGCACAAGATGCAGAACAAGATCAACAATCCAAAGCAAGAAGTGCAATCATATTGTGTCTTGGAGATAAGGCCCTAAGGGTGATTGCAAAGGAAACCACAGCCAGAGGCATATGGCAAAGGTTAGAAGAACTTTATATGGTCAAAAGTCATGCTAATAGGTTGTATAAGAAACAGAAGCTGTATTCATTCAAGATTACAGAAGATAAACCAATTCTTGGGCAGTTAGATGAGTTTAATAGGATTATAGATGATATAGAAAACATAGATGTTGCTCTACATACAGAAGATAAGGCTGTGATATTACTTTTAGCTCTTCCTTCATCATTTGAAGGATTGAGGGATACATTGTTGTTTGAAAACAATTACTCTGGATCTAGTACAACTTGCGCTGAAAGCAAAAGTACTTCATAAGAATTCAGATGTTCAGATCAGTGGTAAAGTATTGGTTGCTAAGAAACAGAACAATTGGAGCAACAACAACAATAAGAAGATCAATACTGATAAGAAGAAGCCTGATAAAAGTCAAAGTGTTCCAGCAGATAAAGACAACAATAATTGCTATCATTGTAATAAACCTGGACACTACAAGAAACAGTACTTCAAATGGAAGGCCATGGTGGCCAAGAAAATAGCAGAAAATGCAGGCAATCAGAAGAGCTATGCAAATCAGGTAACTGACATTCAACCTAAGAATGATGTTATTGAGGCTCTGTCTGTAGTGTCTGATTCTATTTCAGAAGAGTTGGTGTTAGATTCTGGATGTACTTTCCATATGACATCCATTAGAGATTGGTTAAGTGAGTTAACTGAATGTAATGAGAGATCAGTCCTGTTAGGAAATGATCAAGCATGTAGTATTGAAGGAATATATTCCATTAAAATGAAAATGTTTGATGGATCTGTTAAACTACTGACTAAAGTTAGATATGTGCGTAGCTTAAGAAGGAACTTGATCTCTCTTGGTATGTTAGATACACAATGATATGAAAGCAGGCTTAAGAATGGAGCTCTCATTGTCTTGAAAGGAAGTTCAGTAGTAATAAAAGAAATCAAGAAAAATAATCTTTATTTTCTTGAAGGATCTGTAATCACTGGACAGATCAATGCTTCACAAGAAAAGGATGATGCACATTTATGCCATGGAAGACTTACTCATGTAAATGAAAGGGGGCTACAAGAATTAGCTAGACAAGGTTTACTGAATCTTAATTCATTTTTCATGTTAGATCAGTGTGAGGCATGCATACTTGGCAAGTTAAAAAAGAAGTTTGGTTCTGCAGAGCACAACACTAAGACAAAGTTGGAATATATACACTCAGATTTATGGGGGCCATCCAAGGTTACAACTATGAGAGGTGGAAGATATTTTATATCTTTTATTGATGATTACTCAAGGAAGCTGTGGGTAAGAATTTTAAAAACAAAAGATGAAGCATTGGCAACATTCAAGATATGGCTCACTGAAGTTGAAAATCAGACATAATGCAAGCTTAAGTGTTTAAGGACTGACAATGGACTAGAATTTGTATCACAAGAGTTCAACAGTTATTGTCAAGAGAAAGGTATTAAAAGGCATAGGACAGTTCCTGGTACACCTCAACAAAATGGGGTTGCTGAGAGGATGAATCAAACATTGCTTGAAAGGGTAAGGTGCTTACTAAATAGTGGAGGATTCTCTAAGGGGTTTTGGGGTGAGCTAGTAACTACAGCAGCTTATCTCATTAACATGTGTCCATCAGCAGAAATCAAGTTTAAAACTCCTGAGGAGGTATGGTCTGGAAAACTTCCCAATTATGATCATTCCAGGGTTATAGAGTGTCAGGCATATGCACATCAGAAACAGGATAAGTTGGATCCTAGGGCCATTAAGTGTGTGCTTGTTGGATATCCAAAAGAGACAAAAGGTTATAAGTCGTGGTGCTATGAAGCTAATAAGTTCCTAATTAGTAGAGATGTAAGTTTTAATGAAAAGAGGATGCCTTTAATGGAGAGAGCAAGCTGGGTTATTTCTGATACAGATCATGTTGAGCTTGAGGTGGAGCTTGAGACAGATAAGGAACAGCAGATGAGGGATCAAGCTACACCACAAGTAGGACAGGGTGAAACTTCAGCTGAAAGAAGCAACTATCAATTAGTAAGTATAGATTAAGAAGGCAGATAAGGTCTCCTGTCAGATATATAGAGGCTGATGTTTTGTCTTATGCACTGTTTATAGCAACAGATGTTGAGATGTATGAGCCAAGGTCATATT
Organism: Pogostemon cablin; assembly: GCA_023678885.1. Classification (NCBI taxonomy): domain Eukaryota; kingdom Viridiplantae; phylum Streptophyta; class Magnoliopsida; order Lamiales; family Lamiaceae; genus Pogostemon; species Pogostemon cablin. The sequence goes on from CM042999.1 coordinate 2,263,220, forward strand.
CTGAAGCAATTTCAGGTGCAGAAAGTGATAAGTGGATAGTTGCAATGGAAGAAGAATTGCTATCCTTGAAGAAGAACAATACTTGGATACTTGTTAAGAAACCAGCAGATCAGAAGCTTGTTGGGTGTAAGTGCCTTTAAAAAAGGAAAACAGTAACAAGTAAAGAAGGTGGAGTTAGGTCCATAGAGAGCGCAAAGCTCTGGCTTGAAATGGGGGTCCCCGCTGGACGGTGGGTTCTGGCCTCTCCCAAATTAGTCAGTCTACGGATCGGATACCGGTGCATCAAAAAAGTAAAGAAGGTGGAGTTAGGTACAAGGCAAGATTAATTGCAAGAGGGTTTTCACAGAAGGAGGGAGTTGATTATAATGAGATCTTTTCACCAGCTGTGAAACACTGTTCCATTAGGATTTTACTTGCTATAGTAACTCAATTTGATCTTCAGATGCATCAGATAGATGTAACTACTGCATTTTTACATGGGAACCTTGAAGAAGATATATACATGCAAGTACCTGAAGGTGTGGATGTTGACAGATCAGAAAACAAGGCATGCAAGTTAGTCAAGTCACTGTATGAACTTAAGCAAAGTCCTAGGCAGTGGTACTTGAGATTTGATGAATACATAACATCAAATGGTTTTGAAAGAAGCTTGCATGACAGTTGTGTCTACATTAAGAATGAAGAAGGGGTGTTCACTTACTTGCTGTTATATGTAGATATTCTAATTGCATGTAGAGATGTAGCAGGGATAAAATCAGTAGAGGAGATTCTGAGGAAAGAATTTGAGATGAAAGATTCTTGGAGAAGCAAGTACTATACTAGGTATGCAAATCAAAAGAGATAGATCAGCAGGTACCTAGAGCTTAAATCAGGAATCCTATTTGATTAAAGTTTTGAAGAGATATAACATGGATTAGTGCAAGTCAGTTTCAGTGCCTACAAAGCAAGGATTGAGACTATCCTTACAAAATAGTTCAAGTACAGATGTGGAAAGAGCAAGAATGGATAAGATACCATATGCAAGTGCTGTTGGAAGCCTTATGTATTCAATGGTGTGTTGTAGGCCAGACCTTGCATATGTGATGAGTCTAATCAGTAGGTTTATGAGCAAACTTGGACTGATGCATTGGGAATCAGTAAAATGGGCCTTGAGATACATCAAAGGGATAACATCAGTTGGTTTAAAGTTTCAGAAAATGATAGATTGGGATCAAGCTATTGTGGGATATGTTGATGCAGACTATGCTGCAAATCTTGATACAAGAAAGTCATTAACAGGTTATGTGTTTAACATGTTTGGTACTGCTATTATTTGGAAAGCTACACATCAACATGTGGTAGCATTATCCACCACAGACGCTGAATATGTGGCACTAACAAAAGCAATCAAAGAGGGTATTTGGTTGACAGGAATCTTAAAGGAATTTGGGATTCAGCAAGAAGTATTTGAAGTATTTTGTGATAATCAAAGTGCTCTTCATCTACCCAAACATCAGGGGGATCATGAGAGAACCAAGCACATTGATGTAAGACTTTACTTCATAAGGGATTGGTGTGCTGTCGTCGGCACCCAAAAATAATACTTATAAATTTTTCGAACAAATCCACTAAAATATAGTAGGATGAGTACGGGTCGAACCCAAGGAAGTAATTGAATTTAAATTGAATTTAACGTATTTCTAAATGTAACCGGAGGGTTTTGGATTAAATTACATACAACTACTAAACATGAAAATAAATAATTAAAATAGTAAAAAAATAAAATTAAATAATAGAACAAATAAAATAAAAACCTAGTCCAAGGATTTGATCCCCTCCCATATCCTAATTCACATGAATCAATTTTCTAAAATCCCAACAAGTTCATAAACTCAAGTCCCTAGACTAGTGGCACGACCAAATTAATCTGAAATATCCTTAAGATTAATAACCAAGAGTACGACCTCTAGATTAAACCATTCTCGAGTGACCATATGAATTCGAACTCGACAATGCATTAAGATTTATATATTAAGACTACTAGGCTATGAAAATGGGGTAGCGAATCATACAACCTAGATTTCATAATTTCAAGAGGTACTCCATCACTTTACTACTCGGTTCACAATATTATAACAATTATGGATTATAATATGTAAAGTAGCTATTGAAAAATAAATCACCTATGAGAGGGTTAGTCTACACAAGCAATTAAAAAGTCAAGATTAACATCAAAGCCAATCACAAAATAAATTCATAAAACATGTTGGTAATATTATTCATAATCAAACATGTAATTATTCTACGGAGGTTCACAATCCCTGGACTAGAAAATAGAATTACATAATAAAAACTATATAGAAATTGAAATAGAAGAACCGATGTTATTCATGGTGGGCTCCTTAAATCTGCGTTCCCTGCCTCCAAGCGTGTGATGCGTGCCTGGATGTGTGGAATAATATAATCCCACAAAATCATAAATTAATTCCTCCAATTAAATTCCTTGATCACCTTTCCTTTTTTAGTTGTCCAAGTTCATTGTATCTTTTCTCCATTTGGTAAGTTTCCTTATCCTCTTCAAATCAAATCTCTCCTTAATTTACTTGGTCAACTCTTTATTTCCATCATTATTATGACGGTATAATTTTTCTTATTTTTGGCTTGTTTCAATAACAAATAAAATAATTAAAGTATAAGTGTATAAAATAGAAATAAGTCGTAATTACACTAAATAATTCACAACTCACGCGTAAAGAAGTGAATTTCATCCAAAATAAAATAATAAAATTATAACTTATCAGGGATGTAATTGAGAAGGGGTTTGTTATAGTGAAGAAAATTAGCACTACAGAGAATCCAGCTGATGCATTGACCAAGGCTCTGCCTGTTAGATTGTATATTAAAAGCTTAGCTTTTGTGTTGAATAATGTTTTAACAATTTTATTTGAAATGAGAATCATTTGATCAAACGTTTTGCATATTATAAATTATTTATTTATATGATTGTGCAAAAGTTCATTTACTATATACTGTATATAATATATTGTGCGACAATACGCGAAAGATCATATTATCGGTTTCCTTATAAAGTATAAATAGATGCTTACAACCGAGATAGACGGGGACTTTCTATCGGGATGGTTGTAGTATGATTTGGTATTAGTTTGTCTTGACTATAGAATCAAATTAGTGCACTTAGTGTGTATTGAGCAGGATCGCTTGAGATCGTTCGACTTGTACTGTATATATAGGAGAACTTGATCTCAATTATTATGGATATTCGTGCTCTTAATCCCTATACAATAACCTCGACACGTAGGGCAGTATGTATTTTTTTGATTCATCAATGGGTGAGATTTACATATATTAAATCAACAAACTCGGTGAGTTGGAAAATAGTATTGTATTTATGGTGTGCTGTTGATTGTAGAAGGAATCCATGTCCGACATAGGTTGATGATGTCCCCTTGAGGAGCTCATAAGGTTTATCATGTAAATCTTGCAAGTGGATTAATTCCGGCATGATAATAAGGTTGAGTGGTACTACTCTCGGAAGAGATATTAATTAATTTGAGTTGTCAGTAACTTAATTAATTAGTGGGCATTGTATATCTTAAACATTGGGAGATCTTTGGGCTCATAATAAGAAGGAGTCCATAACATAATTATAGGATTGGAAAGGCAGTGCAGTAATAATATTTTAGTGGAATATATTATTATTATTGGACTTAAGTATAAGCTTTGGGCTAAGCTTGATACTTAAGCCCAATGGAGGCCCAACCCAATTTTTCCTCCTGGTCCCTGCTGTAGCCCAATAAATAAGTCATCTCAACTTTCTAGAACCCTAACTCTGCGCCACTTTGACGTGAAAGAGAAAAGATAAGCAGATTGAGAAATCCTGTAGATTGTTGCCCACATAACATCAGGATTGAACTTGGGTCATACAGCAGAAGATCCAGAGGTAGTTCTCTACAACTATTCTTCCTTTACATGAACCCTGAAGAAAGGTAAACTTTATTATTGCTTCCGCTGTTATTATTTACTTGAATTCCTAACAGATCACGCTAAACCAAATAATCCAAGAGCTAACAATTGGTATCAGAGCGTTGGTTTCGTGGTGAAACGTGAGACGTTAGGTAGGGTTTTTGTGCTATACGTGTGTTTAGTTGTTGTATTGAAAGCATGTTTTTAGGGTTTGTATAGTTTTAAATTATCCATGAAACCCTATGTGTATTATTTGCTGGATATTGCTGTTATGTGATACGTGGTCATCACACACACACTCGTCTGCATGAAGAAAGCCTTGGCGAAGGCTGTACCATTGTCATACAACCACGATGGGCTGGAGAATTGTCTAATGGCTACTCGGTGTCACGCGTGAGAAAGAAAGATGATGGCAGACGTTGATGGCATGATGAAGTCGCGTCTGGTCATCGTGTAACTATAAGGATGAGACGACAACAAGTGACAGTTGGTGCGATTTAGCACGGTAGACGGCGTCAGGGTAAGTTTGCGGATGTACAGCAGCAGTTCCGGTCGAGTCAGAGGCAGGTTCCGGCCAGTCAGCAGTGGGTTCCGAGTGAGTCAGCTGATGCTTTCGGGATGGGTCTGCCTTCTGTTCGATCAGGTCTGTTCCAAGTCAAGGTCGGGTCTACAACTTCTGTCCAAAGGCGCTGGTTGCAGTTTGCAGCATGATGTTACAGTCGGCAGACCATGCCGGAGATCCACAGTTGGGCACTTGGATGATGCCAGAGATGCGCAGCAGGTTTCAGTCAAGTTGCGGGTAGCAAGGATTCAGGCGACTACTACGGTTCGACAAGGCTAGAGCAGGTGGCGTCTGATGGATTCCGAGTGGGTCTATAACAAGTGCCACTTACTGGTGCGACGTCGGGGTCTGGTGGTTGATGGCGTGATGGTAGGTTCTAATACATAATTGCTTGCGGAGCCTCGTCGTTGTGGGAGGGTTGTGAGATAACTGGATAGATTCATGGGATTGGGAGAGTCTTCTGACTTGGTTCCTGGTGAACATGAAATTGACCCATGGAATAATAATGAGACACTGCAAGATAAAGATGCACAATTATGGAAAAACGCAATAAAATCTGAAATAGAATCCATGTATTCTAATCAAGTCTGGGAGCTTGTAGAACCACATGATGGTGTAAAAGCTATTGGATGCAAGTGGATCTATAAAAGAAAAAGAGGATCTGACGAAAAGGTGAAAACCTTTAAAGCAAGGCTTGTTGCTAAAGGATATACTCAGAAAGAAGGAATCGATTTTGAGGAAACCTTCTCGCCTGTGGCCATGCTTAAGTCAATCCGGATTCTTTTATCTATTGCTGCTCATATGGATTATGAGGCATGGCAAATGGATGTTAAGACAGCTTTCCTGAATGAAAGTCTTGAGGAAAACATCTATATGAAGCAACCAGAGGGATTCATTGCAAAGGGCGAAGAGCATCTTGTGTGCAAGCTTAAAGGTCCATTTATGGATTGAAACAAGCTTCAAGATCATGGAACATCCATTTTGATGAAGTAATCCTGTCATATGGATTTATTTAATATCTGGATGAATCATGTGTGTACAAGAAGTGTGACAGAAACATAGTGGTATTTCTTGTACTCTACGTGGATGATATTATACTTATTGGAAACAATATAAAAGTATTGTCGGGCGTAAGGGTATGGCTATCCAAGCAGTTTGAAATGAAGGACTTAGGAGAGACTGGACACATTCTTGGGATCAAATTAATAAGGGATCGCAAGAAAAGAATGTTGTGCTTATCCCTAACTTCATATATTGATACAATCCTGACTCGTTTTAGCATGTAAGATTCCAAGAAAGGTTTTCTACCTTTCAGACATGGAATACCTCTATCTAAGGATATGTGTCCTAAGATACAACAGGAAATAGAGGAAATGAAGCTGGTCCCTTATGCTTCGGCAGTAGGAAGTCTCATGTATGCTATGCTATGTACGAGATCGGATATCTGTTATGCCGTGGGCTGTTTGAATATTTGATACTCACAAGCAAGAATACTCGATCGTTATAGTAGTATATCCCTAGAAATAAAATTATCGAACCACAAATGAGTTAGGTTTGGATTAGTACAATACGTGTGCTCATGTTTATGTCATTTTTGTAAGGATGATAGGGGTTTTGAGTTTGAAAGAAACAACTAAAAATAGTAGCAAGTAAATAAAATAGCAAATAAGAGAAATGACAAGTATATGATTAACAAGAAAAGAGAATAGGTGCTAAAGTTCAAGCATGAAAAAACATGGGATTAGAAACATCCAAGCATATTCAATTCATATTATCATGCAAAGGGAATTCAACTCAATTGATGTAGATTAAGGGTGATCACGAATATATCCTAAGCTCCCTTTCGGGTTACAAAGGTTGTTGATCCACTTGAGACTCCCAAAAGCACTTAAGATCAAAGCCCAACATTAACCTCTTCCATCTAGGTACTAATTAATTCCCAATTCTCCCTTTCAAGGTACTAATTAGGATTAACTCTCCCTTTTTGTGTACTAGAGCTAACGAATGGATTGATTCCTCTCATCGAATTCAATTATCCTTTCGGCCAAACCCAAACTCGATGTCTATTTATGTCTTTCTAATACTTAAGAGGGTCGTTTTCGTCTCACTCCAAGCAATATACACATGAACATTATAATAGCACTTAATAATCATAAATCATCCATTGATCAACAATCCATTAAATCAATAATCATTCATGAATAACAAACCATGTCATCACAACATCAAAACAATTAAAGCCCATGAATAGAAACCAACATTAATTAAGTCAAAAACCAATTTAATCCACATAATAATATAAACCTAGTGTGATCTTCATATTACTAATCCCATTAGAGGGATTAGCCTAACATGATAATGGTAACAAAACATATGAATGATTCATTACACATACCAATAGTCTTAAATCCAAATGAAAAATAAAAGAGATGTAAATCTTCCCTAATAATTTCTTGTAGAAAATCTACACTCATTGATCTCCACCTCTAGCTCTTTAATTCTTGAGGTCTTTAACTCCCAAATGAAAGGGATGAAGAATGGATGAAGATGGATGAAGATAATATTGTGAAATGGAAGAAAGGTGTGTGATCTAGGTGTAGGAGTGAAACCCTTGTGTGGAATATCCCATCTCCCATCAAATGTTGAACTTGAGGCTATTTATACCCTCTCCAAGTTGGGCCACGAATTAATCATCAACTGGGATTTTTACACACACTTACACATATTGGCAGGTGAAAATCCAGATTTTTGGCCCAAAATACCCTTACTCGACTTGGCATGTCTTACTCGAGTTAGCAGCTCGAGTCGAGCTGCATGTATTGCAACTCGAGCTACCCAGCTCGACTCGTGTCGCCAACTCGAGCTCTCACCTATTCGGTCGTATTGCGAGGCTCTGAAACTTGATTTCCTTCGGAGGCCCTACTCGACTCGTGTTGCCAAGTCGTGTTACGACTTGCAACTCGAGTAAGCACACTGTATAATTTTGAACTCCTGCCCTGCTCCGCATGACTTGCTACTCGACTTGGAGAGATACAGCTCGACTCGAGCTGCAAGTTGAGTTGGCTCCCAAGTCGAGTTAAGCTACTGGACGATTCTGGACAACTTTCGGGAACCTACTCAACTCGAGTTGGCAACTCGAATTGCACCTTGCAACTCGAGTTGGGTCCCGTGAGTTTATTTCTTGCTCGTTTCAGCTCCCAACTCTATTTTTGACCTGTTTTTGACATGTTTAGGGTCATTCACACATATTTTCATGAAATCACATAACACATAAAATAGGAATAAAATAATATGAAAAGACATGCAAAAAGATACTAAAATCTAGGTAAAAATAGCGACGATCAAACCCCCCCAAACTTAAAGTGTTGCTCGTCCCTGAGCAACGAAAATGACAAACCAAGAGGAGAAATTTTCACCTAGGAAAAGACTAAACGAACATAAGCAATAACACATCGATAACAATAAGATTCACAATTTATGCTAAGTCATCCTACAACATTAAAATCATAACATGAAGAATTAACAAATTCAATCAAAAGAGAATAAGGTATAATATAGTCCCTTTTTGATCCAAGCCTCACATCGGATTTCAATTTCACTCAACACTCTAGGAAGTAGGGTTAAGCAACACTCATCAACCGATTGGCTTGACTCGCTATAAGCTTGCTCGCGAACTACCTTCACAAACCACCAAAGTTTCAATTAATGATCAAAAAGGTCTTCAATTACGGATGTAATGATAGGCTCTTTGGTAGGATAGAGAGTATATGGATAAGAGTGGCTAATCATGCGTAAGTAATCGAAGAGATGTCCAATTTCCTCAACTTCTTCACTTTTCTTTCTTCCTTTCAACTTTGGTAATTACAAGCACTAATCATCAACTTTCCTTAGATTGAGCTTCTTTTGATTCATGCTTCCTTCTTTGGACCTTTAAGTACTTAAGCATATGTTGGTATTTTGCTCTTTTTCTTATTTTATGGTTGCATGTCCATTATTTGCTTGTGCTCTTTTCATCCTTTTTCTTGCTTGTTTACCATTTCCTTTTCTTCTCTTGTTATTCAATATATCCTTTCTAGCTACCACCTCCTCAATCACCCACACAAAGGGTATATATATATATATATAAGGCTTTAAGTGGGTAAACAAGGCTTGTAGTGTGCTAAATTCACAAGAAATATGCTTTAAGACTCAAAGTGGTTGACTAGGATGATGTTCATGGTAGGAAAATATATGGCAATGACTATAATAACAAGGATGGCCTTATATCATTTCACTAATCTTCACAAATCGGGCTCGTTCCTCTAGTTCTTGAGCAAGTTTTAGTTTATCAAACACAACCGATTCACTCATGAAAAAAGACCATGTATGCACGGTTGAGGCTCAAATTCTCACAAGCTTATGCATTGGACCTTAAGAAACTTATTACACAACATTCATCTCAAAATTGAACAAGTTAAGTAAAACATGTCACAATTTGAAAGTGTTGAGATTCTTAATCATAATTTGTCATCACTTATCACAACAATATGTCATTACTCACATTCAAAAATGACTTACAACATCCAAAAAATAAACCACCAAACATCCCAAGATAAAATTAAAGATACACACAAAACATAAAAATAAGGACTCAACAAACAAGACACAACAAAAATACATATCATGCAAAATACAAATTACATTCATCCATAAGAAAATTAAGACACATTCATATCATCCACAATCAATTAAGCTCACAATCATCCCCATCTTTGATTGAAAATTGAAATCCTAAATTACGAAAGTAAACATCCCACAAACATAACAAATGAAGTAGCATGTTAATCATAACAATCCAAATCAAAATCACTTCATGTCAAGCAATTAAAAGTTATAAGGTGTAGAGTACTCCCTCAATATGCATTTGGTAGTGGAAAGCGTTAGCTACCCTTCATTCATGCTCAAACACTCACAAACACCATTAGCTCAACAATGTCATTAAAAATTATGGACTATCATGCACTTCAACACAACCAGTCGGGCCAAAATCCTATCCAAACTCATGAGAAAATTTTTAAAATTGACCCAATTTTACAAGAATCATACTTCAAGTGGTGAGTCACACCACACACTCTCCCCCCAAACTTAACTCGAGACAAGAGTTGAGAATTAAATTTGCAAAAAGTGGTGGGACTTACCCTTGTAGTTTCCATCAATGATCTTCCTGTAGAAAAGCATATGCATCCAAACAAATCAAGTTATGTCCACCACGCACTAGCACCCCCCAAACTTAACTTGAGACAAGAGTCGAGAATTAAGTTTGCAACAAGTGGTGAGACATGTCAACTTTAATCCATGAAGAACTTCTCTTTTCTTCAATGTGCATTTTTCTCTATAAGCACAATCCACCTACATACCAAACAAACAAGCATAAAAAGATAAAAAGAATGGGTTGCCTCCCATTTAGCGCTAAGTTTAACGTCTTCACACTGGACGAAGTGAAAGATTATGGAACCCAAGAGCGATCCTTCACTATTTCTTCCCTCATCTTTACTTTGAGAAATTGTTTGGCTTTTTTCTTTTCTATCAACATGATTTCTCCATTCTTGCTCATAATTATCAAATCATCCGGAAGAATTGTGGATGGAAATGTTTTGTCTCCATAAGGCCAATGAAATTCTCCTTTATCAACCTTCCATTCGATGTCCGAGTCCTCATTCCTACAAATATCAAGCAAATACAAGTTAAGATTAAAATCTTCAATATAATCATGGAAAGGAGACTTAGAAGATTTAAAAGAGTAAGAATTTTCAAATTCATGAAGATCATCCGGAGGTATGGTTGGAAGCTTGAGGTAAGAATCATCCTTCTTTCTTGCTTTGTTACATGAAAATGTAACACTCTTCGTATTTGAACTCAAAGAAAGTTCTCCTCTTTCCACATCAATATGAGCCTTTTCCGTGGCTAAGAATGGTCTTCCCAAGATCATAGGTGTTTGAGGATCAACTTTCATCTCCAAGATGACAAAATTCACCGGAAAAGTCAACTTCTTCACTTCGACCACTACATCCTCCACCGCCCCTAAGGGCTTAATAGTTGATCCATCCGCCACTTGAAGGCATGTGGTGGAAGGCTTGAGCTCTCCAATATCCAATTCTTCAAAGAGAGAATGAGGTATAACATTCACACTAGCTCCCAAGTCACACAATGCATTAACAACCTTCTTTCCTTCAACTTCACAAGAGATAATGAACTTTCCCGGATCACCAACTTTCATAGAAGGCTCCTCATGCAATGGTTCATTTTTTTCAACTAGCTTCGCTTTCTTTCTCTCCTCATATTTCTTCTTCAAAGTTTCAACAAACTTTTGAAATTCCTCCTTTTCTTTTTTAACAAATCTTTGAGGGTAAAGGATTGGATAAGGAGTAATTGGAATTCCCCAATAATCACGTTCATATTCTTCTTCTTTTTCCTTTTTCTCCTTAGCCTTTTTCCACTTAGGTACATGCTCTTCTTTCCATTTCTTTCTCTTTTCTTCTAACTCAATCTCTACTCTTTTTGCTTCTTCTTTCTCTTTATCCACCTTACAATCTATAAACCCTTCTTCAACCAATCTATTCTCTTTCACTTTTATGCACATGCAATGCTCTTTTGAATTTATTTTCATGGTAGATGGAAATTTTTCTTGCTGGAGTTGGGATCCCACGGAAGAAGCAATTTGCCCCATTTGATACTCAAAAGCTCTCATCCTATTGTCGGATTTCTTTTCATTTTCCTCAATTCTAGCCTCAAGCTTAGCCTCCCTCTTTTCCATTTGAGATTCAAGCTTAGCATCTCTCTTTTCCATATAAGTCCTTATATCTTTCATGAATGCTAGCAATGTCTCTTCCAATAATGATTTACCTTCTCCATTGGGTGGCTTAGAACTTGGATCCATGCCTTGAGGAAGTGCCACGGCGGCTTGAGTATTGGATTAAGAAAGATTTTCATGCTTTCACGGAGCTTGATAATTTCCTCCACTAGATTTATTAAAATTATTCCCCCGAGCCTGCCCTTGATATCCTCCTTAAAAGTTACCTTGGTTAGAAGGATAATTACCTTGGAAATTCCCTTGATGTCCTCTTTAAAAATTACATTGGTTAGAAGGATAATTATCTTGGAAATTCCCTTGATGTTGGAAATTTCCTTGGTAATTTCTCCTATCTAAATAGGCAACCTCCTCTACACCTTGCATAACATTGCTCTCATAATTCAAATTAGCATTTGTACTTCCCCTAGTCTCACTCCTTGAGTGATCAAATTCAATTGCTTTGTTAAAGCATGTGCCCTCATTAAATTCTTTCATTCCTTCACTTTGAAACACATCACTCTTCACTTTATTAATACTTTCCACTTGAGCTACCTTTCTGAATGCATAACCTCGATAAAAGACCCTCCGGATGAGGCATCTACATTACTCTCTCGGAAGGCCATTGATAAGCATTCATTGCAATATCTTCAAAAATTTTCATAGCTTTCATAGCATCCACTCTAAATATAGACCCTCCGGATGAGGCATCTACATGCATTCAATTTTATTGACTCAATCCTTGATAAAAGAAAGCCACTTGTTGATTCTCATGAAAATTATATTGAGGACACTTTCGTAGCATCTCTTTATAGTGTTTCCATGCTTCATAAAAACTCTCATCTAGAAGTAGTCTAAATTGAGTGATAAGACTTTTTCATTTGGAGATTCTTCGAATGAGGAAAGTACTTGTTTAGGAACCTTTGCTCAAGATCTTCCCATGTATTACAACTTCCCAATGGAATTATATTGTACCATGCTTTAGCCTTGTCTCTTAAAGAAAAAGAGAACAACCTCATTCGAATAGCATCTTCCGACACTTCATTCATCTTGACGGTATTTACAACCTCCAAGAAAGTAGCTAGATGAGCGTTCGGGTCTTCAAGAGGACCTCCCCCAAACTGATTTACTTTGACCATGTTGATCAATCTGGTCTTAATTTCAAAATTATTGACTTGAACCAGAGGAACCATATTGTACACGGCTCTCGATTGGAAGTAATCCCGAATTGCTCTAGGCCTTAGCCTCTCTTGAGGTATTTGCACATTTGCTTGCATAGCTTGGTTATTGAACATATTAACCATCTCTTAGATATTTCTACGAACATGTGGTTGTGCCTCTTGTTGTTGGAGTATCGTTTGAGCTTCTTGATTGGCAAGCAATTGCATATACTCTTGATTTTGAGCAATGAAATTCCTAAACATCTCCCCTTGATTCTCTTGTCCTCCTTTTTGTACACCCCTTTGATCTTGTAATGGATCTTAAGGTGGGTTATAAGTAACATTATCTCCGTGTTGATTCTTCATTTTTGTTTCTTTTTTAGCTTTTCGTCTCTCCCGTTTTCTTTGTCGTGCGGTCTTTTCTATCTTCAAATTCAAAGGAATGATCGATTGATGTCCCTTTGATCTTGTGATCATAAAATACCTACGAAAATTCAAAGAGTGAGACCACAAACAAAAATAGAAAATAAAAGAAAATAAAAGGTATCCTTATCAAGAACAACTAAAACAAGTAGCAAGTAAATAAAATAGCAAATAAGAGAAATGACAAGTATATGATTAACGAGAAAAGAGAATAGGTGCTAAAGTTCAAGTATGGAAAAACATGGGATTGGAAACATCCAAGCACATTCAATTCATATTATCATACAAAGGGAATTCAACTCAATTGATATAGATTAAGGGTGATCACAAATATATCCTAAGCTCCTTTTCGTGTTACAAAGGTTGTTGATCCACTTAAGACTCCCAAAAGCACTTAAGATCAAAGTCTAACATTAACCTCTTCCATCTAGGTACTAATTAATTCCCAATTCTCCCTTCCAAGGTACTAATTAGAATTAACTCTCCCTTTTTGTGTACTAGAGCTAATGAATGGATTGGTTACCCTCATCGAATTCAAATATCCTTTCGGTCAAACCCAAACTCGATGTCTATTAATGCATTTCTAATACTTAAGAGGGTCATTTCCGTCTCACTCCAAGCAATATACACATGAACATTATAATAGCACTTAATTATCATAAATCATCCATTGATCAACAATCTATTAAATCAATAATCATTCATGAATAACAAACCATGCCATCACAACATCAAAACAATTAAAGCCCATGAATAGAAACCAACATCAATTAAGTCAAAAACTAATTTAATCCACATAATAATATAAACTTAGTATGCTCTTCATATTCCTAATCCCACTAGAGGGATTAGCCTAACATGATAATGGTAACAAAACACATGAATGATTCATTACATATACTCATAGTCTTAAATCCAAATGAAAACAGAAGAGATGTAAATCTTCCCTAACAATTCCTTGTAGAGAATCTTCAACACTCATTGATCTCCACCTCTAGCTCTTGAATTCTTGAGGTCTTTAACACCCAAATGAAAGGGATGAAGAATGGATGAAGATGGATGAAGATTATGGTGTGAAATGGAAGAAATGGTGTGTGATCTAGGTGTAGGAGTGAAACCCTTGTGTGGAATATCCCATCTCCCATCAAATGTTGAACTTGAGGCTATTTATACCCTCTCCAAGTTGGGCCACGAATTAATCATCAACTGGCCTTTTTACATACACTTACACACATTGGCAGGTGAAAATCCAGATTTTTGGCCCAAAATACCCTTACTCGAGTTAGCAGCTCGAGTCGAGCTGCATGTATTGCAACTTAAGCTACCCAGCTCGACTCGTGTCGTCAACTCGAGCTCTCGCCTGTTCGGTCGTGTTGCGAGGCTCTGAAACTTTATTTCCTTAGGAGGCCCTACTCGACTCGAGTTGCCAAGTCGCGTTACGACTTGCAACTCGAGTAAGTACACTGTATGATTTTGAACTCCTGCCCTGCTCTGCATGACTTGCTACTCGACTTGGAGAGACGCAGCTCGAATCGAGTTGCAAGTCTAGTTGGCTCTCCCAAGTCGAGTTAAGCTACTGGACGATTCTGGACAACTTTCGGGAACCTACTCGACTCGAGTTGGCAACTTGAGTTGCACCTTGCAACTCAAGTTGGGTCCTGTGAGTTTGTTTCTTGCTCGTTTCAGCTCCCGACTTTATTTTTGACCTGTTTTTGACATGTTTAGGCTCATTCACACATATTTCCATGAAATCACATAACACAACCAAATAACACATAAAAAACGGATAAAATAATACGAAAAGACATGCAAAAAAATACTAAAATCTAGGTGAAAATAGCGACGATCATGGGCATGGTCAGTAGGTATCTAAGTAATCCAGGACAAGGGTATTAGACTACGGTAAAGTATATTTTAAAGTACCTGCGAAGGACTAGGGATTATGTGCTGGTTTACTGGGCAGATACTTTATTACCTTTGGGTTATACTGATTTAAATTTCCAGTCAGATAGGGATGCTAGTAAATCCACATCGGGTTATGTGTATACTCTTGGAGGAGGAGCCATAATATGGAGGAGTGTAAAGTAGAAATGCGTTGCGGGCTCTACAATGGAAGCTGAATATGTAGCAGCCTCTGAGGCAGCTAAAGAAGCAGTATGGCTTAGGAACTTCTTAATGGACTTGGATGTGATTCCTGGTTTGCCCAAAGTGAATACAATTTATTGTGATAACAGTGGTGCAGTAGCAAACTCGAAGGAACCACGAGCCCATAAGGCGAGTAAACACATTGAGCGCAAGTATCACCTGATACGAGACATAATTAAAAGAGGAGAGGTCGTTGTCGCTAAGATTGCATCGGAGGATAACCTGGCTGATCCTTTAACTAAGAGCCTTCCAACGAAAGCGTTCGATGGGCATATAGAAGGAATGGGATTAGATGCGTGTCAGCAGATATGGCATCGTAGACTTTTAGTATAAGTGGGAGATTGTTAGATTGTATACTAAAATCCTAACTTTTGTATTGAACAATGTTTTAATAATTTTATTTGAAATGAGAATCATTTCATCAAACGTTTTGCATATTATAAATGATTTATTTATATGATTGTGCAAAAGTCCATTTACTTTATACTATGTATAATATATTGTGCGACAACACGCGGAAGATCATATTATCGGTTTTTTTATAAAGTATAAACAGATGCTCATAATCGAGATAGACGGGGACTATCTATCGGGATGGTTGTAGTGTGATTTGGTATTAGTTTGTCTTGACTATAGAATCACATTAGTGCGCTTAGTGTGTATTGAGCAGGACCGATTGAGATCGTTCGACTTGTACTGTCTATATAGGAGAACTTGATCTCAGTTATTATGGATGTTCGTACTCTTAATCCCTATACAATAATCTCGACACGTAGGGCAGTATATATTTTTTGATTCATCAATGGGTGAAGTTTACATATATTAAATCAAAAAACTCGGTGAGTTGGGAAATAGTATTGTCTTTATGGTATGCTGTTGATTGTAGAAGGAATCCATGTCCGACATAGGTTGATGATGTCCTCTTGAGGAGCTCATAAGGTTTATCATGTAAATCTTGTAAGTGGATTAATTCCGGCATGATAATAAGGTTGAGTGGTACTACTCTCGGAAGAGATATTAATTAATTTGAGTTGTCAGTAACTTAATTAATTAATGGGTATTGTATATCTTAAACATGGGAAGATTTTCGGGCTCATAATAAGAAGGAGCCCATAACGTAATTATGAGATTGGAAAGGCAGTGCAGTAATAATATTTTAGTGGACTATAGTATTATTATTGGAATTAAGTATAAGCTTTGGGCTAAGCTTGGATACTTAAGCCCAATGGAGGCCCAACTCAATTTCTCCTCCTGGTCCCTACTGTAGCCCAATAAATAAGTCATCTCAGCTTCCTAGAACCCTAACTCTGCGCCACTTTGATGTGAAAGAGATGAGAGAAGCAGATTGAGAAATCCTGTAGATTGTTGCCCACACAACATCAGGATTGGACTTGGGTCATACAGCAGATGATCTAGAGGTAGTTCTCTGCAACTATTCATCCTCTACATCAACCATGAAGAAAAGTAAACTTTATTATTGCTTCCACTGTTATTATTTACTTGAATTCCTAACGGATCACGCTAAACCAAACGATCCAAAAGCCAACACTGCCAACTCTTAAGTTTGAGTTGTGTAAAACCTTGTTCAGTATGCAATAAGAAGAAGAGAAGTGGTACTGGCTGTACCCTTAAAACAGCAGGCTGAGGTGTTTGAATCTTATTGAGGTAGTGCAGTGTCTATAAGGTGGAGAATTGTTAGAAAGTATAGACACATGCATGGTAGTTTTTGTGCATGCGATAGTAGTTCATACATGGAAGGTGAAGATTGGTGAAGCTAGTTGATCAAACATGAGGTAAGGATTGATGAGTTGGCACAAGGATGAACCATTGGATTGCATGCAAGATCAAACGGTTGTAAGGTGATCAGTTGGAAGGTAAAGAAGAGCTGAGGAAGTTTATCTGTTACAACCAACTAACAACCTGTGGCATGCAAGTGATCATCATAAAACATGAGCATGCATGAGATAGGTTATATCAGATCATAAGATAGAAGTTTTTCTCTCCTTCAAGTTGTAATTGTGATTCATCAATAAGATTCAAATACCTTTAAGAGTGGACATAGGCTTCATCAAGTCGAACCGCTATACTTGCTTTGTGTGTTCTTCATTTCAGTTCTAAGATCAACAATAAGTGTGTGAGTGGTCATAAGATTTAATCGTTTAGAGTGTACGTGAGAAGTGTTTTGAGAAGGTACATTCATAAGACTTTTCATGTCAACAATGGTTCATGTGAGTATGAAGAGGAACAAGATGAAACAATACCCATCTATGATGAGTATGAAGATGAATATGGCGAAACAATACCCATCTATGATGAGTATGAAGAAGATGAGTTCGAAGAAGAGGAGAAGCCAATTTATGACGAAGTTGAAGATGAAGAAGACAGCACATATATTGATCTAGGTGAAAGTCTTTTTGCAAAAAAGATCTTGAATGATATCCAAGAAAAAGAAGAGTGGTTACGGCATAGTATTTTTCACACTCGGTGCATCTCCAATGATAAGGAATCTAATGATACTTTTACTCTTGCGGCTCCAATCATCGAGAGTTTAAAAGGAGGGAAGTTTCAATGGTCCAAGGAAGCACAAAATAGTTTTATTCTTTTCAAGCAAAATATAAGATTCAAAAGGAATGCTGATAAGCGTCGAAGGATGAAGAAAACTCAAAGACGAGTTTGCGCGCAATGGAAACGAATGATGCATAAAATATTCCAGTACATATGGGGTAACTTCAAAATTTATTGGTACTTCTTTGGAAGATACAGACGGTAAAAAATATATGTATGGAAAGCTCTCTCAGTCTAGTTTTAAACGCAACAAACAGAGAGTCGTTTGGAGTTTTCTAAAAAAGGTTATGATCATTTTTCTTAAAGGTGGCAGGAACATACGAAAATCTGCCAAGTTCATGTATTTGAAGTCTTTTGATCCTTTCCAACTATCCTTTCTTGGTGATGATTCATTGGACTCGAGGACGAGTCTTGTCGAACCAGGGGAGAATGATACAGATGGGCATCAAGATGAGCCCAACAACATTGGGCTGATCGTTCGTGAAATAATAGCGGGCCAAAACATGGCCTAGAGCAGCCCATTATCTTCTATAATTATGCTGGAGCATTCTAAGATGTCATAGCATTAAGTTTGGTCAAGTTCATTATTAGTTGTTAATTTTCAATGTGCCTCTTCCTATTCTTGGAGGGTTATTCCAAGTTTTAAATATCCGTATCTTGCATCCAAAATGTAGAGATTAATATTATTATCATTAAACAAAGAATTCTTAGTGAATTTTTATCTTCAAGTTTCTTTCTCTTTGGTGGATCCCTTAGAGTTGTGAGCTTGTATTCCAATTCTTATCCTTAAGGTGGTGTTGTCTTATCCTTGAGGTGGCGGATTATCTATCCACATACTGATTTGCGTAGAGAATCGGTATCACAGTTAATCTCCACAAAGCCCAAAATATTATACCGGTAACAGGGCGAGCGGGCACCCATCAACCCGATTTCTCCCAAGTCGTGGAGGTTGAGGAAGTTTGTCCACCGCCCTATCGTAGGTGTAGGCAGAGGCTTCTGCCGTGTAGTAGTTGCCCAACCACACCCGCATCCGGTTCTGAGGGAGTCGAATCTCCACCACCCATTTCCCCCAATGTCTCTGCCTAACACCCCTGTACAGCTTCTTCTTACTCGGGAAAACGAGTGAGCTCCTCGCCATCGTTGATGGGTGGCGGTTTTCATCGGAGAATTTCTACATAAAATCGATGGAATTCAAGGAATCAATTGAGTGTGATTCTTTGATTTTTGGAAGAGGAATTTGGAATGATTGAAATGGGATTCGGCTGATTTAGGGATTTTGGAAAAGGAAAGTTTAAACATTGCAGAGGAATGTGGACACTTATGTTAGTTTAATTAACGGAAATTCAGAAAATAAACAACTTGACTAAAAATATACAGGTGAAAATGACTTAAAGATATGAAATGAGATTGCTGCATTTTTCTCTTAATTAGCTCGTACTAACATGTGGAATCTTCATTTGCTCACGCATGTGTTAAAAGTGGTCGAGGGACGAGGAGAGTGCATAACCTCTTGGTGGAAGCCATGAGACGTGTTGGAATCGACCATACTTACGGGATCAATTGTGATATTTCCTCCCATATATGCTATTTTTTTCTGGTTTGAACGTGTTGGTTGTATGAGTATCAGCCTATTTGATTTGACATGTGTATATTTCAATTTGCATAATTATAACCATGTTGGCAAACACTTACCAATTATTTCAAGGTGTATATTTCAAAGAAGACTACACTAGTCACTACACATGAGATCTCACATAACGAGATAGAAGAAAGAAAAACGAAATGAGCACGATTTACGTGGTTCGGAAATGAAACTCCTACGTCCAAGAGAGAGGGAGAAAACTATTATTGCTATGATAGTTGTGGGGTGATTACAACATGTATATGCTGAATAACCCGCTTATGTATCACACAAGATATGCAACTTGCAAACTTATGGGACTAATCTGAGTATGCATCTTCGTAGCTTGTGATCAACCTTCGAATGGTTACCAATCTGATCAAATCGACCTCCAAAAAAATTCTGATGTGTCAAGCTATCAGCTAATGTCCATAATTGCCTAAAACCAATCCATCTAGCCACCATACAAACCCCTCAAAATTCCCTGCCCACCTTATGCACCGGTTGTATCATTATGTGTCCTTGAGCTTCATTTCAGTCTGCTGCTTCAAATTGCAACTGATGCACTCATTCATTTGGAGATACATGAGCTTAACTAGTAATATAACTCTTCTGCCAACGCTCCAACATACTAGAATAAGGTTTATACTTCATATTTGACTTACTTAACAAAATTTCGCACTTAATTTGCATCAAGTGGCGGATGAAGGGGGTAAGGCTGTACCCCAAAACCCCTACCCCCACCCCTAATTTAAAAAAAATTTATATATATTTAGATGTATAAATATTTGTATATTAATTAATGCGTACCCAAATTATTTAATTAATACAAATTTATATACTATTCATTACTATTTTAATAAATTTACACTATAAATTCATGATAATATATAATGTCTTACATTGCTTTTTACAAATAAATATTAGAAGGTGTCAATAATAATTATAATTTTAGAGTGTTATGTATACGATTTTGAGTATTAAATATTCCCTCCGTCCCTCTAATTATTTTACTTTTTTTAATCCGCCTCAATATAAATGCACGTTTCTAAAAAGAGTAGAAATGTCATTTTTTACACACATCTCAATAACTTTATACATATATTTTATTAAATTAAATTATCTAAAATTCTCATTTTTTACAAACATCTAAGCAACTTTACACATCTTTAAACATAAAAATTAATTTTTCTTAATATCTGCATAAAAAAACACGTGTTACTTATATGGACATAGAAAGTAATATTTTTATAATTGCATGTCGTACACCCGAAAAAAATTTCTGAATCCGACGCTATAGTTGCATCTCTTAATAAATAATAACTCAATTTCTCTCAAAGTGCAGACTTTGAGCCATATCCAACCTGGCTTCAGCACCAGGTGCGATATTTTCATTTATGGAATGGAGGGGCATAAATTAAAAGGTTAATAAAATTGATCAATAAAACAAGTACTTATATTCATAAATAACGCAAAATATTTGATAGGATAGATGAAGTAATAAATCAATGATTTAATAAAATTTGGAGTTTGTATTATGAAATAATATTCCAAATCACAGTACGATTAATTCGTGTTGAGTTAAAATCATTTTTGGTCCCATAACTATTAAGAATTTTTGATACTGTCCCAAAAAAGATAAATTTTCAAATTTCGTCCCGTAACTCTTAATATTGACCAATTTTGATCCCAAAATCGCCGGAAATTAAATTTTTTGCCGGAAATAGGCATGTGCGGCGCACGTGATCAGTTAAATTGGGGCTTATGCTAGCTGGATCCAACGTGTGAAATTAAAATTAATATGGGCCAACGAAAATGACATGTCACCTTCACCTAAAAAATTTAAATTTATTTTTCATTTCCACATCACATATAATATTAAAACTAAATGCATATGACATAAAATATATATTTAATATACCTGTTAATACATTATTAAACAGAAAATACAAATAAAAATAAGAAAACTATACACTGAACTTGAAGATCTTCATCGACTCCTCTTATATCGCCCTCTTCCATCGTCGAAACTGTCCCAAGCTCCGCTACCAGAAAAGTCTCCGATCTAGAGTTCAGCCAGAAAATGCGACTCCGCTCTCCTCGCCGAAAGCCACCTGCCGAACTAAAATTACTGCCCACAGCCGTAGAATCAACGTCGGAACCCTCTTCAATCGTCGAAAAATGTTGCAAGCGTCGTTGCCGGAATAGATGCCGATCCAAAGTTCAGCAAGAGAACTCGCCTCCGCTCTCCCAAAGCCACCTGTAGACGCCGATCTAGAGTTCAGCCGAAAAATGCGCCTCGCTCTCCTTGTTGAGAGACACTCGTTGACGAAAATCAACCACCGTCAAAATTCTTCCCGAGCAAATCACAACCACACCATACATCGCTGTAGGTTTTTGCCATCAGCCGCCCATCGGTGCAACTGCCACTCAGAAAATTGCGAATGCACTCTAGTTGGCCTTAAGCGACGCTAGATCTGTGTACGCCGTTATGTCTCCAAAATGAAGATTTTCAAGTTCAGTGTATCGGCGATGAACGAGGGTTCTGGGCTTCTGGCGATGAAAGAGGGCTTTGTTTTGTTTTACTTTAATGCTTGTAATGAAAAAAAAATTAAAATTTTATGTGAGAAGATGATGTGTCATTTAATTGGTTCATATTAATTATCACTTGCCACATTGGATTAAGATACTGAAAATCCCCAAATTTGTTGATCACGTGCGCCGCACATGCCTATTTCAGGCGAAAAATTCAATTTCCGGCGATTTTGGGACCAAAATTGGCCAATATTAAGAGTTACGGGACGAAATTTGAAAGTTTATCTTTTTTGGGACAGAATCAAAATTTCTTAATAGCTATGGGACCAAAAATGATTTTAACTCATTCGTGTTCAATTTGTTTACAAATGACCTTGACTAATCAATCTAGAATAAAAAAAAAATATAAAAAAAATTGATAAAATTGTCCCTCTCATATTTCAATATTAACTTTTCCATTTATCGTCTCATTTTAATCTTTACATTTTTCTATTTGGTAGATGAAACAAAAAAAAATATTATTATATTTTCATGGGAACCACACACAACATTAATAAAACTATATATTTTACATTAAAATATTATCTCTCAACTCACCATACATTAAAATACTATATCTATCAATCCACTATACATTAAAATAGTAGAGCTGCTCTTAAAAGGAGAAACATTCTCAAAGATGGAGATGATCTCTCGTGCGGTCTTTGCGGTAATCATGAAGAAACGGTGAAGCACTTGTTCTTTGAATGTGAATTCTCTTATCAAGTTTGGTGTCTTTGTTATTCTTGGCTAAAATCTCCGATGCCTCTTGCTTCTGATCCAACGATGCATTTTCTACAACATTTTGGCGCGCTGGGCAAGAAGGAAAAAAAATACATAATCGAATGCATTTGGTCCTGTGAAGTTTGGTTCGTTTGGAAGACAAGAAACAAGAAAATCTTTGAAGACAAGGAAATCAATCTGGAAAAGACTTTCGAGGAAATCAAAATCAAATCGTGGTGTATTTTCTCCACTCACTATAATTGCTTACTCATTTTTAAATTGGTGCAGCAACCCAGAATGTGATGTAATTAGATGTTGTGTCTCTCTTTATTAATATTGGTGCTCTATGATTTGTAAACTCTGATAACTTTTCTTGAGTACTATTTGTACTCATAATAATATTTAACTTTTTCCTTCAAAAAAATAGTATTATCTTATTTCCACGTAAAAAGAAAACGTAAATATTGAAATGGTATAAGGGAATATTATTTTGTAAGATCAGATCACATTCGTGAACATAAATGTAAAAGAAATAATTTATTTTATAAATAACATTAAAAATTATCCTCAACATACTAATTAATTCGAAAAGAGAATATTATTTTTTTACGTACGCGATTCAATATTTTTAATTAATTAATTAATTAGTTATTGTTGAGATACAGTAAATAGATAAGAGAATATTAATGTATGAAAATAACAATTAAAAAAAAGCCCAATAAATTGAAAATTTTGCAATTTTAGGACAATAACTTATAGGGTTGCATTTCAAGGCACTTTGTCGTCGGTTTGGCAACTATAGACATTATATCTTCATTTTCGCGGTTAAAGGACAAAATTAATTAGCTAGAATTTTCGTCGGTTTATATTTTCATGCATAAAATTTTAAAGGAAGGATAAAATGATAATATTTTATATAAAAATTGATTTCTGATCATATAAAAAGAGTTAAATGCACTACCGGCCTATAACTTTTTCAAAATTCAATTTTCATCTAAAAAATGTTAATTTTTTCAATTTAATCCCACAACTTCATGATTTTGTCAATTTCAACCCAAATTTTGGGCGGAGTTCCACTTGGGGGAATCCAGCAGAATTATCCTATGTGGCATACCAAATGAATTATGATCAATCATATTGCCACGTCGTCTTTAATTTAATTAAAAAAAATGACAACTCACACGTAACATGGATTACTGCAGAACCAAGAATCCCATTTCCAGCCATGAAAGGTACAACTCAAGAAAGCGATATAGTGGAAGGGGGCCACATTATCCGGTCGGTGGACCGGAAAGACTCCAAGGGGCCGAGGGGCCGCCGCGTACGGTTGTCGGCAGACACACAGCCATTCACTCGCAGGACCGTGTGGGCTACGACTGCCCCAACAAGGTCGTCGATTGGCTCATCAAGAAGGCCAAAACCGCCATTGATAAGCTCGACGAGCTCGCTCAGGCCAAGGACTCTAACCTTAGCTCCAATTACTTGCCGCAGTCGAAGCCCCATTACACGCCCAACCCGAATTTTTCCTTCACGGGACACCATCAGCCCAAATCTCATTTCTTTGACATCGTCAAATACTTCTTCCTGGCAGTGACCAATTAATTTTTATGGAATATCAATTTTACATTTAAATACTTTATGTGTGACGTTTCAATGTTTAGGTGTACTTTTTGCACATTGATTAAAGAACATGAAGTAATGTTATGGATATTATATCCCATGTTAATGGGCCGAAAGCCCCATCACAACAAGGCCCAATAATAACAAGACCCGCATACTGAAAGGTTGCAGAATCAAGAGAGAAATAGCTCATGAACACCTACAAGGGCCCAAGAGGTAGGCCCAATAAGGGAATAATCATGTGATCAGGAAAAGGTCCAAATGACCAGTCCATAACCGGAGAAGGATGAGGCCGAGAAGCCACTAAGGAAGTCGAGGGCCGAAAGGCCAATTGGGAAAGTAAGGACGAAGCCTCGTTGGGTGGGGCCAGAGCCTCCTTCAGACTTCGAAGCATACTCTAGAAAGGGAAGGAATAAAGCTCCATCAGATATCGGCATCTAGCAAAATACTCGATATCATTTCGTCTCGGATAGGGACTTGGAACGGCCGAAGACGGCACCCTTTCCCTAAAGTGCGTGGAGCACTTAAGAACAAGGATAACAGTTTGGACAAGACACTTTGAACATCACTTTCAGTAAAGAACAACACTCACAGGACATGCTCTCTCTTTCCACCAATGGAATGCAAGCGTAGGACAAAAGGCGTCTGCCACTACCTGCAGCCACCTACAACAGCCCCCAACAATAGCAGCTTTATGCTCCTCCGTCATTAAGACAATAGGTCTTCAGCCAGGTGGCGAGCTCTTATTGGTCCACGATTAGGGTTGTTGTAGGAGGAACATATAAAAGGCTTCTCCCTTGTGATGAAGCAGGTTACTCATTTTCATACACGCTTTCACTATACTTAGAGAGAAAGAGAGTTTTTATAAGAGTGTTGTTCTTGAGAACATCAGTAAAATACAGAGTGTCTTTGGTTGGATCTCTTCTTACTCATATCTTTTGTGTTTGATGTGTTCGTTCTTAGTGCTTGTTAATCGATACTCCAAGCTTAATTAGTTCTATTATAACTCGCTAAGAACAGTCGTTAACAAGTAGTATTTTTATAGATTGATTAAAGAATATAGTATTTAATGAATTATGGGTTGCAAGACATAATATTTTAAGGGTAAATATCAAAAGTAGTCATGTATGTATGACGTTTTCAACTTTAGTCATTTTTCTTTTGCAATTCTCAATTTTGCTCCTTTTTTGTTCACTTTTAGTCCTTTTGGTCCTATTTTGGTCCTTTTTTCAAAATTTGATCATTTTTTGTCCACTTTTGGTCCTAAATGTGTTCACTTTCGGACCATTTTTTGATATTTTTTAACATAAAGGACTAAATTTGGACTAAAATGACTAAATTTGGACTAAAAGGATTAAAAGTTGACAAAAAATGACCAAAATTGAAAATTGCAAAAGAAAAATGACTAAAGTTGAAAAACGTCATACTTACAGGACCAATTTTGATATTTATCCATATTTTAATGTAAAGTGGTTTGGTGTTTAGTGTTCGATGTGGGTCATATAGTTATATATTAATTATTTTTTGTGGGTCCCATACTAAAGAATGAAACGTAAAGATTGAAGTTGGACGCCCAAATATGTAGAGATGAAATGGGATGAAGGGAATATTTTTATATTTAAATAATACTCTTTTTTGTCCCAACCAATGATTAGAAAATCGGACAGGACCGGTCGGTTCAACCAGTTGAACTGGGGATCGATCTAAAAACAGGTCCGGACACACCCAAAAAACCGTTTATGGGTTGAACTGGGAAAAACCGGTTTGAACCGATTCAAACCGGAATAATCGGTTGAACCGAAAACCACCGATTCTCTTTTTTTTTTCGTATTGCGATTTTTTTCTTAAATTTTCGTATTGAGATTCGTTGACTAATTTGGGAACCAAAATCTCAAAATATGATGGATGCAAAAAATTGGTAGTAGTGATCATTACATATATAGAAGTACAAAACCTCTCTTCTTTACTAAGTTTCCGATGTGGGATATTGAAGTTGATGGAAAAGAATGGATAAAAGGTGGTCTTTATATATAGAGATCCAATATATCTTTCGTTCTTATAATTAATCAATGTGGGATCTTTTTCATTTTTTACAAGTATACACATTTGTAATTTATCACTCATTATTTTTTAAATCTTGAAATAAATAAATTTATTTACTTAATTGTATCTGAATAATTGAAAAAAATATCTTGAATGGATATTAATTAAAATTAGAGTTAACAAATAAAAAGAATTAATAATTTTCTTTTCGTTTTTATTTCAATTTTAATATTCGTAATTAATTTATTTCAATTTCACAGTAAATTTGAATTAGATTAACTATTAATATAAATTAAAATAAAAAATATCTTATTTTTACATTTAATTTTACTCTTTTAATTTATTATTTTTCATGTGCACTAAGTATGTTAATATAAAATCATATATAAAATAATGAAATATTATTAAAATTTAAAAATATGTAATTTATATTTTTTCGGTTGAATCGCCTGTTCGACCGATCCGATCGATCCGACCTTGAACTGTTAGGGTTATTGGTTCGGCCTCCTGTCCGATTTTCTAATCACTGGTCCCAACATGATTTTCACGTAGTTTAAGGGAAAAAAAGGATTTTTAGGATAATTTAGTTGAATAAGTTGTATGGTAAAGTTGATTTTGAATAAATCTTATTTAAAAATAAAGATGGCATATTCTTAATATTAAAAAATCATAATAAAAAATAAAAAGAAAAAGAAAATAAAAAAAAAAAGAAAAAGAAAGAAAGAATGGAAGAGTGCGGTTGACGAGATGCCTTTTTAATTTGTCTAAGGGTGACGGTACTGCCACTAAAAGCATTACTAAGAACGTCGGAATCTCAAAAATAATACTTCCCGTAACGTTTCAAATTTTACATTTACTTTTTGCACGAAAATTATAGAGTATAGTATTTTAATATGTAGTGAGGTAAGAGAAAGAATATTTTAATATAAGGTAGGTATGTGTAGTGATACCCAATATAGTGAGGTAAGAGAAAGAATATTTTAATGTAAGGTAGGTATGTGCAAGGTTTAAAATATCCCGAAATATCCTCGATATTTTCATGATATATCCATTTTTTTAGAGTACCGATATCGATATTATGGAAAAGAATATTTCTTTTCTGATATCGAGGAAATATCGGGAAATATCAAAAAATATCGATGGAAATATCGATATCAATTTGCCACAGTTCAAATTTTTTTGGATGTCGAGATATATCAAAAGAAATATCGATAAATATCGAAGATATATCGAAAATATCGAAAAATTATCCATAATTTTAAGAAATTTAAATGATTTTTTATGTTACTTTTATTTATCAACTAAATACATTTTTTGGTAATTAATTTGTTCAATTTAAAAAATTAAAATAAAAAATTGAGCAGTACTTGCGTGAAACCATCTCATAGTGAGACTGTTTTACGTTTTCTTAATTAACTATCTTTTTTTATATTAAAGTTATCACTCTTTATTAAAAAATATTATAACTAGTAAATATGAAGGGTTCAAGTAAACAGTATATTCTAATTTAAAATACAATTATTTTGGCACAGTTGGATAAGATAGAACAATATACTATTAACACATTCAGAACAAGGTTAAAAAATTTATATAATTCGATTAGTTGGTACCA
Organism: Pogostemon cablin; assembly: GCA_023678885.1. Lineage (NCBI taxonomy): Eukaryota > Viridiplantae > Streptophyta > Magnoliopsida > Lamiales > Lamiaceae > Pogostemon > Pogostemon cablin. The sequence continues at coordinate 2,291,057 of CM042999.1, forward strand.
ATATTGTTTAGATCAAGACAACATGACATGTTTTACATTTGAACCTCATAGATCATCATTTTGATATTAGTTGTTATGTGTTAAATAATTTATAATAATTATTGTATAATTTCAGACTATTTAAATATGTTGTTATTGATCTACTTATCATATATTTTAAGTTTATTTTGATTATAAATTTTATTTATATACTAAACTTAGTTATAATATATTGCAAAATTAAATAATCAATTTTTTATATTTTTCTCACAAATTTTCATAATTTTTACCGATATCGATATCGATATTCGATATATCCCCCGATGTATCCGTAAATTCAAGGTACCGATATTTTTACCGATATCGATATTTTAAACCTTGGGTATGTGTAGTGATGTGTGGGCTATGAAGGAAAAAATAATTGATTTGTGTGGATCAATTTACCAAAAAAGAAAATGTAAAGATTAAAATTAAACGTTGAAATTAAAAACATGTAAAGATTAAAATTAGAAATAGGGAGTATTGCTATTTTATCTTCACTTCTTTTTTAACTTACTCCCTATATCTCTTATTACTAACTTCATAGGGATTAAAACCTATTTCGTTCCATAATTTATTTCAAATCCAATTTTGGTCCGTGATGGGCACGTGAGCATTTAATTTGGAAATTTGCAGCCATTATGTTGATGTCGCGTCGTCTGATCATTTTTATTTACTAGATATTAAACGTGCGTTGCACGTTGCATGCACGTCATACTTTGTTATATTATTTTATTCGTTTTTTTTTTTTTTTATCATGAGAATCCTAAAATTTTTAACATAATAATCTATAAGTTGAGCAAATATATTATTTACGGTCAAAACTTCCTGGCATAATCTTGGATGAGAATGGTCTTGGGACCATTTTATACTTTTATTATTAGTTCTCATTCTCTTTTTTTTATTAACAATGTTATCAATTTTTTTTAAATGCTATTACTTTTTATTTATTACTCCCTCCGTCCCGGTGAAATGCGGACAATTACCTATAGTTTATAATAAGGTAGTGTTCGCATTTCACTGGGACGGAGGGAGTATTATAAATTATTTATGAAATAGTTTACTGTATTATTATCACTTTTTTATTGAAAATATTATCACTTTTTATTTATCTAACCGAATGAAAAATTCCAATATATTCTCTCATTGCAATTTCAGTTAGTATTAAGTACTTGGTGAAACTCACTCATGCAAATTAATCAACTTATACTGCAAAGACATTTGATGGGTACATACTGCAAAGACATTTGCTGGGTACATATTTTTCTCTCCATTGCGTAGAGTTTTAACACTAATTATTCCTCATTGTTTTTTAAATTAACTTATTTTTATCAATTTTTTGATGGTAATATAATTTTTTTTATTTAAAATTAAATTGTAAATTAATAAGTTATAAAAGTTAGTAATGGTCATAATTTTAGTAATGCATTGATTGATAACAAATTTTACATTCGATTGTACGAGTTATTGAGCATATCTGATGCTCCATAACTCCTTTTAATTATCAATAAAACTTTTGCTTTTTCCAAAAAAAAAAAATTTGACAATGGGCAACTGAATACAAATCAAAATAGTATATATATATATATATATATATATATATATATATATATATATATATATATATATATATATATATATATATATATATATATATATATATATATAATTAAAATATCTAACTATCCACCAAATCTTAATTAAAATAAACGGATTAGCTAATTAACCTTATATCACATACATGTACAACATAAACCTCCCTCTTGCTCATTTTATCTTAGGAGCTTCTCATCAAAACTTTTTCACCAGAAAACTTAAACCTTATGAATCACTTATTTGCTCAAGAATGAATATTAAATTTATCGAACTCACTTAATCTTCTTAGTGTAATTAGACACAAATTTTTAGATTAGTATTCTTCTGGAATTGTTATCCGTGTCATTCGAAATTTCTGCTTTTATTACCGTAGCAACAAAAGAAAACGTGTAAAAGATTATCTAAATTCTGAACCTCTTCCATTTACTGTAATTGTTTGACTTGCCTTTCTTTTATGTAATGACATGACATGACTTATAACATATATTAATAAATATACATTTTAAAATTTCAGAAGTTTAAAAGACGGACGTAAATAATTTTTTAATAATTACAAAGATTAGCAAATAAAATACTGAAATTAATTATACAGTAAAGAATGAATAAGATAGAAAAAGAAAATAAATTATACTAATCTTTAAAAATAATTTTCTCATATAATAATTTTTTTTTTGTATTAAACGAAATAATGAAATATAATTAAATATACAAAGATTTTACATAGTGGAGAATTATCTATAATTATAATATATTAAAATGTTTTATGTAATTTGGAAACTATTAGGCATTTCTATACTGACTAACTCTCTAATGGAACAAAGCGTCTCAACAGCTTGTAACCAACGACACCTCTGTTGTGAGAACCGGCTGCATTGCTTAGTTTTTTCTTCAAAAGACCAAGAAGATGACATCTCGAAATCCTCGTCTCTCTCGAGTTCAGATCTCTTCCTCTCTGACGTGTTCCTTCTTGAGAAATTCAACTAGAGAAATTGGAGTAAAATCATCGGAATCAATTTGATTAGAATATCAGAGCTACAACATCTTCATCGGGGCCGGAGTTAGACGCATTTTTTAGTAGAAACCATGCCGAGAGAAGAGAGGGTGAGGCAGAGAGGGGTAGTTCATAGGTTTAGCCACCACCACCAACATGCCGAGAGTACACCGGTGAGGCAGAAAATCACCCATAACCAGAAACCATTTCCCAAACCACAAAAGACAGATAACAGATGGGTAGCTAATGATCAGACTGGAGCGAGAAAAGTAAGAAACTATGGAAGAACACCGGAATGGGTCCGACGTCTTGAAGCCAGTTCAATCACATTCTTCTTCAGAAATTTCCCAGAAAACGTTTCAATCCCTGATTTGCTGGAGAAATTCAAAAATATTGGAAAGGTTAAAGATATCTACATTGCCAAGAGGAAGAATAAGAATGGTGAATATTATGGTTTTGTTCGTTTCTCCGCCGACTCAAATGTCCGAGTCATCGACGACAAACTCAATAATATTTGGTTCGGATCTTACAAGCTTCGTGCAAACATTTCAAAGTTTACAAGAAAACAAGGAAGTCATCAATTGAGGAGCGAACCGAGGGCCTTCAAGCTAACTTCTCAAAACCTGGTGGAGAAAGGTATCTCATATGCAGAAAAACTGGGTAAAAATCAAGCCAACACTCCAACAACTTCACTGCGTGTACCAGCCTCCAAGCCTGTTGCGGACCCTAAATGTAAAGAGAGTTTGTGCTTCACTTTTCAAACTCGCAAGGAGGAAACGGAATGGGTAAAAGGTTGTTATACTGGAGAACTGAAAAATAACTTCTCATGGGAGAAAGACATAGAAGACATCATAGGAGAATGCTGCCATGAGGTTAAAATAATCCATTTAGGTGGAAGAATGGCTCTGGTACAACCAAGAATGGAAAAATCTATTGAGGATGTACTATCTTGTTATGAAGATTGGGTCAAACATTGGTTCACCTCCCTCACACCATGGAAGCCTACAGATGTATGCAGGGAAAGATACGCTTGGATTAGACTATTTGGTGTCCCGTTACAGGCATGGAATAAAAGGTTCTTCGATCGCTTAGCTATCATGTTTGGAAGTTTGGTTGAGATAGACCCAATCTCAGAATCAAAGTTGAGTCTCTCTGTGGCCAGAATTCGTATCCGCACTTCTGATCCTGATCCTATCTTCCAATCGATAACTACTACCATTGACGGAATTCAGTTTTACATTAGAGTTCACGAAGAGATTGAAGATATCAGCTGGCAAGTTTTTGGTGTGAATGACTCGGAACATTCAGAAGAAGAGTATGATTCTGAAAAGGAGTGGAATTTGGTTGTTGAGAAACCTGAGTTTTCCGGCGGAGGAATTGTATCAGAAACAGAACCCGCCGACGAAGACGATGAAGAAACAACGGTAATGTCACAGATTCCCAGAAATTCAAAAATTGGGGGAAACATAATGATTAAGGACACCTTGGAAGAGGAACCATATTTCTTGGAGAATGAAAAAATCCCTGCTATTGATACAGTCCCAAGGATATTGGCGGCGGACGTCTCAGTTCTCGAAAGTGAAGGTATTAAGTTGATTGTTGATCTTAACGCCACTTCACCATGTGCAATTCAGGTGGGCCCATCAAAAATTGCAGAGAGTAATCATATTGGCCATGAAGTGCATGAGATGGGTCTTAATAATTCAATTTTGGGTCCATCTAAAATTGAAGTGAGTAAAGTGGGCCATGAAGTGCTGGGCCATAAACTAACAGAAGAATTGTGCCTAAGTAAATCAATTTTGAGCCCAAGTCCAATTATGCAGATAAATGTACCAGATGTGCCCCTGTCTTGTTCTAAGGACTCTTCTCCCTTGGTTCACGACTCTCTTGACCCAGGCATCTTACAACAAGATGAGAGAAAAAAAAACAAGAAATTGCCCTACAAATTGAGAAAGAAATTAGCGAGAAAGAATTTCTGTTCCTTTATCCAAGATCTCAAGGAACTAGAAGATGGAGATGATACAGCGAAAAAGATTTGGGATTTCGGGAAAAAGATTGGGCTCAAGAACTCTGCCTCAGAAGATGGCATTATCAGTGCCATTGCAGCAAATACTAAGGTATGAAGTTCTTTTGAGAAGTGGTTTTGGTGCTTTTACATTTTTCAATGAGGTTACTTAGTTACAACATTAGAGGGCTAGGTAGTACTGTGAAGAGAAAGGAGATTAAGGAGCTGATTTTTAAACATAAAGTTCAAGTGTGCTGTATCCAAGAAACTAAGCTTGAAAAGATTGATGATCTTGTGTGTAAAAGTATATGGGGAAACAAAAAATGTGGGTGGGTCTCTAAACCGGCATCAGGAAGGTCAGGGGGTATTGTCACTTTCTGGGATGCAGATCGTATTCAATGTTCAAGTGCTTGGCATTCAAATGGTATGTTAGTTGTTAATGCTACTCGAATTTGTGATATGAAGGATATGTGTTTAATCAACATATATGCTCCTTGCCACCCACGTGAAAAAAGAGAGATATGGGGAATCCTACAGATGGTTATAGAGCAAAATAAAGAGAAACTTATTTGTCTTGCGGGAGATTTTAATACAGTTCGAAGCTCAAGCGAGAGAGTCGGAAGAAATGGTTACCTGAATCAGAGAGATATAGATGTTTTTGACAACTTTATAAAAGACTCAGGCCTTATTGATCTTTCTCTAGTTGGACGAAGCTTTACTTGGTATAGGCCCGATGGCACGTGCAAAAGCAGACTTGATAGAATTTTATTGAATGAAGAGTGGCTGTCCGATGATCCAAATGTTCGTTTAATTGGTCTTCCACGATCTATCTCTGATCACTGTCCTATTTTTCTTGAAGATCAAATAATTGATTGGGGCCCTAAACCTTTTAGGTTCTTCAATGCTTGGCTAAAACATCCATCTTTCAAGAATTTCATTACCTCTCTTTGGCAAAGCATACATGTTGACGGTTGGGGCAGTTTTGTTGTGAAAGAAAAGCTAAAAAAACTTAAGGTGGAACTAAGGGAGTGGAACAGAAATACTTTTGGAGACCTTGATCTCAAAATTGAGACCAATAAAAATATCCTTCATGACATGGATATCATTGATGATGTTTTTGGTCTCGAGGACGATGAAGTGAAGAGGAGGAAGGACATTATGAGGGAAATTTTTGAAGATTGTTGTATGAGACAGAGCATTATTCAACAAAAATCTAGAGTGCAGTGGATTAAGGAGGGAGATGCAAATACTAGTTTTTTTCATCGATGCATCAATGCAAGGAGAAGGATGAACAATCTTACTAATATCAATATTGACGGTGCATGGTATTACACAGCAGTAGAGACCAAGGAAGCTATTTACAACCACTTTAAAAGGCACTTTCAATCCACTGATGTTTCTCGTCCAACTCTAGACACCAACTTTGTGAGGAAAAAAGTCAGCCTTGAAGACAACCAAATGCTAATCAAACCTTTTTCAGAAAATGAGATAAAGGAGGCGGTTTGGAGTTGTGACTCATCGAAAAGTCCGGGTCCAGATGGATTTTCTTTTGAATTTATCAAGGAATTTTGGCACTTACTTAAAGGAGACTTCCTCAAACTATTTGTTGAATTTCATATGAATGGCAGGTTTGTGAGAGGTTTTAATCCTTCTTTTATTGCACTCGTCCCTAAAAGGCAAAATCCCTCCGACATAGGCCATTTTAGGCCTATTTCCATGATCAGCAGTGCTTATAAAATTGTTGCAAAAGTTCTTGCTCGAAGATTGTGTAAAATTATGGGAAGCATTATATCAGAAAATCAGTCAGCTTTTATACAGGGGAGACAGATTCTTGATGGTGTTCTCATTCTCAATGAATCCATTGATGATGCTAAGAAAAAGAGGGAAGAGCGAATTTTTTTCAAAATCGACTTTGCCAGGGCTTTTGATTCGGTTGACTGGAATTTTTTAGATATCATGATGGACAGGCTTGGTTTCAATTTTATATGGCGGAAATGGATTATGACATGTGTCACCACAGCTACAGCTTCGGTGCTTGTTAATGGTAGCCCTACTGCAGAGTTTAAGCTTGAACGAGGCTTAAGACAAGATGATACCATTTTGATTGGGCAAGCTTCGACTAAAAACATATGGGCACTAAAATGCATTCTTTCAAATTTTGAGTTGCTCTCAGGTCTTCGAGTGAACTACTCTAAATGCTGCCTATTTGGTATCAATGTTGATAGAAATGTATTACAAGAAATGGCAGGAGCACTTGGTTGTGGAATTGGAGATTTTCCAATGTCTTATTTGGGTATTCAGGTTGGCATCAATCACCGGAGCCCGAATGCTTGGTCGTGTGTGATTCAAAAATTAAAAAACAGATTGAGAGCATGGGCAGGCAAAAGAATATCTTTCGGAGGGAGAATTACCTTGCTTAATTCGGTATTGGTTTCGCTACCCATTTATTATCTGTCTTTCTACCGAACTCCTAAAAAGACTTTGAGAGAAATTATCCAAATTCAGCGGGACTTCCTTTGGGGGGGGTGTGAGAATGAGAAAAAAATTTCATGGGTTTCTTGGAATGTGATTTGCAGACCAAAGTTACTAGGGGGCCTTGGGGTTAAAGACCTTGATATTTTTAACAAGTCTTTGCTTGGTAAATGGGCGTGGAGGATTCGAGTTGAACCCAATTCACTTTGGGTTAGGATACTCGACTCCAAATATGGGCTTTCGTTAATTTCAAGTTCTAATAGGACAGGGGTGAATAGAAATTCTATGTCACGTTGGTGGAGGGATATTTTTTATTCTTTTTTCTCTAATGATCAGGTCACTTGGTTTGAGTCAAATTTATATAAAAAATTGGGTTGCGGTATGCATACTAAATTTTGGAGGGATTCTTGGGTTGGGGATACAAAACTTATGATCTTATATCCTAGGCTTTATTCCTTATGTAATAATAAAAATGCTATGGTGGGAGAAATGGGTGCTTGGTTAGAAAGTAGTTGGAACTGGAGCTTTTCTTGGAGACGTCCTCTTTTTACTTGGGAACAGGAGTCGTTTGATAATATGCTTTGTACTATAAATACTATAAAATTGCACGAACATGTCGAAGATAAATGGATATGGAGGCAATCCGATGATGGCATTTACTCAAGCAAGAGCGTCTATACTGCCCAATCATCACTAGCATTGGTGAACCATGACCTAGATGGGGATCTTATCTTAGCTCTCTCTAAACTTTGGAACCCACTAATCCCATTGAAGATATCAGCTTTGGCATGGAAAATTTTGAGGGAAAGAGTTCCTACTCGAGCTGCTTTAAAGAAAAGAAAAGTATTGAGAGATGGTGATGACATCACTTGTGGCTTATGTGGTCAATTTGAAGAATGCACACGACACCTCTTCTTTGAATGTGAATTCTCGCACCAGGTATGGTCACTTTGCTACTCATGGCTAAGTGCTCCCATGGCATGGAGTAACCAACCAGTACCACATTTCTTACAACATATGGGTATACTTGGTCAAAAGCGAAAGAAGCATATCTTAGAGTGCATTTGGACATGTGTGGTGTGGTATATTTGGAAAGCTAGAAATTGCAAGATTTTTGAGAAATTGGAGATTGATCCAACAAAATTGTTTGAAGAAATCCGAACCAAGGCGTGGTGCTTTTATTATTTTAAGAATAGGAGTATAATCCATTTATCATTTCAAGATTGGTGTTGCAATCCTAGATTGTGTTGTACTTAAAATAATGTTTAGTGTATTGTCTAGGAGATCATTCCTATTTTTCTTGTACTCTCATGTAATTTTTTGAGTACCTCTGGTACTCACTAATAAAATTTCCTTTTCCGATCAAAAAAAAAGATCTCTTCCTCTCTCTTGAAGAACATATCTTTCATCATCATATTCCATTCATTCTTGGTAATAGCTGTTTTTAGACGCGTAATCATCGCCATTGCATTGTTTGCTGCGATCAGAGACTTCCTTTCTAACTGAACTTGTTTCTTCAAGCTACCCACGATATCACTATCGCCTTCGTTTACATCCACATTGTCGACAAGTAGTGACTCCATTTTATCATATGCTAGTTTTCTAGCTACTACTTCTTTCTTGTTGCCCAGGCGTCCTCGCAGTGTCGTCGTTCAACTTCTCTGCATCGGGGTCAAGTGGAAAGTCATTTGTTATAAACTTCTGAATAGAATTTCATTAGATTACACATAACTCATAATTAATACTTTCTTAATAGATTTTTGAGAAATTGGAGATTGATCCAACAAAATTGTTTGAACAAATCAGAACCAAGGCGTGGTGCTTTTATTATTTTAAGAATAGGAGTGTAATCCATTTATCATTTCAAGATTGATGTTGCAATCCTAGATTGTGTTGTACTTAAAATAATGTTCAGTGTATTGTCTAGGAGATCATTCCTATTTTCCTTGTACTCTCATGTAATTTTTTGAGTACCTCTGGTACTCACTAATAAAATTTCCTTTTCTGATAATTAATAATTTCGGAATATAATTTCAACAGTTGCACATAACTCATAATTAATGCTTCTAATAAATTATTAAAATAAATAACAAGGATATAAAAATAAAAAAGAAAATTAGTAAAAGCTCTACACTTTTTAATATATTAAGATTAAGATTAAATTAATATATTTAATGCCATGTGTAATTATATTTCATTTTTATTTCTCCATTTTTTTTTTCTTTTTTCGTGTTAGACCATTAATTAAATCAAATTTAAAAGGACAACTTCTAATAATCGCGAAAGGCCGATTGTAGTTGCATGATTTCTTAACCATATAAGCTGACTCGCCCTTATCAGTGGCGGCTCTGCACGTTGGCCCGACAACCGAGAAAAATTATAGAAAAAGCAATGGATATCCAAATCGAGTGTATATTAGGTGCATCCGGGTGTAATGGTGCACCCATATGTGTATGCTTTTTTATTCTATTTTGTATATATATTATTCTATTTTATATACTTTTTTCATATTAAGTTTTCATTAAAAAAACTAATATCCATATGTGTATAACTTTTTATTGAATATTATATACTATTTTTCATTAAAAAAATTAACAATTAAATTGTATACATATTTACTCTTAATTGTATATATTTTTGTTTATATTTGTATATGGGTGCACCCTATCTTTAGGTGCATCCGGGTGCACACTATAAATTGCCGGAGTGTATATTGGGTGCACCCATATATGTATGCATTTTTATTCTATTTTGTATACGTGTTTTGTAATAATTGTATACTTTTTCACATTAAGTTTTCATTAAAATAAACTAATATCCATATGTATATAACTTTTTATTGAATATTATATACAAATTTTCATTAAAAAAATTAACAATTAAATTGTATACATTTTTACTCTTAATTGTATATGTTTTTGTTTATATTTGTATATGGGTGCACTCTATCTTTAGGTGTACCCGGGTGCACACTATAAATTACCAATCTATAATTAATCTAATTAAATAGGAGTATATTATAATATATATTTTTTATTATTTTAAGTTAGTGATTAAATTAAAATTTAAGGTTACATAATTTCGGTAATTTAACATGAGGATATTAAAATTTTTAAGTCTGGTGTGAAATCTATGTAAATCCTTATGATAAACGAATAAACAGTAATATTATTGTTAATAAAAAGTAATACTAAATTGATGAAAAATAATAATAGTACAATAAGTTATTTTATGAATAATTTATAATATAAATAAAAAATAATATTTTATAGCGATAATGATAATATTTAAGTGATAATGATGTTATCACTGTTTATTGTCTCATACCACATAATTCTTTGCCTAATAAATTTATTTATTTATGTATTTTATGAATTTTGAGTGATCGTTAACACTTTTTATCCCTTCTCATATAAACTCTTACGTGAGTCCTGACACAAATTTGTATTATTTATTTATATATTTTATTAATTTTAAGTAATCGTTATCACTTTTTATTCGTCAAATATAAGCAAGTCTTACGTGATATCTTACACAAGTTTTTGTCAATTAAATTTATTTATTTATATATTTTATTAATTTTGAGGGGTCGTTATCACTTTTTATGTGAAACCTCGCAAGTGTTTTGCCTATTAAATTTAATTATTTATTTATATATTTTATTAATTTGAGTGAGTTTGGTGTGAATTGAGTTCATCCGTGAAATCTATTTTTACAAAATTACTCTTTAATAATATAAAGTTACTCGGCAAATTGTAATATTTTTTATTCGAAAAATATAATAGTATATCTCTCTAAAGAATAATTTTTTATTTACTAAAAAGTAATCGATAAATTAAAGTTTACAATAATTTGAAGAATAATATTTTATTTAAAAAAGTAATAATTTATGTATTTAAAAAGTAATTTTTCATATATTAAAGAATAATAGTTGAAAACAATATGAACCCGATTCACATTAGTATTTTTCTTTTAACTTTTATTCTTTGATTTATTAATTGATTATTACACGACTATAACTTGAAATTGGAAGCACATTGCATCCGAAATCACATAATAATTAGCCTAAAATATTAGGCAATATATTTTAATTTACTTTAGATTAAAATATTATACTATCTCAAAATAAATATACACTCTAACGCGACAAGTAGGAATATTATACATCAAATTAAATAATTTAATTTTTTATATATTAAGCAATAGACAAAATAACGAATAAATATATAAAATAAACTTAATATCATCAAGTTAATCACCAAATTAATATAACCTTAAATTTTAAGTTTAGTCATTAATTAACTTAGTCATAACTACCTCGGGAGCTGTGTTGGATGTTGTGTCCACTTTCTAAGTGACTGTAATTATATTTTTATCCTTCCCACTCGAATCAAATCCCCTTCAATGAGATCACGTTGGCGTAGATCACCAGTTGCTCTGCTCAACACTCACGACTCCAACATGATCACTATCCTCCTCCTTCGGACACTAACCAGTTGCTCCCCATTGCTCAAGGAGCTTTCCATCTTCTTGCAGCTTGCTCAAAACAAAATCAGACCACCAATCCTCATGATTTCAGAGCATGGTGCTCCAAATTGCACAAGTCAGCTTGCAACATATCGACTACGCAGCCTCTGTTTTCAATCGCATAAATATCTTCATGTTAAATACCATGCTCAGGGGTCATTCTGTAACCGATTATCCTCGAAAGGGGCTTATTTTATTTAATTACATGAGGGCTCTGAATTCTGAGCAAGAATTTAATATTGATCAGTTTAATTATGTGTCTGTTCTAAAATCTTGCTCCCGTTCTTTGGAGATATTTACTGGGCAACAAGTTTTAACGGTGATTGTGAAACTTGTGTATAACTGTGGGGAATGCTCTTCTGCACGTGTATTGTGCATGTGGACGAATTCAAAATGCTCAAAAGGTGTTCGATCAAATGGGTGCAAGGAAGGACCTTATATCATGGAATACTGTCATGGGGGATATTGTGCTATTGCTCAAATGTCGCTACTGCTTTAATCTCCATTTATGGAAATCATGGTCGCATTCAACGATATACTTGATGGAGTATGTTTATAATCTAAGATTTAAGATAGAATATATAGTTGAAATCTTAATAATTTTGTAAGGATATACTTATTTTTGGAGTACAATTAGTGAAACCGGTGGTGTCCCCTATACTTAATTAATATGTTTAATAACATTATATATACAAAAATTAAAATTAAGTATTTGAATATATTTCTCCCTCCGAGAAGTGGGAGTTTCTGCAGTTGGTTCAGAGTTTATATTACCAGGGTTTTCTTCTTGTTTGATCACTCATTTCAAGATTCTCTTCTTTGGTTCAGAGTTTATCAGGTACCCCATTCTCTTTCTTCTTCTTCTTCTTTTATTCTTCTTCTTATATTATATATAGTTCTCTTCTTTTTTTTTCCGTTAACGTTCTGAGTTTTTGAATTAGTAAACAAATTCTATTTCTTAGTGCCAGAATCACTTCTAATATTACTTTCTTGATTCTGGTTGTAATTTCAAGGAGTTTCTGCAGTTGGTTCAGAGTTTACCAGGGTTTTCTTCTTGTTTGATCACTCGTTTCAAGATTCTCTTCTTTGGTTCAGAGTTCTCAGGTATCCCTTTCTCTTTCTTCTTCTTCTTCTTTTAGTATATATAGTTTCTCGATTCTCTTCTTCTTTTTCCATCAACGTTCTTAGTTTTTGAATTAGTAAACAAATTCTATTTCTTAGTGTCAGAATAGCTTTCTCTTCTTCTTCTAATATTACTTTCTTGATTCTGGTTGTAATTTCAAAATCATAAGGTAATGTTTCATTCTCTTCTTTTTTTGTTTTTTATTTCCATTGTGTTTCTTACTTTTTGAACCAGTAAACAAATTTTAGTTTCTTGGTTTCAGAATCACATTCAGAGAGCTTTCTCTCCTTCTTCGATTCTTTCTCAAAACCCTCATCTCGTTTTTGAATTAGTAAACAAATTCTTGTTTCTTTCAAAGAGCTTTCTCTTCTTCTTCGATACTTTTCAAAACCCTCATCTCTGTGTTGTCTGCTTCTTTTTATTGTCATGCAAGATTCTCAGGGTAATTCTGATTAGTATTCTCTCTCTTCCTTTCTTCTTTTTTTCTTTTTATTTGTTTCTTTGTTAGTATTATTGCTTTCTTTTTTTTGGTTCCGCTTCGTAGATTGTTTAATTCTGTCGTGGATTATAGTTCATATCAAATTGAATCAAATTAGATCATTATTTGATTCAGCTAGAATATAAACCATGCTTTTAGTTGGATGTTTTGATTATTTTGTTTTATAATGCTTTATAGTTTTGAACTTAGATAGCAATGTAGAATTCTGTAGATTCGATCTCTCTGTTTGCGGCTGATGGAAAAACCCTTAAGGAATCTAAATTAGAATTCATTTCATGGTGAAGAACCAATCTATGTATCTTTTTAACGGGGTGTGGGGGTGGGGGATTCAGATTGAAACTAGAAATTGCAGAGGCTTTAATTACACTGAAGAATTGATCATTACTTTCTTGTTGGGTGTTGATGGTTTAGGGCTTTAATTTGCTGCAGTAATCATCATACAGGTTGGTAAGTGTTTAGCTTATTCTGGGTCAGTTTGTATCCATGAAACGGGTGCAGCAGATTCATCACAAGCTAAAGAATAACAAATCAGGCCACAGGTTCATGATGTAACAAGGGATATTTATTCATTCTGTCATTCTTAGTTTGTGTTCAATAAGTTAAGGTTCTTTCTTATATGCAGTGTGGTATACAAGGTAACCATTCTGGGTCAGTGTAGTGTAGACTGTCTTTTTTCTGCCAACATATATATTTATTCATTCTGTCATTCTTAGTTTGTGTTCAATAAGTTAAGGTTCTTTCCTATCTGCAGGACCAGATGGAAAACGAGGAGAATGCGATCACTACATATAAGGATCTAATCGAAAAGACGGTAGGAAATGCATCTACAAGCAATGCTGCTGATGAGAATAGCAATGCGGATCTCTTTGAAGGTATGGGTACAATAAACACAAACCCGATAGGGAACACAATTGGACCTTGGGACCTAGACAATGCCGGAGACCACTTCGTGGGCCAAATTGTAGAGCAACACCAAGTTGTGGAGCAACAGCAACACCAAGATGTGGAGCAAGAGCAACACCAAGATGTGGAGGAAGAGGACCAACACCAAAATGTGGAGCAAGACGACCAAGATGTGGAGCAAGACCAAGCTCCAGAAGTGCATCAAATTGTCCAAGATCCAGCAGGAGTCCAAGCTCAAGAAGTGCACCAAATTGTCCAAGCTCCAGCAGGAGTCCAAGCTCCAGAAGTGCATCAAATTGTCCAAGATCCAGCAGGAGTCCAAGCTCAAGAAGTGCACCAAATTGTCCAAGCTCCAGCAGGAGTCCAAGCTCCAGCAGGAGTCCAAGCTCCAGAAGTGCACCAAATTGTCCAAGATCCAGCAGAAGTCCAAGCTCCAGAAGTGGTCCAAGCTCCAGCCCACCTCCGCAGAAGTCAGCGCACTCACAAGAGGCCCGGAAGCTTCGACAATAAAGTCCCATGGGATAGGATCGCCTTCCAATCCTCCAAAAGATGAGCCCAACAGATCTGATCACTTTGTTTTGGGTCATGCACAATGCAACTATCTTTTACTTGCTTTCAGTCTCTTTTTGAACAATATATCACCGAGTGATCCCCAGTTCTTATTACTTGTGTTGAATGATGGGAGTGTTAGTGTAACACCCCAAAAAAAAAAAAAAAATTTAATATATAATTTTATACGTGAATCCAAATTCTTTTAGGCCCAACCCTAAAAGCTCAATTGTTTGCTTGCCAAACCGCGTGAGTGAGGAGGAGAAATCAGAATGTTATACTCTTTCCATATTAAACAAATCTCTTCCTACCCAAGAAAATATCATCATATCCCGTTAATTTTTCAAGAAGATATTCCCCTGCTATCACATCCAAAATTATTCTCTTGCTAAGGAAAGTTTGACTCCCTTAAGCGTTAATTATTTTTGAGATTTAGCCCAACCATTCAAGCATAAAAGGTTGATCATTCCTTCGTTCCTACACATCCAACTTTTATTTTTTTCACACGGCTGCTCTTATACGAAGAGAGAAGGGTTTCAACAAGGCTGATCACGACATTCAACTCTCTAATCCAAGGCTTTTACGTGATCACAGGTGGGATTTATTATGTGTTATTTATGTATTTAAAACCCTACATGATGTGATTATACATGAACATGTTATGTTATCCATGAATTATTAAGTACAAGTCAAGGGTATTGAATCGCGATGCTTGCCAACATGGGTATTGAACCGAAAGGTGCTTACCAACATGGGTATTGAACCGAAAGGTGCTTACCAATATGATATTAAGTTTCAAGTTACAAGTGTAAGAATTTCAGTTTCACTCGTAGTAGCGTTTGAATGATAAATGGTGCGTAATTTATTTCACTGAGCTGTGGTTTGCTCACCCCCCAATTACCCCCTTTCAGGTTAGCGTGGCGGTAGCGTACGAGTGGGGGCGCGTTGGCAATGGGAGACATAATAAAACTGAAATAAATAGCAGTTTATACGACTGCAACTTTTGGAACTTCAATTGGGAAAATGTTGTGTCTTAAATTGGATCAGTTTGGCTATGTGAATTATTGTTAGATTCAATGTTTCGTGGGTATTTTAAGATTTTTTTTGGTTCTAATATGTCATTTATTATTAAAATAACTATTTTGTTGTTGGAGAGTCATGTGCTTGATGTTACAGCATGATGAATTTTATTTTATTTTGGCATTGCTATAATTTTCAATTCTAATTACCAATCTGTTTCAGTTAGTGGGTTAAGGTTAGTAGAATAAAATTTTATTTGAAATACTACTTGTCTCTTAATTGATTATTTAATCTTTGATAAAAACTTATCCAATTATTGGGTCTCTGCATTGAGGAATTAAACTTTCCAGCTAGTTAAATTCTGCCTTTATGAAAATTGTTTGACAGAATGTACTTTGTGACAGTTTTTATTTATTTTTTTTCTCCTTTCTTTATTTTATTTTGACCTTGTCGATGTCCTATATGTTATGTGTTATGAATTTGGGAGATAAACTTATAGTCCCTTTTCTTTTAAAGCTTTTGCAATAAATATTCTTTTAAGGATTAGGATTTATAAACTCAGAGGACTAAAAATTTTTATTTAATTTCTTTACTTGAATTATATGCTTGAGTTTTTTTCTGAAAATTTTAGGACATATGCTTTATGAAATTTTCTTTTTATTATTAATGGGTTATTTGTTCAAGTGTTTGGTCATTCCCCTTTTAAAAAGAGCTTTTATCAAAGGATTTTTACGTATAAATTCTATTTATAAATTTTGGGGTGTGACAGTTTGGTATCAGAGCAGGTATGTGGTTCTGCATACTTGTTCAAAATTTTTATTAAATTCCGCATATACATGATTTAAATGAAATACATGACATGATTGAGTTCATTGGAAATTTCATGATATGAATTACATGATATGATGATATGATTTCATAAATTGAATAAAATTTTTAAACAAAAATAAAGGTCTCTTGCTAAGCATCTACCAAGTACGACGCCCGCTTCATCAAAAGGTATGAAAGTATTTATGATTCACAAGAAAAGTTTTAATTTTAAGATTTACACTTACATGTTGATGCAAGATTTAATTCATGAAATGAAATTTGTTTATGTGCTTTAATGCTTAGCTCATGTATGCTATAGGAGAAAAACTTTGAATGTCTTTATGATGTAAGTTCATCTTGAAGAGTTAGTATGGCATTTTAGTTTCATGAATGATAGTCGTCATTGGGAAGCAAGAGTTCACTGGAAATTTCGAGGACGAAATTTTAATAAGTAGGGTGGAATGTAACACCCCAAAAAAAAAAAATTAATATATAATTTTATACGTGAATCCAAATTATTTTAGGCCCAACCCTTAAAAGCCCAAATGTTTGCTTGCCAAACCGCGTGAGTGAGGAGGAGAAATCAGAATGTTATACTCTTTCCATATTATACAAATCTCTTCCTGCCCAAGAAAATATCATCATATCCCGTTAATTTTTCAAGAAGATATTCCCCTGCTATCACATCCAAAATTATTCTCTTGCTAAGGAAAGTTTGACTCCCTTACGCGTTAATTATTTTTTAGATTTAGCCCAACCATTCAAGCATAAAAGGTTGATCATTCCTTCGTTCCTACACATCCAACTTTTATTTTTTTCACACGGCTGCTCTTATACGAAGAGAGAAGGGTTTCAACAAGGCTGATCACGACATTCAACTCTCTAATCCAAGGCTTTTACGTGATCACAGGTGGGATTTATTATGTGTTATTTATGTATTTAAAACCCTACATGATGTGATTATACATGAACATGTTATGTTATCCATGAATTATTAAGTACAAGTCAAGGGTATTGAATCGCGATGCTTGCCAACATGGGTATTGAACCGAAAGGTGCTTACCAACATGGGTATTGAACCGAAAGGTGCTTACCAATATGATATTAAGTTTCAAGTTACAAGTGTAAGAATTTCAGTTTCACTCGTAGTAGCGTTTGATTGATAAATGGTGCGTAATTTATTTCACTGAGCTGTGGTTTGCTCACCCCCCAATTACCCCCTTTCAGGTTAGCGTGGCGGTAGCGTACGAGTGGGGGCGCGTTGGCAATGGGAGACATAATAAAACTGAAATAAATAGCAGTTTATACGACTGCAACTTTTGGAACTTCAATTGGGAAAATGTTGTGTCTTAAATTGGATCAGTTTGGCTATGTGAATTATTGTTAGATTCAATGTTTCGTGGGTATTTTAAGATTTTTTTTGGTTCTAATATGTCATTTATTATTAAAATAACTATTTTGTTGTTGGAGAGTCATGTGCTTGATGTTACAGCATGATGAATTTTATTTTATTTTGGCATTTCTATAATTTTCAATTCTAATTACCAATCTGTTTCAGTTAGTGGGTTAAGGTTAGTAGAATAAAATTTTATTTGAAATACTACTTGTCTCTTAATTGATTATTTAATCTTTGATAAAAACTTATCCAATTATTGGGTCTCTGCATTGAGGAATTAAACTTTCCAGCTAGTTAAATTCTGCCTTTATGGAAATTGTTTGACAGAATGTACTTTGTGACAGTTTTTATTTATTTTTTTTCTCCTTTCTTTATTTTATTTTGACCTTGTCGATGTCCTATATGTTATGTGTTATGAATTTGGGAGATAAACTTATAGTCCCTTTTCTTTTAAAGCTTTTGCAATAAATATTCTTTTAAGGATTAGGATTTATAAACTCAGAGGACTAAAAATTTTTATTTAATTTCTTTACTTGAATTATATGCTTGAGTTTTTTTCTGAAAATTTTAGGACATATGCTTTATGAAATTTTCTTTTTATTATTAATGGGTTATTTGTTCAAGTGTTTGGTCATTCCCCTTTTAAAAAGAGCTTTTATCAAAGGATTTTTACGTATAAATTCTATTTATAAATTTTGGGGTGTGACAGTTAGATTACTTGGTAGACTTCATTTTTTGTTCTTCCTTAGTTTCTTCAGATTCTGTTGAATGGAATTAGACTAATTGTTCGTGGATAACATCGACCTCTCTCACTCTCTCTCACACAATTAAAACAGAGTTGGGTTCACATTTCAGTCATGCATTTGTGGAAATTTATTTTAAGAAGTAAAGCTTGACATTGCCCTTTTTGGACAAAAATTTCCGCATATAATATCATCACTCATCACTATTCCACCTAGACCAAGGGTATATAAGATTTCTTTAACAATATTTAAGGTTTAACACCAGATACAAAACTCAAGAGATCTGAAACTTGAGCCATATAAAAGAACGTGAAAAAAGAAGATCCAGAGGAAGTAACATACAACAAAATGAATAAGCAGTACAGTATATATATATATAAAGCTTGCAAAAACATGTTAACACTTAAACAAAGATAATTGTTGAGCCATATTCAGATATGGTTATACGCATCAACAATATATCATCAACAAGAAAATTCTACAGAACTTTTCATTTGTTTGTTGATTGTATAATTCGCAAGTTAATTTCAGGTTGATGCATTCAGGGTATAATATAAATGATATAGGTGTTTCCATATTTATTATTATTTGAAAAAGAGTGAAAAAAATTAATATTCCTTTGATTTGGATGTGTCACTTTAATATTTATATTTTCTTATTTAGGAGATAAAATCCACACAAAATAATTAATATATCATTATAGAGTTAAAAGTTTTTTTTTTCAAAACTATTTAAAATTTTAGATTTTGTCCCAAAAAAGATATTTGTATCGAGGGTAAATATCAAAATTGATCCTGTAAGTATGGCGTTTTCCAACTTTAGTCCTTTTTCTTTTGCAATTCTCAATTTTGGTCCTTTTTTGTCCACTTTTAGTCCAAATTTAGTCCTTTATGTTAAAAAAAGTCCAAAAATGGTCCGAAAGTGTATACATTTAGGACAAAAAGTGGACCAAAAAATGACCAAATTTTGAAAAAAGGACCAAAAGGACTAAAAGTGGACAAAAAAGAACAAAAATTGAGAATTGCAAAAGAAAAATGACTAAAGTTGGAAAACGTCATACTTACAGGACTAATTTTGATATTTATCCTTTGTATCGATTTTATCCCATAAATATGAGTTTTATTTTGATTTTTCCAATTTTGTCGGAACCCTCAATTTTCGAAGGCAAAAATTGGGCAAAATTGAAATAAAACTCATAGTTATGGGACAAAATCCATACAAATATCTTTTTTACAAAATTTAAAGTTTAAAAAGTTACGGGACAAAAAACTTTTAACATCATTTTCTATACAAAATAAAAATATCTTTTTTAACTATTTTTAAGAGCTTCATAAATCATAAAGTAAAATATTATCTGTGAGGACAAGATTTGCAATGGACTAAAGAATTAAAATCGAGAAATAAACATCACAAGCTAACATCTGAACAAACAAATCACATATTTGTGCTGAGTTAAAAGTTTTTTTGTCCCATATCTTTGTAAACTTTAAATTTTGTCCCAAAAAAGATATTTGTATCGATTTTGCCCAATAACTATGAGTTTAATTTCAATTTTGCCCAATTTTCGTCGGAACTCTCAATTTTTTTTGGAACCCCTAAATTCATAAGTCACGTGCAACGCATGTGACCAATTTTCGATGAAAATTGGGAGTTCCGATGAAATTTGGGCAAAATTAAAATAAAACTAATAGTTATGGGACAAAATCGATACAAATATTTTTTTGGACAAAATCTAAAGTTTTAAACAGTTATGGGATAAAAAAACTTTTAACTCTACCATTATGGGTTCGCACTCAGTACTAATATAATTATCTATTATTATTTACTCCCTCCGTCCGTTCCAAAGAGTCTCATTTTTTCATTTTGGGTGTCCGCCCCAAGGGTCTTATTTCTTTTTTTACACATATGGGACCCACACACACCCACTAATACAACTAAAAAATAGGATTCATACCTCCACTAATACAACTATCCACTACACATTAAATAATAATACTCCTTAATCCACGTGCCAAAAAGGAAATAGATCCCTTTGTGGCGGACGGAGGGAGTAATAAAGACAGAATCTCTTATGAGACGTTATTAATATGAGACAATTTGTGAGATGTATTAAAGTATGCTTATTATATAGATAAAATATGCCTAATGGTTGTTAAAGTATGTATTCTAAAGTATAATGAATAATGAATTAAAGTACAAATCTAGGGTGTGATAATATGATTCATTATTGACATACTTTAATAACAATTAAGCATACGTTACCTATATAATAAGCATACTTTAGTAATGAGTCGACCCGTTTCGTAAGAAAGTGTATCTTTAATAAAAATATTCAAATTTTCAGCCAAGTACATGTAAAAATATTATATTTAAAATTATATTTTTTAATATGTGTAAAAAGCAATAGAAACATTCATAGGGAGTATAAAATTGATGAAATTGGTGTTGAAGAGTTCTGCTTATTTACCTAACGGAATATAATACTTCCCAGTACAATGTATTCATTTACTTTTTAATGTGAATTAAGAAGTATTATTATTTTATGTGTAGTGGGTAGTTGTATTAGTGAAGGGTTTGGGTCCCATATTTTATTTATATTAGTGAAGTTGTGGGTCTCATATGTCTAAAAAGGAAAATTTATAGATTAAGGGTGGACGGTTCAAAATAGTAAAATTGATATATTATGGATTGACGGAGAGAGTAATTTAGAAGAGTAATAATTTATATAAAGAGTAATTTTTCATGTACTAAAAAGTAATAGATGTAAACAAAGTTTATGTAAACTCAGTTTATATAAGTGTTTATGATTAATAATTTCAAAAGATAACAAAACGACATAATCGATATTAATTGAGGATTGTGAGAATAATGTAAAATTTTAAGTTTATGAGATAATATTTGTGCATATGTATTAGTAATTTTTAGGATCATTCTGAGGTGCATTGACGCACCTTAAGTGTAAAATTTAAGTGTAGTGAATAAAAATATAAATAAATAATTAAAAGCGTAAAAAAATATAAATTAAGATAATAAATAAAACAAACAAGAAGGATTTGATTACCTTACGTATTTTTAGTTTATATATGGATGAAAATTTTAAAATCCCAAATGTTCATAACTCAAACTTCTAAATTAACAGTAGGACCAATTATCCTGAAATATCCTTAATATTAATAATATAAGGTACAACCTTTAAATTATACTATCCTCCAAAACCTAAAAAGTTTTGAAAGAATGCATTACTATTTAAATATTAAGATTATTAAGCTATGAAATACAGAACGTCCAATTCATATGACAGTGGTGGATCTAGATATCCACAATGAGGTGGGCTAAGTTTAGGTTCTATGTCAAAAACTCTAATAGATGTTTAGCGAATCGTCCTGTCAAATGGACAAAATTTTAATATTTATTGTAATAAATTGATAGAAAATATATTTGAAAAGGTATATTTAATTTTGGGATTCTTTTGAGTGGATTTAAAATATTTTTAAATTAAATTAAATTTAGAAAAAAAATTATTTACCCATAATATAATAAGTTTTTAGTTGGCACCTGAGTTTGAGCTCGGGCCTGCCCTACCATAAATCCGCCCATAGATTTTATGAGAATTAATCTCTCGCTTTACAACTTTCACTTTGAGTAATAGGATAAGCACACGTGGATTCCGCATGAAGAAATAATTGAGTTTTAATTGTAGATTAACAAATGTTTTTTTAAGAGTAATCAAAAGAGAAATAGATTGATATGCTAACAACAACCTAATGATGGTTTATCTTGTATCAAACTTTTTAATGATTTACACTGTGTTATGAATATTTTCTAGATTAATGTTACATACCTGAAGAGTTTAATAGTCATTCATTATAAGATATTTCTTCCATCTCATGAAAGAGTTGCGTTTACTGTTTACACGAAGATTAAAAAATATAATATTTTAATGTATAGTGAGTTGAGAGATATAATAATTTAATGAATAATGGGTAGTTAATTTAGTGTTGTGTGTGGGCCCATGAAGATAAAGTGATTGATATATGTGGGTTTCATCTACTAAAAAAGAAAATGTAATTCTTGTAGCAGGACGCCCTAATTAGTAAATTGTAACTCTTATGGCGGGACGAAGTGAGTATAATTTTTTTTATTTATTTTTTCTATGTTATTGAACATGAATGAAACACCAATCCTGAAATAGAGAATTCAATCCAGCTAAACATAAAAACATATATAATTAAAAGAGAAAAAGAAAACTAAGATAACAAATCAAACAAACATACAAGGATTTGATCTTCTCATGTGTCTTAATTCACGTGGATGAAATTTCCATGACTCCAACATGTTCATGAATTCAAAAATCTAGGATCAACGATACGATCAATTAGCCCAAAATATCTTTAATATTAATAACATAGAGTACAACCTCCAATTATACTATTTTTTAGGAACCTAAAAAAGTTTGAACTCTAAATCTCAAGAATACATTATATTAAGACTACTAATATTTAAAATACGAAACGTCCGATTCATATGACATAGATTTTATGATTTTAAGCCTCATTTTGCTACTTTGTTCATATATACTCCACATAACAATTAAGAAATACACGATGTGAAATAGCTAATAAACTTCAAACAATCATATATAAAGATAAAAGATGATCAATTTAATTGATTATATATAGCAATCGAGGAATTGCATGTTCTAAGAGGTGAGGTATGTATATATATTAGTGAATATTGTAATTACAATTAGAAATTTAACAGGTGGTACAAAAATATTTTCACAATACATATAATTTTTATCGGTAATTTTTCATTTTTGGGGGATGGTAAAGGGTAAACATCAAAATTGGTCCTGTAAGGCATGTTCCAACTTCAATCTTTTTTTTAATTGTATTTCTCACTTTTGGTCCTCCGAGGTTCGTTTTTGGGCCTTTTAGTCAAAATTTTGCCCTTTTTCGCCGGAAATTCATAAAAATCGCTGGAAAAATTATGCGTGAGTTGCACGCGCTTAAAGTTAGTCCTGTAAGTATGGACAGTTCCAACTTCAATCCTTTTTTATTGAAATTTTCACTTTTGGCCCTCCGTTGTCCTATTTTAGTACTTTTTTGTCCAACTTTAGTTATTTTTGCCGAAATTTTAAAAAACTCGTCGAAAATCATGCGTGAGTTGAACGTGCTCAAAATCCCCATGCTCACGATTTAAGAATTTTTTAATGTTTGCAGCGGAGAATACAGGTTGTTTCAAAATTGTAATTTATATTTATTAAACTGAAAATTGCTAAATTAATAAAATAAAATGCCCATTTGCTTCATCTGTATATGATACGATTAATTAAAATATAAATTTACACATAAATATTAATCCGCATAATTTTTCTGGCGAGTTTTTTGAATTTCCGGCGAAAAAAGACTAAATTTGGATTAAAAAGATCAAAAACGGATCCCGGAGGACAAAAAGTGAGAAATGCAATAAAAAAATACTGAAGTTGAAAAATGTCATACTTACCTGACCAATTTTGATATTTACCCTTAAAAGAATTTACAACTAATAAGATATATACTTTAAAAAGTTACTGATAGATAAAATAAAATTGCATCACCTGAGAATGGCGGGATCCAATTGAAAAGAGTTCTTTGAGCTGGACGTCGAATTTGAGGTGGACACTAATTCTTAAATCTCCTTATATGTTCCTCAAAATCATGCAAATTGTAATATATCTACGACTACTATATTGATACTGTTCAACCTTACTATAAATCCACGTTCATGAATGAATCTCATAATTCGTAAAAAAATACTTAATACTTAATTGATAATTGCAATTTTTTTTTTGAATTAATAAATTCAATTATAGAGTATATTAAATTAAATTTGTAAAAAAAAAAATTTGTTGCACATAATATTTTTGTTGTACATGATAATTACTATTACTAACATTAGCTGCACACAATTTTTTTTCTAAGCATAACTATTTTATATATATAAAAAAGATTTTTGTTTTGAAATTGGTTTATCAAATTCAACTTTTTAGTTCAGTTATTACAAACCAAATCATCTTCTTTAATTGGTTATTAAATCAAATGTCAAAATTGTAATCATACAAGGTCAATTTTATTTTATTTTTTTAAAAATAAAAATACATGGATAAAAATTAAAATTCGGACAACTTACGAAATTAAAAAATGAAAGCCCTATATACATAATAAGCATGCATGCAGCTTGAGCACACTAAAAAACTATTTTTTACTGACGAAATATCCCGTTGGTAAAAACCTTTATTCTATTATTAAATTAGTTTACCCACGGATTAGCAACGAAATCCGTTGGTAAAGTGGTAATTGGTAAATTGTTAACAATGAAAATTCAATTCCGTTGGTAATCCGTTGCTAAAATAAAATTCTATTGGTAATTTATATAAAGATTCCCTGGGTAATTACTAACGGATTGAATTCCGTTGGTAAAATAGAGAATAATTCCGTTGACATTCCATTGTTAATAGAAAAATGTCATTTTGGTTGCTAATCCATCGATAATTACCAACGGATTGAATTCTGTTGGTAAATTCGTTTACTAAAAATACTTTTTTTGTAGTGGCAGTTCTTTGATTGAGAAAAAAACTCGATTTATTCAAGTATGGATTTGGAGCAGATGAACCCATATTAGAGTGTAACCTAATTAAGTATTAAACGATTCAACCCTCTACCAGCTTAAACTTTTAGATGAGGTGGTCGTTTAACATGGTATCAGAGCCCATGGTTAACAAAGGTGGTTCAAACCTCATCGCCACCCATTTATAAAAAAATTCCACATGCAAGGCTTGAGGCAAAAATTCCCGACACATGACCCATAAACATTTGCGGTACCATGACATGACATGAGTTATTTCATCTCGATGTTTCGTTCCATTTGCTCTCCTCGGTATTCTTAAAGGAAAAGTGAGATTCTTCTTTTATTTATTTATTTATTTATTTTTGGGTAAGAGGGTAAATTTAAGTTGCGCAATGTAATATGAAGCGATGGATTCGAAATGAAATGTCAAAAATAATTCGGTTTCTATCACATTTATCAAGGAATGCAATCATGCGGGTTCCTTCCCATAAATATATATGAGAAATTCTAGCAAATTTAATTCAACAACTCATACCTGTTAAAAAAATAATAATAATCATATATGGGTTCACGATGCGACATCGTTGTCTTCTCCTTTGATCTTCATTCAATGGGACAACATCATCGTCTTCTCTTACAATATCTGATCATCTTACTTTGTTGTTGTTCTCCTCTTATCTAATTGAACATTTGAGAAGCTTTTCATTGCTATCAAAGATTTGTCAAAGACACCCAGTGTCTCCATGGCCACCACAAATCCTCAACATTATATTGCAAGGATGAGATTAGCAACAATCATGGTATAGATAACAAAGTAATCATGCAATTAATTCTAATCTATCATGGACATGGCATAGGATCGATCACTAATTCCACCTAAACTCTCTACCAAGATGGATAGGATGTAGGCCCTCAATAAGGTTCCCAAAAGTACAAAGGATCATGATCATAGCGAACACCTCCCAATAAGTACTAATTACTCTACGAGTTCCCTAATTAGGTATAAAATCATAGGCAATATTCCCTTTCAAGGTACTATGAATTCACTAATGACTTGGGTTTCCTCATCTAATCAACTAATCTCTCGATTAAGCTAATCAAATGTTCTATCAAAGGGTTCTAAATTTAGAAGGATAGACCTATCTCATTCTAAATTAATGCACATGAAGTGTATGATGAAATGATTCAATGAACTATCTTCAACATATAATTGATCTACCAATCTAATCACATGCCCATTACAATTAATCACACAAATCAATCATACACATCAAGCAATTAACAATCAATGATAGAAATAACACAAAGCCCATTCAAGATTAAAATTAATTTGCATAAAAACTAAATTATCCAACACCAATCATGGAGCTAATCTCACAAGGGAGATTAGCCTATCATCGTCTTAGAGAAAACAACATAGACAATTGTCTCTACAAATCTCATGACAAAACTATAAAGAAGTTCACAAAAATTAGAATTAGATTCCCCCCTTTGAAGTCCTTTAATGAAGTTTCTTCTTCTTCTTGTAATCTTCACTCCCCTTTACTTCCTTGATCACTTGGATGGTGGATTTGATGGAGGGGATCAAGTGTAGATGGATGGATGAAGGATGGATGGAGATGATGGTGAAAAATGAAGAAAATAGTGTGTGGTGTGTGTGCAGGGGTGAAACCCTCGAAAATCTGGTGCAAATGGTGTAATTGGGGGTATTTATACCCTCTGGGGAAGTCTGGAAGTCGCACTTGAGTTTTGACACTTTTGCATAAAAAACACAGTCGTGTTTTTATGCATCTGCCTGTGTTTTCTTGCAAAATTTCAGCTCTCTGTACATTTCTTGCACTTTTGAATAGACAACACTTTTCTGAATAGTGTTGTCTTTTCTGTGTTATCTTTGCTGAATTTTTTCCTTTTTTCGCCTTTTTCATCCCGACTTTTAATCGAATATTTTTATAAATAATTTTTAATGATAAATATAAAGAGATAATATTTTTAATAAAAAGTGATACATAATAATTATGAAAAAGTGATAATTTTTTTTACATTATAATACATATTACTTTTAATAAATAAAATTTAATTAATAAAACAATTCATTTTAAAATATTATTAAAAAAACGCTACGTGTGTTTTTCTTGATTTCATAATTTTAAATTATATAATGATTTCCCTAATTATAGAATTATTTTATTAAATAATAATATACATTAAATAATAATAAAAATTAAAATTAAAAGGAAAGAATAATAAAAAAATTATGATTGAAAATATCAAGTATATATATAGAACACATATGCAGGAAGTCACATGCGTGATTAATAGTGCCGAGAATCCATCAAAATTCGTCATTATAATCCGTAAAATAGATCTGTATCACAAAATGCTATTCAGGAGACAGTCTCGTGCAAGACTAATTGGTCGGATTGTAGTCGGGATGACCAATTAAAGAATTTATCGAACCCAAGGGAGGTAGGTATTAGAGTTTAAGCGATCTCAAGTTTATCGTAATTTTATAAGGACGACAGAATGGGGGATAGATGCAAATTAATGCAATTATACTAATGAAAGAAATAAGAAATAAATGAATGCAAAGATAAAAGGGGTTCCAAATAATGCAAATGATTATCACTTTTCATTAATCACATATCATTTTTTTATTAAAAATGTTATCACTATTTATCTTATGAAGTGTTCATAAAATTATTTGATTATATGGTTATCACTTTTCACTAATTAGATATCATTATTTATTAAAAATATTATCACTTTTTATTTGTCTTGCGAATTATTTATAAAATTGTTCGATTAAATAATTATCAATTTTCGTTAATCAAATATCATTTTCATTAATAATGTTATAACTTTTTGTTCGTTTTATAAATTGTTTACCATGAAATGGTTCAATTGATGATTATCACTTTATTTTTATCATGTACTATCATTTTTTTGTTAAAAATATTATCACTTTTTATTCAGCGAAATGTTTATTAGTTCAAGAATTGTTTATTATATAATTCAATTGGACAATTATCACTTTTCATTAATTAGATATCACTTTTTATTAATACAATTACTATCACTTTTTTTATATCCTTTTAATTATTCATAAAAGTTCCATTAATAAATTATCACTTTCACCGATTTGGTATCACTTTTTAATAAGATGTTATTACTTTTAATTATTCATCTTAAGAATTTATCTAATAAATATAACTGGACATTTATTACTTTTTCATGATTAATAATATTATCACTTTATATTTGTCATATGGTTTATACAAGAAATAGTTCAAATGAATAGTTATTACTTATTTATTTTTATGTATTACTTTTGATTAAAAATATTATAATTTATCATATGTTTTAATAATTACTAAATAGTTCGATTATGATAATTATCCCTTTATTATGTTTTATAGTATATCACTTGTTATTAAAAAATAGGGGTAATTAATTATAGGTTCGTGGATTTACAACCTAATTATTAATAAATACATTAATCTAATATAATTACTGTGCGATACATAACGATTTTTTTCTCCCAACATTACCCTTGTTCACAATGTTTAATACGCAACGTTTATACAGAACAATAATTTAATTGAACACTAATGTACACAGCATCAAATTAAAATAGTGAACCCATGTTTCTCTAACAACAATAACCAACACCTCTCTCTTAACCTTTCTTTGAGTCAATGTACACAACAGTTATACTAATCACTTGAGAAGGATAGTGAATTTAGGAAGAAATCATTTAAAAATTTACACGCCAATGTACTGATTTTCTAAGAAAGATTTTGAGGAAGGGAATTTTGGAAAAAAACCAACAATCGTTTGAAGATTTGCACGTCAATGTACAGATTTAGAGAGAAAGATTTTAAGGAAGTGAATTTAGGAAAAATCTTGGGGTCACTTTTATTTATTTTAAATGCACGTTAATGTACATATTAGTATCTACAAAATTTGAAAAAAAATCACGCTAAAGTACATCTAAAGAATTTGAAAAAAAATCATTTTACTGATTCTCCCTACTTCCTTTCTATTATTTCTCTCTAAATGCACGTTAATGTACAAAATTACGCTAATTGTACACTGATGTACATTTAAATAGTTAATTGAATTGTTTTCTCCCCGAAAAATATTTATCTTAAATGAGTGTATAGTGATGTACATTTAAATAGTTTATTGAATTGTTTTCTCTCTTTTTTAATTTATTTTACACGATGTACACCGATATTCAATAAATATGGGTAATATGGGAAAAACAAAATTAAATTTTGTATCCTTGCGTAATTTTCTTTACCAAATGTATGAATTAGCAATACCTAAATACGTTTTGTACCTAATATTTATTGATCCTAAAAAATATTATATTTTCTATTCGTATTATTATTTACATTAAAATGTAAAACACGTTAATTAAAAAACAAGATAATTTGAAAAACAAAAAAAACAAAAAACAAAAATAAGGAGCAGCTGTTTCAAATTCACTTAAAATAAATAATTCACAGATTATTACAAACAAGCACGCGCGGTTATTAATTAATAAGGATCGCCGAAGAAGTGGTTAATTAATGGAGGATCCGATTACTTGGGGAGATCATGTAATGGATTCGTGAGACGTGGTTAATTAATGGAGGATCCGATTACTTGGGAGATCACGTAATGGGATCCATGAGACCGTCTTGTACAAGTCTTTGCCTTACTACAATTATAGGATGAATCAGTATTAAAAATGTTCAAAATTTTTAGGACGAAATGTTCAAATCTTTTTTAATATCGACGTAATTTATTGGTCACTTTCACTTAAAAATATTCAAATTTTTTAATTTCATGAAATGGAATTAAATCAGTATTTTTACAAAGTTATAGGAAAAAATTGATTTGAGTTAAATTCATTTTTTGCCCAATAAATAAGCAAAACTTCGATTTTTGCCCTAAAAAGATAAATGGTTCAATTTTGCCCTATAACAAATTAATTGTTTCAATTTTTGTCCATTTTCGCCGGAAAATGCAAATTTCGCCGGAATCCGTCACGTATCGCTTCAATTCCGGTTGGTCAATCCCACGTGATAATTTTAACTTTTTTTAGCCAATGAATCTGCCACGTCATATCCCACCTATTTATTTTTTATTTTTCATTTCCAAATCAGCATAATATTTAATTAAATTAAAAATATAAAAAAGAAAAAAGAAAAATCAATTAAATAAATTAAAACCTGTAAAATATAAATTTAGAAAAAGAAAAAAAAGAAAAAAAAGAGAATTAAATATGATAAAACACTTGAAATCCCCAAATCTGTTGCAACACTCTCCAACACCGAATTCCACCCGCAGTGAGTCAAGAATCCCCCAATCGCTGGATTCATCAGCACCTGAATCTGATTACACCATGAAACGATTAAACCCCTCTCCCTTGTACTATCCTCAAATCCCTCCGGCAAAATCCCGTCACCGGCGATCGATCCCACAATCTGGGTCGTAGAGCCCAGATAAAATCGACTCCGCTCTTCAAAAGCCCGCCCGTAATTTTATCAATCACGTTCTTATCCGTCGTCGCAAGACTGCCAAACGAAACATACAAAACTGACCCATTTGGCCTCGAATTCAACCATCCAGAGGTGTCGGATTCTTGCAGCGGGCTCCTTGGAACAGGGGCAGTCGAGAAATCAACAGGAAACAGGGCCCGATCGAGTAAAACGGGCCCTGCTCTGTCTGTAGAGCTGATATGGCTTCCGATTCGAGTTCTTTCACTGTGTTGCAGAGGATTATGTCTGCTAATTTCACTTTCTTGAAAGTATCAAAAATCAGATCGTGGAGTAAATCCAACTCCGAATCGTGTAAGTAGGACATGAAATCTCTGGTGTTGATCGACGGGATTCCGGGTAGGTAATTAACGGTCTCCTCACTACCGTTAACAGGGACATGACCATTTTCTCTCAGAAGCTGCAAATGATAGTATAAAGAGAAGACTAACGCCGGGTCCGTCCAAAATGAAACATTAATTAAACCATACTTGCTGGCGATTCTTGAATGCCAAACGCTGAAGGTGTCAACAATCAAGAAATGGCGGCAACCTACAGAGGAAATGGGATTGTATTATACTGCCGACGAGTTCGTCAACTCTGTCAGCATCATCATCCATATCAACCACTTATTTGGGGAAGGAATGTTCGCGGCGGTGTTATTGTGTTGTTAGGGTTTTCGCAGATTTGGGGATTTCAAATGTTTTATCATCTTTAATTCTCTTTTTTTCTTTTTCTTTTCTTTTTCTAAATTTATATTTTACAGGTTTTAATTTTTTTAATTGATTTTTTTTTATTTTTTTTTTATTTTTAATTTAATTAAATATTATGCTGATGTGGAAATGAAAAATAAAAAAATAAATAGGTGGGATATGACGTGGCGGATTCATTGGATCAAAAAAGTCAAAATTGCCACGTGGGATTGACCAACCGGAATTGAAGCGTGAGGTGGCGGATTCCAGCGAAATTTGCATTTTCCGACGAAAATGGGTAAAAATTAAAACAATTCGTTAGTTATATGGCAAAATTAAACTATTTATCTTTTTTAGGGCAAAAATCGAAGTTTTGCTTAGTTATAGGATAAAAAATGAATTTAACTCAAATTGATTTATGAAAAGAAAAAAACATTACTTTAGAATGAAATCGTAGCAATAAACGTGTGCCCAGAGCGAGTCGCTTGGCTCTTTTTGGATCCCGATCTCTGTGGCCTTACAAATCTTAGAGATGATTAAATTTATGATCACATAAAAGAAACAAGAAATCCAATGGAAAACCAATAAATTCAATGTAACATGTAATACAACACTTCGTTTGGTATATCCAATAATAAGGGGTATTAGGATTACCAATGATGTGTTGGCCCAATGGTTGAGGGGTCAATATTGAGGTGCCCCTGATTGAAAGGTCAGGGGTTCAAGCCCCCCGGAGCGCAATGGTTAAACAATTAATATTGAGGGCTACAAGCGGCAGTGTGGGAGGGTATAATATTTTAATATATAGTAAGTAGGTGTATTAGGGTTGGGTGTAGGCCCCATAAAAATAAAGTGATTGATTTGTGTGTGACTCATTTACTAAAAAGGAAAATGTAACTCTTATAGCGAGACGCTCTTTTTAGTAAAATATAACTCTTGTGAAGGGGTCCGATCTTCATGCGAAGCCCGTTGAAAAGTATTGTTCCTCTTCACATTCCTAATACGGCGAAGATCGTGGTATTAATAAGAAAAATTATCACAAATGGTCCACTAAGTATTACTAAACCCACAAATAGTCATGTATCTTTTGAAATTTTTAGTTTTAATTCTTTTTTGTTCAATTTTGGTCCTTTCTGTCCAATTTTGGTCTTGAGGGACTAAATTGGACAAAGAATGACTAAAATGGAAATTTTCAATAGTTAAAGGACCAAATGTGGATTTTGTAATAATTTGACAAAAAACTTAATGGACCAAATATGATAATTTGACCGGCAAATTTTATAATTTCTCACATTATATTAAAATTCTCACAATATCATAAAAAATATATATTTAAAGATATTGTATTTAAAACAATATTTTCAAATCTGATCGGACCAGTCGGTTTGACTGGAATCGAAGTCGGAACCAATCCGGAACACCCAAAAAATTATTTTTAATGTTGAATCAGGTTGGACAGGAAAAACCTGTTGAACCTGTCCAACTAATTATGTATAAATTTTTTAAAATTTTTTATTTTTAATTTTATGATGTTCACTTATTGGATTGGTTCAACCAGTTTTTTTGGTCCAACTCGATTCAACCTTAAATTTATTTTTTTAAATATTTCGGGTTGGTTCTGGCTCCAGTTTATCGTCAAACCAACCGATTCAACCCGATTTCAATAATATTGCTTGGACACATGTGTAAGTCATTCATTCCCTTTTTGTCTTCAGACCACCCTTGGAGACCCTCTGATAGGCTATCGTCGGCCTACAAAATTATAATTTATTTCCGACTCAATCCAATACAGAGTATAACAACGAGTACGGGTCAAACCCAAAGGAGTACAATGAAATTTAAATTAAATAGATGTGTTGCAAACAAATAAAATAAATAAGGGGGGAGTTTTATTTGAGAAAAACTGAAAGTAGCACGAATAATAAATCAACTCAATTTTTAAATAGCAAAGTACGTAGACGAAATTTAATTAGAAAATTTACCAAGTGAGAAAAACCTAATTTAGGTTGACAATCCCCTCCCGTTTATTGAATCAATTAATTACAGAAATAAACATCTTACCTAGTGTGCAAACTCAAATCCCTAGATTGACGGTACGACCAATTAACCCGAATGTTCTTAAGATTATCAATTAGGGTACGACCACTAAATTGAACTATTCTCAAGTGGCCCTATGAATTCGAATTCAAAAATGCATTAAGACTCCAAACATAGAATTACTAGGCTACGAAAATCGGCTAGGAATCATACAACCTAGATCCTTACATCTAGAAGGAATAATCTTTATTTGCTACTCAATTCAATCCTCACAACAATTATAGATTGTGGATCACGAAATAGTAGTAAGCAATTAAATAATTAATCTAGATGGTCAGCCTAAAATAATTATCAAACTACTGTAAATCAATTTAAGGCATGTAATGGAATAAATTCACACAAAAGATTATATATAAAATCCTTAATAATTAAATTAACATTCAACGGGAGTTCACGAAATTTTAAACTAGAAAAGAGGATTAGTTCTTCATCATTCATGACAAAATATGAAATAAAATTAAAGAACCGATGATGTCCAATTGTTCTTCACTTCAAGCTCCCAAGCCTCTTTCCTCTATTCTTTCAGAAAAACCGTGTCTGTCTTTATGAAATAATTCTGATATATTTATCTTCTTGTCCCAAGACACCCTAATTGCACTATTTCCTTATTTTCCTTGATTTCCAGAATCTTTGTGTCATATTTTTTTATCAATGATCGAGCATCCATCAGATTTGGAGAGGATTTGGAGAGGATTTGATTGTGAAAATATGTGTAAGATATGCTGACTGATTTGTTTCCTTATTTTCTCCACTTAACTGTTTCCACGTCAATTCATATCATTAAAACTTTTATTTCTCATAGACAAAATAAGTCGATATTAGTACATAAAAGAACACATAACCCAATCAAATAGACTTAAATTTCCACGAAATACGACTTATCACCCTCTATATATAACCTTATGTTTAGTACTTTGTTACTAACTTAGGTTCTCTATTTTACATATCTTGATGCATTGTAAGATTGAGGATGTGATTAGTTCGCTTATGAAACATCAAAAAAGTCAGCAGTCAACCCCATACTAAAGAAAACAAAAGTTCTGCAGACCATGTGCTTGGAATGGAGGATACTTCCAATTGTTGACCATGAGAATGAATTAGATTCAAGTATATGTATATCATATGATGAAACAGTTGGAGAAGAGTTGTGTCCTGATGTTATCTTGACTATTTCATACTTGCACCTCAAATTTTGATATGAAATATACATCTAGAAATCATCATCATTATTAAATATACCTAAGATCCTTCTTTCTAACTATTTTTTAATTATATATATATATATAATTCGTCACCTCAATTAATAATTAATAATAATAATAATAATAATAATAATAATAATAATAGAAAAATGTTTTACACGGGAGACATAATAATAACGATAATGAGTTTTGAAAAAAAATGATATATTCTAATAATGGTAATGATTTTAAGGAGATATATTCAAATCTATATATTTTTTTTAAAATAGATATGGCACTAAACCCTTTCTCTTTTCTTTGATTACCCAACCCTCATCTTTTCTTTCTGTAGAATTGATCGATCTTCTCTTCTGTTGACTGCTGTTTCAGAATCGATTTTCTATTGGCTGGTAATGTAATTCTTGATTAGTAAACTATCTCTTTTTTTATTTTTTTTCTTTTTTTATTACTTTTGTTTTTCTTTTTATTTCGGTCATGCAAGCGATATTGTTTCTTACTTTATGAATTCTCAGAATCAATGGTAATTCTTCTCTTCCTTTCTTCTTTTTTTTAATTTTATTTCCGTTATGCAATCGTACTTAATTTATGAATTTTCAGAATCAATGGTAATTCTTGATGTAGTAAACCCTAGTTCCTTTCTTCTTTTTATTTCCGTTATAGTTTCTTAGTGGATCGATATCCGTGTTTCAGAATACGGTAAACCAACATGTTAACTAATTGATTACGATAAATTGGATCGGATTTTGCTGTTTTTTCTTCTCATCGATGTGACATGAGCGTATGGGAAACACTTGTTTAAATTGGGTTGACAGTGTAACACTTGGAATTACAAATTAATTTTAGAAAGTGTGAGGTGTCATTCATCGGGTGTTATTGGAACACTAGATGAACACTATTTGGAATAGAGAATTCATTAAGCTAATCATCTATCTATTGTTCTTGTCGAGATAAGATGGACTCCCCCACATTCAATCGATTGTTGTTGTTGCCTTTTATTAATTGCTTGTCCACACAATTAAGTCAAGAATTTAGCATTCTTCTTTTTTTCTTATATTTTTTTCCCGTCATGCAATCTTACTCAGAATCAAATACTAATTCTTTATTAGTAAACCCTAGTTCTTTTCTTCCGTTATCGTTTATGAATCCTCTGTTCTTATTTTTCCATGAAAATGAACGTTGAGAGGTGAGGGTCAAGATCATCACATTTGAATATTCTTATTCTTTTTTCTTTTTCTTTTTTGAAGATAGCGGTTAGTTTTCTAGTAATATTGAAATTCGCTTTAATTCTGAAGAATTGATCATTAACTTTCTTATTGGATGTTTATGGTTTAGGGCTTTTGCTGTTCGCGTTGTAAACCCCTTTAAATTAAAGATTTAAAGAGGACCGCATGTTTACACCGTACGCGGTTCAGGAGACTAAATATGTTAAGCTAATCAACTATCTATTGTTGTTGTCTAGATAAGATGGACTCCCCGACAAAAAGACAATCTTTTCATGCTATCAAAGAACGTATAAGAGAATGCCTTTGGCTCAAGAAAGACAAAGAGGCCACTATTGATACTCTCTATCAAGATTACAAAATTTCTAAAGAGCATACTAAACAAGGTATATTTATTCATTCTTAGTTTAGTTTGTGTATAATAATGTTCTTTCTTATTAGTTTGGGAGCAGCTGGAAAACGTTTATAAAGATTTCTTCCTGAGATATCAAACTGACCGAGAAATGGAGGCCTTGAAAAGCCAGTTGAAAATCCAAATGAAACAAGAAGTTCGCAAGTTCGTGAATGATCAGAGACAACGTTTCAACGATTTTGTTCGCCAATACACCATGGATCAATACATACCAACAGCATCCCCAGCAGCTCTAGCTAACCATACCTTCTCAAAGTCAGCAGCCCCTGGTAAGACAACTTTAAAATTTAAATTATTTCTATTTTACTAATAATTATTTTTTTTAATAAAAAATAAGTAATTTATTATATAATAGTATGACACAAGTACAAGGTGTACTATGGTGCCCCTATAATATTGATCCCCTTCACTTTTCTAACATAATATCATAAATATTCTAATGGATTTGAAAACAATTCTGCAGCTACTTTTGTCATGCCCACATCCTCAACTTTATTAGCTCAACAAGTTTATCCAATAGAGTTACCTTTTGTTTGAATATACTTGAATTCCTTGCGATCCACAAAGACCATGTAGTGCAATGGCACAACATTATCTAAAACACTTCATGTTTCCTGTTCCATGATAATCCAAGATGAGCTTGAAATTGCCTACCAATAGAAGCTTGCATACTACTTTGGGTGCCAACCCACAAGAAGCACTTTTTCCATACACTTGATGAAAATGGGCAAAGAATAAATAGGTGATCAACATCTTCCACACTGCTTTCACAAAAAAGTACATATCAAGTTGTCCTCAGAAGCTATCACTTTACGCATTTTAAGATTACCTTGGTAGGCAGCCTATCTTTTAGCAACCTCCATACAAATGCTTGAATCTTTCTCCAAATCATAATTGGTTCATAATCCTTCTGTGATTGTTAAACCTGCCTTGTAGACTCTTATACGCAGAATGTGTAGTGTATGCTTTTGTTGAGTCTTCTTTCCATCTCCGGTAGTCCTGCAATTCAATGTTAGGAGAAAACCAATTTATTGAAGTGATTAGATTATTTAAAAGCTCTTCTTCCCACTGAAATAGCTCTCTTCTCCAATCCCATCTCTACCTCCATGCACCTTCATCCCAAAAGTCTTTATCATAAATATTTGTATATTTGTCATTTGCAATTGCAAACAACCTATGATACTTGTTTTTTAATACATCTCCGTTATTCCAAGGCTCTAACCAAAAATTGGTATTTTTCCCATCTCAATCATTTTTTCACACCCTCTTCTAAATCAGTCACCTTCATTCCCTTGAACGATGTTACATATATCACGCTACAAAGTAGACATGACACTATTATTCCTTCCTCTTCTTAACTCTGATGAATTTTCAAAATGAGTGACAACATGTCTAATTTAATTATTATTATATCATCCAGAGAACTGCAAATAAATAAATATGGAAAATTTCAGGAGCTGTTAACAATGGATCTTTACCTGATCCGAATATCGTACAACACCTATCGGAATTATCTATAGACGAGACAACCGCTAATGCAGATCATATTAGGGGTTTGATTTGGAAATGTATTGGATCCTATATGAACAAGGAGGAAACTGTGGAGTCTCTTTTTATACAACACCATATTGCACGAGACGTCACACGAAGGGGTAATTGTTTTTTTTTTTTTTTTTGTAAATTCCAATTCAATCCCATTGTTGGTTACTTGACTAAAAAACCCCGTTTTATATTTTCTTCATTAGTCGATTATTAAAATGTTATTACTTGTTATCATTCAGTTTGGGAGGAGCTTGAGCAAAAAAATGAAGATTTGTTCAGGCGATGTAAGTTTTTGAACAATGAGTGGGTGAAGCTGAAGTCGTATTTGAAGTCGTCTTATAACTTGTTGCGTGAAGAATTCAAACGTGGTGTACTCACTCTCGATCATCAAAGTAAGACAACTTATATATTATTAATTTTAGTTTAATTCCACTTTGGTCTCTACTTGTGTTTTCATAATATTATTATTGTTAAAATGATATTTAGTTTTGCTCGATAAAATAGCTATCCCTTAAGCTATTCAATTCCAATATGCATATATACCAAGTAGGTAATGTTGCGGAATTCTCTACACATTCACATGCTATTATATAAAGTTACTGGACTAATTGTGAATGGCAAAATTAACTGATAAAACTCCACTGAGTGAGGGAGAGAACAGGAAAACACCAAACGAACAATAGAAATATTGGCTAAGGCAAAATCTGATCAACCAAGTCTTTTATAGTAGTTTAGATGATCTCCAAAATAACTGTTTATAATGTCTTATGTTGCAATAACGAACATGTCTTGTCTAGTTTATTATATCATGTTAGCCAGCTTGCTAGAGAATTACCAAAACTAATTGTTATTGTTACTGTTCATATTGCAATAAGTGACAACATGTTTAATTTAATTATTATTATCATATCATCCAGAGAACTGCAAATAAATAAATATGTAAAATTTCAGGAGCTGTTAACGATGGATCTTTTCTTGATCCGAATATCGTAAAAGCCCTGTCGGAATTATCTATAGACGAGACAACTGCTAATGCAGATGGTAAGTTTAATTCAGTGCATGTTTGGATTTTAATGATTATAGGAAAGGTACAAGTATCATTTTCAATCTTTCTTGTTACAGGCCCCCACTTCAATCATCCACTTCAATGAATCCACAATCTTCATTATTTACTATATATCACCTTTCTATGTGTGGATATATATAGCTTTTAACTCGTCTCTTCAAATACTATTCTTTTTCTGGACTCATTGTGTTTAGTAGGTGTTAATTCGCCCATCAAATAATTTTTTTTACAAGGATTATGCAAATCTTGATATATATATGTATGTACAAAATAAATTAGCAACAATATTTAAACTAATTATAATATGCCATTATTGAGAATGCGTAATAATATTCGAATCCTACAAAATTTTTTATATTTATTTAAATAAATGATACAACAATATAATTCCGGTAGAAAAATCATTTTTGAAATGATTAATTTAAACTTTTTAATTAATCCTCTAAATTTAATTAAATTTTACGAGAAAATCAATCAATTTAAATTGTTTGCTAGAAGCCTAGAATGACTAATTTACAATTATTAATTCAAATGCTATAATTTATTTTCACTATTATGAAGATTATTTTAATTTATAAAATTTTAAAATTAATTCTAGATATTTACAATTAATTTACATAATTTGAAATTTACGTTTTAATAATACTATACAACTCATTTAATTTTTTTATTTAATCCTATAAACTTCTAATGGTCCTATGAGGGTAATATTGGGAAAACATACAAAGTGTACCACTATAGTGGGCAAATTTAATGTTAACGAAAAGGTGGGCAAAAAAGGTGTATTCATTTTCATTTTAGGCAATATGTGATATTTCCCGAAATTGTATTTAGGCTATAATACAATCCTTGTGGCTATACATAAGTTTAGGGATAAAAACCGATTACATCCCGTAACTTTGCCCATGGTCTCTTTTAGTCCTAGAAAAATTAATGTTGCCAAAATAGTCCCGTAACTCTATGAATTTGAGCTAAAATGGTCCTTTTTGCTGAAAAAATGCAGAATTTGCTATATCCAAGCCAAGCATTAACAACACCTCTTTTAACAATGCACCTTTCACAACACAGACTCTATACTTCAATTTTCTTTCAATTTTCATCATATTTTCATGCTTCAAAATGGTATCAGATCCCTAGGTTTATTTATGAATGGAAAAATTATTATATACTTATAACACTTAACGAGATGAGAGTTTCAAGATATATGAATCCGAACGAAAGTTCGACATCCGAGAGTAACAGGACCATAGACCCTGTTCAAAACTTGAGCAACAGTAACTTCTAGCCTGTTGGATATGACGAGGCAAGTAGCTCTATACAACAATATTATAATGTGTTGTATAGACAATATGCTGAAAAGAAATACGAGGACGTCGATCGATTTTGGGATAATCTCGATCGAATGTGGAAACTGTCTGATGCCCGTGTTAACGACACCAAAGAGGAACATTTGGAGGAAGGTCACCAGATGCAAATAAGATACTTAAAAGAAGTATCAAGAAACATAGTGGAACTCCAAAATTTCACCGAGATCCATGGACTGTTGACGTTCGATAGTTTGGTTAACGTGAACCGTTAGGGTTCCATACGTTTCTAAATCAGCGGAAGCAAGAAAACAACCGCTAATAAATAAATACGTAAAATTTCAGGAACTGTTAACGATGGATCTTTTCTTGATCCGAATATCGTACAAGCCCTGTCAGAATTATCTCTAGACGAGACAACCGCTAATGCAGATGGTAAGTTTAATTCAGTGCATGTTTGGATTTTAATGATTATAGAAAAGGTACAAGTAACATTTTCAATCTTTCTAGTTACAGGCCCCCATTTCAATGATCATCGCATATAGCTAGCTGGTTAGGGTCCACTTCAATGAATCCACAATCTTCATAATTTACCATATATGACCTTTATATGTGTGGATATATATAGCTTTTAACTCGTCTCTTCAAATACTATTCTTTTTCTGGTCTCCTTGTGATTAGTAGGTTTTAATTCGCCCATCAAATAATTTTTTTACAAGGATTATGCAAATCTTGATATACATATAAGTTTTTTTTTTCATGGAATTTATTTAGGCTATAATACAATCCTTGTGGCTATACATAGGTTTACAAGCTTTAATATTATATATATTCAAAATCATCCCATACCAATTTACTTCGTTCAAAATAGTCCCAAGTGTTAAAACCTGGTGAGTGGAATTTTGATAAAAATGGAACTGAGTTTAATATTACAAAAAATGTTGTAACCTTTAGCGTAAAAAGACACATCATTGTTGATATATTTAAGAACAAATACAAGTTGATTCTTACAAGAAAACTCAAACAATCATACTTCAAAGAAATGATAAACCAGAAGAGAAAATTTATTCTACTACAACAATCATCCTAATTGTCATATGCACCCAATTGAAAAGACAAGTTTCACGACTATCTACTCTCCAGTACAATCTACCCTCCAGTACAAACAGGATAGAACCGATTGTCATAAGCACCCAACTGAAGAGATAAGTCTCACGACTATCTACTCTCCAGTACAAACATAATAGAACACTCTCTTCTCCAGTACAAACAGGATAGAACACTCTCTTAAACGTTTATTGAATATACTCTGTAAAAATCTCTAATTAAATCTGATCCTACATCCCTTATTTATAGACAATTTGATGTGGATAAGATTTGCATGGTAGTTGTGGGTGTTTAGAGGTGATTATCACCTTAATTCCTACCAAATCCCGCGAACTCCATCGTACTCCCTTCGTCCCGGCGTAAGAGGGACTTTTGCTTTTTTGCATGTACATTAAGAAATATTATTATTTAATGTGCAGTAGGTAATTGTATTAGTGGGAGTATGGGCCCATATTTTAATTATGAGAATGAGTAGGGTACCACCAATCCCATGAAAAATTCATGAAACCGGATCCCAAAATCAAATTCGCGGGTTGCTTGATTCTTGTCGGATCTCTTCTTTTGTAAATCTCTATGCTCCACGCAATATCAGGGCTTTCTCTCTCCTCAAGAAAAAAAGTCCAATCTATCTCTGCAAGAGTTGGAAAAGAAAGCAGGAACAACTCTCCTCCATTTCCAAAGAGCTTCTTTCTTCTATTTTCCACCTCCGGCGGTTCCGTCGGCGCGTGGAATACGGTTGAAATACACCTTCTCCAATGTCATCTGTCCTCCTCCCCACCTTTATCCCTTACTCCACCTTTTCTCTGTCTACTTTCAACCCTCCCCTATTCCCTCCTCCCCCAATCATTTTCCCTAAACCAACACAGAGGGCTTTCCAAAGACGTGAAGCTTCGAAATCGGCCGTATTTTTGGGCTCGTTGTTTGAATCCCTCCTCTCCCCGTTGTCTCTCATGGCTTTCAAGAGTTGCTCGGGGAGATGGCGGAGAATTTTCTGGCACTGATACTGGTGGAAGTACGGCGGCCAAAGCCAGTGGTGGCAAAGGTATATTTCAAGATGAGAGTGATGAGGCAGCGGTCGTGGTCTCGAAGGAGTAAAGCTTTCCAGTGGAGAAGCTGGATTTCGGGTGGGCTGGCCCGATTTCGGGTGGATTTGGCGTCGTCTCCGTTGGATTTGGCTTATAATTTTGAGTGTTTGCCCTATGCACGACTTGTCACGATGAGGAAGGATTCTTGACGGAGACTCCATGAGGGAGGATTATTAAATCCAACCATTCTAGCTTGAGTAAACAAATTCAATGCTTCTTCAAAATGACCTTGATCAAGATGTCCATGGAGTATTACATTCCATGAAACTGAGTCTTTTGTCATCATGCAACTGAAAACACTCAACGCAGAGTTTAATACACCAGATTTTGCATAGAAATCCATTACTGAATTTCCCACTAAACCAAATAATTCAAGTCCTTGCTTAATCAGTGATGCATGGACAGATTTTCCAAGTCTAAATGATAATGCCAAACAAGCCTTGAGAACATGAGAGAAGTTTGAACTCCAGCTTTTTTCACTGCTTAATTTCATAGTAGTTGTCAGTATAATTAGTTCACCAAATCTCCATACACCCTTATTCTCCCAAGCCTCCTTATAAACTCTCACTCCTATTCGTTCCCAATGAGAATCGAACCCGGGTCACTCACTTGTGTGAGGAGCCCGGTGGCCAAGTGGGCTAGCCCACTTGGTTCATAGTAGTTGAATCTTGACTGCTTAATTTCTTTTAAAGCAGTACATGTCCGAATAAAGCAATGCGTATTTTGTACAACCGCGGCAGAAGCTCTGGAGTCCAAACGCCGCCGAAGAGAATGAGATCCCATATTCAACTCCCATGTTTCATCTACTATTCCATATATTAAAATCTTGCCACGTGTCACATTCAATGGCCAAAATTCAACACTTGCCCCAAGGGTTTAATGGTAAATTGTGGGGTATAGTTTTATTATGTTATGGAATACCAATGGAACATGGAAAATAAAACAGGGAATTCAAGTTGCGAGTGCAAAATGCTCGGGTGGGAAACTGATGACAGTAGATGCATGCATGAAAGGGTTCGACCTGTACAGTTGGGTTCGACATGCACAAAGAGGTCGAACCATGGTCGAACCAGTTCATTAGAAGGGGGGTTCGACCACGACACTAATGGTTCGACCTGTTTAGAAGGTCGAACCATGGTCGAACCAAAGCACCAGGAGATAGGTTCGATCACGACACTAGTGGTTCGACCTGATCAAACTGATCGAACCATGGTCGAACCAAAGCTGTTAATGTTCAATTGGAGTGTTTAGCTCTGTCTATCACTTGGATGAGCTGATATACACGTGGATAGTGATCATTGGAGACTGAAGAATGATTATAACGTGTTGCATGGCAGCTGGAAGCTCAAAGGAACGATTGAAACTAACTCAACAACATAACTGCCATAACTGTCAGTTTTGGGCAGTTATGATCAGCCGACTTTGAGGCGGTTTAAGAGCAATTTATCAAGCTACGTGGAACCGGCTAGATGGCTGTATCTCGTCTACTAAGTGAGGGCTATCAAGTAGAGTTTTAACCGGATCAAAAGGTTGAAGGAGTAGCATGATATAAGGGCTCAAAGTCACCTT
This sequence comes from Pogostemon cablin, assembly GCA_023678885.1. Classification (NCBI taxonomy): domain Eukaryota; kingdom Viridiplantae; phylum Streptophyta; class Magnoliopsida; order Lamiales; family Lamiaceae; genus Pogostemon; species Pogostemon cablin. The sequence goes on from CM042999.1 coordinate 2,335,139, forward strand.
GTTGAGTAGAGTTCAACACTTGGGGTTTTCACAGTTTCACAGAAAAGTTCCTTTTCTTATGTGTTCTTCGATTCAGTCTGTTCTTAGGTGTATTAGATCAACAATAATAAAGTTTCTTCTCCCCAAAGTGGATGTAGGTTATTCATAACCGAACCACTATACATCTTTGTGCAAATTTTACATTTCTTTTCAAGTTTTTCATATCAAAGTGTGTGTTTCTTGAGAGATTGAGAGGTATTGTGTGATCGAATCACGTCAATTGGCGTCGTCTGTGGGAAACAAACACACAGAAGTATTCAAGATGAACACCACAAGATTTGATGTTGAAAAGCTCACAGAGAAATCAGATTTCAATCTATGGAAAATCAAGATGAAGGCAGTTCTTATGCAGCAAGGTTTGATGGATGCACTGAAGCCTCCTCCACCGGTGAAGAATAAAATCATCAAGGATCCTCAGGCTGCAACAGGTCCTATAAGAGCTCCAGTGGATGATCAGGTACTTCAAAAGGCCTATTCTACAATAATTATGTGTCTTAGTGATAAGATACTTAGAGAAGTATCAAAGGAGACAACAGCTATTAAAGTATGGAATAGATTGGAGGCTTTGTTCATGGTAAGAACATCTGCCAATAAGATGCATCTCAGGAAAAGACTTCATGCTTTCAAGATGACTGATGAAAGGTCTCTGATGGAACAAGCTGATGAATTCTGCAAGATCACAGATGATCTGGAAAGTGTGGATTTCAAGCTATCCAGTGAAGACAAGGTCATCATGTTGCTGTCAGCATTGCCAAGATCACAAAGGCACTTCAAGGATGCTGTTCTTTATGGAGGTAAGGATGTTGTGTTGCTTGAAGATGTGATGAGAGCACTTAGATCAAAAGATCTGGAAGAAGGTACTGATAGAAAAGAAAAGTCAGGGGCAGAAGGACTTTTTGCCAAGAAAGGGAATCAGAACAAGAAGTGGAACAAATGTGGAAACACTGATCAAAAGAAAGGTGCATCAGGACAGTCTAATGGCAAGAGGTGTTACTTTTGTCATGAACCTGGGCACTTCAAGAAACAGTGTGCAAAGTGGAAGGCTAGCAAGTCCAAGAAAACTGAAACACCTGCTGGAAATCAAAAAAACCAAGTCAATCAGGTTGGTGAAGTACAAAATAATACTGGTATGGAAGGTATTGAAGCTCTGTCCATCACTACTTCAGATGTATCTGTTGAGTGGGTATTGGATTCAGGGTGTACATTCCATATGACACCTATGAAGCATTGGTTTGAGGAATTCAAGCATCAAGAAGGAGGATCAGTACTTTTAGGTGATGATCACTCTTGTGAGATAAAGGGAGTAGGATCCATCAGATTGCTTATGTTTGATGGAGTTCAGAGGCTTTTTAGGAATGTAAGATATGTTCCTGGATTAAGAAGGAACCTCATCTCTCTTGGGATGCTTGATACTCAAGGTTGTGATTCAAACCTGAGAAAGGGAATCCTCACAGTGACTAAGGATGATAAGATTGTCATGAGAGGAACCAGGAGATCAGATTTGTATTTCTTGGATGGGAGTATTGTTGTAGGACAGATACACAACACTGGTCAGCAGGATGATGCCAAGCTTTGGCATGGCAGGTTGGGACATATTAGTGAAAGAGGAATGCAAGAATTGACAAAACAACAGCTGATCAAGTTCAGTGAAGTGGTAAGATCAGACAGTGTGAGCATTGCATTCTTGGTAAGTCCAAGACACTTAAGTTTGGTGATTCAGAACATACAACCAAAGCTAGAATGGATTATGTTCATTCAGATCTTTGGGGACCTTCAAGAACTGTAACCAGAGGTGGAGGGAGATACATCATGACCATAATTGATGATTACTCAAGGAAGTTATGGGTATATGTTCTGAAATCAAAGGATGAAGCATTCACAACCTTCAAAGGGTGGTTGACAGAAACTGAGAACATCACAGGGAGTAGTTTGAAGTATTTAAGGACAGACAATGGATTGGAATTTGTGTCTGAAGAGTTCAATTCATATTGCAAAGAAAAGGGGATTAAAAGACACAAAACTGTCCCTGGTACTCCTCAACAAAATGGCATTGCAGAGAGGATGAATCAGACACTTTTGCAAAGGGTCAGATGTATGTTGAGCAGTACATGATTGAGCAAGGTGTTTTGGGGAGAGTTAGCTGCAACTGCAGCTTATCTAATCAACTTGTGTCCTTCAACAGCTCTAAACTTCAAAACTCCAGATGAAGTATGGTCTGGTAAGGTCCCTAATTACTCATACCTTAGAGTTATAGGTTGCCAAGCTTATGCACATGTTAAACAAGATAAATTGGAACCTAGAGCACTTAAATGTGTTATGATAGGTTATCCTAAGGGAGTAAAGGGGTACAAACTGTGGTGTTATGATGAGAACAGACTCATGGTCAGTAGAGATGTTATCTTTGTTGAAGATAAGATGCCATTGATCAAGGATGATCAAAGAAAAGAGTCTGAGCTTGAGGTGGAGCCTCAAGATATGGACAGATCAGGAGAAAGTGAAGAGAACTCCACTGATAGAGGTACAGATGAAGTATCAAGGGTTAAAGAACAACCTAATACCTATCAACTTGCAAGAGATAGACAGAAGAGGACAATAGTACCACCTGTAAGGTATGTACAGGCTGATATAGTGTCTTTTGCTCTATATACAGCTGTTGATGTTGAAGCTTATGAACCAAGAAACTATACTGAGGCATTGGCTAGTCAAGACAGTAATAAGTGGCTTATAGCCATGGAAGAAGAATTGTTGTCTCTTAACAAGAATGGGACATGGAGAATAGTTGACTAGCCAAAATCTCAGAAGCTAGTTGGATGTAAGTGGATTTTCAATAGAAAACCAGCACTTGCAGCTGAAGGTGGAGTCAGATACAAGGCTAGACTAGTTGCTAGGGGTTTTTCACAGAAAGAAGGGATAGATTACAATGAGATCTTCTCACCCGTGGTTAAACATTGTTCAATCAGGGTGTTACTAGCACTAGTAGCTCAGTATGATCTTGAGCTTCATCAGATGGATGTAACTACTGCATTTCTACATGGGAAGTTGGAGGAGAGCATCTATATGAAGATACCAGAAGGTGTTACAGTTGAGAGAGCTGATTTAAAGGCTTGTTTGTTACTCAAGTCTCTATATGGACTTAAACAAAGTCCAAGGCAGTAGTACTTGAGGTTTGATGAGTACATTGTTGCCAACGGTTTTCAGAGAAGCCATTATGACAGCTGTGTATACATCAAGGAAGAAAACAGCTGTTACACTTACCTACTTCTCTATGTGGATGATATTTTAATAGCTTGTAAGAGCATTCAAGGGATTGATGCAGTAAAGGAAGTTCTCAAGTCTGAATTTGAGATGAAGGACCTTGGTGAAGCTAAGATGATCTTAGGGATGGAAATAAGCAGAGACAGATCAGCTGGAACACTTGTATTGAAACAGCAATCCTATCTTGTTAAATTACTCAAAAGGTACAATATGGATCATTGCAAGTCTGTTACAACACCTGTCAAGCAAGGATTGAGTCTGTCACTGCTTAATGGAGCAAAATCAGACATTGAGATAGCTGAAATGAGCAGGATTCCATATGCAAGTTCAGTGGGCAGTCTTATGTATGCTATGGTGTGTAGTAGGCCTGATCTTGCTTATGTAATGAGCTTGATTAGTAGATTCTTAAGTTGTCCAGGGAAGCAGCATTGGGAGGTAGTCAAATGGGCATTGAAGTATGTAAAGGAAACTAAACCTGTTGGTTTGAAATTTCAGAGAAGGGAAGCAAAGTCAGAGATTGTCACAGGTTTTGTTGATACTGATTTTGCAGCAAATCTGGATTCTAGAAAGTCTCTTACAGGATATGTGTTCAATATGTTTGGTACTTCAGTAAGTTGGAAAGCAAGCCATCAGTCTGTAGTAGCTCTATCAACTACAGAGGCTGAATTCATTGCATTAACAGAAGCAATCAAGGAAGGAGTATGGCTTGTTGGTTTACTGAGAGAATTGGGAGAGTATCAAGATTCTGTAGTGGTGTATTGTGATAATCAAAGTGCAATACACTTAGCTAAGCATCAAGGATATCATGAGAGGACCAAACACATTGATGTAAAGCTATACTTTGTAAGAGACATGGTGGACAGTGGATTTGTGGAAGTGAGGAAGATTGACACAGCTGTGAATCCAGCTGATTCACTTACTAAAGCATTGCCAGCTGCAAAGTTTGAGCTATGCAAAACTTTGATTGGAATGTGTGGAGACATAGAGGTTGCTGCTCCTTAAAAGCAGCAAAGGTGGGGAGAAGAGATGAAGTTGTTCATGCATACATATAAGGTGGAGATTGATGACAGTAGATGCATGCATGAAAGGGTTCGACCTGTACAGTTGGGTTCGACATGCACAAAGAGGTCGAACCATGGTCGAACCAGTTCATTAGAAGGAGGGTTCGACCACGACACTAATGGTTCGACCTGTTTAGAAGGTCGAACCATGGTCGAACCAAAGCACCAGGAGATAGGTTCGATCACGACACTAGTGGTTCGACCTGATCAAACTGATCGAACCATGGTCGAACCAAAGCTGTTAATGTTCAATTGGAGTGTTTAGCTCTGTCTATCACTTGGATGAGCTGATATACACGTGGATAGTGATCATTGGAGACTGAAGAATGATTATAACGTATTGCATGGCAGCTGGAAGCTCAAAGGAACGATTGAAACTAACTCAACAATATAACTGTCATAACTGTCAGTTTTGGGCAGTTATGATCAGCCGACTTTGAGGCGGTTTAAGAGCAGTTTATCAAGCTACGTGGAACTGGCTAGATGGCTGTATCTCGTCTACTAAGTGAGGGCTATCAAGTGGAGGTTTAACCAGATCAAAAGATTGAAGGAGTAGCATGATATAAGGGCTCAAAGTCACATTGTTGAGTAGAGTTTAACACTTAGGGTTTTCACAGTTTCACAGAAAAGTTCCTTTTCTTGTGTGTTCTTCGATTCAGTCTGTTCTTAGGTGTATTAGATCAACAATAATAAAGTTTCTTCTCCCCAAAGTGGATGTAGGTTATTCATAACCGAACCACTATACATCTTTGTGCAAATTTTACATTTCTTTTCAAGTTTTTCATATCAAAGTGTGTGTTTCTTGAGAGATTGAGAGGTATTGTGTGATCGAATCACGTCAGAAACTTTCCGGAATGGAGTGGGAAAAGGTTAAGTATACTATGAATAGATTTACTATAAAGAGTAAAACTTTGTAATCATGTTTTGAGATATTTATGCTTAGCTCTGAAGATAGGGACTTGTTAGCTCATAAATTTGACTGGTAATGTGGAGTTGTTATGCGAAATTTGATGATTGAGGTAAACGAGTGCGACGAGAATTGTTTTTTCAATTGGATAATTTGGTTTTGGCTGTGATAATGAAAATGGTTCTTCCATGGCTGTTGATATTCAAACTTTATCTTCTTATTTTGAGTAATTCTATTATAGAAAAGATATTGGATAGTTGTTCTTCAAGACTAATTTTCTTTACCCTACTAAGAGTTGAAATTATAAAGCCTTTGCAAGAGAAGGCACAAGACGAGTATAAAATAAACTCTTATAATAAGGAAGGTGTAATATTATATATTTCAAAGATTAATTTCAAGAATGATCTATAATTTAAAATTTGTGTAGTATAATTTAATTATTATTGGCCATACATCTCTTGTTTTTAAAAATCTTAAATTAAATAATAATCTAATTTATTATAAAGAGTAACTCAATTCATAGGAAAGAGTAACCTAAAAGATATTGACAAAATACTCAAATTAAATAGCAACCTCATCTTTATAAAGAGTAACCCAATTAATAAGAAAGAGTAACCTAACTAATTAATATATGAAAGATTAACCTAAAAAGATATTGACAAAATGCTCAAATTAAATAGTAAATTAATCTTTTAAAAAATCTATAAAAAGTAACATAATTAATAAGAAAGAGTAATTCAATTAATATGAAAGAGTAATTTAAAAGATGTTGACCAAATACTCAAATTAAATAGTAAATTTTTTCAAACAAAATCTATTATTATGAAGAGTAACACAATTAATAAGAAAGAGTAACTAATGAATATGAAAAGGTAATCTAAAAGATGTTAATCAAATAAAAAAGTTAATATAGAGTATCACTCTATAGAAGTAATTAGATTACTTTTTTTTGCATTAATTAAATTACTCTATAGAAATAATTAGATTACTCTTTATTTATTATTATAATAGTTAATTTTCATTAACAAATTATTAGAAATTCCATGATAACATAATCAAAAATTCCATATGAACAAAGACATTTATTATATCATTTAGTCAATCTATGTTCAACTTCACCATTTATGAAAGCATTTTCATCAAGTTAGTAGAGCATCATAATTTTCTAATGACAAATTATTAATAAGATCCGGGAGACTATTTCATAAATTTTCATCATTGAGCACTCAACCAAAATTTGATATTAAGTAATCAAGAGCATGTGTTACAAATTGATTTGAGAAATCCCAACAAATGAAAACTACTTAATCTTAATCAAACCAAACACAAATATAAATAAACTAATTTAAAATCATGACTACAATTAATTTATTTCAAGAACAAATCATTCAAATTAATCAGTTGTCTTCAAAAATCCGTATTCAGGAGCTGGTGGCAGCTTTCATGGCAGACCAACCCCGGCTTACAAACTGGGTTGGATCGGGGCGGACCAAGCTTATGATGGACAGCAGGCCATCATAAAACGTAAAAATGAAGGCATACCTGAGAGGAGAAAGAGTGACTGCTGACGGTAAACCGGAAAAATAAAATTATAAAGTAAAAAAAATTGATTGCAATCCTAGGAGAGTTAGAATCCCCAAAAAGTCGGTGGGTAAGAGAAAGAAGATGCACCGCCGCAGATGGATTTTGCACTGATGAACGGCGAGAGGGAGGAGGCGAAGCAAAGGAGCCAGTTGAGAGAGAAACGTACGCTGTGAGAAAGAGGAAAGAAACAACCAAGAATTGTATAATCATGTCAACAACTCATATCTCGCACCTCAAATTATTCATCAACAACCAAGAAACAACTTCCTGGATCACTTCAAATTAGGGTCTTTGAAGACAAGGTAGGTGGAGGGGTGGGTGGCTTCGAATAGGGTGTCGCCGGAGGAACGACGGCTGACGGTGAAGCCGAAAGGGATGGTGTTGTGGTGGGTGAAAATGAGGTCTGAGCTAGGGTGGGAGAGCTGCGGTGGAGGTGGTCCTCTCCCAGGCGGCGTTGACGGGGAAGAACGTTGGTCGGGATTTCCCATCTGGGATTCTCGGTGATGGTGACCCGCAGGCGGTCTCTTATTTTCAAGCAAAAGAGATGAGATTCCGACCGTCAAATTCAAGATTCAATGGTCAGAAGTGGGATGTCGGGCCGAAAACTGAGGAGTGGTCGACGAGCTGAAGAATGGAAGTCAACGACTTTCCGGTTGGGTTGGTGTTGACTGATCGGAGAGTGTAGCCATATCCGACAACATCAGATGAAGAAAAAGATAGCAGTAGATTCAATACAGTGAAGATGCGTCGGCCAGGTGTTCCAGAGCGGAGGCGGGTCCCTGGCGAGAGCGATATAGAAAACAGCAAAGATAACGAGAGCGGTGTGAGACAATCATGTTCCCGTAATAAAAGTTGACCCGAAATTTATTAGAATCCTACCCATTTTTATTAAAAGATCCGATTGTACAATTTTTTTAAAAAAAATATTGGCCTATTCTAGTCTTTGCCTTTAATTATATTAGAGGGGTGCGTGGGTGTGTGTAAAAAAAGAAAGAGGGCCGTTTGAGTGGGACGACCAAAATGGAAAAAGACCCTTTTAAATGGTACGGAGGGAGTATAACAAATTCCGATCCTTGAGGCTTTAATACTATCTAAACCCTTCAGTAATTATGAATAATGGTTTGTCACCTTATCCATTCAGAAAACTAGATCTGTTGTCTATAATGATGTAACATCCTAGATAACAAAAAACATAAAAAAAAAAAACAAAAAAAACAAAACTAAAAAGATTGTTATAATATCACATCAACACCAAAAAAACTTAATTTTTCTGAAATAGTTTCATAACTTTAAATTCTCACAAAAAATGTTCCCTTTTTACGTAAAAATGTTCAATTTTTTATAATTCATAGGATTGGACTGAATCGGTGCTTCTATAAAATTATAAAACGAAATTGGTCAAAAAAATATAATTCTGGGACAAAATCGAGCAAAATTGAAGGGTGAAAATGAATGTCCAACTATTTTGAAACATTTTTGGATAAAGTAAAAAGCGAAACGTTCATGTTTAAATCTCCAATTGCACCCACCCAGACCTTGACAAAAAGAAATTGAGAAAATAAAAAATTTTGTTTTAGGGATCTGGGCAAGAAACTTGTGGCCCAAAACGAGTCCACTGTGCTCTTTTTGGGCCCCGAATCTCTGTGGCCTTGCAAATCTTAGAAATGATCAAATCTACAATCATTTGCAAGAAACAAGAAATCCAATGGAAAATCAATAAATTCATATATCCATTAGAACAACAGATCATGCAAATATACATTCTAGCAACAGCATTCCTTTACCTAAAAAGTAATTTGAGTTCAATGTAACATGTAATACAATACTAAAGAAATAAGATTATTACCTATTCATCTTGTTCTAACAACTCCAAAATTCAGAAAAGATATGATGTATGCTTGAAACACCAAGGCTTTCCAGTTTAAATTCAAGAAACTTGTTAGCTCGTAAGAGAGGATGTAGCATATGGAATCTTCATTTGCTCAAGCATACGTGTTGAAAGTGGTCAAGGGACGAGGACGGTGCATAACCTCTTGGTGGAAGCCACGATTCATCAAACCATACGTTGGGACTTCAGCATCACCTCCTCTGTAGCAAGGAGATGAAATAGAGGAACTCGGGTGGATTGGATGAGAGTTGGCCTCATATTCTCTTTGCAGAGCCTCTGCATCTAGGCTTGATGTTGAGTTCTTGCTATCAAACAAGAGGGTAGCAACTGTTCTGTCGATAGCATTTGTCTCCGAATTTCTAGCTTTGAATTTTCGGAACCTGCAACAAGTATAGATGGATACTTGGGTCAATCACAGTAATGCTTACAATGCATATACAAGATCATCTAATTGTAATTGGGATACTTATTAAAATATTAATCAAGTGTATTCATTCTCACGGTATCATCATTTTAGCAAAGAACTGATTCAACTGAATGAATGAATGAAAAAAGAAGAAACTATTGCTATAAAAAAAATCTACCTGGAATGCCCATCTTTAGTGCTCTGTTCACATTTTTCCAGGTTGTCTTCTCCGTTCCAACTATATTTAGCCTGATGTCTGGAGTTTTCTGCTAGACGGTACAAAGAATCCCGGAGGCAAGTTCTGGTTTTCTTCGCTAACTATGTAATTCATAAAATAAAGGAGACGATAAGCATCTTAAGCAATAAGGATACTTTATATGGCTTTCATGGGTATTTATTTCGCATACCTGCACACTCAATCTCTGTAGCTCCAACAATACACGTTCTTGCTTGGATATGTACTCATCTCCAGAATCTACACACACATTTGTTTGTTCTTCTGATTCAGATATTTCAGCTTTGAGTTCCTGTAATAAGAGCGGTTACCCCATTGTTCAGTGACCAGAAGCTAAAATACTTAAAAGATTATCAGGAAAAAAATATTCTACAAGTATGTGGTCTTCCAATTCAGCTATTTACATCAGGTATAACATAATTATTCAAGGCTATGAAACATGAGTCATTGACAATGGTTAGAAGAGATGATACACCATCTCAGATCACCAACTTCAAGATATTTATCCCTCGTATACTACAGATGATACCACATTCAAAGCCATGATCTATGTATCTAAATACAATGAGATTTTATATAAATTTGATAATAGAATCAGGATCCAGATAAAAGGCTAGATATTTTTCTGTTTATAATTGTGATTTGTGCATAACAGGAGATACTTCAGAGAGAAATTAGATGGGGCATCATAAGGCAAACAAAGGTACTTAAGCACACATAGAATAGTTCCAAACAAATATTAACACGTGTTAATCATTTGGTGACTGGTCATCATTCTGATGTAAGTAAAAACTTCATAGGGTATTTGTAAATGGAGACTCTGTAAAAGACTAGAGCAGTGGCTGGTTCAAGAAAAAAATGGTCGAGGTCTCAAGCATATCATAAATCAGCATCCAAATTAGTCACGGGAGAAGTAGCCCTGGTTTATAAAGTCAATTCTATTCCTCCCATGACTTGGACCCATCAATAATGCCTAAAATCAGTGAAATACATTAACCTGGTCATATAAACAAACTAGATGCTCACTGGGACTTAAGAGAGTACACACCTTTTCTGATATAAAATAGCCAACAAATTCATCATCTATACTGTCTGGAACATTATTCCACTCTCCTGAAAGATCAACACTTGACATCACATCATCCTTGCCAGAGGTTGGAGTACAATTACCTAAACAGACAGCTTCCTCTAATGCTCTGCCATCTAATTTGAATAGTGAATCACTGCACAATAGATAACAGAGAAATTTAACTGAGAAATTAATTTTGCCAAGTCACAAGATGGTAATGGTACAAGTAAAAGATTTATGAGCTCAGCAAGTCATCAAACTAATTAAGAAACTCATTTGTCTATTTCTCATGGTGAGGAATTATGGTCATAGAATTGGCAATTATTTGAACATTATGGTTCAAACCAAAAAAGCCTTTCAAACAATCAACATGGAAAACATAATTGCAGCAAACAAAGGCACACCTACTCTATTTACTTGATTTTCTTCATGGATTCTAAATATATTTGCAAGTACAAATATTCAGGAGAAACCAAGCGCACAGGAGAATAGCTCCATACCTTGTGGCATGGGGGAGGACCAGTTATAGTGTAAATGGAAAACAGTGAAGCTAAAGATTATGATCATAAAAGAAATATGTACCACAGTTAAACACTTAAACCGTATGGAAACACATGCATGAAAGGAAGCATCTTAAGCCCAGAAGGTACAATAGTACAAGAAAATGTCATCCGCCTCATCAATGATAGGAAGATCATTGAGTTCATCATCGGAATATTCATGAGGACAGCCACTGCATTGGATATAAGTATGCCTAGAAGCTTGGCAAATTCTTGAAGCACTAAGTTGCTCAACGGCATCAGAAAACATGGTTCCATTTAAGAGAAGTTCATCAACCCCTGACACATTGAGTTTCTCCATGGTGTTAAATTCTCCAGTCTGGTTACCCCATGAAGTCCACCTATCAGGTGATGGAAGGCTGTTAAATAGATCATTTTCTGGCACAGCAAGACCTATAACATCACGCTCAAAGTACCAGTCCATGAATTTGACCTAGTAACATATCAAGGAACGTATATTAGTGAGCATATAAAATAAGGGAGCATAAACAAAAGGCCAGTGGAATGGTTTGTGGTTAGCCCCAATAGAGGTATGTTAACCAAAACTAAAAAATCACGATAACATTCATTTCCCCAACTTCGTGAATCTTCTTTTTGTAATTTATTAAAGCATTATAAAAGGTTAAGCCTCAAAAATTAAAGCAAAGCACCCCACATATTATAAAAACCGATTTTCTTCTCTAAGCAGCACATAGAATTTTGTCTAATTAGATCATCCAAGAAAATCAGAACACCACCTAGCGCTCTGGATTCATACTAAAACAGAGCGGCAATGCTTTTTTTCCCCCTTTTCTCTTTACCAAGGATGGTAAGCACCTACCAGCCTACATAAAATTTCCTACCTGCTTAATCAATGAAAGTCATGAACTAGAAATCATGAACCATTTAATCTAACATATAACATGAAATATGCCATCTTCACCACACCACGATAGCTAATATAGCACCATAAGAACATGACATACTCCTAGATGCATCATACAGTATTCCAAAGAATTAATAGCAAACAAAACTTCATAGAAGTTACAAATCTCAAACAGGAAAGCACATTCAAGTCATGAAAACATAATAGAATTTGATGGAGTAAAAGTTAGAGCAGTACGCCGTAGAACAACTAATTTACGATAATATACAAGTTAATCAGAAATTATAGCTGCCGCCATGGATAAACCAAAAGCTCCAACGATTTAAACTTGAAGGAAACTCAATCAATTAAGCAACCAACCGTATATTTTTGTTGATGTTGTAGATGAAAATGAAACCCTTAATTGAATGGTTTGTATGCGGAAGGCTGGAGGAAGCGAAGAAACTCAACTATGAACTTTGAAAATGGAGATGATGACAAATGCAGCTTTTTATGGTTTTTTGTTTTGCCTCCACGGACACAATTGCCCTTCCCTGTTCTCATCTTATCTCTTCAAAATGTACTAATTTCTCCCCACCCTATTAAAACTCGCTTCACCTTATATATTAATTTTACAAATTTATTAATACATAAATAAAAAATTACTCTTTATTTATAAAATAAAATATAGTATTATTAATTGTATTGAGAATATAAAAAGTCAGAACATATGAATTTGATTAGAGATGATATACAACATATGAATTTGATTAAAGATAATATTTTTTTAATTAGAAATTAGAATGTAAAGTGAACCGAATACAAAAATACATTTTGTCATGCTCGCTGTATATTAAAATATTATACTCCCTCCATCCCGGCAAGTATTTCACGTATTAGTGTGCGCGGAGTTTAAGAAAATTTTGTATTTTTATGTATAATGTAAGAAAGAGAATATATATTTTAGTTGATTTAATAAAAAAATGTGTGTAAAGTTGTTGGAAGATGTGAAAAAGTAAGTATTATATTGGAATGTGTGTAAAAAGTAAGTATTATTATGATGTATTTTTTACCAAAATTAGTAAAAGTAAAGTGTGAAATACTTTTGGGGACGAATGAAAAATAAAAGTGTAAAATATTTGGGGATGGAAAGAGTACTCTTTAATTCTACTGCGAAAAGCAAAAGCAAATGTTAATATTACTTTGGAGGGAGTATTAATTAACATACAAACTTCTCTTAAATAAACTATACAATAAATATAAGATGTATATTTAGATGGACTTATGGCACCGATAAACATATTATTAAAATATGATTATTATATAAATAAAATAAATTATTTGGAGTAGTTAGAGTATCATTTACTAAGTATAAATAAAAAATATGATAATAAAGTAATGTACTATGATTCTTTGTCTTATAATTATATTTTAATTTTAATGCATAATTAATTATACGCTAATAAACCATATTATTTTAATTACTCAATAACGACATAGAGAAAATCAACCAGTCACATGTAATCATGGCTCTTAAAATTTTGCTTTTAATAATAAGCAAAATCGGTAGACCAAGCCAAGGGCAATTTGGGGAAGTAAGAAAAACAACGTGTCAGTTTTAACTTTAGCACTTGTGGATGAGAAGAGACGAGTGGAAAGGTAAAGGAAAATCGTGGTCCTCAGCTGTCCATCTAATACTGCCATCTTATTGGTCCACGTGGATCATTCTATTTTATTTCCGTATAAGGCCCAGGTGCATGTGCCGCGGACGTGAGAGCCCAAAAAAGCGCTCCCCACGTGCCGCTTTAATTTGCGCCTTTTTCGTCTAATAACACGTTTTTTGCGATTGATATAATCTTACATGCCGAAATAACAACACCAGTGAGTGTTGGGGGATCGACCTACCTTCACATGTGAAAATATAAACACGTTTTTATAGCATTTTTGTAAGAGAATTGTTGGTTGGGTACATTTATGTATTGTCATGCTTGATTTGGCATACATCGTAAGTTTTGAAATTTAAAATAATAATATTAATTTGATTAAGGTTTTGAATTTGAGTTCAAGGAAAAGGAACTTGAAAATTCGACAAGATTATTCATGTAGGATGATATTGTATTGTCTACTCAAAGATTTATAAATATATTGGGCCTGAAATGAAAATATTCATAGCAAAATTAAAAACTTTAAATTTTTAACTACACGCGTAGACTTTCAAATAATTTTTTTAGGTTAATTGTAAAAAAAATCACGAACTTTTTGCAATTGTTTATGATTTCTTTTGTAATTAATCCTTTTATCTATTATTATACTTATGCACCCTAATTTTATTGACATTACTTAATATATAAAAATACTACTCTTTCTATCAGCCCACAAATGTATCATTTAATTTTTGCATGTAGATTTAAGAATATTATCATTTAATGTGTAGTGAGTAGTTGTATTAGTAGGGTGTGTGAATCCATGTACTTTAGTTGTATTAGTAATGTGTGTGGATATAAAAAGCGAAATAAGAACATTTGCGGCGGACGCCTAAAACGGCAAAATGAAACCCTTGCTGGCTGACGGAGAGAGTATCATATTGAGTGATGAATTATTACTTTTTTAAATAAAAATACTATTCATTTAATGTGAATATATATAAAAATTCACAACATATTAGAATTTAACTATAAATAATATTTTCCCTTTAAAATAGCAGCGTTCATTACTATAAAAAGTAATTTTTAAGTATTACGTAAAAAGTAATTTGTTAAAACCAGTGCATGGTTAACTCGAGCAAGCGAAAGGAATGTTTTACTTATTAAAATTATGTCAAATGTAATATTTTTCTCCAAAGGAATATTTTACTTCTTAAAATTAGGTCAAATGTAATATTTTTCTTTGGATGAATGACAAATATTATGCTCTAAATTTTATAATTATATCCGAAGTACATACACAACATTTATCGAAAAAATGAAAGTTAATTAACATGAAATTAATTTGAGGGGTGGAACATAATGAAAAATTATATTTTAAAGGGAAATGAAATAGTAGAACAAAAGTCAGTGTAGTGGTAATGGATCACCATTGATGAAGAAGCCACTAATAGCAGATAATAAACTATGATAATCATCTTTATCAAATACTTTAAAATAAGGGAGCGACTATTTGCACCCGAAATTGTTAAATGAACCTCAATTACAATACGTATCTCATTAAAATTAAAAATTACATATTTAAAATATTAAATACATTCCATACAAAGACAACTCTAACCTTTTAATTAATTATACTCAAATTAAAGAAAAATTAATTAATTACAAAATTAAAAAAAAAAAAGTTAGAACCGCGACTGTCGTGTTCTGTAGAATCTGCCGCGATTGATCAGAAGCAAAATAAGAGGGAAGAACTCCTATCCACCGTCAAGACTTCGTCAATGTTAAATAAGTATCATGTCTTCTTTGTCATTTTGCTTCTTTATTTTGCAATTGACACAAATTCTAGGGTTTTGGTTGATTTCAAAATTTGAAAATTAAGTATGGGTATTTGAATTTGTGCTTCTGTAGTGTGTGGTTGTACTTGTCTTGCAATTTGAATTGAATTTTCCATGAATTAGAAGCAATTAAACAGGTTTATAAGCAAAGCGTATATGAATTCCAAAACTTGCTCTTGTGTATTCTGTTCGACTGCAGCAGTCGAACACCTTAAGGTTGTTCGGTTGTTACAACCGAACGACTTTTTTTTGTGTTCTGTTCAACTGCTGTAGTCGAACACCTTAAGATTGTTCGGTTGTTATAACCGAACGACCTTTTTTTTACACATCTGCAGTTGAACACTTTAAGTTGTTCGGTTGTTACAACCAAACAACCTGTTTTTTTATACACATTTGTTGCTTTCTGCTGATGGATTGACATTTCTAATATTTTGATTATGCTCCTCTTTTACGATTATTGCTTGTTCCGAATGATTATCATTCTCAACTTTACTTGTTTCATGATATTGCGCTGATGCACAAGGGTTAGGGTTTAGGATGATCGTGATTTAGTGATTATGACAATGGGGTGCATTTAGAAACCTGATTGGGTGCATTTAGAAATTAAATTATAATTATTTTTATTTTATTATTTATAAAAGATTATTTATGTCTTATCACATTATTATATTTTAATTCTATAAATTATTGGGTTCATTTAATAATTTCAGGGTGCAAATAGCCGCCCTTAAAATAATTTAAAAATAATTATAAAATACTGGTGGCTTGAGATAGGAGATAATAAGGTTTAAATATCGAATTAATTTAGTGGATGAGTAAAAGCTACTCTCGTTGGAATTTGTTTATATTATCATGAAATTTGTCGTGGCTTAATCACAATTATCTCTTCAAAATTGGCCCAAATTATCAAACATATCATTTAATAGTATATTACATTTATAGCTCCTTAAAAATTGTCTAAATTACAAAGTGAAATCCATTAAAGTAAATTATATGGTTAATTGAAAAAAAAATTTACGAACTTTACTCATATTGCAAACTAATCTCCACTTTTGAAAAATTACAAAAAAAAAAACCACAACTTTTAAGTATTGTTGCAAAACACACTGAAAAAATTATACTTTTAGTCACACATTGGGTGCGTTTTGCAACAATAATGAAAGGTGGTGGCTTTTTTTGTAATTTCTTAAAAATGATTATTAATTTACAATATGAGTAAAGTTCGTTTTTTTTTTGCAATTAATCCTAAATTATGCTATAACTACTCCCTCCGTCCGCTTTCAAGGGTATCATTTTTTTATTTTGGGCGTCCACCCCCCAAGGATCTCATTTCCTTTTTTATCCACGCACACCTACTAATACAACTAAAAAATGGGACATACATCTCCACTAATACAACTACTCACTATACATTAAATAACAATACTCATTAATCTCCTGTGCCAAAAAGCAAATGACACTCTTGAATCCGAACAGAGGGAGTATTTCGATTCCGCGAGTAATTAATTATAGTTATGCTATAACTAGTTCGAATTCCGCTAAGATGGGTAAATAGCATATGTTTTCATAAATATTTCCATTAATTTTAATTGACGATTGATATGATAAAAAAAAAATTGGGATGCAAATTTTCTACCCTACTTTGGTGTATCTGATACGCTTGAAATTTGCTCATTTTTCAAAAAAAAGGTATTCCCTCCGTCCCGTTTCAATCTTTACATTTGCTTTTTGCACGTTGATGAATGAGTATAATATTTTAATAGATAGTGGATGGAAAGATATAATATTTAATGTAAAGTGGGTAGGTGTATTAGTGTTGGATGATATATTAATTGTTTTAGGTGGGTCCCATATTCCAAAAAGGAAAACGTAAAAATTGAAATGAGACTTGCAAAATAGAAACGTAAAGATTAAAATAGGATGGAGGGAGTACATGAAATCGAATACTTTATTTCGATGGGATTGTCATACCTAGAGGATTTCTGAAAAGCACAATTCTCTTTCTCTGGTGGGAGTTCGTCCCAAACTTCACGACAATGGAAGCCACCTATGATAAGATTATGAAAATTAGCAAAGACGCCTCAACTGTTCAGAGTACATGAACTAGTATTGGCAGGATGACTCGAGATTCAAATGAACAAGTCAGTTGGTGCTTCATCGAGCATCAAGAGTCAGTTATTTCTGTTGATATTGCTGAGGCCTTAGCAACACGTCTTGGAGTACAAATTGCTTGAGAACAAAACCACAGACGCATCATTCTTGAGGTTGACTCGCTTGTGTTTCTACTATGCTTTGATCAAACCAAAGAAGTATCTATCTTACTTTGCCTTTATATGTTTTCATAAATATTTCCATTAATTTTAATTGACGATTGATATGATAAAAAAAAATTGGGATGCAAATTTTCTACCCTACTTTGGTGTATCTGATACGCTTGAAATTTGCTCATTTTTCAAAAAAAGGTATTCCCTCTGTCCCGTTTCAATCTTTACATTTGTTTTTTGCACGTTGATGAATGAGTATAATATTTTAATAGATAGTGGATGGAAAGATATAATATTTAATGTAAAGTGGGTAGGTGTATTAGTGTTGGATGATATATTAATTGTTTTAAGTGGGTCCCATATTCCAAAAAGGAAAACGTAAACATTGAAATGAGACTTGCAAAATAGAAACGTAAAGATTGAAATGGGATGGAGGGAGTACATGAAATCGAATACTTTATTTCGATGGGATTGTCATACCTAGAGGATTTCTGAAAAGCACAATTCTCTTTCTCTGGTGGGAGTTCGTCCCAAACTTCACGACAATGGAAGCCACCTATGATAAGATTATGAAAATTAGCAAAGACGCCTCAACTGTTCAGAGTACATGAACTAGTATTGGCAGGATGACTCGAGATTCAAATGAGCAAGTCTGTTGGTGCTTCATCGAGCATCAAGAGTCAGTTATTTCTGTTGATATTGCTGAGGCCTTAGCAACACGTCTTGGAGTACAAATTGCTTGAGAACAAAACCACAGACGCATCATTCTTGAGGTTGACTCGCTTGTGTTTCTACTATGCTTTGATCAAACCAAAGAAGTATCTATCTTACTTTGCCTTTATATGTTTTCATAAATATTTCCATTAATTTTAATTGACGATTGATATGATAAAAAAAAAATTGGGATGCAAATTTTCTACCCTACTTTGGTGTATCTGATACGCTTGAAATTTGCTCATTTTTCAAAAAAAAGGTATTCCCTCCGTCCCATTTCAATCTTTACATTTGCTTTTTGCACGTTGATGAATGAGTATAATATTTTAATAGATAGTGGATGGAAAGATATAATATTTAATGTAAAGTGGGTAGGTGTATTAGTGTTGGATGATATATTAATTGTTTTAGGTGGGTCCCATATTCCAAAAAGGAAAACATAAACATTGAAATGAGACTTGCAAAATAGAAACGTAAAGATTGAAATGGGATGGAGGGAGTACATGAAATCGAATACTTTATTTCGATGGGATTGTCATACCTAGAGGATTTCTGAAAAGCACAATTCTCTTTCTCTGGTGGGAGTTCGTCCCAAACTTCACGACAATGGAAGCCACCTATGATAAGATTATGAAAATTAGCAAAGACGCCTCAACTGTTCAGAGTACATGAACTAGTATTGGCAGGATGACTCGAGATTCAAATGAACAAGTCAGTTGGTGCTTCATCGAGCATCAAGAGTCAGTTATTTCTGTTGATATTGCTGAGGCCTTAGCAACACGTCTTGGAGTACAAATTGCTTGAGAACAAAACCACAGACGCATCATTCTTGAGGTTGACTCGCTTGTGTTTCTACTATGCTTTGATCAAACCAAAGAAGTATCTATCTTACTTTGCCTTTATATGTTTTCATAAATATTTCCATTAATTTTAATTGACGATTGATATGATAAAAAAAAAATTGGGATGCAAATTTTCTACCCTACTTTGGTGTATCTGATACGCTTGAAATTTGCTCATTTTTCAAAAAAAGGTATTCCCTCCGTCCCGTTTCAATCTTTACATTTGCTTTTTGCACGTTGATGAATGAGTATAATATTTTAATAGATAGTGGATGGAAAGATATAATATTTAATGTAAAGTGGGTAGGTGTATTAGTGTTGGATGATATATTAATTGTTTTAGGTGGGTCCCATATTCCAAA
The DNA here is from genome assembly GCA_023678885.1 of Pogostemon cablin. Classification (NCBI taxonomy): domain Eukaryota; kingdom Viridiplantae; phylum Streptophyta; class Magnoliopsida; order Lamiales; family Lamiaceae; genus Pogostemon; species Pogostemon cablin. The sequence goes on from CM042999.1 coordinate 2,354,650, forward strand.
AAGGAAAAAGTAAACATTGAAATGAGACTTGCAAAATAGAAACGTAAAGATTAAAATGGGATGGAGGGAGTACATGAAATCGAATACTTTATTTCGATGGGATTGTCATACCTAGAGGATTTCTGAAAAGCACAATTCTCTTTCTCTGGTGGGAGTTCGTCCCAAACTTCACGACAATGGAAGCCACCTATGATAAGATTATGAAAATTAGCAAAGACGCCTCAACTGTTCAGAGTACATGAACTAGTATTGGCAGGATGACTCGAGATTCAAATGAACAAGTCAGTTGGTGCTTCATCGAGCATCAAGAGTCAGTTATTTCTGTTGATATTGCTGAGGCCTTAGCAACACGTCTTGGAGTACAAATTGCTTGAGAACAAAACCACAGACGCATCATTCTTGAGGTTGACTCGCTTGTGTTTCTACTATGCTTTGATCAAACCAAAGAAGTATCTATCTTACTTTGCCTTTATATGTTTTCATAAATATTTCCATTAATTTTAATTGACGATTGATATGATAAAAAAAAATTGGGATGCAAATTTTCTACCCTACTTTGGTGTATCTGATACGCTTGAAATTTGCTCATTTTTCAAAAAAAGGTATTCCCTCCGTCCCGTTTCAATCTTTACATTTGCTTTTTGCACGTTGATGAATGAGTATAATATTTTAATAGATAGTGGATGAAAAGATATAATATTTAATGTAAAGTGGGTAGGTGTATTAGTGTTGGATTATATATTAATTGTTTTAGGTGGGTCCCATATTCCAAAAAGGAAAACGTAAACATTGAAATGAGACTTGCAAAATAGAAACGTAAAGATTGAAATGGGATGGATGTAGTACATGAAATCGAATACTTTATTTCGATGGGATTGTCATACCTAGAGGATTTCTGAAAAGCACAATTCTCTTTCTCTGGTGGGAGTTCGTCCCAAACTTCACGACAATGGAAGCCACCTATGATAAGATTATGAAAATTAGCAAAGACGCCTTAACTGTTCAGAGTACATGAACTAGTATTGGCAGGATGACTCGAGATTCAAATGAGCAAGTCTGTTGGTGCTTCATCGAGCATCAAGAGTCAGTTATTTCTGTTGATATTGCTGAGGCCTTAGCAACACGTCTTGGAGTACAAATTGCTTGAGAACAAAACCACAGACGCATCATTCTTGAGGTTGACTCGCTTGTGTTTCTACTATGCTTTGATCAAACCAAAGAAGTATCTATCTTACTTTGCCTTTATATGTTTTCATAAATATTTCCATTAATTTTAATTGACGATTGATATGATAAAAAAAAATTGGGATGCAAATTTTCTACCCTACTTTGGTGTATCTGATACGCTTGAAATTTGCTCATTTTTCAAAAAAAGGTATTCCCTCCGTCCCGTTTCAATCTTTATATTTGTTTTTTGCACGTTGATGAATGAGTATAATATTTTAATAGATAGTGGATGGAAAGATATAATATTTAATGTAAAGTGGGTAGGTGTATTAGTGTTGGATGATATATTAATTGTTTTAGGTGGGTCCCATATTCCAAAAAGGAAAACGTAAATATTGAAATGAGACTTGCAAAAAAGAAACGTAAAGATTGAAATGGGATGGAGGGAGTACATGAAATCGAATACTTTATTTCGATGGGATTGTCATACCTAGAGGATTTCTAAAAAGCACAATTCTCTTTCTCTGGTGGGAGTTCGTCCCAAACTTCACGACAATGGAAGCCACCTATGATAAGATTATGAAAATTAGCAAAGACGCCTCAACTGTTCAGAGTACATGAACTAGTATTGGCAGGATGACTCGAGATTCAAATGAGCAAGTCTGTTGGTGCTTCATCGAGCATCAAGAGTCAGTTATTTCTGTTGATATTGCTGAGGCCTTAGCAACACGTCTTGGAGTACAAATTGCTTGAGAACAAAACCACAGACGCATCATTCTTGAGGTTGACTCGCTTGTGTTTCTACTATGCTTTGATCAAACCAAAGAAGTATCTATCTTACTTTGCCTTTATATGTTTTCATAAATATTTCCATTAATTTTAATTGACGATTGATATGATAAAAAAAATTGGGATGCAAATTTTCTACCCTACTTTGGTGTATCTGATACGCTTGAAATTTGCTCATTTTTCAAAAAAAGGTATTCCCTCCGTCCCGTTTCAATATTTACATTTGCTTTTTGCACGTTGATGAATGAGTATAATATTTTAATAGATAGTGGATGGAAAGATATAATATTTAATGTAAAGTGGGTAGGTGTATTAGTGTTGGATGATATATTAATTGTTTTAGGTGGGTCCCATATTCCAAAAAGGAAAACGTAAATATTGAAATGAGACTTGCAAAATAGAAACGTAAAGATTGAAATGGGATGGAGGGAGTACATGAAATCGAATACTTTATTTCGATGGGATTGTCATACCTAGAGGATTTCTGAAAAGCACAATTCTCTTTCTCTGGTGGGAGTTCGTCCCAAACTTCACGACAATGGAAGCCACCTATGATAAGATTATGAAAATTAGCAAAGACGCCTCAACTGTTCAGAGTACATGAACTAGTATTGGCAGGATGACTCGAGATTCAAATGAACAAGTCAGTTGGTGCTTCATCGAGCATCAAGAGTCAGTTATTTCTGTTGATATTGCTGAGGCCTTAGCAACACGTCTTGGAGTACAAATTGCTTGAGAACAAAACCACAGACGCATCATTCTTGAGGTTGACTCGCTTGTGTTTCTACTATGCTTTGATCAAACCAAAGAAGTATCTATCTTACTTTGCCTTTATATGTTTTCATAAATATTTCCATTAATTTTAATTGACGATTGATATGATAAAAAAAAATTGGGATGCAAATTTTCTACCCTACTTTGGTGTATCTGATACGCTTGAAATTTGCTCATTTTTCAAAAAAAGGTATTCCCTCCGTCCCGTTTCAATCTTTACATTTGCTTTTTGCACGTTGATGAATGAGTATAATATTTTAATAGATAGTGGATGGAAAGATATAATATTTAATGTAAACTGGGTAGGTGTATTAGTGTTGGATGATATATTAATTGTTTTAGGTGGGTCCCATATTCCAAAAAGGAAAACGTAAACATTGAAATGAGACTTGCAAAATAGAAACGTAAAGATTGAAATGGGATGGAGGGAGTACATGAAATCGAATACTTTATTTCGATGGGATTGTCATACCTAGAGGATTTCTGAAAAGCACAATTCTCTTTCTCTGGTGGGAGTTCGTCCCAAACTTCACGACAATGGAAGCCACCTATGATAAGATTATGAAAATTAGCAAAGACGCCTCAACTGTTCAGAGTACATGAACTAGTATTGGCAGGATGACTCGAGATTCAAATGAACAAGTCAGTTGGTGCTTCATCGAGCATCAAGAGTCAGTTATTTCTGTTGATATTGCTGAGGCCTTAGCAACACGTCTTGGAGTACAAATTGCTTGAGAACAAAACCACAGACGCATCATTCTTGAGGTTGACTCGCTTGTGTTTCTACTATGCTTTGATCAAACCAAAGAAGTATCTATCTTACTTTGCCTTTATATGTTTTCATAAATATTTCCATTAATTTTAATTGACGATTGATATGATAAAAAAAAATTGGGATGCAAATTTTCTACCCTACTTTGGTGTATATGATACGCTTGAAATTTGCTCATTTTTCAAAAAAAGGTATTCCTTCCGTCCCGTTTCAATCTTTACTTTTGCTTTTTGCACGTTGATGAATGAGTATAATATTTTAATAGATAGTGGATGGAAAGATATAATATTTAATGTAAAGTGGGTAGGTGTATTAGTGTTGGATGATATATTAATTGTTTTAGGTGGGTCCCATATTCCAAAAAGGAAAACGTAAACATTGAAATGAGACTTGCAAAATAGAAACGTAAAGATTGAAATGGGATGGAGGGAGTACATGAAATCGAATACTTTATTTCGATGGGATTGTCATACCTAGAGGATTTCTGAAAAGCACAATTCTCTTTCTCTGGTGGGAGTTCGTCCCAAACTTCACGACAATGGAAGCCACCTATGATAAGATTATGAAAATTAGCAAAGACGCCTCAACTGTTCAGAGTACATGAACTAGTATTGGCAGGATGACTCGAGATTCAAATGAACAAGTCAGTTGGTGCTTCATCGAGCATCAAGAGTCAGTTATTTCTGTTGATATTGCTGAGGCCTTAGCAACACGTCTTGGAGTACAAATTGCTTGAGAACAAAACCACAGACGCATCATTCTTGAGGTTGACTCGCTTGTGTTTCTACTATGATTTGATCAAACCAAAGAAGTATCTATCTTACTTTGCCTTTATCGTTGAGGACATCCTGGCTTTATTCCCCTCTTTGAATATATCTCTTTCAGTTGGGTTCGTCATTCAGCAAACATTTTAGCCCACAAACTAGTCAAGTTTGCTTTTAATACTCCCACCGTCCGCCCGAAAGATCCACATTTTGTCATTTTGGGCGTCCACACCAAAGGTTCATATTTTCCTTTTTAAACACATGGGACCCACACACATCACTAATACAATAAATTTATGGGACCCATACACCCCACTAATACAACTACCAATTACACCTTAAATAATAATACTCCTTAATTCACGTGCAAAAAGCAAATGTCCACCTTTGTAGCGGACGGAGGGAGTAATTCTTTAGTAAGTTATTTTGATGTCAGTATTTCTCTACGTATTTTGTCATATATTGATGTTTCTTCGGCTGTTGAATGATCAATCTTACTTTTGACTTTAAAAAAAAGTAAAAGAAAATCTTAAATTTAATGAATACTCCATCCGTCTCATCCTAATGGTTACCTATTTCCTTTTTGGGCGTCTCATCCTAATGGTTACATTTCCCTTTTTAGCATATGGGACCTACACAAATTAATTATTTTTCTCTCCATGGACCCACACCACACTAATACATCTACCCACTTTACATTAAAATATTATTTCTCTCACCTCAATATACATTAAAATATTATACTCATTAATTCACGTGTAAAAAGCAATCGTAATCATAAGGACGGGACGGAGGGAGTAATTTATTACTTTTTAAAATAAATGAAAATAAATTTAAATAAATAATCAATTTGTGTAAGGTAAGTTTCACTTTGTCGAAATAAAAGAGATGAAGATTTAAATAAGAAAAGAAAAATATACTCCCTCCCTCCGCTTTCAAGGGTATCATTTTTTGCGTCCGCCCCAAGGGTCTCATTTCCTTTTTTATCCATAAACACCCACTAATACAACTAAAAATGGGGCTCACACCTTCACTAATACAATTATCCACTATACATTAAATAATAATAATACTCATTAATCCACGTGCAAAAAAAAATGACACCTTAAAGGCGGAGGGAGGGAGTACATAGAAAGAACTTAAATTGTGTTTGGATGAAAAGATTTGAAGAGAAATTTATAAATTCCTCACTCAAATCCCTCATTCATGTTTTGATATAAGTTGAAATCAAACTGATTTATAAATTTAAGATTTTAAATTATTGATTTGAATTTGACATTTTTTTAGTTGTTTTTGAAGGACTTTTAAATCCTTATTCAAAGCGTGTCATTTGAAATTCTTCAATTGTGAAAAAATATATTTTAATATTATAAAAATAAAATTATTAAAAATTTTAGGTAAAAAATAAATTAATAATTATAAAAAATCAATATTCATATAAAAATTAATTTTCTATTATGTTTTTAATACTACCCCCAACACCCACCCCACACCCTTCCTGCACCCCGCCAACTTCCACTCCAAACGTGATGCATAATGTCTAGCCCTGTTAAACAAGTCGAACGAGCTTGAATAGTGCATACTCGAGATCGAGTCGAGCTCGAACTCGACTCGATTTAAAAACGAGCTTACGAGCTCGCTTGAGCTCGACTCGAAAATTATTTAATCGAGTTCGAGCTCGAGCTCGGCTCAGCTCATTTAGCAAAACGAGTCGAACTTTCGAGCCTTAACGAGCTTTCGAGCCCAATCGAGTAGGATTTAAATTAATATATTCAATATTATATTTAAATATTATTATATTAATATATATAATTATCATTATATAAAATTTATTTTAATATTATTATTATTATCGAGCTTTATCCAGACGAGCCGAGCTCCGCTCGATAACGTAACGAGTATTTCAACGAGCTCGAACTCGAACTCGAATAGTCACGAGTCGAGCCGAGCTTGAACTTTAACAAGCCGAGTCGAGCCGAGCTCTCGAGCTGCTCGTTTCATTTAACAACTCTAAATGCCCCACCATCTTCCCTCCACCATACCCTCCCTTCCTCCCTATCCTCTTTTATTATAAAATTCTGATTTTAATATTAAATATATAAAATGTTATTACTCCCTCCGTCCCAGTCGTAGATGTTCATTTTCTTTTTGCACGTGAATTAAGGAGTATTGTTATTTTATATATATTTGGTATTTGTATTAGTAATGAGTGTTAAGTCATATGTAAGGCCATTTTATTAAAATAAAAAAAATGAGAATCTTTAAATAAGATGTCTAATATAGTAAAATGAGACATTTTGATAGGCTGCAGGGAATATTATTTATTTATCATAAATAAAATTTTAATTTTAAAAATTAAAACTAGTTGAATATAAATTTAAAAATTATTTCTTAAATTCATAATAAATTCAAATAACTTAATCCAAATCCGACCTTAAAATATTCATAGCATATTAGCATGCCATAGCCCATATCATAGGAAGGACACATAAACATGTCAAGTCTTTTAGAGCCAAAAAAAAAAAAAAAAAAATCTGGAAATAGATATTCATAGAAAATGAGTGATTGATGATTACTCAATTTAACGAGTTTTAGAATTAAGTTTGATTTTTGAAAATTAAAATACTAATTTGAAGTAAATTCAGTAAAATCGGATAAGCCGCCATTTTTAATTGCGAAGGGATCTTTGAACAAGCTAACAAAGAAAATGAAAAGGATTATAAAATTATTCGTGGCGGATTGTGATGAATACCAACTGGAGAAGCTCTTGCGTACGTTACTCCCTAACTGCTGCGGAAGGAAAACTCTCACTTTCCTTCCATGGCGATTCGCTTCTTTTGCCATTTACCCATCCTCGATCTCTTCTTCCCTGCGCACTGAAATCGATATTCCTGTGAGCAATTCGGTGAAATAGAACTTTGGTTGGACCGAGTTTGGGCGTTGACGATCCGTTGGTGGATACAGATCGCATTATACAGAGAAAGCTTTAATCGGTACTGCTTGGAAATGGGGGAGATGGTAGGAGAAGTAGAGGTTATACATCTATGGTCTTCGCCCAGGTCCGTCAGCACAAGTCTCATGTATTCATTTGCACAGGTACTGTTTCCCTTGTTAATCGTCTTGTTAAGTATGCAGGATTATTGTACTTTGATGCCTTTTTAAATTTATGTATGATTCAAAACATGACAAAAGATTGATGGAATTTGTTTCACTTCTGCTTAATCAGAGGGATGATATGGAAGTGGTCGATGAACCCCTATATCCGAACTACTTGCGTGTAACGGGAGCTAAAAGACCTTACAGGGAAGAACTCATGTCAAAAATGGTAAGTTGAATTTGACTTCTATGATCGGATTAGAAATTAGAACTAGTAGGAGTTGGCGCCCAAGCATTGCTCTTTTAATATTTTTGGATTTGAATCTAAGCAAGAGACTAAAATTCTCAAAATCAAATTTATTGTGATCCATTTATGTTGGAGTTCTGATTAATGGTTTGTTTATGCACTCCTTTAATATTCCTCCTATATTCTTCAAGGAATTAACTAGGAATCGGAAAATTTAATTGCCAGAAATGGTGCTTGTTTTTAATTAAAGCCCTTCTTGCTTCTTGCCTAGTAAGTTAGATGAAAAATGAGCTAGATTTCTGCTAGGAGATACTGTTGTACTTCGTTGAAGACTTTTATTTAAAGTTCATAGTCATTCTTTTGTTGCAAAAAATGCATTTCCCTTTTCACTTGTTCTGCATAATGTTATGTAACTTGCTTTAATGAATAGGAATCAGATGGAAACAAGATCGTTAGAGATATCATTTTTGGTCCTGGAAAAAAGAAGTACAGGTTCTGTAAGGTAATTATTCATCAGTTTGACATTTTTTGTTGCCAGGATAGCTGTTGATAACATATTTCTTATCTCTGATTGAAATGAAATTTTGAGATCACCAAAACAGGTCTAGTGGCACTTTACCTTATCTTGCAGATATTTATTTCTAATTTTTGAAGGAACATATTTTACTTAAGTGAAATCATTCAGATAACATTCAAAAACTGTTGTTTCATAGTCTTATTTAAGGAATCAAGTTTGACATCCCCAAAATTCTTGAAGTATTCAATTGCACTTTTAAAGGGGTTCTTGGTTGGAAGGTTTGAGAACTGAGGGATAGGAATGAGAATTAAGAGTGTGTGATTGGCATCACACTACTGACTACTCTGACTATGATTTGTTACATATAGATTTGATACTCGCTCCCCTTTTGAGAGGGGTATGAATGGTTCCCAAAGGATAAGTAATCAAAGTCAAAGTAGTTAAATACCAATCACACACTTTAACTCTCATAAGCATTCCTCAACCAAGCACCCTTTTTTATTCTTTGGGTGTTAGATTTTATATGATACTAATCTACAGAGTTGTTTAGCTATTGTTCAATGTCAAAAGTGGAAATTTTTTGTTTAAAAGATTATTCGTAATTTCTGTACAGATATCCAAAATTATAAGAGGATTATGCTAAAGATTTATGATTTATTTCCATTTTCTTTCTAAAGCATATTGCCAATCAACGTCTGCCTGGCCTGGCAGAGGAGTTAATGAAGAAAGGAAAGCACTTCATATTGATGAGGAACCCAATTGATGTGTTGGTAAGTAAGCTTGCTATATATCTAAACTCACACATATACTTCAAAATTCCTTCTATCAGCGATGTATAGCATCAATAAACAAATTTTTGCCATGTGTTACGTTAATCTCCATGTTGATTTCTTGAGATCCTAGAATAAAATTGTCCAACTCTTTCACTAGAATGTTAGACTTTGTTTATAGAATATTGCGCATATTAATGAACTCTCAGTTTGCATATTTACCTTCGATCTTCTTGTGTTAGACATCATATGTCAATGTTGTTCCCCCATCATTTGTTGGTCTGGGGTACTCTAGCTTGGTCCGAAATTTTTTAGAATTTTCCAACTCTTCCACTAGAATGTTAGAATTTTTATGAATAATGTGCATATTAACGAACTCTCAGTTTGCTCATGTACCTTCGATCTTATTGTGTCAGACATCCTATGACAATGTTGTTCACCCATCATTTGTTGATCTGGGGTGGTACTCTAGCTTGGTCTCCATTTACAGCGAGCTTCGTGATGAAGGAAAAACTCCTCCTGTCATTGATTCAGATTTTCTGCGGGAGGATCCTGAGGTGCAGACCAGTTCTTAAATCTCACTTGATTTTTATGTCTGATCATTTCATGGATGTCATGAGTTCTAGTTTTTATAGTGTGCAGTTCATCATGTTCATGTATTTTTTATGTTTCATAGCTTGAAAAATATGTTACAAAATCATTGTATTTTTGTTATTAGAATAACTTGTTCCTGTCTCTTTCTTGTAGGCTACTTTACGCGTTCTATGTGATGATCTTGGAATTCCGTTTCAAGCTGCAATGCTAAAGTGAGGCAATAAACCTCGTGAATCTTTTTCTACTGTTTTTCAAACTAAAACCTCTTTTTATGAACACCGCATGAGATCCTTTTATTTTTTTCACTTTTGGAAATTTCTGCATGTTTCCCAGTTTTCTTTAAAACAAGGGTTTTCGCAAGGCATCTAATATCAGCTAATAGTAGAGAACAGTGTTAAATAATTATATATATTTGTGTATGTATAAATATATGCATATAATTTGAAATTGACTGTCTGAACTTTCATTCCAGATGGGAATCTGGGCCAAAACCATTTGATGGCATGTGGGCTCCTTATTGGTACAAGTCTACGCATAAATCAACAGGTTTTCAGCCCCCAAAGAAGTATCCCTCAGTAAGTGAAGAGAACTTGTATACCTTTAGCACAGCTGGCGTTAGCACTTAAACCAACTGGAACTTCCGAGAATCACATTTAAAATGTCTCTTTTTTCTTCAATGTGAAACTTGCTTAATGTTATTTGTTAAATTAGTGGAACCTAAATTTATAATTTCAATTTCAAGGAAAATTCAAAATATGACTTTGTGTACTAATACTAAACTCATGTTATACCTTCTTTTTTTTTGCAAGTTTATTTTACTGAGTACTACAGGTCATATACTTTATTCATGTAATTATGTGAATATATCTGTTCCATTCTTCCTTAATTCTCAATAATTCAACATTTATCCTTTTATACTTTCTTTATATGGAGGGTATCATTTGAACTTTTTATGTTAATATTCAAGCACTTGAAAAAATGTAAAAAGCCTGATTGCTACAGTTTCCTGTGAGGGGCTTCATGTAATGCTTGACCTCTTGCTGATTTCAGCCATTTCCACCATCTTTGTACGACTTGCTGGAACAATGTTTGCCTTTCTATGAATTTCTTAGGCGTCATGATAAGCAGACTATAGAATCCCCCCACCCAAATCTTCCGGTTCCTGCCAATGAGAAGTTGCTTGCTTGGGTTGGTGATCAGATTGTGCCTCGTGAAAGTGCAAAGGTATATGTCTATTAATATAAACCATTCAAGTTTGTATGGTTTTCTAGAGCCTAAGTTTTGTCTTAGTTTCCTAGTAAAAAGTTACTGATAATTACCTATTCCCCGTCCTGTAATAGAATTATTGATATTGCTAATGATTTTTTTATCTTCCTCTTTTACTTTCTTAATTGCAGGAGTTGGTATTTATATTGTGAAGTTTCCTGTCCTATTTATTTTAGTTATTCTTCCATTCTAGATCAAGAGGATAGCAGTAAATTTGCTCTATGTTTTGAATCTTATATGAACTCTTTTCTTCTCCCCTTTAGTTAATTGTGCAATGTGTCAGGTTTCAGTTTTTGATTCAATTGTTCAAGGTGGTGATGGAGTATGGGAGGGTCTTCGGATTTATAAGGGGAAGATATTTAAACTGGAGGAGCATTTAGAGAGGTGAGTAAAAAGAAATATAGAATAGTATGCAGTTATCATGCATATATTGTTGTTGAGCACGGTTTTGAGACTCAAGTAACTTGAATATATGTTAGTTCTTCAAAGAAAGGAGTTTATTCATGATATTCATATTCTTGAAGCTATACACTCTTTTCAGAATGTAGTCAGCTTCTTTCAAATGTGTTACATTTTCATGTTTGATAAGATTTTGATGTGGAGCAAGGTGTGGAGCAGGATCAGGTGGCGCCGGTCCAACCCAGGGCGTTGTTGGTCTATCGGCGCCGTGGCCAGCAAGAGGGGCCTCGTGGCCAGCAAGAGGGGCCGAGGGATAATTAACTCTTATGTTATTTTTGGCAATATTCTTAGTATCTCTTCCTATTGTGTTTTGTTGGTTTCGGGCCTATTTATGGGCCTAGGGTTAATTCTTGTTATTTAAGTTTGTGACATTGAACGTTGTGATTATCTATTCATCATTAAGGAAATAGAAGGGAGCCTATTTGGCTATTTGGCAAACGCTTTGCGTTTGATTGTTTGAGCGCTAACAATTGGTCCGACCTGCCGGATAACTCACCCGCGATGACGTTGACGCGTAGCGAGCAGAGGATGGAGGACTTGGAGAGCGGACAGAAGGTTTTGGAGGTGGGCCAGATGGAGATGAGGGAGGAGATGAGAAACATGACTGCCGAACAGGCTGCAGTGAAGGAACAACTCAAGGAGATCGCTCGAGTTTTGGCGGGGGTGACAGCGTCGATCACGGCGCTGGCGACCGGACGCTCGGTGACAGATGTGGCGTCCGGGTCGACGGTGGCGCCACGGCGGACGGCGGCCGGCGGCCGAGGAGGACCAATCCGGGGCGAACGGGTCGGGGCAGACGTTGGGAACGGCAGCCACCTCGCCGTTCGGTCTGCAGGCGGCGGCGACAACCGGGGGTACAATTTCCGTCAGCCCTTCTCCCTCTCTACCCACCTTTGATGGCACGGACCCGATAGGGTGGTTGGCTAGGGTAAATCAGCAATTTGAATTGCATCAGACGCCGGCAGAACTTAAAATTCCAACGGTTATGGTCGCCATGGAGGAGTCTGCTCTGTACTGGTTTTCTTGGACCCGATCCAGGAAACCGGGAATGACTTGGGATGAATTCTCGCATGCCCTAACGAGCCGTTTTGACGACCGGTTTACTGGTAACCCTTTTGAGAGGTTATCAGCGGTTCGACAAACGGGGACGGTGAAGGATTATGTTACTTTGTTTGTGCAGTTGGCCAGCCAGGTTCCGGGACTCCGTGACGAACATTACTTAGGATACTTCATGCAGGGCTTGGCCGAGGATATTCGCTGCCAATTGCGACTCCTACGCCCCGCGGATTTGGAGACGGCTATGGAATTGGCAAGGGATGTGGAGACGAGTCTTGTGATTATGGGGGGAAGTCGTTATTCGAGGCCTGCGAATGGGTCGTGTGGTGGCAGCCAGTCGGTTCGACCTCCTTCTTACAGCCGCGGGCCTCCCAGTTCTGGGTTCAGCCCTGCGCCGAGGGTCACGGGTTCGGCGGCAAGCTTCTCGGGGTCTTCCGGGCCGAGACCGGGCAATCGGGGGCAAGGCGGGAGGTCAAATTTTTCGAGCCAATCAGCGCCTCCCCAGCGCTTCGCCCGGATGTCTCCGCAGGAAATGTCGGAGCTCCGCGCAAAAGGATTATGCTTCCGCTGCAAGAAAATTTGGAGCCCAGGGCATCAGTGTCCGTCGCGGCATCTTAACGTCTTGATGGCGGAGGAAGAGGAGGCGTTAGATCTTCACCGCTTCGAGTTCCATGAGGACATGGTCCAGCCAACGGAAGAGGACGTATTAGGACTTCCGGAGGAGGGGCAGAAGGAGCTAGCAGATTTGCCCTTGTACTCAATGGCAGGTATCACTGGGCCGCGGACCATGCGACTTGAAGGCATACTTCGGGGAAGGCGAGTGACCGTGTTGATTGACAGTGGGGCCAGCCATAACTTTATTACTAGTTCCTTGGTGAAGGAACTCAGCTTGGAGCCTGATGCTTCGAGTCGGTTTGGGGTACAACTGGGTGATGGACGACGCTTAGAATCAGAGGGAGTCTGCCGTGGTATCGGGTTGGAGGTGCACAATCACACACTTTCAGCGGATTTTCATCTATTTCCGTTGGGCGGTGTTGAGGTCATTCTGGGAATGGCATGGCTGGCCACTTTGGGTGATGTTAACACGAACTGGGCTAAACTGACAATGTCTTTTGTTTACGATGGGAGACGCGTGGAGTTGAGGGGCGATCCTTCGCTTTGTAGGGGTCCGATCAGCATCCGGGAGTTGGTGTGTAACGACGACGCGGAGTTGTGTGTCTTGGTGTTTGAACGGGCGTCCCCGACAGTGGTGAATCCGGCGTCAGGAATGATTGGGGAAGTGTTTTTGGTGAGCCGGTGGGACTGCCTCCTAACAGGGGTACTGAGCACTGTGTGGAGCTTGTGCCAGGGGCCGGTCCGGTATCGGTAAGGCCATATCGGTACGGTCAGGCGCAGAAGGAGGAGATAGAGCGTTTGGTCTCGGATATGCTTCTTGCCGGGATCATTCAACCCAGTTCTAGTCCTTTTAGCAGCCCAGTGTTATTGGTCAAGAAGAAGGATGGTAGCTGGCGATTTTGTGTGGATTACCGTGAACTTAATAAAGTTACTGTGTTGAATAAATACCCGATTCCGGTAATCCAGGAGATGTTGGATGAGTTGTCTGGGGCAGTGATATTTTCTAAGATTGACCTGCGCTCCGGGTATCATCAGATTCGGGTGGTGGAGCGAGACGTGCATAAGACAGCGTTCCGTACTCATAGTGGTCACTATGAGTTTCTGGTTATGCCGTTTGGGCTGACTAACGCGCCAGCTACTTTTCAGTCAGCCATGAATGATCTTTTTCATCCTTATCTGAGGAAATTTGTTTTGGTATTTTTTTATGATATTCTCATTTACAGCAGGACCTGGCAGCAACATAAGGAGCACTTGGAGACGGTGCTAAGGGTCTTGCAGACGAATCAGTATAAGGCCAACCAGAAGAAGTGTTCTTTCGGGTGTCTGAGGGTGGAATATTTGGGCCATGTGATTTCATCGGCAGGAGTGGAGATGGATCCCGAGAAGGTGCGAGCGGTGGTGGAATGGCCGAGCCCCCAGAGCGTTCGAGAAGTGAGGGGATTTTTAGGTCTAACCGGTTATTATCGCCGGTTCGTTCAGGGTTATGGGCAGATTGCTCGACCCTTGACGGCCTTGCTTAAGAAATCAGCCCCTGTTCCATTCTTGTGGACTGAGGCAACCGAGAATGGATTCCGGGCGCTGAAGTCGGCCCTAACAACAGCGCCGGTGTTGGCGATGCCCGATTTTCAGAAGCAATTTGTGATTGAGTGTGATGCATCGGGTACTGGGGTTGGCGCTGTCCTAATGCAGGAGGGTCGGCCAATCGCATATTTCAGTAAGTCGTTGGCGGATAGAACCCTCACCCGCTCGGCGTATGAGAGGGAGATGATGGGGTTAGTGCTGGCAGTGCAACATTGGAGACCGTATTTGGTGGGGCGTAAATTTACTGTCCGGACTGACCACAGCAGCTTGAAGCATCTCCTGTCACAAAAGATTGTGACACCTTCCCAGCAAAATTGGGTGGCGAAGTTACTTGGCTATGACTTTATTATTGAGTATAAGCCTGGGAAGGCTAATACGGCTGCGGATGCTCTCTCTCGTAGGGGTGGGGAAGGGGACTTGTTGGCGCTCAGCAGTACAGAATGGGGTGAGTTGGCGGATGTCATGTCCGAGCAGTCTCGTGATGGCATTATCCAGGGAATCATCGCGGATCTTCGACGGGATCCGAGCAGCCGGCCGGGCTACGAGGTGGTCGGCGGCAAGCTCTTCCGTAAAGGCTGTATTGTTTTGACCCCCGACTCGGCATGGGTCCCGAAGTTGCTCCGAGAGTTTCATGAAACACCGATGGGGGGTCATGCGGGATCCTTGCGTACCTATAAGCGGATCGCCGCCAGTGTGTATTGGAGGGGAATGTTTAAGGCAGTGCGTGACTATGTGAAGGAGTGTTTGGTCTGTCAGAAGGCTAAGTATGAGGCGTTGTCTCCTGCCGGTTTGCTGCAGCCTCTGCCGATTCCAGAGCTGATTTGGGAAGACATTTCTATGGATTTCATTACTGCCTTACCCAAGTCGCGAGGGCATAGTTCGGTGTTAGTTGTGGTGGATCGCCTGTCCAAGTATGGCCATTTCATCGCCATGAAAGGGACGATTACAGCGAAGTCAGCGGCTGAGGCCTTCGTACGTGAGGTGGTTCGCTTGCATGGTATTCCAAGATCGATAGTAAGCGACCGGGACTCCTTGTTTGTGAGTGTGTTCTGGAGAGAGCTTTTTAGCTTGTCAGGAACTCAGCTTAAATTCAGCTCTGCGTACCATCCGGAGACGGATGGCCAAACAGAGGTGCTTAACAGGGTGTTAGAAACCTATCTACGTTGTTTTGCAGGTGAGCAACCAAGGGGGTGGGTGAATTGGCTGCCGTGGGCGGAATATTCCTACAATACAGCATTCCAGACAGCAGCCAAGTTGACGCCGTTCGAAGTGGTGTATGGCCGACCACCCCCGACTCTCCGGAGGTATCTGTCAAGTGAGTGCCGTTCGGCGGCTGTGGCGGAAATGCTACAGGGTCGCGACGTGATCATGGCTCGCCTGCGGGATAATTTGGTGAGGGCAAGGGAGAGAATGGTGCAGGCGGCCAACCGTCATCGCGTGATGTGAAGTTCGTGGTCGGCGACCGGGTGTTCTTGAAAGTGCGACCTCATCGGCAGACTTCGCTGGCCGGGAAGCACCACAAATTGGCCGCCAAATTCTTTGGGCCATTCAAGGTGGTGGCTTGCATCGGGCCAGCGGCTTATAAGCTAGAACTGCCGTCGACCAGCCGCATCCACCCGGTATTTCATGTATCGCAGTTCAAGGGCTTAGTGGGCAACCACCCAGTGGAGACTGCTTTGCCGGATTCCTTAGAATTGCCGGAGGTGCCGGTGTTTGAGCCTGAAGTTGTGTTGGAAACGCGGAGTGTGCAAGTTGGGGCCGGCAGGGAGGAACAGCTATTGGTTCGTTGGGTTGGACACCCGGAGGAGGATGCAACCTGGTTGAGCAGGACGGAGTTCCGTCAGCAGTTTCCTTGGTTCAACCTTGGGGACAAGGTTGATTTTGAGGGTGTGGGAGTTGATGTGGAGCAAGGTGTGGAGCAGGATCAGGTGGCGCCAGTCCAACCCAGGGCGTTGTTGGTCTTCGGCGCCGTGGCCAGCAAGAGGGGCCCCGTGGCCAGCAAGAGGGGCCGAGGGATAATTAACTCATGTTATTTTTGGCAATATTCTTAGTATCTCTTCCTATTGTGTTTTGTTGGTTTCGGGCCTATTTATGGGCCTAGGGTTAATTCTTGTTATTTAAGTTTGTGACATTGAACGTTGTGATTATCTATTCATCATTAAGGAAATAGAAGGGAGCCTATTTGGCTATTTGGCAAACGCTTTGCGTTTGATTGTTTGAGCGCTAACAGATTTGTTATTCATGTTGAGGATCCTTATCTTGTCCCTATTCTTTCGATATTTTTGAGCAGAGCTCAACTTTGCACATTTATAATATTTTTGGACACTTAGTGGAAGATCTTTTAAATACCATATAATTATGAAAAATCGGTAGATTTTAAGTCTGGTTGTACTTGTGACATAATTACTGTCCCATGAATGGTGGGTGTATCAGGCAGATTAATGGAGAATTCTATGGAGCTTGGATTTAATTGCTTGGGGACTTGGGCCAACTTAAATGAAGGTTTCTAGGCTAACAAGTGGGTTTGTATATCTCCAAAATAAGAAAATTTTTGATACTTTAGCATACTCCAAAACATTGACCAGCTGCTATTTTGAATCAAACATGGTTCTGGATATGGAATTGCAGACAAAATTACAAGTATGGATTGTTGAGTGATTTAAGCATCAGTCCTAGATCTTTAAGATAAATTGGTGTATGTCACATTTACTTCAGGGAAAGAGTCCTAAATTTGTGTTTGAATAATAATTTTCTATTTCCAGGTTGTTTGACTCTGCAAAAGCTTTAGCGTTCAGTGGTGTGCCAACTGCTGAACAGGTGACATTAACCAATTTCTTTTACTAAATATTTATATTTTGGAACCTTTCATATAGGGTGGCGTCTGATCAGCTCGTAGGTTCTTCCTTGGATATGTCTTCCAGTGTTTAATTTTGTGCAACCCTTTGCAGGTTAAGGAAGCAATTTTCAAAACTCTTATAAGGAATGGAATGTTTAATGATGCACATATCAGACTGACTCTGACTCGTGGAAAGAAGGTATTTATTTCCTGCTCTCCACTTATTTTGGTCTATTTCTTCTGAATAGAAAAACTTTAAGATTGAGTAGTGCAACTTATTGTGCATGCAGAAAGATGTTCATATTTATAAAATGATGCTGATGAATGTTGCTGAAGTTAGGCTTCACCTTTACAATAAAAAATTTCCACATTTTTCCTGTTTCCTTTTGGTGATGGTGATTGCACAATTACAAATTAGGGAAGCTGAACAATCATTTCAAGTACTTGTAGCAAGACCTGCATTATTTGTTATGTGGGAGAGATACTTTTAGATTTGAAATTTCGTTATACTGCTTATCTTTTGGTGAAACAGTCAGAAGCTAATTTACCCATCAGGAGATGTTAGCGTATTGTTTGACAACAAATTGTATTTTCTGGTTGTTAATTCTCTGCTTCCCTAAATCCAGAAGAGTAAATGATTGAAAAATATTTTACATTTGTGTCTGAAATCAAGTAAATGAGCTTCTATAGGATACAGAATTTGAAGAAATGATTTACCTTATGACTGTAGTACTAGTAATAGTCATTGTCTTGTCATCGGAGGAGATGGGCAGTTGTATATAAAGGTCACGTGTATGTACATAAGTAAGCCTTAATCTAAATCTCTGTCCATTCCTAAATAATTGGTTGAATTGGTCAAAGGCAGTTCTAATAAAAATGAGGCTTATAATTTTAAAATTATTGCCCTTGGTTGGGTGTCTCTTCACGTTTTTAGTCTAGATGTAGTCTTGGAAGAAGAGTCTTATCACTTTAGGGTGCTTTCAGGAAATTCAGAAAGAAAAAAAAAAAGGAATAAAGGAAGATATGGTACATCAACCTTTGATGCGTAGTTTGTTTAATTGCATTATATTTACTTTTACAAAATTAGACTGAAGCTTATTCATTCAGAATTTCCTCAATGCTGCAGTAAGAGTTTAGGTTTAAATACCTTTAGTCTACAAGCGAGTAAAAATTCTTGCACATTCAAATCTGTTTTTTGGACGTCTAAATATTTTGAGCTGGATAAGTCTTGATCTACAAATAATCATTATATGGGGTGATTCCATGTACCATCATAATTCCTGATCACTGGGTTCTTATGTGAGATTATAACTTACATGTCAATTTCTTTTCTTTTTTCTTTTTTCTTTAAATCATGGTACTTTACTTCAATATAAAATTTATATAATTTGTAGGTGACTTCTGGAATGAGTCCAGCATTCAATCAGTATGGGTGTACTTTAATTGGTAAGATGATTTTCTAAAGATATTAAGTATGCTAGCATGGATGCCTTATTGTGGCTAATTTATTTTCTTTATCTTGGTTATTGTTGATTAGTTTCAGCTTTTAAGTTGATGAAATCATTACATGACATGTCACTTTTCTGATACTTTTTCCTTCTCTCTCTACCAATTACTTGTCTATGATTTTCAAGAAATTTGTTATGCAGAAATTCTTGTGGCCTAACTATCGAATGCATGGGGAGTATCGGGGTCCTGAATAGCCAATTTACAGAGAGAATAAAGAAGAATTGATTTTTTTTTTTAAGCATTCTAAAGATATGTCTATTAGGACTCTCCGCTGCTTCGATAGATTTTGGATCCGTTAACTTGTGTCTCAAAAAAAAAAGGAATTAATCTACTCATCAGAGTTCTATCCAGTCCGCTGGAAATGCAAATTCTACTAAGAGTTCTGGATAATTTTTTATGTTTTACTCTACACAGGCTGGACACCTGAGCTGTTGACAATTAATTAGATCTGCTTGGTCTAGTATAGGATTCTTCAGTTGCATGTGGTAATTTTGAACTTGTCATTGCTCGCTCTGGTTGTGTACTGCTAGTTTTTTTTCCCATAGAACTGTAACTGTAATAAAAGTCTGAAACTGCCATGACAATTTTGACAGGCTGTATGTTTGGTGGTAAGATCTTATATTGCAGTTGCCTATGGACGAAGAAACCTGTTTCTGCACTCAATTTCACAAAACCATTGATGTATATAACTGTAATTTTGGTTTATAAGGAACATCACACATCATGGCATTAATACTTGTTACCATATTGTACTCTGTAGTGCTTGCGGAATGGAAGCCACCGGTATATGACAATGCAAGGGGTATAACTCTGGTGACAGCTACTACACGCCGTAATTCCCCCAATGTAAGGCATTCGTTTATACGTTTTTTTTTCCTCTTTATCATTGTGTCTGTTGATTCGCAAGATTGTGTCAGCTGTTCTGTTTGTTTGTTTATTTGTATGTTCTTCATTCATTAGGTATGCATATCATTCTGCACAAAGGTATGGTTCAAGTAGTATAATTGGTGTAAATTGACACCACATAACTGATAATTATATGATGATCATCTTTTTATATCATTTTTGTTGTATAAAAATCAAGTAGCTCAACCAGTACTTCCATTGTTCTGCTTCTTAAAACTTACATCTGAAATGATCTGCATTGCTCACCTGACTTGATACACAAGTTCTGCAAAAGTATTTTGTGTGGGTGAATTATGACTGAAGAAGCTAGTGTGGGTGACACTTAATATAAACGTCAGTATTTTAAAAAGATATTATTATAATGACTAATTATATATCTCCAAAACAACTCCTCATTTGCAGGTTGATTTCTAATCTCGCTTGTGGATATTTTTTTAACAAACTGGCAGCGTTTATGTTTTAAAAGCAGGACCTTTGATTTTGTTTGACAATAGTACCATGTTATATTACCACGCCATTTTAAAGCTCAAGTTGTATAGTGCAGTATCATTTTTGCATTTAATTTAATATCTTCCTTATATTATTATGGTTTCATGTGTTTGATTGCACGTTTGATGTTTATGTTATCTCAAGAGTTGGAACTCAATTCTCGTCCTTTAATATGACAACTTATGTAATTGTGTATACTTTTAACCACTGATGATTTGCAGAATTTGGATTCAAAAATTCACCACAACAACCTACTTAACAATATTCTTGCCAAGGTAGGATCTATCGTATTTCCATCACCTTTTTATGGCCAGTTGCGAATATTTTTACTATTTATATATTATTATGCACGCCATTTGTTGAATAATGTTCTGTTTAGTTTGACTTGGAATTCTAAACTGGTGCAGATAGAAGGGAACAATTCACACGCAGGTGATGCCATCATGCTTGATAAGGATGGCTATGTGTCAGAAACAAATGCGACAAACATTGTAAGCTTCTGGACTAGACCAGAAATGTACAATTTTTAATGCATCTGTCTAAGCTACGTCTGCTTAAAATGAGCAATAAATTTACTTTCATTTGACAGATAAAGTTGATATTACGAGCTAATAAATTTCTCTATGCTAAAAACTGGACAATTACATTCCAATTGAAATATTGGCTGATTAATTCCTCATTTCTTTTTCTGTCTCTTTCTCTGACTTCTTTGAGATCATTTTTATGTGAAGAGAGGAAAGACGGGGCAATAGGTCTGGAAGCTATTGAACTAAAACCTTGATCTGTAATTTTTATGTATTTCAGATTGGTTTGTACTGTTGGTTTCTAGATTTCAAATTATGAATTTATTTGGTTATACATTCCTTTATACATGCTTACTGGAGGCTTTAGAGGGTTCAAAGTTTTTGAGTTCTGAATCGGGCTCTAAATTAAATGCCTTAATCCTCTGATACTGCAGTTTTTGGTAAAGAAGGGCCATCTAGCTACTCCCCATGCTGATTACTGCCTTCCTGGTATAACACGAGCTACAGTAAGATCCATATTACTCAATTACGGAATTTGCTTGATGTCTATAATTCCATTATAGAAATAAGCGTACAATTAAATACTTTGCAACAGGCCAATTTTCCTACTTCTTTCAATTCAATAATATAAAACTTGAGATTCCAAGTTTGCATTATGCTTTTAAGCGTTTATAAAAATCTAATAAATTTAATAAATGTTCTAGTAATATAATTTGCATGATGGTCTTGTCTCTCCAACTTATTTTATCAATTTTTGGCTGCGTTGCCAAGTATAGACTAGTTAGAACAAATGTCTTGCTTCTTCAAGTAATACTTCAAATATGCCCAATCATGTCGCTATTTAAATGTAATGGATGTACACTAATTCTGTATCTAGGTGAAACATTAGTCACTTTGGTGTAGGATATCATAATTCTTCTTTTGTCTTGAATGGAAGTGGGAATGTGAGAATTTGCACTTCTCCTTATAAGTCCATCTTCGATATTTGTAATGCTTATTTTGAAACTAAGCCTTTTTGTCCCATAATATGCTTTATGGTAAATATTTATCCATATCTTTCAGGTCATGGAACTAGCAGTCAAGGAGAACTTGCTTTTGGTGGAACGACGCATCAGCCTGTCTGAGTTTCATACTGCAGATGAGGTCAATATATTATGTTCACTGATATATTAATATAAAAAGTGATTTCATGTTATTGTTATCTGTTAATTACACACCTCACCACAATAAGGATCCTCGAGACCCTAAGCTTAGTGGTCTTCAATAAAATAACTTAGGATAATATCAGAAAGTTTTCTGTTATCTCGAACGCCTTTTGTTTTAAAGGCAGTTCTTCAAGAAATGCCATCTCTCATGTTTCGTAACTTGTTCTGGGTGCTATCTTGAGGAGTTTGTTCTAAGTTATTGACAGACTTTCTTTTTGTCATACAATAGAACGTAATGGCTCTTCACTTTCATGTCTCGTCTTGTTTGTCTTCTTCAGTACACCAAATTTTATTTCTATCAATCATCACTAAAAAATGTTGTTTTTCTTCACTCGTTTTCAATTTTCTTCATGATGATGCATATTTTATTCATCATGATGCTCATTTTATTCATCATGATGCTCATTTCCTACATCATGATGCTAATTTTCTTCATCATGATGCATATTTTCTTCATTATGATGTTCATTTTCTTCATCATGATACTCAATTTCTTCATCATGATTCATATTTTATTCTTTATGATGCATATTTTCTCATGATGCTCATTTTCTTCTTCATGATGCATATATTATTCATAATGATGCTCATTTTCTTCATCATGATGCATATATTCTTCATCATGATGCTCATTTTCTTCATCATGATGCTCACATACTTCATCATGATGCTCTTTTTCTTCATCATGATGCATATTTTTTCTTCATGATGATGCTCATTTTCTTTATCATGATGTATATTTTCTATATCATGATGCTCATTTCCTTCATCATGATGCATATTTTTTTCATCATGATGCTCATTTTGTTGATCGTGATGTTCATTTTCTTCATCATGATACTCATTTTCTTCATCATTATTCATATTTTATTCTTCATTATGCTTATTTTCTTCATCACGATGTATTTTTTCTTCATCATGATGCTCATTTTCTACATCATGATGCATATTTTCTTCATCATGATGCTCATTTTCTTCTTCATGATGCTCATTTTCTTCATAATGATGCATATTTTTTTCATCATGATACTCATTTTCTTCATCATGATGCACATTTTCTTCATCGTGATGCATATTTTCTTCTTCATGATGCTAAACGCGAAGCAATTCTTTGCTCGTGATATTTTTCCTATTACGGTGCAAGTGGAATAATATAATAATAACTTTTTGCAGGTTTTCACAACGGGAACCATGGGAGAACTAAGTCCAGTAAGTAATTCATATAAAAACATTGTGTTCCATGCATGTACTCCAAACAGTTATTGTAGTTTTTAAATTAGGGTGGATTTGAGTCTGAGTTTGAGTTGACAACTTACATAACAAGAATATGACACTAGTTAATTGCTGATGTTAATACTCTACTTCAACTATATTAGGTCATTAAAATTGATGGGCGCACAGTCGGAGATGGAAATGTGGGAACTGTGACTCAAAGACTGCAAAACGCTTACGCCAAACTGTGCTTAGAGTCGGGCGTGCCTATACCCACTTATCAACATACTTGAGAGGATATATTCTTCCTGCAGTTGTGAGATGCAACGTTGATTTTTCTCGTCTCGTCGTGTTTTTTCAGGGCTCGGAGGCGCCCGGTTCAGCGTTGGTGGCAGAAATAAAAAGTCAGAACTGTGTGAAACAATCTTAGTTGCTTCCCTGTAGTTCTGCAACTTAATCATCCATTTTCAGTGGTGAATACTAAATTAATTAGGCTTTTAATGCTTTAAAACTTAGTTTGATTTACTTAAATATAAGTTACGTGAACCAACTCTACTTTTTCATGCATGAACATTTATTTGAAAAGCTTTTCATGCAGTAATTTTCCTATGTAACTTTTATTTTGCCTTTTTTTTTTTCATGCACGAAATGTTTTTTAAAATTAATTTATTTCACGAAGTAAGAGATTTTTTTAATCGGCTTCGTTGCAAAAAAAGATTTGTGTTCCTAAATAGTTGAAGTGATAATTATTAATTAGTGTAGGGAAATTAGTATGAATAGGCGTTGGAGCCCATCACTCAGTTGGGCCGGTTGAGCTCACGGCCCATCTTATGTGGCCCAAATGCCTACAACAAAAAGCTGTGGGCCGGTAATTACCTGTTGCCCAGCCCAACACGTATTCAGACACCCATCATTCAAAACCCCACATCACATGCCTATTCCCCACACCGGGTTTCAGATAACAATCTCCACCGTTGGATTAGACGAAGCAAAACTTGGACCATGTAACAACACGTGTGCAATAGAAAACAGTTGCCACGTCGCTTTCATTTCATACAAAAAATTACAATTTCCAATACACCGTTTTGGCTGTCCTTAAACGTGATTATCCATTTTATTACTCGAGATTCCAAAGCGAACCCATTTCGATTCACAGCGTAATCTTTAAGCTTCTCTGTTTTTTTTCCATAGTTACAATTTTGTGTTGTTTGAAGGAAGTCCGAACGAAGATGGCCAGCCAATCGAACAGTCCTCAGTCAATCCATGATTTCACTGTTAAGGTAATCGCTTTGCTTCATCTCTCTAAAATTTCCTAACTGTGTAATAATGTTGCGTATTTAGTTTAGAGGGTTTTGGTAGGGTTTGTCTGTTTACTTCCGCCATGGCTGATTCTTGATTTTTTTTTCTTTTTGAATTCAATCTTTGTGAGTATTAATCATACGGATTCTGCAATATATTTGCTTTAGCGTATTAGGATTAGTAATAATATTTTTTGCTACACCCGTTCTAGTTAAACTTGCTCTTTTTTACCATGTAATTCAAGAAAATGGTGTTTTGGTGTGATGATGGTGAAGAAGAGGAGTATTTTGGGTAATTCAGTGAGATAAAAAGTTTGATATTGCTGAGGTTGACTAAATTGTTTGTAAAATCATGGACCAATTTTGTAATATTTCAGTATTATAAGGATCTTAATACAGTGGGATGTTTTCAATTTGGGAGTGTGCAAGTTTAATGGAAGGGGGAGTTTTATTTTTCTTATGCGATTTCGAATTCACGTCCTTTGCCCAAAGTGCTCTTAGCTGCAAATTAAGTTGGTCATGTCGTTTTAAACGATGTTGCTGTTGTTGTTTTCATTTTCTTGGTATTTGTATTTGCTTTAGAATTGTATTTTAAGCTTTGTGCTTGCAGGATGCAAAGGGAAATGATGTTAATCTCGGTACTTACAAGGGAAAGGTTCTTTTAATCGTCAACGTTGCATCGCAGTGGTACGAATATATTGGCTTCTCTCCTATCTTCGAAATTCTCAATTTTAAAAAGAAATGTCTTGCAATTTTCCTTTGTATGTTTGAAGTTTAGGGTCACATATAACAGCTCACACTTGCTATCCTACTTGATAATTGTGATGTGTGTATTTGGAAACACTTTTTTATCATTTCTCGTGTAATTTCATTACATTTTTAGTCCTGTGATGAGGCAAAGTTTGTATTGTCCTACTTTTGTGCAACTCAACTGAATACACACACTGTTTATCGTATGATGAAAGGAATTTTTTTACGAAGTTTCTACTTCGTTATGCATTAATTAATGATTTTTCTATGGTATTGCCATGTGTGTCTGTTTCCATCTCTCTATAAGTATGGTTACCAATCTCACACCATTGACTGCTGCAGTGGCTTGACCAATTCCAATTACACCGAGCTGACGCAGTTATATGAGAAATACAAGGATCAAGGTTTGATTCAGTTTGCATTTTCATTTTGTTTACTGCACTTGTTTTTCCTTTTGAGTAGATATCAATTGAACAACTGTAATATTCATGCCTTTGAAATTGGTTAGTTTATGGACTCCTGTAGACATTGTGTTGGTTAGTGCATCTCTTAAGACTTAGTGACATTGGGATTGCCCTCGTGAGATGTAGTGTCATATGCTTGGTGGTCGGGATAGCAGTGGCTCCGATTCATTTAACCAAGAGTCGAAGCACATATCTAATTTGTCTCTGCCTTCTGCTCAGGACTGGAGATACTGGCATTTCCCTGCAATCAGTTTGGCTCACAAGAGCCTGGCACCAACGAAGAAATTCAGAACTTCGTTTGCACTCGTTTCAAGGCTGAATACCCTGTTTTTGACAAGGTAAATTTTGTATGTGCATTCTAATATTCAACTACAATACCTGCGTCATTTTTATGCTACATCACCGAGCATATTTTTTCTTTGCTTTTACTAGAGCAGGCAAGATTATATTTGTTTTGAGTCGAACGTGAAATATAGAATCATGTTTTGTTTACGCAGGTGGATGTGAACGGGGATAATGCTGCTCCAATTTACAAGTACATGAAATCAGCGAAAGGTGGGTTGTTTGGTGAGAACATCAAGTGGAACTTCTCGAAATTCCTTGTTGATAAAGAGGGTCGGGTGGTCGATCGCTACGCTCCCACCACGTCTCCTCTAAGCATAGAGGTACATAATACTTATAATCAGTTAATTTCTACTAAATGTGTATCGGTTTCTGATGTTGGTTCTTGTTTGGGGTTGCAGAAGGATATAAAAAAGCTGCTGGAGAAGGCATAATATGGCAAACTCTTGTGTTGAGTATGCTAGTATAATAAGATAATAAATCATGCCACTGAAGGATGTCTGTTTGAGTAATCTTGATGTTTTAGATCTTAATTTTGTGTAATTATAAGACATGTCTGTTGGTGTCTATCAAATGAACCATTTGTTTTACTGCAAATGTGTGCAAATGAGTCTGAAATGGATAAAAATTGATAATATTTAATTAAAAATTGATATTCGGATTCATAAAAAGTGACAAAATTGGTATAGTAAGCACATTCTTATTAATTATATGTATGTACTACTACTATTTAGCCAAAAAAAATACTCTCCATTTGTTTCAAAAAATTTCTTTTTTTTTTGTGTTTGTTCTAAGGTTTATTTTTTTAAACATATGGAACCTACACACTCCCTCTATTTTATGGGGTCACATATCCACTAATACAATTACCCACTATACATTAGTAATAATATTCATTAATTTACGTGTAAGTAAATGAATCTCTTTGGACATGAGGGAGTAGTACTCTTGATTTTCCAATTTATAAATTTATAAGATTAATTTTCTTCTAAGTTTACATTAATATTATAATCTGGAGTATTATTTAATAAAAAAAACTCGTATAAATTAAATACTCTACAAAATAAAATACATACTACACTTGAATATTCTCGTACAATCTCTCGTCTTGGAAGTTGGTTGTCTGTTCCGACTTCAAAGGAGAGAAACCACACAATTGTAAAATCAAGGGACTAAACCGAAATATACCAATAAATAGGGGTCGCCAGTGCAATATTATAACAAAGCATCAAATTCTAAAACCTGAATAAATACCCTCTAATTAATACCGGCGATCATCTCTCTCTTCTTGTCGCCTCTCTCTCCATCTCGCGCACTCCCTTCTAAGATATGAATCTATGTATTGTGTGTGTATAATTGTGTGCTTGCTATATCCTGGAAGGCGCTAGGTTTTCTCCCTCACAAATTCATCCAATAATATTACTAAGGATGAAACTATTGATTTTTGGTTTTTTTAATAACAATTCTGAAAAACTGGGAGCGGAATCCTAATCCTACTCTTTGATACTCTTCTCCTTTCGATTAAAATATCTGATCATTTAATCCTTTTAGGGTTTCTTTTTTATTCCAGAAGAACCGATGTTTAAGAACACATTCCAGTCTGGGTTTCTTTCTATCCTATATAGCCTTGGGTACCTCCACATTTCTCTCATTCTTTCTTTGCTTTACTTTGCGTTTACAGCTTAATTCTGTGTTTAATCTACCGATTCTCATATATCATGTTGGATTCCATTGTTCCAGGAGTAAGCCTTTGCAGATATGGGATAAAGAAGGTTAGTTTTTTTCATGGGTGTGATGAATTGATTTAAGCATATTAATTTGTTTATGTTGGTGTCCTCATCTGATAGGGTTCTATTTATTTGAACATTAAAAAGTGAATTTTTACCCTAAATTGATTCAGAGGCTTCTTATTTAGTATTTTGCTGTTTGACTGCTGTCAAATTAATTGCATAAATTTGTGCTTGTGCACTTCCTGAGAGGGCACTTTTCTTATGTTCTTGTAAATTGTTGCAGTTGTCAATGGCCAGGTCAAGCGACTCCCAGATGATGACATACAGTCCAATGTTCTTGAAATAGTTGGCTCAAATGTCCAGTCTACTTATATTACGTGTCCAGCCGATCCAGCTGCAACGCTTGGTATCAAGCTACCGTTCTTAGTAATGATTGTTAAGAACATGAAGAAGTACTTCACGTTTGAAATTCAGGTGCTGGATGATAAAAATGTCCGCCGAAGATTCCGGGCTTCTAATTTTCAAGTCTGTAAGTTCTCCCATAAGTGATATTGTATTTATAATTTACTGGCTGATGTTGCGTACTACATCCAAGTTATTTATTATGATTTCTCGAGTTGAATAATGAGTGAGAGATATAATTATCTTTAAAAATTGAAGTTTACGTATGATTTGGAAAAGTTTTATCAGTGAGTATGTAAATAATTCCTTTGCTTGTTTCTATTTGCTTTGTGCTTCTGTTAGTTAATGAATTCGCTAAGAAATGTTTCTATTTAAGAGCTAGTACAACGTTTACTTATGTTCAGTTTATACTTTAAACTTTTTTTATTTGGGTGTGTATTTATGTAGTCATGCATTTGATTGGACCCCAATTTTATTTTTTCTTTTGCTTTGCTGTTCCTCTCCAATCACGTGGCCATTATTTGAAGTGGAAAAGAGTGTTTTGACTCAAGATGATGTATCTGCAATTGTATTTTTCCACATCATAATGTCATTGAGATGAAAATTGGAAAAAACCAAACAAAGAATTGCAACTCTATTATACAATTTGGTGTGATCACCTTTCTATGCTGTGATTATACCTGCTTTATGATTGCTGCAGTATAACAGAGGATTTATAGAAATATATAATCTACCCTGTACAAATGTAATTACTCCTGTTGATAAATTTTGCAATCTGGTTTGTTGTGTTGAAGCTCGTGTTTAATTAACTTTTACGTGTTTTAGCGAGTGTAATTGTAGAGGAATCTCTGTACTTGTTTAATTGGAAAGCTAGTGATTCATGAAGGAGGATTCTATTTATTTTTAATTATTTTTGTCCAAATATGTGTGACAATGTTAAATTTTAAATTTTAGGCTGTCACAAGAGTTAAGCCTTTTCTTTGCACGATGCCTTTGAAGCTGGATGAGGGCTGGAATCAAATCCAGCTAAACCTCTCTGATCTCACACGACGTGCATATGGAACCAATTATGTTGAGACTCTAAGAGTTCAGGTTCATGCCAATTGCCGTCTCAGAAGGATCTATTTTAGTGATCGTCTCTACTCAGAAGAGGAACTCCCACCTGAATTCAAACTATATCTTCCAATGCAGGTAAACATTTATCGTGTAACGAAAAATTATTGTACTGTTAGAATCTCACCGGAAATGGTTGACCATTGAACTCATATGTTCGCATTCCTTTTGCAGAAAGGCTAAAAGAAGGATCTATGGCTTTGGAGACAAGTGGTTTAAAACAATTTTATCCATCTTTTCTAAAGGTTTTATCAGTTGTGGCGCGTTTATCTCTAAATTTGAAAATGATTATCTTGAACCTGAAGTAGTCATGCCTGGACTCCGATATATGACAGTTAGTTCGATTGGTAGTAAATTGCGATATTACTCTGATTGTTCGGTGGTGTTCTGTGCATGTCATTGTGTTGGATGACCTGTTGGCTCACTTTTACCTAGTTATGCTTCTTGTAGTTTAATACTCTCTCTTCATAATAGTTGTTTCACTATGGTTGACGATTTAGCATAAAAAAAAATTGTTCCACAAGATGATTTCAAGATAAAAATTGGCTCAATCTACTTATAATACCTCTTAAACTTTCTTTTACATTACATTATACTTCTTGTAGTTTAATACTCCCTCATAATTGTTGTTTCACAATGATTGATGATTTAGCCAAAAAAAAAAAATTGTTCCACAGTACTTGATGTTATTACATGATTTCAACTTTCAAGATTAAAATTAGCTCAATCTAACTATAATACCTCTTAAACTTTCCTTTACATATATATAAATATTTTCTTTCGAATTTTTTCAATCAAACGTTTGAAAACAAGTTAACTATGAATTTGAAATTTTTTATTCCATCAATTATTATGGGCTTAAAAAAGTATAAAACCAACTATGATGAAATGGAAGATGAACCTTATTGAAAGAGATAGTATCTAGAAAGATATTAATATGTTGTACTATTCCTTTTACGCGAATTTTTTTTTTCACCTAACAATTTTATATCTTTAATTCATTGAATTACTTAAATTATCCCTTTTTATTTTAAATTTGTTCACCTAAAAATTAACTATTATTAGTATTTGCATATATAAAATAAAGGAACGAAAGCTGCTTAATGGATTTTTTTTTAATGAATAAATATCTATCTATAAGACTATATCATTAATCATCTTGAACGAATTTAAGTTTGAGATTCTACACAAACACAGGGATCTCTCAGTCCCTAAACCGAGAACAATTTTAACTGCATCTAGTTGGGTTATGTCTACAGATGAAAATAAGGGTATATCAAGCCACAACATCTAAAT
This sequence comes from Pogostemon cablin, assembly GCA_023678885.1. Lineage (NCBI taxonomy): Eukaryota > Viridiplantae > Streptophyta > Magnoliopsida > Lamiales > Lamiaceae > Pogostemon > Pogostemon cablin. Next base: position 2,385,193 of record CM042999.1, read on the forward strand.
CAACGTCAGCATCTGTCTCCCCATCAACCATTCCCGTCTCTGCTTCCGCATCTGCCTCAATTTGCCCAGCTTCCAAACCAACGTCCTCGTCAGGGCTCTGCTTCTGATGATCCTCAGGGGTCGGAGTTCCACCCTGAGAAAGACTACCCGATGCTGTAATAGCATCTGTGTCCATCGGGGCTGTTGAGGCTTCCCCATCATTTCTACTTCCATCAACATCAGTCTCACTCACGGGTGTTACCTGCTACGAAACCAAGTCATGATACCACAGGAAAACCAGAAAACAGATCAATAACCTGGAAATGCAGACATTTACACATGCAAACTGTCGGCAACACAGTGAGGAAAAATGAAAATGCCATGATAACCTCAAAGTATAAACTGTGATAAAGTTAACTGAAACAACCATGGTTACTAACACTGCTTACTACAGGGAAGTTTTAGATGTTACAATTTTTTGGGTGTTCTGCATTCAAGATTCTTGCAGTACATTCTTAAGAAATGTACTTCTTGAACAACAGTCATCTTTGGGTACTGCAAAGTAATAACCTTTAAAAATATTCAGATACCTGAGATTCTTCCACTTGTTGTAGAGAACCCTTTGTCTCTTCCTTCTTTGCACGCTTGGAACGATCACCTGGTTTAGCTTGATATTTGGATCGCACCTCAGCTGGCAAAAGTTCCAGAGGAACAACACCTTCGATACCATGCTCAGTGAACTGCAAATAAAATAATTCACAATTTGAGAAGAAAATTCATTTTTCTACAATACTTTAGGTCGTACATATTGGCCACAAAAGACGTACTCTAGAAAATCCCTCCAAATCTTGCCGAGCAGAGAACCTTAAACCTTTCCAGCAGTAGACCTGAACCAGTAATGGAAACATTAGGGTAAGTTGACGAAATAAACATAGGGAAAAAAAAAAACTCACTATTTTTTAGTAAATGTAAGTTCATTAAACCATCAGGTAGAAAATAAAAAGTGATACTAACTCGATTGTTTTTGTGATGATATTCTTCTTCTATTCCAGCAGATTCGTCCATCTGTTGTTTCAAAGCAAAATAATTTATTAGATCACAAATGGGCATGGATGATTTACAAAAGACTAATAGGCAAATTGAATCAGAAAGCAAACAGACTACAACTACAGAGATCAGTCAATATAAAAAAGGCAATGAGCTCACATCTTCAGCCAATGGCTTCCAGTAATCCATAATTGCAGGAGTGCGAACACGTTGAGGATCTGTTAAAGCATTCTGAAGAAAAAAACCATTGAGCAATAACAGAGTAAAAAAAAATGGTATTAAGCAAAACTTAATAACTAAAATTAATGATAAGCACAGTGAAAATGAATGTTACAAGATATTGTTACTATTCTACTTTATTGACCAACCTTATTGACTTTGAGGGGGTAATATAATCTTTAGGATAATAAATGTGCAATAAATAAAGTTTAAAGTAAGTAATGAGTATTACGTGGGGATGGCCCTTTTTTAATAAGGTGTAGTGAGAGGTCATTTATGTTGAATACTTTTTTACAATTATTGGGGCGTGATGATAGGACGGACACACGAGGAAATGTTTAAAACTGTGTTGGGATAAAGAAAGGATTGAAGTTTTGGAGAAATCTCTTATTACAGATTCAGCACTAAACCAAATCTTAGAAAAGACATGAGAATTAACATTACTGTCTTGAATTGTAAATATAATTTGAAAATTTTGGAGATGTTAATGCTGTGAGGTTTGTTGCTATGAATTGAACCATATTGCTATGAGGGTATGTGAGTTTTTTTTAGTTTTTTAGCAATATTTATTGCCATGAGTATTAACCCACATTGTAATGGGGGGTGTCCACAATACTCTTTTTTTTAACTGAATGATGACCTAACCTCTATTGCTAAGGCCAACAACCAATCAAGTCATACACGTATGCTCATGATCCAACACCCCATATTGCAGAGAGAAATGAAGACAAGAAATCCATCTCCTAGAAAGATTTCTGCACTAAAACAGAGTAAGATCTAGAGTATGAGATCTTGTCAGAAGACTATTGAGCTGGTCACCAATTCATCTAATACTATGAAAATAGTAACAGATCATTTGTTTATTGATCAAATAATGGTTTTAGACATCCTTCATCCTTTCAAGGATATAGCATTTGTATTTAAGAAAATACAGAGAATAGTAAAAATAATCTAAAATCAGGCAATAGCATCTAGTAAGTACTTCTTTTAGTTAACCAGAGGATGTCTGCAATCGCCACTTTAGCACTTATCCATCTTGACTTGGTAATTAAAAGAACTGGAAAATAAATTTACCGGATTCTGATCAGCCCATTTCCACAACTGAGAAAGCTCTTTATTTCCCAGTCTCCAGCGAGGCCGACTACCCATAGAAGAGAGAGAGAGAGCAAGAGAGACGCGGGGGGGAAGAAAAAGGAAAATATTTCAGTAACATATAAGCGCAAAAGGATAATTACAAAGATATGCATCAGATCATAAGAATTACCACCTCAGCATCCAGAACTTGAATTAAGATAAGTGCACGAACTATGAACTAATAGCTTGAATAAGATGATTACATAAAAAAATCATTCATTACAAAACAATCTCAGAATCAAGATCGACATAACTTATACGAATGTATATAGTCTTTCTAAGTTATAATATTTCCCCATCAATTACTCCATATCAGATCTTTATAACAATTTTTAATACAAAGGGTGACAACATTTCTTTGTAAGCCATAATATTTCCCCATCACTTCCCTAAAATCTTATCTATAGAATATTTTTATTTACCAAGGACAATAAAACTTTTCTACTAATTAATGATCATGATAAATTCAAAACCAAGTCTAATAAGTAGGTTCCCCAGAACATGACTCTTCAAGGAAAAACATCAACCTTATATAACTCAATGAAGCTTGAGTCAATTCTTTCATTTGTAAAAAGTGGTATTCCATCCACAAACATCAATGTTATTATTATGTAACATCAGTTGATTACCGTTTTCTTCCACCATCTTGTGCTAGCTTTTTTTCTGTTGGTGGTTTTTCAAATGGAGGGCAACCATCACGCTTCCACCAAACCTGGATAAAAGGGAAGAAGATAGTCAAGAGTACAAAAGGAGATGCAAACTATAAAGTAAAGAAATAAATAAGAAAAAATTTAAAAAGTACATAATACATGCAAAGAATGTTCCAACAGATTATTACTTACCCAATTCTTCTCTCGCTCCAATATATGCTCAATGCTATGAAGAAATTCTTTTCCTCTAGGAGGGGTCATCTCTAAAAGCTTCTTGACCCGATCTTCACAATTTTTTATTTCATCCTTCTAGATTTTCATGAATGGAAAAGAAATTCTTCTAAATTTTAGTGCAAAAATTATAAATATTTTAATAGAAAGCAAGAATAAGTATTGTGCCATAATGTAGAAAGCATATAACTATATATAACATTTTCAACAAACAAGAGCAATATATATCTTGAGGCATTATTTGTTACATTTTTTATGAATTTTTTTTCTGGGAGGTGAGTATATTTCCACTTTGTTCTTTGGGAATAAATCAAAGCGTGTTTGAATAAGTTACTTTATCTATATTCTATTGACAACAGACAAATGGGCCATTCGCTTCAAGATGCAACTTTCGATCTGTTTACTATTTGAAGTTTCTTTTAATCGCAGTTTACCAATTTTCATAGGAAAATACTTTTTTTCCTTTTCAAATTTTGTCAAAATAGGAAATAGAAAGGGCACATACTAAAGTACCTTCACAACCTAATACTTCACATCTTTCACCCAGCCCCTCCACCTATCTTTTCTCTTACATCTTACTACTGCCACATTTCTCTTTTTTTGCTCAGTATCCCTGTTCCTTTTACTCTCTCTGAGCTAACTCTCTAAATCCTGCCATCTCTACCTTCTTCTTCCCTCATTCTCATTTTCTCCCCATTACAGACCAGCCCGTCATCTCTAGGTTCCTACTCGGGGCCACTCCCTCTCTCATCATTCATATTCTCACTCTTAAATCTATAAAGAAGTCAAGATAATTTAAGTAAATTGAATATTAAGGAAAATAAACTGAAATGGATAACACGGAGAAGTATCCTTATTAAAATAGAAGAAATTTAACTGGTACCCTTTTCTCTTAAGAACACAAATATCATAGTTGGTGTCCAATTATTTTGTTTGGCTTCACCTGCCCCCAACCCCCCCCCCCCCCCCCCCCCCCAAAAAAAAAAAAAAAAAAAAAAAAAAAAAAAAAAAGGAATATATTAATGTTAAACGATTTTTCTGAATAAATGCAACTCTGACATTTGGACTAACTCTTTAAGTTTATGCGTGCTAAGGATTTAGGTTCAACAATTAATACGGACAGTTGGGTCAGGACAAAGTTTTTGCTGGCATCATCTTTTCTCGGTCCAAAACCAAAATCCTATGAATTTGGAAGATATATTATTATATGATAATTATGAACAGTATTATCTGGTATTTAAGGAAATTATATTAAAATTCAAAATATAGTACTAACCATTGTATCTGATGGCAAGTCTTTGTCATTTTTCCCAGGGGACTGCAGGATGTAAGATATTAAGTATTTTGTAAAAAAGCACATGCTGTAAGCAAAAAGAAAAATTAGAAATTAAATGAAAATAAAAAAGATGTTCCGACTTCAAAAAAGTACTTAATTGTAAAGCTAAATAGAGAGCATTTTACCAGATATATTTCAAAAAATAGGGCAACAGCTAACAAAAATTTGAAAAGAAAAAAAAAAGAACAATCACGTCAAGTATGATTCTCGTCAAATTATCCACTCTTTGGAATTGAAAAGTATATATGTATATTGATGCTCAAAAACTAATTAAGGCAAGTCAAAAACATGAAATATACAATGTCGACTTCAGAGGGTATATACCTGAAAATGAATGATATTATATAACACTGATGCAAAGTAAACCATAGTCATTTAAAGAGTAAATAATTCTCTTATTTAGGGCCACAAGCAGCACCGAAATTTAAAGTAGATCAATAGATCGTCGAATCAACGAGTATATCACCTAATGGAAAAGGAAAAGATAAGAGTACCTTTAAATAATCAAATAAAATTAGACACTGCACATATATATGTCGTCGAAAGCTTGGATCTTTTAACTGTGTCAAGTTGGAAATAAGAAAAGACTCAGAATCAAAGGTAAATTGATTAAAGTCAGTTGCTATAGTGCTATACTGAAATAACTTATCTTGCAACATTTCCTACCTCCAGACCCATTAAATTACTGCTGGTGAGATACTTAATACTGAAGTTTGATGCCTCGTCCTCAAGGTTAATAGCATTCCCCCCTTCATCACTCAAAGGCTGACCCTCAAATGTATTCAATACAACCTAATATCCAATCAGTGGAGGATTATGCCATGTACTGTGTTGATGGATGTCCACATAAGAATTAAACTAGAGAAAGTTTACCGTCAAACTGGAAGTAAATTTATGCCACTTCGTAGCAGGAGTAAGAGAAGAAGGATTGGAAAAGGACTCCTGAATATTAGACGGAATTAAGATATCAGCAGATAAACATCACAAGAATAGATTGTCAATCAGAATGGTGAAAAGGATAGCTGTGCATTAAGTTTTAAAACTTCAAACAATTGCCAAGTATCCTAGTTTTTTTTTTTTTTTTTTTTTTTTTTTATATCATTTGCATGAATACTCGTTTAATTTTATAACAACATATTATCTCCTCACGGACAAGTATGTAATAGGTCTAATATTACCCAATTTTCTTCTTATATAATGCGCAAGAGCAACAGGTAAGATTTTCATTGGTACGTGAACAAATTAATGACTGACCAATTAGGATCTTATGCTACAGATACCATGTTCTACAATGGCCCAAGAAACCTGGGTTGCATTATGCATGCCTATTTCAGATACCGGTTCATCGCAATTTTTTTCCAAATGCATAGTGAAAAAAAAATGCCAAGCAGCTTAAATTAAATGAAATTGTCCAGACAAGTTCGTCTACCAACCTGTAAACTCCAAAAGGTTTTGTAAAAGTTGAAATCAATAGAACTACCTGAAAGAAACCAAGTAAATAATTATTGGAAAAAGAGTAATATGAACTTGGTAATAGCATGGGAAAGAAAAGGAGAGCTTCGAATCAAATGTCAGAGAATTACTATCTGGAGCTTCTTTCTCATATTTTGTCTCATTTGACGTATTAAAAACTCCTTTGATATTGACCGCTGTCAGAAAGATACAGATGATGGGTAAGTGCTTGTAAAGATTAAAAAAAGAACTACATCCCAGTCTACTGATAGCAAGGATTACCTGAACGTTCAGATAATGGAAAAAAATGAGCAAGAAACATGATAATTCGTCCGCAAAACACAACATCGTTTGCCTGCAATACCAAATTATAAGCATGATCATGCATTTTAAAATTCAGAAGTATGATATACAACGTCACCTTGTCAAAAAAACATGTTCTCAAACAAGGATTCAACTGGGTTTGAATATTTAGATGGGCAAAGCACAATTTGATCTCTAAAGAGTAAAAAACAGGATAAGGATTTGTCAATTTGAAAAACACTGAAGAAATTGGACTTCTAATGATAAGGAGGCAACATCTTCCCTTTCCTGAATAACAATCAAGGGCAAAAGGACTAAATGTGTAAAGATGTATATCAATCCTTAACGTCCCTTATAATTGATTCTGAACATAGTTTGAATTACAACAACTCATAGACAGAAGGCATTGTGTGTGGGGGGGGGGGGGGGGGGGGGGGGGGACATGAGTTCACTTTTTATTTTATTTTGTATTTCGATTTCAAATTGATTATTTCCTTGGTACCTTGGGTAGAGTTCTGAAAAAGATGTGGAAGAAAAAAATAAGCATTCCAGAGAGTCAAACCTTTGATAGACGACGAAGCAGCTGATTGCATGTTCTCAGCATCACAAGCTTCCCTCTAGCAAAAAGCTCTGGCTATATAAAATGTGAAAGTAATACTTAAACTCTGACTTAAAACACGTGACTTGACATGAATCAAAGAAAAGATATTGATGAGTCTAAAATGCAGTACATGAAATAGAAAACATAGAAGCACTATAAAGAGAATAATGATACCTACCTTGCCAAGAATATCTTGTTTACTCTCAATATACCCAAAAATATCTTTACAGTTTCTCATTGTGGACATTTCTGTCAAATCTTCCAAAAGCTGGAAAATCATGCCACCTTCAATATGTTCTTTCTCACAGAGGTACAAAACAATGTCTGCCAGAAAGAAAACAACATACTAAGAGAAAGGGGTGATAGAATGACCATCTAACCATCATAATACTAATGCATTTTTAGGAGCAAAAGATGAGCCTGCTAAAACCAGTTACCATCTTTGATATTATAATTAAAGGGTTGAAGTCAGACTAAGCTAAATTGATTATTTTATTTTGTATTTCGATTTCAAATTGATTATTTCGATTTCAAATTGATTATTTCCTTGGTACCTACCTTGCCAAGAATAATAATTGAAGGGTTGAAGTCAGACTAAAGCTAAAATCGATTGGTATTGATGAATGCACTCCAAGTAGTTACTGGACTTAAAAGTCCTCATGCATTTTCTCTAAATTATGTCAATGCAATCCGTCAGGCTTCAACTAGATCTTGGTCTCAATATTATGTGTATCAATTCTCTCATAAACAAAACTAACCTCTTAATAAGCCCCACGTTAATGAGTGCACTCAGAACATCCACTGTTTTGAGCAGCAAAGCTAGTTGTAACGAGTTACAACTATCAAATGTTAATAGGTAATTGTCCACCAATGGCTAGCTAAGCTTTAATCTGCTCTTAGAAAGACAATAAGTTATTGATAAAACGAAGTCCCATTCAATGATTAGTTATTGGGCTTGCTATCACTTAAGTTTACAACACATAATTCAGAGGAAAGCATGGAACATTTGACCTTTCCTACCCAAAAATACAAATATAGTCCATAATCAAGAGGAATATCTGGAAGAAAATAATGGACTTCAGTAGCTGTTCTGCATGGACTCAAAGGGTTTCGAATCTTTCATCTACTACCAAGATTGATAGTTTCATTTTTAAAACTGAAATGACCTGGACTAATCCAACTATTTTTATACAATTCCATTAAGATTCGGAGGATGTTAGCACTCAAAATAATTAAACGATAAACGTTTGCCATATTAGCCAAAGCGGCTACCAAAATCCAATAATGGTCAATGATAAATCCAATAGGTACATCGCGATATATATATAGAGTAAATAATGAAACCCTAAGGCCTGCTACACCAGGCCCAACTAATTAACAGCAATAATAAGTAATAGTTAATAAGGAAATCTCTAATCATAATAGTTATATAAGGAAATCTCTAATAATGATCAATCCGTTCGTTTCCTGCGGCGATAGACAATCAAGGGTTTCGGCCCTTGTGGCTCCTCCACACCACGAGTCGTATCAATTTCCTCCCCCTCAAAAATGACCTTGTCCCCAAGGTCGAACCAAGGAAATTGACATCGGAACTCCTCCCGATTCATCCACCTTGCATCATCCTCCGGCAGCACGTTCCATTTCACTAAGAGTTGTTCCACCTCCTTCTCGCCTTCTTGCACAACTCGACGAGCCATCACTCTCTCCGGCTCGAACACCGCCGCAGTTGGTAGCTCAATTGAATCCGGTAAGATGGCCTCAACTGGGTGATCGCTTATGACTCGCTTGAGGAGTGAGACATGAAAGACTGGGTGGATGCGACTGCTGGAAGGAAGCTCGAGCCGATAACCAGCCGGCCCCACTCTGGCAGTGATCTCGAACGGCCCGTAGAACTTGGCGGATAGCTTATGATGTCCTCCACTTGCCAAGGACAGCTGCCTGTGAGCCCGAACCTTAAGAAAAACCTTATCCCCTACTTGAAAATTAACGTCACGACGGTGACGATTGGCCAAACGAACCATGCGATCACGTGCTATACCCAAATTTTCCTTCAACCTTGCTAGCATTACGGCCCTGTTTTCAAGAACCTCCGGCACCGCTGGCACCTTGCACTCACCAGGGAGATATCGCCGGAGGGATGGCGGTGGTCGACCATACACCGCCTCGAACGGCGTGGTTTGGGCGGCCGATTGGTAGGATGTGTTATACCAATATTCCGCCCAAGGAAGCCAAATCACCCATTTCCGCGGCTGCTCGCCTGCAAAACAACGTAAATAGGTCTCCAAAACACGATTCAGTACCTCCGTTTGACCATCCGTCTCCGGATGGTAGGCGGTGCTGTACTCCAACTGAGTTCCAGCCAGTTGAAAGAGCTCCTTCCAGAACTGACTCACGAATACAGGATCACGATCACTGACAATCATTGCCGGGATTCCATGGAGGCGCACCACCTCGCGAATAAAAACCTCGGCCACCCCTCGAGCCGACAATTTCCCTTTCAAGGCGATAAAGTACCGGTACTTTGAGAGTCGATCCACAACCACCATAATGGTCGTGAAGCCATGAGAACTGGGCAATGAGGTGATGAAATCCATGGACAGGTCCTCCCAGACTTGAGCAGGAATGGGCAGCGATTGTAACAGCCCCGCGGGGGACATAGCCTCATACTTGGCCCTCTGGCAAACTAAGCATTGGGCGACAAACTTCTTAACAGCGGCGAACATCCCACGCCAATACACATTGGCAGCCAAGCGTCGGTAGGTACGCAAGGCGCCAGCTTGACCGCCAGTGGGCGTTCTGTGAAACTCACTGAGAAGCTTAGGTATCCACTCTGAATCAGCCGCCAACACGATCCGCCCTTTATAGTAAAGCTTCCCATCCACCAAGGAAAACCCCAAACGGCTGGTAGAATCTCTCTGCAAATCTCTCACCACACTTTGGATGAACTGGTCCCGCGACTGTTCGGACATTACATCCGCCAACTCACCCCAATATGGCGCACTCAGTGCTAACAAGTCGCCTCCCTTCTCTCGACGCGACAGTGCGTCTGCAGCTGAATTAGTCACGCCGGACTTGTATTCGATCACAAAATCATAGCCAAGCAGTTTAGCAACCCAAAGTTGTTGTGAAGGGGTCGCGATTTTCTGAGACAACAAATGATTCAAGCTACTGTGATCCGTGCGAGCAGTGAACTGTCGCCCCACCAAATATGGCCTCCAATGCTGAACTGCCAGAACTAGCCCCATCAATTCCCTTTCATATGCTGATTTAGAAATCGTCCAGTCTGCCAACAACTTACTAAAATAAGCAATTGGTCGACCTTCCCACGGCACACCTAGCGACTGATCCGACACCCTCGGAGGGCCAGCTTCCAAAACTAATACACACAGCTCCCAATCCTAGATCTGCACTAGCTCACGAACACCAATGGGACTGCGGCACAACGCCAGGTCCCCTGACAACCTTACCCTACCTCTTTTGGACTGAAAGGACAAAGTCATTTCTGCCCAATTAGTCGTCACCTCTCCTAATGTGGCTAACCAAGCAACGCCTAAGATAACATCTACGCTCCCCAATGGGAATACGTGATAATCAGCCACTATAGGGAAGTTCCCGACTAAGGCCTCCACACCGCGGCAAAGCCCCTCCGACTCTTGTCGTCGACCATCCCCCAATTGCACACCAAAGCGAGTGGACCTGTCAGGCAACAATTTAACTCTGTTAATAATGGAGTTAGAGATGAAATTGTGGCTGGCTCCACAAAAACGCATGGTGCGTGGACTTGAAATTCCAGCCATAGAGTAAATAGGTAAGACCACATCGTCTTTCTCCGCTCCATCAGTGGTCACGACCGGATCACCTTCTCCCTGCCCCCCAATCTCTTCGTTAACCTCAAGGCACGTCATGTCGACTGCCTCGTCCTCCTCGACTATAACCACGTTCAGCTGCCGAAGCATGGGGCACTGATGCCCCGGAGCCCATGTCTTCTTGCAGCGATAGCAAAGGCCTCTAGCACGGAGGTCATTCATCTCCTGGGGGGTCATTCTAGTGAACCGGGAAAGACCCATCGGCTGACCCGATGAGGCAGCCCTCACGGGCTGCCCGTGACTCGCCGATCTCGACGCCGATGAGGCTGAGGATATTGCTGGGGGGCTGCTGAACCCGCCCAGCGAGCTGCTGTACCGAGGACCAGGCGTGAGGCTCGACTGGGTGGTGGCATGCGGCCCAGCGAACCACCCGACTGTCTCGCCGGACGTTCCAAACGCGGTCCATAAAGGCTGATTTCTACGAGTCTTGCCAACTCCAATGCCTTGTCCAAAGTTAACTCGGTCGGTTGATGGAGGCGCAAGGAATTGCGCACCTCATCAGTCAGCCCCGCCATGAAGTATCCAAGGTACTGCTGATCGCTTAGGCTAGGCGCTTGGCTCGCCAATTGCATGAAAACCGACACGAACTCCTCCACCGACCCCGTTTGCCGAAGTGCTGACAGCCGTTCAAAGGGACTGCCGGTGAAACGGGAGTCATAGCGGTTCACTAATGCCTCTGAAAACTCCTCCCAAGTCTTCTCCGGATTCCTGGATCGCCACCATGTAAACCAATAGAGGGTGGAATCCTCCATCGCAATCATGGCCGCCTCCAATTTGGTTTCAGACGGCGTGTGACAAATCTTGAATTGTTGGTTTGCCCTAGCCAACCAACCGATGGGGTCAGATCCGTCAAAAGAAGGAAGAACCAGTGGTGCAGGGGACCGGTCCATCCCTGGAGCGGCGGTCGTGGGATCCATGGCCTGCGTATCGTCGGCAGGCTGTTGTTCAGCCGTCTTCCTCGCTGTGCGCGTCGCGATCGGCGCCTGGTGGATCACCGACGACGCGTCGTCAGTCGACTGCTGTCCACCCGCCCCCTTCACCGCGTTCGCAGCGCTGCTCTCAGCGTGCATCGTACCGGCGGCGGCGCGGGCCTGGGTGATCGAGAGCCCCGCCACGGAAACGGTGAGGCTGGCGATCGATTTAGTGATCTCCTGCAACTGGGCCATGATGTTGGCCTGATCGGCCTTCATCTGCGTAAAATCCTCAGCCATGGCAGCCTGCTTGCCTTCGATCTCATTAACTCGTTGCTCGCGGGTCATCGTCATCACGGGTGAGTTTCCACATTCACCGCACCAAATTGTTAGCACTCAAAATAATCAAACGATAAACGTTTGCCAAATTAGCTAAAGCGGCTACCAAAATCCAATAATGGTCAATGATAAATCCAATAGGTACATCGCGATATATATATAGAGTAAATAATGAAACCCTAAGGCCTGCTACACCAGGCTCAACTAATTAACAGCAATAATAAGTAATAGTTATATAAGGAAATCTCTAATCATAACAGTTATATAAGGAAATCTCTAATCATGATCAATCCGTTCGTTTCCTGCGGCGATAGACCATCAAGGGTTTCGGCCCTTGTGGCTCCTCCACACCACGAGTCGTATCAGAGGACTTCCTAGTTTCATCATCCTTGCACAGAAAAATAAATATATAGACACACTTAAACATATATACTGTGTGTGTTCAATAATTGTAACGTGCACTCACCGAGAAGACGGGGAATTTGACCAAGACGTGAATCCCCCTCATCTATTGATTGACCGTACTGCATAATTTCCTCACCTGACTGAACTGCAGCTGACTGCAACAAGGTGATATAGCTTGTTAATATTCAATTCACTAAAGACAATGATACAATTAACACATGAATCTCTCAACTATAAGCAAATTATCCTGACACTAGAGATAACCAAGCAAAGTTAACTTGTATAAATTAAAGATTTCCCTGATATATCAGTAAGTTTTTTAGCATAAATAGGACAAGAGCCATTAGAATTCTCAGAACAAATAAGTGAAGATATTTATATTGAAAAATTGGAGCTTGTGAAATTAAGTCCTGCATCACAAATTAACAAAAGTCTACATCCCAACAGCTGTTGTTCTTAATAGGTTTCGTGAAGCAATAATGTTTTTCATTGTCATGCATTGCATTAACTCATGCCAAATAGCAACTTAAGGCTTCATAATTTTTATCACTACCACTTGCAACCCTTCCACTTCAACAATATTTTCTCTTCAGAACGTGTAAACCCACAAATTATCTGATACAGAATGTAACACAGCTTTACCACCAACTCTTGAAGCAAAGTCCGCAAAATATTTTCCAACAACTGATTTTCATCTTGAACGAGTTTCATCTGCTTCTGCAAAGTGCATAGACTACACATGTAAATAGATTGAAAAAAATCAACCAAGAAATATTGCTAAAATTTACACCCAAAGCCATACATATACAAGAATCCATAAAGAATAAGGCCACCCAAACAACAAACCAACATTTAATAGAAAAAATTACGTCAAATGCACATTAAGGGTTCCATGAAAATTCCACAAAACTCGAATTTTTGCAATTCTGCACACATCAAACCTGGGGTTTAATGGCTTGTTGCACTGTCTGGAGAGCAAAATCTTGAGGCGGACCCGGATGTAGTATTGCTTCCCTGAATAAATCCTGGGGGCGATATAAAACATTTTAAATCTTGAAATAAAAACGAATTAAAAAAAATATTTCAATCCACTCAAATTAATCTATGATTTGGCCTGAAGTTCAGAAATTTGGAAGAAAAGAAGAGCTCGCACCATTGTTAAGAGAAGAGTTTAAGTGCGCAATTTCTCGAACAGTAGGGCTTTGCCAGGAGCAATGTGTTCATACAATCGCCAACGAAGAACTTATAGAACGACATTTGTAGTAAGAAAGAACACTCATGACTCAACTGATTTTAAAAATTCTAAAATATTCAAATCAATTAGTATTAGGAGAAATTATCATGAAAGGTTGAGTAAATATTATTAAACCCTCTAGATTTTTTGAAAATTTCAATTTTAATTATTTTTTTTGTCCAATTTTGGTCATTTCTGTTCAATTTTGGTCCTGTGTGATTAAAATTGGATAGAGAAGAACTAAATTGAAATTTTCAATAGTTAAAGGACTAAATGCGAATTTTGTAATAATTTGACAAAAAATTTAATGGACCAAATGTGATAATTTGACCAGAAAAAATTATAATTTCTCACGTTATATTAAAATTATCACAATATCATAAAAAAAAATTAAGATATTATATTTAAAACAATATTTTCAAAATCGGATATGACCGATCGGTTCAACTGAAAATTGGAGTCGAAACTAGAGTCGAAACTAGTCCGGAACACCCAAAAAACTATTTTTAAGGTTGAATCGGATTGGATAGGAAAAATCGGTTGAACCAGTCCAACTAATTATCTATAAATTTTTGCTTAATTTTTTATTTTTAATTTTATGATGTTTCACATGTTAGATCGGTTCAGCCAATTTTTCTAGTCTAACTTCAACCTTAAATTTATTTTTTTAATATTCTGGGCTGTTTTTTGCTCCGATTTATGGTCAACCCGGTCGGTCCGAACCGATTTCAAAAGTATTGCTTTAAATAAAATATATTTAAACACTTTTTTTATGATATTGTGAGAAATTATATTTTTTTTCCAGTCAAATTATCACATTTGGTCCTTTAAGTTTTTTGTCAAATTATTACAAAATTTGCATTTGGTCCTTTAACTATTGAAATTTTCAATTTTAGTTCTTCTTTGTCTAATTTTAGTTCCTCATGACAAAAATTTGATAGAAATGATTAAAATTGAAAAAAAAAAAGACTAAAATTTAAAATTTCAAAAGATACCTAACTATTTGCGAGTTTAGTAATAATTAGTGGACGATAATTTCTAAGTCATGTTTGTTTAGTGGATAAGTGGAGTAGTATTAAGTAAAAATCTATAGTGATAATTTAGGTTTTTTTATTTTTTATTTTAATACGGTGAATTTAAAATTTATGTCAAATTAATATTTTTTTAGAAATTGGTTGTAATATGTTTAACGGTTATAAATTTGGACAAGTATTATGTGAGATCATTTCACGTTAGACAATTTTATATTTTTTTAAATTAATTATTAATTTTACTATAAAATATTAGTATTACTTTTCATTTATACTATAAATTATTTATGAAATTGCTTATACACTTTGTTAACGAAATTACTTTTAACTTTTTTAATCAAAATTTGAAATTAAAAAAAGAATTACATTTATTAAATAAAACATATAAAATATTGAATAAAAATTAGTAATACATAAATAGGTTTACTTATGCATTCAGGTGCACATGATTTCAACTCATAAATTAATGAGATATGATAAAGAAAGAAAGAAAAAAAAACTTGATGAGAGGTAATATATAATATGGGAATGATTTGATAATTTATACTTGTTTGCCTATTTTTAGCACTCACGAGCAAGAATACTCGATCGTTGTAGTAGTATATCCCAAGAAAAATTATCAATCCAATAAGGAGTTATGTTCGGACTAGCAAAATACGTGAGCTCAAGTTCATGTTGTTTTTGTAAGGATGATCGGGGGGTTTTGAGATTGATTAACAACTAAAACAAGAAGCAAGTAAATAAGATAGCAAATAAGATAAATGACAAGTAAAGAAAATGGGTGTTAAAGTTCAAGTATGGAAAAACATGGGATTAGAAACATCCAAGCACACTCGATTCATATTATCATGCAAAAGGAATTCAACTCAATTGATGTAGACTAAGGGTGATCACGATTGTATCCTAAGCTCCCTTTCGGGTTACAAAGGTTGTTGATCCATTTTAGACTCCCAAAAGCACTTAAGATCAAAGCCCAACATTAACCACTTCCATCTAGGTACTAGTTAGATTAAACTCTCCCTTTTTGTGTACTAAGGCCAACGAATGGATTGGTTCCCCTCATTGAATTCAAATATCCTTTCGGTCAAACCCAAACTCAATGTCTATTCATGCCTTCCTAATACTATAGAGGGTCGTTTCCGTCTCACTCCAAGCAATACATACATGAACATCATGATAGCATTTAATTACCACAAATAATCCATTGATCAACAATCCATTAAACCAATAAACCTTCATGAATAACAAACCATGCCATCACAATATCAAGACAATTAAACTCCATGAATAGAAATCAACATCAATTAAATAAAAAACCAATTTAATCTACATGATAATATAAATCTAATATGCTCTTCATATTCCTAATCCCACTAGAGGGATTAGCCTAACATGATAAAAGTAATAAAATAAATAAATGATTCATTACAAATACCCATAGTCTTAGATCTAAAGAAATACAAAATGAATGGATTCTTCCCTATCAATTTATTGAAGAGAATCTTCTATTCTTCTTGATCTCCACCTCTAGCTTCTTGATTCCTTGAGATATCTCACACCCAATGGAAGGGATGAAGTTTTGATGGAGAATTAATGGAGATGATGAAGATGGATCAAAATGGATGAAGGTGGATGAAGATGATGGTGGAAAATGGAAGAAATGGTGTGTGAGGTGTGTGTAGATGATGGGATTTTCGGATCTCCTGCCAATTGTTGAATAAAGGGGTATTTATACCCCTTTGGAGGCTTCTAGAAGGATCTGGAAATTTCTGCAGGAAAATACACAACACGAGTCGTGTTACGCAACACGGCCACGAGGTGGCCGTGTTGTGTCTTCTGATGCTGCCGCACGGCCTCGCCTTACAGGGCCGTGTTGATGACACGGCTCGTGCTGCCAACACGAGTCGTGTGTTGTAACACGGGCACAGGTGTAGTCGTGTTGGCTCTTCTGATGTCGGCACACGGCCAACTCTTACAGGGTCGTGTTGGCTACACGGCTCGTGTGCTGGCTCCTGCATTTCTTCACTGTTTTGGCTCGTTCTCCCTCGTTTCAACTCCAAATTGAGATCCGCTTTTTCCTACATCTTCCTTATCATGTTTAACATCCAATAAAAAGTGAAAATCTTAAGTTTAAGCTCATTCACACACATTTCAATAAAAATACAAAACACAACCAAATAACATATAAAATACGGATAAAATAATACGAAAACACATATAAAAAGACACTAAAATCTAGGTGAAAATAGCTCTAATCAATACTACTCCATTCGTCCCACAAATGTTTGTATCCCACTTTATGCATGTTAAGAAAAGTGATAACTTTTAGGGGTATTATGGTATTTTTGGTAATAAATAAATGATAAAGTATGTTATGTGTGTTAGATATGGGTGCTTTTTTAAAAAATAAAGTATATGAGAGAATAATGCTTGTATTTGACTTTTTACTTTTTTAAGAATGATCAAACTTTTGTGAGACAATCGTGAGGAAATAGTATTTGTAGGTGTGTAGGTATTTTTTCTAAATATAGGGGTCAAATTTATAATATCTAAACACGAGTATAGAACCTAAAACAAATTAAGTCTTAAATATTCAACTCTAAAATAAACAAACCAGTTTCTTACGGTATAATTGAAATTAGTCCTGAAAAATGGTGGAGACCATAAATAAAGGTTTAATATGTAATCGATTTAATAGGATATTTCCTCTTCTTTTAATACCACACAAGATTGTTTATAAAATATTCACTTGAACAGTTATTATTTTTCATTACTCACATAGTATTATTTTTTATTGAAATGCCATTATTTTGTGTACGTCTTTTGAAGCTCATTTTGTACAATGTTTTTTGTATGGGCTGCTGAATATTCATTGCACCCAATATTATTTTTTTAAAAAATTACCATTACCATGTTTTAGAGTGATATACTATTACCCTTGTTGATGATTGCTTTCGTCCCTCGATTTCCATTGGAGGAAACTCAAGTTTTACCAATCAAATATAATAAAAATTATGAAAATGAAGAATACTCTCTTATTGATAACTTGGAGCTTAAAGCTCAATTGAATACATGCATTCTTACCCAAACAACTCTGTTGAAGTGTACAATAACAAATAATAAAAAGTGTGTTTGATTTTGTGTTGGGCTTTATTTATACATTCCTCTTATGTCACCTCCTGTGTGTGTGAATTCATTTTCATGCTTAATAGTACCCCACTATTAGGGGCCCCGCCCCTGCCCTCGAGGAATGTAGAGATAGCATTCGAGGTGCAGAATGCATACGAGTGATTTGTTGTGTTTAGAGTGTTTTTTTGTGCCTTAGATTTCTAGTCAAGCCTAATGTCTTCTGCTAGGCCTTTTATAAGTTGAATGTAGGTTTTATGGACTATTTCTTGGTTTGGTGTTGACTTTTTTTGGAATCTTTTCGTAATGGGCCGATTCATTTTGGATTTACTTATGGACTATTCCTTGATTTGGTGTGGACTTTCTTTGGGGTCCGTAATGGGCCTAGTTATTTTGGATTCGCCATGAGCTTATGTGTATTTGGGTTTCCAATCCAAGTATCCATGACGTCCTTAAGAAAAAAAAAGTTACTCTATCTGGGATTATTTTGGGGTGCACCTATGTTAATAATGTAAAATAGGGGTGGTGGTGGTTTTTTTAAAAAATAAATTTAATTATATTAATTTATTTAATAGTTGAGATTAGATTAAGAATGAATTTAACGGTTGAAATCGTCCTGGTGCACCGGTACAGGTGCACTGTAGTTGAACTCTCAAATTTGATGGGTTTTGATTTTTTATCTAATATATAATATTTACAATTTAAATAGGTAGAGCTTTATATGATATTGCGACACAGTGTCATGAAATAAGTAATACTCTGTCTTGTGAAATGATTTCACAAGCTTTGACAAAAGTTCTATCATTCATAATAGCATATGAATATGACACTTTTTTTTTAATAATAAAAATATATAGATTTGTAATTTATTAGAATCTGAGATGAAAATTAGAAGCCCAAATTCTAGATTGACTTGCTATATTTTTAAAAAAATTATACTCCCACTATTCCCGTTAGTTGTACACATGGTTTAAAATGATTGATTTTAGAGGATGTTGTAGTTTTCATAGGTAATAAAATATTATAAAGTAATGGTATGTGTAAAAAAAAGAGTGACAAAAATTGAGATTAAAGTAACTTTTAAAATTGTTGGATAAATTGATGTTTATTTTTTTAAGTATAAAAAGTGTTGTGGGACGGACGAATAAAGAAAATGTGAAAGGTGGTATGAGGCGAAAGGGAGTATCACTTGTTATAACCTATGTATAAAGTTTAAACTAAAGGGAAGCACATGATTTACACCGTAAATCCAATTAACATGATACTAACTCATTACTATTTATTTATTATTATTATTATATTTTGCCTGTTGTGTTATTTTAAGATTTACTTTTTTTTCTTTTTTTTTTTCTTTTAATTACACACTGTTTTATGCAAGGTTTTTATAGAATGAAATATTAGTAGTCTCCCTAACAAAATAAATAAATCATTATAATTATATAAGATTTTAATAAAATATCAGTACTTTAACTCTAGCCCTGCCCTCTCATATTTCATGTGAACCACTAATATCATAAATATCCAAAAAGGGTGGTCCATTTCCATTATTTTCTTTTTCTTTTTTTTTTTGACTTGTGTGAGGAGGTTTAATTGAATCTAATTAAATTTATGTTTAACTTTGTAAGATAAATAAAAATATGATACACGTTTTTTTTCCTTATAAAAAGTATCACTCAATAAAGAAATGTGATTCTCACATGAATAATAATTATGTGAGCAATTTGATGAACAATCTAATAAAATAAATTATATGTTTTTAATAAAAAAGCTATATTAAATTAAAAATATTGTTTGACACGAATTTTAGTCATAATTAAATTATTATACCTAATCTTATAAATATTCACAAACTATACGATAAGAGATAAATGTATTACTTAAGTACTTAAGAAAATCCAAATAATTTTTCATGTATTTATGTTCTAAACAATTTCAAACAATGGGATTAAATTTCAAACATCTAAACCTAACACAAATTTCGAATTATTTATTATTCAAAATTATTTAAATAAAATATTAAAAGGTGGAATTTTCTTTAGACTCCTCCAAGTTTCCAACAATGGGGGAATACAGTATTGTATTTTATTAAGTTCAAATCATAGGGTGGAGAGTTTAAAGTTGATCAGTATGAATTTTTGCCCAACTTATTCGAATAAAAAAAAATCCAATTAATGAAGTTATGAATTTTACTAAATATAAATAAAAATAGGATTTGTTAATTAATTCTTAATAAATCATCCTCTAATCATAAAAAGTGTTTAATCCATTTTATTTATGGCAAAAATAATTACTTAATTGAAAGAATTCCCAATATTCCATTAGATTTATCTCTAAAGCTTGTGCACAAAGTTATTCAGATATTATATTTAAGTAATTGGATATTACCAACTAATTTCAATCCATTCGTTCCAATCTAACGTGTTAATTTAATGCTTTAAAAATGATGTATTAATAAGTAGAATCAATCAATATAATACATAAAAGTATAAATTTACTGTAAAATTTATGTACAAATTAATATTGTAAAGTCAATACTGTATGATTAATGAATAGGATCAAATACAAATATACAATTATACGAAAAGGATAATGCTGGCATGCTTTTTGTTTTGTTTTGTTTTTATTTAAGTTTTCATTTTTTTATAAAAAAAACATTATTACTTATTCATTAAAAATATTGTCACATTTTTTTATTTATACTACTACTAATCATTCATGAAATAATTGACTGTATTATTATTATACTTCATTAATTTAAATATTACTTTTATTAAAATATGAGTGTTTTAATATAGAACCCAAAAAAAATTAATTCAATTAGCGTTCAAAAGATTTTTTTTCTATCAGTTTGGAACTCGAAAGATATGAAATTATCATCAGGACCTAAAACCATAAAATTAATTAAAATAAAATAATAATAACTACAATAAAATTTTAATTATTTTTTAAGATAATATAATATTTTATAATTTATTATTACTAAAATAACATAATTAATTAATGATAAATTTATATGATTATGTTATATAAATTTTAATTTAATGATTTTAAGTTATAAATTGATAGTATCAAATCTTACAAGTTTTGAATCGATAAAAATATCTTTTTATCCTTAATTGATAGTTAATCGTATCCTTCAATTTTGTAAAAGCGTTTGTTATGCGAAAATTATGTACATGAAAGAAGCGAATAAATGCTACTTTTAAAACTCTTTATTAATTTATTTTAATTAATTAACTGATTAATTTTGACGGTTTGCAAATTATTTCCCAAAAAAAATTAATTAATAAAAAAATTGATTAATTAATTACGAACGCCGTAGTATTAAATCAATTGAAGCCAAAACCTAACCTTGTTTTACGTCGCAACAAAAAACGTTCTCTTCAGTTTCACTCCCTCTCCAACTCGCAAGAGTAAGAAGGTAACACCCCACCCCCACCCCCCACCCCTCGTATGCATAAAATATATGTGTATTTGGCGTGTATGTACAGTTTCTGTATGTATTGATGTTTTACTCTGTTTTTGAACTGTAATCGTAGAGAGGAAATTGAAGAGGGAGATCTGATGTACTTGCTTGCGGATCTTAATTTTGTTCAGAAACATGATGATTGCTTTAGAGCATAAAGGTATTGTATGTCTCTTGTATTTATGTTGCCAATGTACATTGCCCTCTAATTGTTTGTTTTATGGTGTTGAATTGTGATTTTTCTCTGTTTGTTTGTTATGGAGATTAGGCGAAGTGAGAAAGATCTTTGTGTCTGTCTCCCTTTTTGTGTGAGTGTGTGTGGTGGTGGTTTGAAGTAGGAAGATCAGTAATCTTTGAAAAGTTTGCACATGTTGGCTATTCGTTTGTTGTGGGTGTGGTTTATTGGTGATCATGTTGGGTTTAGAATGTGCCCGTCTTACGATTTTCGAAAGAATTCTCTATTGATGGACTAGTGTTTCTGGGTTTATGTTCTGTAGTATGTTAAAGAGTGATGGCTGTGATTGTGAAGAAAGTGATTAGATTATGTCTAATTCTAAATTATGATACTACCTTCTCTGGGAATTTGTTACTTAAATTGATCTAATGGTTGCGCCTAAGAGAATTTTTACCATATTTGTGTTTGGATTATAAATAATCTAGGGGTTTTCTCACCTGAGTGTCTCCACTCAAATTGAGTTTAATTCATGTGATGTATTGTAGTGTCACATATGCCTGAGTGCTTCCAATCTTTGACTATAAGAATATAACTCAAACTCCTGATAAGACTGTTAAAGTTTTATATGCTAAAGTTTTTGTGAGAAGATGATTTGAGGTTTTTCCCCTTATTTATTAGTATTTCAATGTTGTAAATTTAGGTTTCAACTCTCCTTTATGAACGCCTTTCTTATGTATCTAGGCTAGGGGAAGAAACTGCAAACTGTTAATATCTCTCATCAAGATTACTTCTTTTGCTTGTCAACATAGAAGCGATTATATGAAGATAAACGGTAAATTTATGAAAGAATACACTGCTAGCTTCAGTCGCTCTCTCGGATAATATTTCATGGAGTAATTTTTTTAAAACCTAAGGAAGTTTAGATTTGAAAAATTACTGACTGCAATGCAAAATTACTTTTATACTTGCTTCTAGTTCTTATATTTTACGTTGAACTGATGTTTTTCTCAACCCTTTGATATGCAGATTCTGCTCAAAGGAGTTATGAGGCGTCCATTAAATGCCTCCAAAATAAGAGTCACCCCTGCACTCAGCAATATAATTCTACATACGCTGAAGGCTTTCAGGAGCTTCAAGATGAGCTTTATGGTCAAGCAGCTGGTAATGCTATAGATCCTGATTTCTTTTCAAGCAGTGAGCATAAAGAATCTTGCAAAGAATATAAACAACGGCCCGCCTATCATCGTGACTTGGGCTCATGGTCCACCAATCCTGACTGCAACAGTGTTGCAATGTGCCAGCTGAATGCTTTTCAGGGACAATTCCATCCATTTGCAGCAAATTACAGATACCAGTATGCCCCAGTAAACATGTTTGCCCAGAATTATCCTTATGATCACCTACTCCAAGATTTTCAGTATTTTGTTGTGATCGATTTTGAGGCCACATGTGACAAAGAAAACAATCCTCATCCACAAGAGATAATTGAGTTCCCGTCTGTAATAGTGAGCAGCGTTACTGGGCAGTTAGAGGCTTGCTTTCAAACTTATGTACGGCCAACATGCAACCATGTCCTGACTGATTTCTGCAAAGATCTGACTGGCATACAACAAATTCAGGTTTACATCACTTGCTGTATTATGATATGCATGTATGTGTGACTTTGCCTTTTAGTATGTATCTATAGTTTGATTCGATACAAGTTCATGCTCATTCTTTTCATAGTCGAATTAATCAAGGAACAGCATGTGCCATAGAACAATAATACGTCTTCAATCACTGGTCCAATTTTAGTAAAAATATCATGCCAATGTCTTTCTTGTCTGATAAATGGTTTATAGATCAATGTATGACATATATATGATGCCATTCTCAGAGCAGTTCTCTTTTCATGGACCATGCCAAAAATGTTTCTTGTGAGAGGGGACTACACAATGCATGATTGCTAATACAAATTGGAATGCTATGTATTTTTTTTGTAGTGCTTTAAGTTTAGTAATGTTCACTTCTTGTGGCAGACTTCTAAAAAAGTTGCATGAATATTGGAATTAGTACTTAAATTAATTCTCATTAGCAGGTCAAAATTAGGTGAAAACATGCTATGAATCTTCATGTCCTAGAGCATAAAGTTGTGAGCGATGTTATGGAAGGTAAGTTGCAAAAATTGTTTTAGGGTTATCTATTATAACCTCAAAGGAAATTGATTGGACACATCTAGAGCATAAAGTTGTGAGCGATGTTATGGAAGGTAAGTTGCAAAAATCGTTTTAGGGTTATCTATTATAACCTCAAAGGAAATTGATTGGACACATCTAGAGACCTTGAATACCTGTGGCTATTTTGAACTTGTTCCCTGAGAACTCTGTGATGTCTCTTCAATCACTAGATAATCTTTTGACTTTTCTAGGTGGACAGGGGAGTTACACTAAGTGAAGCTCTTTTTAGACATGACAAATGGCTTGAAAAGAAAGGCATAAAAAACACCAACTTTGCTGTTGTAACATGGTCTAACTGGGATTGCCGGGTGATGTTGGAATCTGAGTGCCGTTACAAAAAAATTAGGAAGCCCCCTTATTTCAACCGGTACAGTACTGACTCTCTGACCTTTTTTGCTGTAAGAATTTTCTTAAGATCATTCATTTCAGACCAACTCAACCACACACTGACATGAAATTGGCTTTCTTTGGACAGATGGATCAACTTGAGGGTTCCTTTTCAAGAGCTCTTCGGTGATGATAGGTGCAATTTGAAACAGGCTGTGGAAAAGGCTGGTCTCACCTGGCAAGGTCGCGCTCATTGTGGTCTTGATGATGCCAAAAACACAGCTCGCTTGCTCGCCATGATTATGCACAAGGGCTTTAAGTTCTCAATTACCAACTCACTTACTTACCCCACTGATGATGGTTCTTTCGCATGGAAATCAACACCAGAGAAACCTCTTTTTATGTCACCTCAATCTCAGAAGCTTCAGGAACCGCATCCTCCACTGCCTCAGTACCATCACTTTTGTTACTGTGGGGTGACAAGCAGCAAAGGAATGGTCCGAAAACCAGGCCCCAAGCAAGGTAGCCTGTTTTTTGGATGTGGAAACTGGACTGCTGCTAGAGGCGCTCGTTGCCATTTCTTTGAATGGGCTTCCCAATGACTATGACTCCCTGGGAGCATAGGTACCATTATCGTTCTGACAGTATAACCTATGAATTATTAAGGTTTATAGTAAGAACTACTGAAGTCTGAGTTATCTTGTGCAAAAGGCAAATGTGCATTTGCTGGGGTAGAATGTTGGTTTCTTTATCGGGTTTGTGTAGATAGTCGTCTCTGCTGTTTCGATGAATGAGTGCTCCAACAAATCCAGAATGACATTGTGGTTGAACATGCGCTTATGACATGTTAAATTATCTTTCATAATGTGTGAAACATTAGGGGTCCCTTGTATATTGTTGATGGGGAAGACTTATGTTGTTTGAATCGAAACGCTCTCGTCTGCTAGTTCAAGTATTGCCTCTGAATTTGATCATGTGGTTCTTCATTTCTTCTCATTTTTGCTTAGCAATTCGTAGAGTTTGTTTTTAAATTCCTTTTCAAGCCTTTTGGCATCCTTAGATATTTGATGGTGCTTTGAATAACAGAATTATTTTATGATGCATTCAAATTTGGGAGGATTTTGAATCTTTCCTCCCAATTCCCAAATTTCACCAGAATAGATGCACCAAAAAATCGGAACCGCCGGTTCGAACCGGGGAACCGCCTGTTTTAATCGGAACCGGAACCGGCCAAAAAAAATCGGAACCGGCTAAGGAAGGTTCGGTTTCGGTTTCTCATATTTGGGAAAAAAATCGGCGGTTCCGGTTCGAACCGCCGATTTTTCATTTTTTTTTTACTTTTTACGCTTAAAACCCAAAAAAAAATTTTGAAACCAGAATCGGCGATTCCGAACCGAAACCGTCGGTTTCGAATCGAAATCTTCGTATCCCGGTTCGGTTTCGATTCCCCCTACCTTGGAACCGGAACCGCCGGTTCGGAACCGGAACCGCCGATTCCGAACCGGGGGTGTATATCTAGAATAGAAACCACAATTTGACCCTACCCGCATACGTTGGGTTCAGATCGGACCCACCTCTGTTCCCACATTTGTTGGGTCCAGATCAGATCCACATGTTTTGCCTCCAAACAAAAAGTAATTTTGAAAATTTGAATGAAGTTATCATACATTTTCTTGTTGATTTAAATTATTTAATCAGTATGCTTTATTCTTAATATTCTTTTTGGTTATCTTTGCGTTGAATTTATGAAAACGCTTTCAAAATCTTTCACTTAAATTTTAAAAAGCTGGTCTCTTGTGCACCGACACAAGACATTCAAGGATATAACATTTTACTTAAAGGGTATTCACTTTAATTTATAAGAGTATTATTTTTCCAAGAGTTAGTTGACATATGAATGCTATTAATCTTTGAATAAGAATATTTTTTTTCTTCCAAAATTAAGGGCATAAGTTTTTATACTAATGATACAACTTTATGTCACACAAGTTTGAATAATAAAAATAAGGGTTAATTGCGAAAAAAATTTCAACATTTACTTCATTTGCAATTTCGCCTTTAACTTTTGAAATTTAACAAATAAAACCACCACCTTTTAAGTCATTTGCGAATCACACCATTGAAAAGTCAATGTTGACCGATTGCGTGGCTAATCTTTGCTACGTCATTTTCCATGTTATCTTTGATTAATTACATAAAAATTTTCAGTCTTTATTTGAGTTGCGATTTAGTCCAAACTTTTAAAATTTTTGAAAATTGCATCCAATTAAAAAAATTAAATAATTTTATATTTAAACTTAAATATTCAGAAATTAATATATAAAATAAGAAAATTCTAAATATTAAATAATTTTGAATGCTGACACAATTGCACTGGAAACTCGGCACCTTGCAAGAAAGCGAGGGGGCTTTTATTTTTACCGTCGAATCTTCTATCGCAAATGCATATTATCGATGCCTTCTCTTTCAATGTTTCTAAAATTAATTGATATATTATTTAGAATAAATAATTTTGCCAAATGAAATTAATAGTCGCATGAAAAAGGAAGAGCAAATTATATGAGTTACGGTTTCTTTATATGTAATTTTTTTTTTCATTTTGATGTGGACATAGTTGCCCTTGTAGGTCAATTTTTTTTATTATTATTATATATTAATTTCTGAATATTTAAATATGAATATAAAATTATTTAAAATTTTTAGATGGGTGCATTTGCCAAAATTTCAAAAATTGAGATCAAATCGCAATTTAAATAAAGGTTGAGGTTTTTCATGCAATTAATCAAAGATTACATTTATATACATATACAAACTTTATTAATTCCCAAAACACCCACATATTATACATTATATTTTTTTCTCCATTTATATCTCTTTCTCATCTCCTCTCTCACATCATCAAACTAAAACTTAAAAGAAACATATAGTATCACTATTCATAATTTTTTAAATTTACATAAATAATAATAAAAAAAATCTGAATATCAATAGGTTGAACATTATTTTTATATATGCGAGTGATTGCTTAATTTCAGTCCTATTCTCCAATTATAAAGTTCTCTAATAGGAAGTAAAGTTGGAAGTTGCTTGGACTTCTTGTGGAAGTCGTTATTTTAAATTTATAAAAATAAAAATAAAATATGTAAATAAATTGTTGCTTGTTGGTGCATAACATAAAGTAAAGATTAAATATAGTATTATTCATTATAGTTTTAAATTTAAATTTTGATGCGTTTCACAAAATTGAAAAGAGAAAATTTCTCCCTCATTTGCTTTATTTTCTACTAATGTCCACTCTTGGACCTGCCATCATGCCATGTTCTTTTTTTTTTTCCTAGTTTAGACTCACCTCATTCTTTGCCTCATTTAATGAGCAAGAATCCAACGAAAAAATACCACAATAATTGGGGTGTGACAGAGACCAAAATTTGAAAACAAACACATGGAGAGCCAATGTGTACCATTCTAGTGTAATGGCTTTTATGTTAAATAGTTAAATAAATGATACGTATGAAAGAACATAAAATCATACTCTAATTAATTAGGAAAGTATAAGTCCCATAAGTTTTGGGGCGATGAAATTTTCTCTCCTATTATGTATCAATCATATAATTAGGGGCCGTTTTCATGATTTGTTAACCTTTATTTTAAGGTTTGACCACTCTGTTTACATGGATTGTTAATTTTGAAAAAATTGGCACGGGCCTTTGTCGGCCCGGCTCAAATCACACTGTTAAGGAGGTCACACTAACCGCCCATCTTGGGCTGATAAAAAGAGGAATCGAGGATTAAGGTGGATAATTACATTGCTGCCCTTTCTTTTCCTTCCAATTTTCATTCAGGTTTTTGTTAGTTTAATCTGCTGCCTCCACCGCCTCTTTCACATACTTCACGCTGCAGGATGGCGGAAAGGGGGCGGCCGTACTCAATCGCCGACAAGAGAAGAGAGTGCCGTGTGAGGACAAATCCGAATTACACGCACTAACTCGTAAATCTGATCAGTTGAAAGAGCCCGACACATTCCTCCTCGCTGCGCCGACTTTGAGCGCAGATCCGCCGCCGGAGGTTATTACCCACAGTTGACTCATTCGCAGTGCCTCAAACTCATCCAAACGTTCTGATTTCTGCCAATTGGGTTGTTGGAGGAATAGCACATGGTGTAGAATTCATACCTTAAAACAGCCCGATTCTGATTCGGGCATACCCGGAGTATTTCACGCGACAAGCCTTCCACGCAGGCGCGGCACTCATGGGGTTTCATCAGCTCTACAGAGGGCGAAGGCGTAGGGCTTGTGGCGGATGGATGAGGTGTGGAAGCGGAAGCCTTCGGGGGAAATGTTAAGAGGGGGGAGACAGCGGAGTATGGCCTGCAGATTTGTTTTGGATTCAAACCAGAAGTGACCGCCGCTGGTCCCATTCCATCACCGGAGATTTCGCTGAGAATAGAGGAGATTGAAGAAGAACAGTAACTGTGAAGAAAATTGGATATATATTTGGGGCAATTTTGTCAAATTCCTCAATCTAGAACCTTCTATGTAAACAGAGCTTAAAAAAAGGTTAATGTGTGTTAACCTTGATTCAAAGGTTTAAATTAACCCTGACCAAGTTAACCCAACCTCAAAGGTAAACGGCCCCTTAATGGTATAAGAGATTATATAAAAAAAGGACACGTACCAATCATATACTTCCTCCGTCCGATTCCAAGGTGTCCGTTTACTTTTTTGCACGTGAATTAAGGAGTATTATTATTATATGTGGGTAGTTGTATTAGAGGGAAGTGGTGGATCATATTGTGTACTTTTTTATTAAATAAAGAAAATTAATACCTTTGAACCGAACGCCAAAATAATAAAATGAACACCTTAAAAGCGGATGGATGGAGTAATTTATAATGATATAAAAGATGATATAAAAAAAGGACACGAATGACATGAGTATCCAATGCCCTTACCCATAAATGCTCTTCACATCTAGATTGGCTTGCTACGTCTTTTCCACTCATACTATAGTTTGAAAGACTACTTCTATTTAAAATATTAAGAGCGAGGCTCTTGTGCCGGGGGATATCGGGCCTCTATGCAATTTTTGTGCCATTTACAATTTAAACTCTCTAGCAATACATAAGTTTAAATAGAATATAGAGGGGAGAGTTGTGTGCACATGGGGATACGGCGTGCCCCGGGAGCGCATGAGCTTTTGCCATTTATTTAATTTATATTGGGGTGTTTATTTTTATTTTAACACTAATGGAATAGTAATAGCTGGCGATGCTTTTTGGGCGATACTGAACCCGCCATGTTATATTCTTTATTTTATTTTTACCGTGAATATAGAGTTTAAAGTTTTTTTTTTTTTACTTTTATTGATTTTTAGGACTACAAAGTATTTTTAGTAGTATAATAAATAAATAAATAAATAAATAATAAAATAAGTTAGGTGTGCTAAGTGAAAATAAAAATTAAAAAAATAGTACTCCCTCCGTCTCATTTCAATCTTTACATATTTTCAATTTGGGCGTCCCAATTCAATATTTACATTTCCCTTTTTGGTAAATGGGTCTCACACAAATTAATTATTTCTCTCTCCATGGGCTCACACATCACACTAATACACCTATCCACTTTATATTAACATAAGTATTATTTCTCTCACCTCACTACACATTAAAATACTACATTCCTTAATCTACGGTCTACGTGCAAAAAACAAACGTAAAGTTTGAAACGGGACGGAGAGAGTATAATTTATCAAGAGTTGATTTGTTTTAAAACTTTTATGCAATGCGAATGGGTACCATAAACAATGTTTTTTATTGTTTTAATAAATTAAAAAAGCACCCAATATTATTTTGAAATGTTACGCCCCAATTTTTCTCACCAATAATAAACAATAATAAATATTTATTTTCTTTTATTTTTATACAATACAATTTTCACAAAACAGCTCATTTCACCGGCCCGGCCAACAGGTCGTCATCCATGTATACAACTCTCAGGATCTGACGAAACTCCAATCACCATCAACGTGTACGATTTTACCTACAATGCATAAACTAGTGAGATAAAATCTCACTAAGTAGAAATCATGCATGACAGTGCATGAAAATGCATTTATTTTTCTAATCTTTCTAGTTAGTCTCTTTTATTTTTGAAAACTGTTCACGTTGAGGGATCCCCACGACACACTTATGATATGCACCCTAAATGAGCTCAATGTGGATGATTTTTTCGAACCCCGAATATAGTGCCGAGAATGATTTTTTCGAAACCTAGTAGAGATGCATATATAGTGACCGCACATACCATTAGTATCTTATAAATTTTGGGAAAAAAACTTTTTCATGATTATGCATGGTATGCAACTAGGGCAATTAAATATGCATCATACCATTTACGATATCAATATCAACTTTTAATCAATAATTCATGACATATTTATCACATAATAATCACAAATAATTCACACAACAACATGTTTATGCATTGTAGTTGGATCTCTACTTACTTGAACTCCGATAGTAATAACACCACAGACCTTGTGAAGAACTGTAACTACCTATCTTCCGTCCCGACTGATTGCTATTTTCTTTTACCCTCAAGTATAAGGGATCGATTGTAGTGCGCGTGACTAAGTGAATATAGTTCCCACGAGATAGTTATAAATTTAACAAGTAATTCTATATGATAATTAAATTGCAAGACAAATCTGGAGGTTTTTGAAAGATGATAATTAATTAACTAAAAAAATAACTTAAATTAAATAATAAACTAATTATGAAATAAATAAATTACACAAGAGAAAACGATTTAAGAGTTCAAGGATGGAGAATTGGTAATGCTCGGGCAAACAGCTTGACTAAGTGACTAATTTATCTAGACCCAAATTAATTACCTGCAGACTTTTATAAGAGGATCACTAAGCCTAGTTAAATCACCTTGATCGGGTAAGGTCTAACACTTATAATGAGCTGAAAATCCTTGGATCAATAAGAAATTAACTTCCTCTCCCTCTATAGGTACTTCATGCTAAATTCCATTAAAGGTTAGAGGACTAGACTTCCCTTTCTAGGTACGCGATTGTTAACCATTTTGTCTCCTTACCAATTACTTAATAATGATGTTTTACCAAATAATTAATATTCCAAATTTATTGTCTAACACTCTTAAGTATTATAGGCCAATCCCCTAAGACTGTCACAGGAAACAACAATTATTATGCATAAATAGAAAATCCTATTAACTATCAATCAGTGATACCGTCAAGAATAATTAAAGGAATCAAAACTCAAAATCACAATAATATGAAGTCTCAAAATATCCTCTTCAATAAGGAAATAAACAATTTGCAAAATAATAAATTCAAGTCTAAGGCAATCAAATCACATAGTCAAAACTGTATTAATTTCCTAACATTACCAACAAAGAATCTTAGCACATGGATTTACTAGGGCAAATCACAAAGATTTAATTAACCTAATAATTATGCTAAAATAACTAAAAATAAAGAATCCGTTTGGAGGACTCCGTCTCTTCAATCAATATCTCCATTGGGATCTCCGTCTCCGGTGAATGGATGAAAGAATATGGGTAAATGGTGGAGTTTGGGCAGCAAATTATGTTGTGTGGTTGAATGGGTTGTCCCTCCCTCTCTTCCCCCATTGAGGGAGAGGGAACTACTCTCAAATTGTAAAGGAATCCTCCCTTTTAAACTCTAACCCACTGTGCTGCCATGATTTCAAAGCATGTGGTTTGCATGTGGTTTGCATGACATGGGTTGGATTTCACATATGGGATGAGTGCACATGGCTTCACATGTGGGATGAGTGCACATGGTTTCACATGTGAGATGATGATTCATGGACCAATTTGATCAAACAATAATAATCATGGCCAAAACTTGGTGAATTTCGTCCATCCTGTCGGCAGCTGCGCGGCTTCACCAATTAATTCATAACTTCTTCATTCGGCCTTCTATTTGAGTGATTTTTGCGCCCACGCGATCATATCTTCCTTGACTTTTTATTCATATATAGAACCCATAGAAACTCCAACATTTGAAAGTGTAACAAGTCATGCAAAGATGCACAGTCGTGCTGAGCAGGAACAGCTTGCGCGACGTCACCGTTTTAATCATAACTTTCTCGTTTCTAATCCAATCGAGGTGTTCTTTGAGCCAAAATGATCTTCTATTCCGTAATTTTCCAAATATATATCACATGATCAATTTGGATCTCCACAACAATACAGAAAAATTATGAAAATTGGACGTCTCTTTTTGCACAAATTCACCTTTCACCCCAACTTTGCATTTTCGATCATTTTTCCTATCAAAACACAATAAAATACCTCTCATGCACCTTTTAGTCGATAATAATCCAAAGTATAAAGATTTGTGCAAATAATAGTAATTATACACTCAAAGAGGTATCAAATTGGACCCAAAAATACATAAATTTCCACTCTCATCACCGACACAAAGCCTTCCGCCTCTCCTTTCTATTTCTCCCGCCCTCTATCTTTCTCACGACTAATTACTCTGAAGTGGAGTTAAATCACCTTTATATATGCATGAGGGTGGTGAATGGAATTGGTAAAATAGCCCCACGTAGTCATTATACACCTTTGTAGGTAAAGCTATAGATATTACTAAACAAACTTATCTTCTTGTTCATGAGATCATGTGGAGAGAAGATAAAGCAAAGGACCCTACATTTTTTTTTATTGAGTGGGAGCATGTCTTTTCATTCCCCCATGAGTGCATGTAAATTGGGTGGCCGGGTATAATTGGATACATGCACTTTTTAGATGTATCTAGCTCTCTATTGTACCTCCTATAGCCATACTTCCACAACTTGGTCGGAGGATATTTCAAATAAAAAATTATTATTATTATTATTATTATTATTATTATTATTATTATAAATTTATCAACTAAAAATGTAAAAGACAAATAAAATATAAAAATATTTACCACGTAATTATAAAAATACGTAAAATACAAATTATAAAATAAGAAAAATTTTCGGTATTACATTAAATCTTGCCCAACTATTCGAGTATGTGCCGAATTTTTTTTTGCTTTTGACAACTGATTTTGTAAATTTATTACACATAGTTATAGTTTGTACTTCAAGATTTTAAAAATTATATACATATAATAAAGAGTTAATTGCGCCAAAAGTCCTGATCTTTTTACGAATTTCAAATTAATCCAAAATTTTCAATATTTACAAATAAGTACCCGATCTTTAATCCATTTTTCAAATTAAGTCACCGAGCAGCGGGAGGCCTGCCCGGACGTGACGTGGCATTTTTTTATTAATCACCCTGTCCACCTATAAAAAAAATAAAAAAAAAATATAATTCATGTTTTTGCAGACAATACTCTCTCTCCTCATTTGTTCAAGTTCTGCTCGACCATGATAAAGCCACTCGACCATGATAAAACCATCTACTCTCCGTGACGATGCACAAGGCTCCCGGATCTCCGTCAGCCGCCGTCGTCGAAAATCGCCAGGCTGACCGCCGCATGATCGCTGAGATAAAAACTTCATTCCAAATGCTTGATCAACATTAAGGAGTGTTAAGTGTATGATTAAACTCATGTTCAATGGTGCTGTAAGCTTAAAATGGTCACAGCAGCAAGATCAGTGAGAAGTCAGCTCAAATTGAGCTGAAATGAGCTCATGTGCAAAGGTGGGGACCAGGGTACTTTGTGACGGTTATACACGTGTCATATGCGCGTGGAATGGAAGGTTTCATACATGGATGTGTAGCTTGTCACGCAGGGTGTGTGATGGAGTCAGTTGCAAACTGAATGATTCGTTTTAACTGCTCGATAATCCAGCTGGAAGGTAGTTACACGAACTGGTCCTGTAACTTTGCTGAAAGTGCATGGTGTATATAAAATGGTGAAATCCATGCATGTGTGCGTTGTAATTTATTCATACTCGTTAAAGCAATAAAGGATCTCTCTCAGGAAGTGGATGTAGGCTTGGTTAATAAGCCGAACCACTATACGTCTGATGTTCACAATCTTCAACACACATACACACACATACTTCCATTCTTTCTTGTTTTTTTCCTTCTTCAATCATTCTGTTAGTTGATTGCAATTTCTTAGAGTGGTTAATTAGATTGCTCGGTATAGATCATAATCTTCAACAAAGTGGTGCCGTCTGTGGGAAACTGAAATCACAGATCTGTAATCAACAGAAGAAATCAAGAAGCAGTTAAAAGGAGGTTCACACCATGGTTGCAACCAAGTTTGATATTGAGAAATTTACAGAGAAATCTGACTTTGGATTATGGAAGATCAAGATGAAAGCTATTCTGGTACAACAAGGTTTGGCAGATGCTATTAAGGAGAAGCCTCCAATCACTGAAGCAACTGCACAATCATCCATTGAAGCCACTGCAGAAGCTGATACACAAGAAAGAGCATTAAGTGCCATTGTGTTGTGCCTTGGTGATAAGGCTCTGAGGGAGGTGCAGAAGGAGACCTCTGCAAGGGCAGTATGGAAGAAGCTTGAAGATCTATACATGGTAAAGTCACTTGCTAACCGTTTATATCTAAAGCAGAAGTTCTATTCATTTAAGATGGATGAAGATAGATCAGTCTTGGTGCAACTTGATGAGTTCAATAAGATATTAGATGATCTGGAAAATGTTAATGCTACTATTGAAACAGAAGATAAGGCCTCAAAGTTGTTGTCAGCTCTTCCAAAGACATTTGAAAGTTTCAAGGATACACTCTTGTTTGGAAATAGAGAAACTATAAGTCTTGAGGAGGTTGAAATAGCTCTGAAGACAAAGGAGTTTAAGAAGGTTTCTGATGATCATGAAGCATCAGGGGAAGGCTTGATGGCTAAAAGAAATTATCATGGCAAAAGGTACAACAAAAAGGACAATTCTGATTCAAAGAAACAAGCAAACATGACTGTTTATTCTGGATCTGGTAAGGAGGTTAGGAAGTGCTTTCACTGTCATGAGCCAGGGCATTATAAGAAGAACTGTTACAAGTTTAAAAATGAAAGGAAAAGAAAACAAGAAGCTGAGAAAGATGGCCAACAAAGAGTGCAGGTAAATCAGGTAACAAATGATCAGAACCAGGTTGTTGCTTATCCTGAGGCACTGTTAGTTGGTTCATCAAGAAGATCCATGGATTGGATCTTAGATTCAGGATGTACATTTCACATGTCTCCTATGAAACATTGGTTCACTGACCTTAAGCTCCAGAATGATGGATCAGTGTTGTTAGGGAATAATCACACATGTAAAATCAGAGGCATTGGATCAATTATATTGAGGATGCATGATGGAATTGTCAGGACTTTGACAGGTGTGATGTATGTTCCAGAACTCAAGAGAAACTTGATTTCACTAGGAATCTTAGATGCTTCAGACTATGAGTATAGATCAAAAGCAGGTATACTCATTGTAGAGAAAGGGGAATGTGAAGTGATGAGAGGAATCAGGAAGGATGGATTGTACATTCTTGATGGTCATACAGTGACTGGACAGAACTATGTCACTACTGGAAATAATGAAATCCATATGTGGCATGGTAGATTGGCTCATATTAGTGAGAAAGGACTACAGGAATTAGCAAGACAGAGAGCCATTAACATCAGTTCAACAGACAAGCTTAATCAGTGTGAGGATTGCATTTTTGGGAAAGCTAAGAGACTTAAGTTTGGCATTGGTGAACATACAAGCAAATCCAGACTTGATTATGTCCATTCAGACCTGTGGGGACCTGCAAGAACACTAACAAAAGGTGGAGGCAGGTATTTCATTTCATTTATTGATGATTATAGTAGGAAGATATGGATATATATACTGAAAACCAAAGATGCTGCTTTCATTACTTTCAAGAATTGATTAACTGAGGTTGAGAATAGTTGCAGTAGCAAGATTAAGATACTAAGAACTGATAATGGTCTTGAATATTGCTCTGATGAATTCAATAAGTTCTGTAAGGATAGGGGGATCATGAGACATAAGACAGTACCAGGAACACCACAACAAAATGGTGTGGCAGATAGATTAAATCAGACTTTACTTGAGAGAATAAGGTGTATCTTGAGTAGTTCTGGTCTTTCCAAAGATTTTTGGAGTGAGTTGGTTAGTACAGTAGCTTTTCTTATCAATAGGAGTCCATCAACACCTTTGAAATTTAAAACACCTCAAGAAGTGTGGACTGGAAAGGTTGCTAATTATTCAAGACTAAAAGTAATTGGTTGTCTAGCTTATGCACATGTCAAGCAAGATAAGTTAGCTCCAATAGCTATCAGATGTGTCATGATTGGATATCCTAAAGGTGTTAAAGCTTACAGATTATGGTGCATTGAGAGTAAGAAGTTTATACTAAGCAGAGATGTTACATTTAATGAGGATATCATGCCACTGAAACCTCTAGTTCAAAATCAGAAGAATAATGCTGAGCTTGAGGTGGAGTTTATGAATAAGTTTCAGAAGGATCAGTCAAGAACTGAGGAAGAACCAGTACAAGAAAGTACTGATTCACCAACAAAAGGTAATCAGATTACATCTGACACTGAGGAGCTACTTAACAGCTATCAGCTAGCAAGAGATAGGCAGAGAAGGGTTATTAAAACTCCAGCAAGGTTTGCAGAAGCTGATATTGTATCCTTTGCACTGTATTCTGCAGAGGATGTTGATTCATATGAGCCTAGAAACTATGATGAAGCAATGAACAGCAAAGATAGTGCTAAGTGGAATGCTGCTATGCAAGAGGAGTTGCTTTCATTGGAGAAAAATCAGACATGGAAAGTTGTTCAGAGACCAAAGTATCAGAAGTTGGTAAGTTGCAAATGGATTTACAAGAAGAAGGTTTCACCAGAAAGAGCAGATGGAATCAGGTTTAAAGCAAGACTAGTTGCTAGAGGATTCTCTCAGAGAGAGGGTATTGATTACACTGAGATTTTTTCACCAGTTGTGAAACACTGTTCCATTAGGATTTTGTTGGCTTTAGTTACTCAGTTTAATCTGGAATTGCATCAGATGGATGTGACTACAGCATTTCTTCATGGTAATTTGGAGGAGAAAATCTATATGACAGTTCCAGAGGGAGTTTCAGTTCAATCACCAACCAGTAAGGCTTGTTTACTTTTAAAATCCCTCTATGGATTGAAACAAAGTCCAAGGAGATGGTATCTCAGATTTGATGAGTATATTATCAAGTGTGGTTTTGAGAGAAGCAAGTTTGACAGTTGTGTATACATTAAACAAGACAGTGAATGGTACATCTTCTTGTTATTGTATGTTGATGATATTTTAATTGCTTGTAAGTCTATGGAAGGTATCACAGTGGTGAAGGAGATGTTAAAATCAGAATTTGATATGAAAGATTTGGGTGAAGCTAATGTTATATTGGGCATGGAGATCAATAGAGATAGATCAGCAGGTTCTATAGTATTGCATCAGAGTTCTTACTTAGAGAAAGTGCTCAAGAGGTATAATATGGATCAGAGTAAAGCTGTTACTACACCTGTAAAGCAAGGGATGAGTCTGTCAGCTCAGCAATCAGCTAAAATAAGTGCAGAGATATTAGAAATGGAAAGGATACCATATGCTAATGCAGTTGGCAGTCTCATGTATGCAATGGTATGTTGCAGGCCAGATTTAGCTCATGCAATGAGTTTAGTAAGTAGGTTTATGGGGAATCCAGGCAGAGATCACTGGGAGGCTGTTAAGTGGATTCAGAGATACATCAGAGGCAGCTTGGCAACAGGTTTGTATTTCAATAAGTTTACTTCTAACATTGAGTTTCTTGCAGGTTATGTGGATGCTGATTATGCTGCTAATTTAGACACAAGGAAGTCACTGTCAGGCTATGTATTTTGTTTGTTTGGCACAGCTGTCAGTTGGAGATCAACACATCAGTCAGTGGTAGCATTGTCTACAACTGAAGCTGAGTTCATTTCACTTACAGAGGCAGTAAAAGAAGGCTTGTGGTTACAAGGAATTTTGTCTGAGTTTGGAGTGGTACAAGGATTAGTACTGTTACATTGTGATAACTCTAGTGCTATACATTTGTCAAGACATCAGGGATATCATGAGAGGACAAAGTACATAGATGTAAGGATGTATTTTGTTAGAGATTTGGTGGAAGATGGAAAAGTGATTGTCAAGAAAATTGAA
This sequence comes from Pogostemon cablin, assembly GCA_023678885.1. Lineage (NCBI taxonomy): Eukaryota > Viridiplantae > Streptophyta > Magnoliopsida > Lamiales > Lamiaceae > Pogostemon > Pogostemon cablin. The sequence continues at coordinate 2,423,406 of CM042999.1, forward strand.
ACAGCCAAGAATCCAGCTGATTTTCTTACTAAGGCCTTGCCTAGTTCAAAATTTGAACTATATATGAACCTTATTAATGTGTGCTGAGTATATCAGTGAAGAGTTCAGCTGCTCTCACAAAAGCAGTGTGCAAGTTTGCTGTCTTGACAAAACAGTGGAATAAGGGATGAGATTGGTAATGCTTGAGTATGAAGTTTTAGGTGGAGATTTGAGATAAAAACTTCATTCCAAATGCTTGATCAACATTAAGGAGTGCTAAGTGTATGATTAAACTCATGTTCAATGGTACTGTAAGCTTAAAACGGTCACAACAGCAAGATCAGTGAGAAGTCAGCTCAAATTGAGCTGAAATGAGCTCATGTGCAAAGGTGGGGACCAGGGTACTTTGTGACGATTATACACATGTCATATGCGCGTGGAATGGAAGGTTCTACACATGGATGTATAGCTTGTCACGCAGGGTGTGTGATGGAGTCAGTTGCAAACTGAATGATTCGTTTTAACTGCTCGATAATCCAGCTGGAAGGTAGTTACACGAACTGGTCATGTAATTTTACTGAAAGTGCATGGTGTATATAAAATGGTGAAATCCATGCATGTGTGCATTGTAATTTATTCATACTCGTTAAAGTAATAAAGGATCTCTCTCAGGAAGTGGATGTAGGCTTGGTTAATAAGGCGAACCACTATACGTCTGGTGTTCACAATCTTCAACACACATACACACACATACTTCCATTCTTTCTTGTTTTTTTCCTTCTTCAATCATTCTGTTAGTTGATTGCAATTTCTTAGAATGGTTAATTAGATTGCTCGGTATAGATCATAATCTTCAACAATCGCCATCGTGCTGTCGCCTCTTGCAACTGTTCGTTGCTAATTTCACCACGATACCGCCTGGCCTTGTCCATTGAGCCTCCGTCGGATTGCCGCCAGACGTCTCTGGAGAAGAACCGCTGCTGCCCATTCAGCAGCCGCTGTTTGAAACACTGTGCTCGTATCACCAATTTCTTGAACAGCCGACAAATCCTTCATGAGCCTCACTGCTTCTCCCTGTGACGAGCGCCGATCCTATCCGAATGGAGGAAGATCGCCACGCCGTGAATGCAGAAATGGAGAAAGATCGGCAGCACTGCGCGAAAGAGGAGGTGCGGAGAAGAGGATTGGAGCAATGAAACCACTTATGCTTTCATACCACTTGAGGACTGTGATTGATTGGAGTAGGCGGCGTATCGGATTTGAGTTTCCCTAATTCTCTGTGTTTTGGCGGTGGAGCAATTCTTCTTGCTGCCATCTTTTTTCTCTTTTTACAAGAACTGCCACTCTCTCCACCGACGTTTCTATTCTCGACCGCCTTCTTCTCCGTTGCCTTGGCTGGCTCTCCGACGGTGGAGCAATTTTTCTTGCTGCCTTGGTTAAAGGCGGAAAAAATTGGCGGAACCCTCACCAGCACCGCCGCCGATTTCGGCGTCGCTTTTGTGCCCGCCGCCACTTCCTTTGCGGTTTTCTTATGCTTTCGTTGGCGATTTCACATTAACTGAAGACAGATTACCTATTATATCAATCTCTTTCTCCTTGTGTTTCCATTTCCATGGTTGTATTGCCATAATTCAACATTTTTGCCAGATTTGTGTATCATGTCAGATTCGTCGGGGAAGAAGGATCGTGAATTTTAAACGACGTCGTTGATGTAATTACATGTCATTTTTTTCTTTTTTTAGGTGGAGGGTGACGTGGATAAAAAAACGGCACGTCAGCCACCGGGCAGGCCTTCAGCTGCCCGATGACTTGATTTAGAAAACATGTTAAAGATCGAGTACTTATTTGTAAATATTGAAAAATTTGGACTAATTTGAAATTCGCGAAAAAGTCAGGACTTTTGGTGCAATTAACCCTATAATAAATCATATTAATTGCACGAAGGGATAATTCAATGGGGGTAGAAAGAACTATAAAAAGACCATTTAAGTTGGTAATAATATGGTTGGGGTTGAATCCTAGAGACTTCTAATGCAAATACAATAAGCTCTCTCTTTAAGTTATTTGATACACATCTATCATCTAACTCCTTTCACTTATTCCAAACCCTCATCAATTTCAAGATAGGGATGGTGAGGACCTCTAATGCAACACAATAAAATTTAACTATAAATCACTTGAATCACATCCTACAATTTAATACAAAGTCAAACAGTAAGTTTTTTCTATAAATCACTTGAAGCACATTATTATCTCTATAGTTAGTTATAATTATGAGTCACTTGAGGTGCATCTTACGATTTCACTCCTCTACCAATTTTCAGAGCAAGGCACAATTTGAGACGCACCTTACGATTCAACTCTTCTATCAATTCCTAAAGTAAGGTGATGAGAGTGGAAATATACGTCTTTTCGATCTCACAATACACTATTTTTATTAGAAAAATACCATATATTCGTGTGGGATTGCGTGGTTTACATATTTTGCATGAGTATGGTACTACTAAGGTATTTTGTTATGTTTTGATAGGAAAAATGGATAAATAATGCAAAGTTGGAATGAAGGGTGAACTTGTGCTACTTGCAAGTATACAGACATCCACTTTCCATAATTTTTCTATGTTCGTGTGGAAGTCGAAACTGTTCGTGTGAGATATGGTTGGAAAGCCACAGAAGAGAGGAACGCGTGACCGTAAGAATCACCTTAATCGGAGTTTGAATGAAGAAGTTATGGCCAAAACGGTGGGACTGCGCAGCTATTAACAAAATTTTCGAAACTTGATTTTGGCCCAAGATCCTCATGCCATGTATGGGATTTCAAATGATCAATTGATATAATTAATATACTAGTTGGTTGTGAATAGTCAGAAGAATGGAATTGCAATGTCAAATTCATTGGTGGGCCCAACTATCATACATGAGTGGAGAAAAAAAAGCTTGATTCCATGATAATTAATGAAAAGAATTGAAATCCAATTCTTGGGGTGGAAAACGTGGGGCCATGACAAATTGAATTGTAAAAATATAGTTGATGCCACGTGAGCCATGGTTGGAGATCAATTATTATGTATATGTTTCAATTTGTTGGTGGGCCCTATGAAAAAGTGAGAAACCCCCATTAGGCCATCTCCAGCGGCACTCCATTTTGGGGTGAAACGCTAAAATGCCGTGAAAAATGTGCTCAGCAGTGTCCTCATTTTCACCGCATTTTTGTGTGGTGTTATAAATTTGCACCAAATTGCGGTGAGTTTGCCGTGAAGATTTCACCTTTTACTTTTTTTATTTATTTATTTTTATTTTGTTTTAATTATTATATATATTAAATGTGCTGTGATATTGTGTTTATTAATGGTAGGATTAGGTATTTATATATTTATTTATTAATTTGTTGGCGGTCTATTTAAAAATTAAAATAAATAATTAAAATAAATATGAGAATTAAACATAAAGTTAAAATTACATCACACAATGCATAATTAAAATTACATTACACATAGTGAAAAATAAATAAATAAGGATTAAAGGAATTTTTATTTTTTTAGTGTAAAAATATAGTGCAAACTGCTGGAGATGAATTACTGTTTTCACACCATTTTTGTGTTTTGTGTGCTGCAAAATGGTGTCAACTGCTGGAGATGACCTTAGCCCATTCTCACACGGGAATTGTGGAGGCGGAAAAGGGGGAAGACACCCCAACCATTATTTTCTGCCCCATTACACACACACATGGGCACCGAAAAGAAGAATAGGAAAAAGGCAGAACGCGTTCGAGTGAAATAAAAGGGGAATACGCAGAACAGAAGCGAAATTCGCTATCATCGTCCGGAACGCCTCATCGGCACTCTTCCACCACTTCACCCATTCCACCCACTTTATATATTCATCATCCCGGTGTGCTCGATTCGAGTAAGAGAATCATCATGATCGGAAGAGACTGAGAAGGAACTCAAACCACGCTGATACGAGGGTTTAGTATCTTTTTCTTTAATTTTCTTTTGTTGATTTTGATATGGAATTATTAGCCATGAGGGTTGTGTTTAACTTCATGGGCTAAATACTTTTACAGTTCTAAGGATTGAAGGTTTGGGTAGTTGATTTGGAAACCTAGATAAACATTTTGAATTCATGCTATTAATAATTCTTGTTTATTTGATTCTATAAGATTTTGTTAATATGTGTGTAACGTCTTCATAATATACTATTGATGTTGCCCGTGATGCTTGGTATATTGTGTTAGCTTGTGTGCATACATAATTAATATTGTCTATTTGCTAGGGATTATAGTAGTTTGCCCGTGAACACGATAATCCTAAGGGTTGGTAAATTGGATACTTGATTATCTTAGTGGAACAATGCAATTAGGAAATCAAGTAGGAAATGAATAGATTTGAATAGTATTTTCAGAGAATATATGTTAGTCGAACTAGGCATCCAGAGGTTTATTAAGTTTGCCTTATTAGTATTTAGGAAGGAGGTTCAAAGCTGTTCACGCATCATCTTGTGATGTATTTCCATTAAAATAGCATGAATGCACTACACCTGAAACCTTAGAGCTGTCATTTCTCTCTTGATTAAATCTTAAATATTCATTGCTTTTATTTATTTTGTTATTTATTATTTCAAAACTTTAGATAATAATTATTCAAATCTTGGAAATTGGTTACAATAATTCTGATTGAATAGTAATTAATTATAAAATAGATAATAGACTGTCTCAGTGGGAACGATATTTTTAACTGGGGTACTTGCCTCTGCAATTGATATCCCTACACTTGGGGATCGTAAATTGGGGTGTGCAAAATTAGCCTAACATAAGGGAGATGCACAATCAAACAATAATGCTTTCCCTCACTATATATCACTTGATGCATATCATACGATTTTCATTCTTCCACCAATTCTCAGGGTAACTCACAGATTGAAACACATCATATGATTCAACTTCTACACTAATCCTAAAGGCATGGTCGGTGGGCCCCCTAATATAAGCACAGTGAAACAGTAACTTTTCCTATAAGTTATTCACTTATTTGAGACACACCATGCAATTTAATTATTTCACAATTCTCAAGGTGTTGTGGGCCCCTGATGCAAGCAAGATTATACTCTAAGCTCTTTCTATAAGTCACTTTTAGACGTATCATGCGATTTAACTCTTCCACAATCTTTAGGGGCAGGAGCGGTAGACCCACTAATGCAAGCATAGTCAAATAGTAAGCTCTTTCTATAAGCCAATTATGGTACATCTTGATTCTTGCCATTTAAATCCTCCATGAATCCATATGACAGTGGTGACGAGGGGCTCTAGTGCCAGCAAGTCAAACAACTACGATTTAACACCTCCACAATCCTCAGGGACAAAGCGGTAAGGGCTCCCAATGGTAAGATACACCACACATAATATTAATTCGTAATCCACACAATTTTCACACATTTTTCCTTAATTAAGTACTCTCTCCATCTCAAAGAACAATTTTCATTTTCATTTATCCCAGCACATTGAGCACAATCTAAAAATGGCAATATAACTCAATTTAATAACAACACAATGCACTTTAATTTCAAAATTGTATTTAATATTTAGCACAGATAACATACTTCATACTTTTTATTATCTAAAAAGACTACAAACCCTTAAAAATATCAACAAAATTGGTTAAAAAGCGAATTTCCTTAATCTACTAAAAAAAATCATGTGCAATGCACCTTTACGGAGGAAATATCATTCTTCTCTCTTTTCTCATCTATTATTATGGATGAAATCGTGATATTGAGTCATGTTTCATGTTGAAATAATAGTGACACAACACGATAAAAATTCGTCCCGACATGATACGAATATGAAAAAAATTATGTTGACACAATATGATAGCGACACGATAAGAAAATAAAAAATATATATTAAAAATATTGGTTAAATTTAATAAAAAAATTAGGCAAAATATTTTAAAATTATTAATGAGTATTTTTATCATATAATTACAAAAATTTACTCCCCCCATCCCATAGAAGTCGGCACACTTTCCTTTTTGGTTTGTCTCATATAAGTTGACACAATTCTTTTTTAATACATGAGACCCACATAAAAATAATTAATTTATTCTCATGGGACCACATATCATCTCTAATACAACTACCCACTACACATTAAATATTATTTCTCTCACTTCACTCTATATTAAATTACTATACTCTTTAATCCCCTTGCCAAAAAAGAAATGTACTAACTTCTCCATTATGGAGGGAGTATGAAACAATATATCTTTTATATCAAGTTGTTTACATATTAATGGTTATTACACTATAAAAAAAAATTTGTTTTAGCAACCGAATTTATCAACGAAATTCAATCCGTTGCTAATTACCAATGGATTAGCAACAAAAATGACATTTTTGTTTTAGCAACAGAATGTCAACGGAATTATTCTCTATTTTAGCAATAAAATTCAATCTGTTGCTAATTACCAATGGAATCATTATTAGCAATGGATTACTAACGAAATTATTTAGCAATGGAATTGATTTTTTGTTGCTAAAAATTTACCAACCACCACTTTGCCAACGTAATTTTACCAACAGATTTTCGTTGCTAATTCGTTGGTAAGCTAATTTAACAATGGAATTAAGTCTTTTATCAGCGGAATATTCCATTGGTAATTCCATTGGTAAAAAACAGTTTTTTATATTGTTAATAGATTAATGGATTATCCATTAATATTAAGAGTGATGCTCCTGTGCACCCGGGTGCACGGAGCACATTCCGTGCGCCTTTACAATTTTCATGCCCCTTTGCAATTTAAACCCCTAGCAATACATAAATTTAAATGAATTGAAAGGGGAAGGGTTATGTTCACATGGGATACGGAGGGCGCAGGAACTTTTGCCTAATATTAATTTAATGAACATGAGATGAAATTTCCGTGTATATATTGGGTTAACACAATAACGAGTTAAGGCCACACTTATAATCCACAATTATCGTGTTCTATACTCCATATCATATCAATTATTATTTCACGATTCACCATTTCCATATTGACATAAAATTAGTATATTTAAAAAGATTAAAAATATACTCCATCCGTCTCACACTTATGTTTACACTTTCCGTTTTCGTCCGTCTCACACTTATGTTCACCACCCAAAAAAGGAAACTCCACGTAAACCAACAACCTCAAAAGTTATTTTAATTTAAAAAACATCACTCTCACCTAACACACATAATATACTTTATAATTTATTTATTACCTACAAATACCACAATACCCCTAAAAAGTCAATAAAGTTTGTCAAAAAATAATTTTTCTTATACTCCGTATCTACAGTGCCGGTGAAATTAAGTTCGAGACGGAGGAGTACTATTTTCACAACCCATAATTTTTAGAACCAGTTTTTCAAAATGGACGATGCTATTTGGATAAATTTGATCATGATCAAATGCATTTACTCTCTCTCAAATTACTATTATAGCACTGATTGACCATTTATTTTAGTTAATTACTTCAAGATTTAATTGGCTATAAAAATTCTCTTTCCCACATTCCAATATTTAACATTTATTATGTATTAATACTTCTATTGAAAAATTCAAAATTTATCTATGGTTCATGTATATAGTTATGCGTATTCATAATATACATAATAACTTTTGAATATATATATACACACTATATATGGTAGGAATATGATTCCATTTATTATTGTTATCAATATTTGTTAATTAAAACCGATATATATACAAGTCATTAATATTAATAATATAAAATAGAAATAGAAATAACAATCTCACATTAGAGATGTTTAATTTTTATTAAAGGGAAAGACTTGTCTGAAACATGGGACGGATAATAAGTAATAATATCACTAATGAAAAGTGATACTCAATCAATAAAAATGATAATAGCGTAATTAATTATTTCATGAAAAATTTATAGTATATAAACAAAAAGTGATAGAAAGTTATAACATTATATAGCAAAAGTGATAAAAAAATTTGTAGTATCATTTTTATCCGTCTCACGTAAAAGCTTATGTGTTATGGTCTCACACAAGACCTACCTTTTATTAAAATATGATTATTAAATAGATAGAATAAAATATTAACGTAATTAAAATAATATTCATTAAAGACAAAGTCTCTTGAAATATGTTAGTTATGTGAGATAATTTATAAGACGTGTTAAAGTATTGCTATTATATAGATAAAATATATTTAGTGTTTAAAGTATGTTTTTTAAAATATAATGGACAATGAATAAAGTGATTTTAGAGTATTATAATATGATTTATTATTGATATACTTTAACTACAAATAAACATATTTTACCTATATAATAAGCATATTTTAGTAATGGATCGATCCGTCTCAGTATCAATGGTTTATTGAGGTAAGTTTACTAGAACATGAAAATATTTTTTAAAAAACAGTATTTTTTTACTAACGGAATATTCCTTTGATAAAAATTGGTGATTTCCATTGATAAAGTGGTGGTTGATAAATTTTTAGCAACAAAAATTCTAGTATTTTGTTCGGTAAATAATTTAGTTGGTAATCGATACTAATAATTTCGTTTTTAATTTATATAATAATTATGTTGGTAAAATAACAATAAATTTTATTTCGTTGATTAAAATGTAATAAATTCATTGGGATTCCATTAAAAAAAAATTACCAGTATAATTTTTATTAGTAATCCATTAGTAAATTACTAACCAATTGAATTCTTTTAATAAAATCCATTGCTTAAAAAAAAAACTAAGTGAAGTCAAAGTATAACTCATAAAGTAATACTTATAGTCGAGTGAAATCATATTCTAATGAATTATGCTTTATTAACTCTAAAATCATATTTAAATGAATCACATATCATACCTTAATAAATTAATCATAATACTTATATAAATAAGTTATTATGCTATAATTTTCATTCTCTTCGATAAATCAATTTTAATAAATAAAAAATAATAATAATAATAAATTATTAACTGTTCATCAGATAGTTCAATTATACTATTATCATTTTATCTTAATTGAATATAATTTTATATTAATAATGTTATCATTTTTTTTATTTATCTTACAAATTGTTAATAAATTTTTAGTTAAATGGTTATCACTTTTTCATTATCAAATTATTACATTTTAAAATAATAAAATATATAAATTAAATAATAAAAAATTATATATCCTAATTTCCTTCTATGGTTAAATTTTCAATTTTTTAGCGACAATAGGATCCTTTAAAAAAATTTAATTAAATCAACGAATAATTCATCTCACGATTTAGGCTCTGTATAATGGTTTCACCCAATCCTATTATTATTAATAATACGTGAATTATTTAGCAAAACATAATAATTATTTTCTAGTTGTTATAAATTGAGGAAATTTTAATTGAATTTGTCTATTGTGTTCCCATACACACAATATGTAAGTGTATAATATTTTGTTTTAAATAGTATTAGTTATTTCATGAATAATTAATAAGAAGAATAAAATATTGAAATATTTTAATAATTTAAATTAATCAACAAAATTAGTAATTTTAAAACGTTTTATGAAACGTTTTAATTTATTTTAATAATTTAAATTAATCAACAAAATTAGGAATTTTAAAACATTTTATTGAAAAGAGAAAAGAGAACATAATTTTTAAACGTTTCATTGAAAAGAGAATATAAATTATTATTATTTTTAATTTTAGACGAGATATCTAAAATGAATAATCTGTATATAATATATGAGATTCACTTAATATGATTTAAAATACTTCATAAATTATACATCATTTATGATATAGAGATTCAATGTATAGAATAATAAATGCAAAGAGATAATCATATTAAAATTGAATAAAAAAATTAATTATAAATATAAGGGTATTTTTGACCTAAGATATTATTAATGGTGTGAAATGAACTATTATAGCCCTATTAAGCTGGATCAATTTGATCCCATTAGATTAACCCTTTCAGAATTAAGATAAACCTAAAACAAACCTATTTCATACTCATTTCAATTTACGTGGGAAGGTACAATAAACATTTTAAGTGCATTCAATGAAAAAAAAAATTTAATACGGTACGTTTGGTATTTAATCGTAATAGACGCTTAATTAAAGATATATGCTATAACGACCAAAAATAACGTAGCAAACGTGCATATTACCCCTAATTATTGTGTAAAATATAATGTCACATATATAGATCATGAATTTTAATAAATATAGAGTAGTATTATGTTCTAATTTTTAATATAGTGTAACTTTCCTTTCCTTGAATTGATTCGAAATTGGCAAGAAAAAGTTGAAAGAGTGAACAAAAAGGTGTAAATAATGATAAAGACTTGATGTTGTTAGCAACGTTATCATTTTTGTTATAAAATATAAAACATTACTTTTGCTATAAAGTATTATTTTTTTATACTATAAAATGTTTATGAAATAATAATTCACTGTATCATTATCACTTTTCATTAATGATGTTATCACATTTTTTTTTTCATCTCACTTAAGAGTTTATGTGAGACGGTCTCACACAACATTTACTTAAAATAATACTTTCTCCGTCCCACATTAACTTGCACAATTATTGTAGATATGAAATTTAAGAAAAATTACTTTAACAATTGACTTTTGAAGGGTAATGTAGTCTTTTTAAATTAAGTTATAAAACATGTAAGTATGTTATGTGTCTTAAATAAGAATGATAAATTTGTAATTAATACGATGTGATATAATGATTTAATTTAAAATGGAATGACGAAAAAATTAATGTAAAATTAATGTGGTGCAGATGGGAAGTAAATGGAATTATTAGTAGTAAGAAATATCGTTAACTTATTTAGTTATTCACTCTACTAAAATAATTCCATTTTCTTAAAGAAACAAAATTTGTCTTCCTAGGAATTCGCGAAAAAAAAGATTTTGGCGATTTTTGGGAAAGTAATTATTGTGCATGGAGCGTGACGAGATGCGACATTCAACCAACCCCTCCCCTCCTCACCCACCCACTCGACGATTACTCTTCCCGCTTATTTCTCTCTCTTCAAATGTAAGACAATATTGCATTGTTTATGTCTACTGGACTGCCCAAAAAAAAAAAAAGGAATTGGAAAACAGCAATTCACCTCGGCCACTTCTCCCCCTCAATTTTCAAGATTCCGGCCAACCTCCGGTGGTAATTTTTCTCTCTTTCTTGCTAACTTGTCACTATGCTTGATCTGTGATCTGTTTTTTTTTTTTTCGTTTCTGTTCTTCATTTTTATGCTTCATTTCACTGTCTCAATATCTGTTCTGTAATTAAAAAGAAATCTTGGTGGGAGATTGTGAGTTTGTGCGTGTAAAGATTGGATTTTTTTTCTTTCTTTTTTACCTTTTTTTGTAAAGTGAATACATGGGAGTGTTTGCATGAATTTGGAAATGGGTTTGTTTGCAGGTGAGATGGCTGGTAGTGGATCTTCTCCACTGGATAGTGTGCCAAGGAGAACCAGAAGTAGGTGGGATGAATTTTTCAGAAGCCAATTAGAGTTGAAGGAGAAGAAAGAGAAGAATCAAGAATGTGGGGGTTCTGATCCAGACCACACTGTTAATGATAGTGTGGAAGGTGGAGAAAGGCTGGATTCTGGTTCCATTGGTAAGAAATCTAGAAAAACAACTGGAGAGAAAACGAAGAAATTGGGTTCTGGGGCCAGTGGAAGTAATGTAGAGCATATTAGTGGGAGACTGAGATCAAGAAAAGCTGCTGGAGAGGTAGAGAGTGAGAAGGATAATGGGGTGGATTTACAGAAATTAGAAGCGAGGAAGGGTAAAAAGGTTGTCGATGTTTGTAATAAAGGGGGTGGTGGTAAGAATTCAGACAATGTTAGTGGACGTCTTCGATCAAGCAAAGCAGCAGCTGAGGTGGAGAATGAGAGGGTAGATTTGGGGAAAAAGAGGAAGTTGGAGATGAGGGAGAGAAAAAAAGCTGATGATGTAGTGGAGAGTTCAGAGAGGTTGGATTCCGGCATCTTGGGTGTTGAAAGAGGTGGTGGTAAGAATACTGAACATATAAGCCGGCGACTTCGTTCAGCAGGTGGTGTGGAGAACGAGGAGCACAAGGTGCATTCGGAGAAAACAGGGAAGAATACTCAACATACAAGCCGGCAACTTCGTTCAAAAAGTGCAGCAGGAGGTGGGGAGATCGAGGTGCACAAAGTGGATTCGGAGAAAACGAGGAAGAATACTGAACATATAAGCTGGAGGCTTCGTTCAAGAAGTGCAGCAAGAGAGGGGGAGAACAAGGTGGATTCGGAGAAAACGGGGAAGAGAAGAAATGTTGATGATGATTTGGGGAGTCAAGAGAGGGTGAAATCCGGGATCAGTGGTAGTAAAAGAGGACGTGTCTACAGTGGGAGACTTCGATCAGGAAATGCAGCTCGAGAGGTGGTGAAGGAGATGCCTAAGGTGGATTCGGAGGAGAAGAGGAAATCGGAGAGAAAAGATGTTGATGATGATGTTTTGGAGGTGCATAGTAAAGTGGATGTGGAGGAAAAGAGGGAACTAGAGATGAATGAGACAGTAGATGCTGATGATGTTATGGACTGTCTTGATGAGCATGTTGTCTCAAATAACTCCGATTTGAAGAAGGAGCCTGATACATCTGTTTCCTGGTCGAAAATGGATAGTCTGGATGAGGTTGTTTCCACTATCTTGAAGAATATTGGGAGTGGGAGTACAAATGAAGAGGGAGACAGTGGATTATGCAGTACAGAGGTGCCTCAAATTAAACCTCTGGATGGGGAGCAGTCTCTTAGTGATGTTGCTGTAGAACTAGAGAACTCGATGATTAGACCTCCGGTCGAGGAACAGATGCTCTGTGATGATACTGTTGAATTAGAGAGCTCAGAAATGAAAACTCCGGACAGGAAACAGATGCTCTGTGATGATCCTGTTGAGTTAGAGAACTCAGCTGTGAAAACTCCGGACGGGAAACAGATGCATTGTGATGTTCCCGTAAAAGTAGAGAGCTCGACTAGTTCAGGGGAGACGAGTGACAGCTCTGATGGTTCAGATGACTCGGATGATTCTGATTCGGATTCAGATTCAGAATCATCAAGTGAGTATGATGAATTCTCGGATGAGGATTACAAAGTGGATCAATCTTCAGTTGACGGATCATCATCAGATGATTCGTCGTCTAGTGACAGTGATGTTGCATATGACCGTGCTAAAATGGGTACCCAAATGGAATGGCAGAAGGAAAGAGTGGTGGTGATATCGGATGATGATGAAAGTAATGATGCTTACAATGCTGGTAAGCATGCAAGTGGTCGTTCTGATCGACGAAAGACGGTGGATGAGGAGGTAATTACCATTGATGAGACGGAGTTTTTACGTAATGAAACTAGTAGAAGCCGCTGTAAGAAAGTTGTATTTGATGATGCTAAGGTTGATGAGGGCTACCAAGAAACTCAACACAAGTATGAAAATGAGAACGAGAAGGGAAGTGGTGAATTGGATGGTATTTTGAAGAAGAGAAGTGTTTTTGGGTTAGAGTCGACTCAAGAGAGTTATGAAAAAGAGAGGCAAAGTGGTGAATTGGGAGATAGTTTGAAGAAGACAAGTGTATTTGGGTTAGATTCGACTATGAGGTGTGATAAGAGCAATATAAAAGAGGAAGTCGATCTGTCAAAATTTCTAGGACCAAGCACAGAAAAAAGATCTACAAGAGATCAGCATAAGTACTGCCACATTGATTGGGAGGTTGATTGGAAATGTTCCAACGAAAGAGTGAATTTCGAGGAAAAAAAGTCTCCTACAGCAAAAGAACTCGAATTGATCAAGATTTTATTAGATTCCTTAAATGCAAATAAGTTTCAACAGTTTACTGTCAATAAGGATGTCTTGATCCCAATCCTTCCCACGAAGTTTACATTCGAGGATGAGGTGTTGCCACCCTTGAAAAAATCTGAATGGCAGATATACACAGATTCACTTTTTCGCGAACTAGATTTGGGCCTTCTTCAATCTGAAGTGGATTGCACCTACTCGTCTGAGGTATGTTTGTGTTTGCTTCTCTGTTATAGCCTTATTTGTTATTTCTGTCAGTGTCAAGTATAATGTTATATAATGTCATTTGTTCGTATCAGTGATTAATAATGCCATAAACTAATACTAAATTGATTAATTTTTGAAAGCTACTATTTGCTATTTTTTGTTATTTTTGTTGATGTTCAAATTTCTTCAATGACAAACAACATAAAAAAATTAAAAAAGTATTAAATAAAATAAAATAATTTTTTTTAATAAAAACGATAGTGAAATAAAAAATATCATATTTTATGATATATTATATTTTAATTTTAAGTTATTTTCTCTTCAACTATATTGTACATCATATCATCCTTTATATATTTTAATTTTAAGATATTTTCTCATAATTATATTGTACATCATATTATCCTTTATAAATTTTTTTAAATTATTTTATCCTTTTGTCATCTTTGGTCAATATTCCAAGTATAGCCAATTTACTAAATTACTCCAGCTTGGCTGATTTAGCATAATAAGTTGCTCATTTCCGTTAGCAAAAATAATCAAATTAATCTTATTCAATAAAAAAAATTAAAAATATTAAATTATTTTTTAATAAAAAATATATATCAAGTGTAATAAAATAAATTACCTATTTTTTCAAATTTTCTCATATTAGGAGCTGCATCATTAATGTTTTTCTTAATCAATCCATGTAATTTAATTTGATAACATAAGCTTCATACTTACTACTTTAATAAGTGATCTTTATGAGTCATTTCTAATGAAGACCACAATTTATTAGTTCATGTGTTTCATATGTTGTTATTTGACTATGTTTGTAAATGTTCAGAAGGAAAATAATCACATCAACCCTACGGAAAAGAATCAAACTCCAGCAGCTCGTTGTGGCCGTGGGGAGCATCTCTCGGTTCTTGATGAACAGATTGGAATAATTTGTAAATATTGTGGCACTGTCATTTTGGAAATCAAATATGTCTTACCACCTTTTGTAAGTGATATTTAAATTTTCCTAATGTTAATAAATATTTTCTAGTGACTTAGTGCAGTACAAACGTCCCTTCAACAGGCGCGACTGGAGGGAACCTGATGAATCACGAGCTTCTTTTGCGGGTGATATCTATTTCCCGGACTCTAGTTATAGAACTAATTGGTCAACTACATCTATCAAAGGAACAGTGTGGGAACTGATTCCTGGTATTGAGAAAGGTATGTTTCCTCACCAACGAGAAGGTTTCGAATTTATATGGAAAAACATAGCTGGAGGTGTTATTCTTGATGAAATGGAACATAATGTCTTTGGTGGAAATGGGTGTATCATATCCCATGCTCCTGGTACTGGAAAAACCCGACTCACCATAGCGTTCCTCCAGACGTTTCTCAAGTTGTATCCGGATTGCTGCCCTATGATCATAGCTCCAAAAGGCATGCTTCTGAATTGGGAAGCTGAATTTGCTAAGTGGGAGTTCAACGTATCGTTCCACAATATGAATATGGTTGTTCTATCAGGGAATGAGAACACAGCTGCTACACATATCTTGGGGCAATTCGGGGGTGGATTTTCTAATAGGGATGTAATTCGTTTCTTGAAGCTGTATAGTTGGATCATGGATGGTGGTATCTTAGCAGTGAGCTACCAGTTGTTTGTGAAGCTGACTAGAGAAGACAAGAAAGATGAATTGCGTGAGAAGATAAGAGATGTGCTTCTCAATCGACCTGGACTCTTGGCCCTTGATGAAGGGCATACCCCTAGGAACGATCGAAGTATGATATGGAATGCGTTGTCTAAAGTTTCTACACACCGGCGAATTATTTTGTCGGGTACTCCTTTCCAGAACAATCTACTTGAGTTGTTCAACACACTCATCTTGGTTAACCCAAAATTTGTGAACCAGATTGGACTTGGAGACTTCACATTTTGCAGCACAGATGAAAAGGACCAGTTAGCTAGAAAAAGGTGGACTGCTATGACAAGGTCGATTGGTGACACGAAAGACCATGGATTGAGTAAGCTGAGAGCCATGCTCGACCCGTTCGTTCATGTCCACAAGGGAACTGTACTAGATGAATGTATACCTGGACTCAGACACACTTTTGTGTTCTTGCATCCGACGCCTTGTCAAAAAACCCTACTCAAGATTTCTAGCAGGGTGAGGAATGTCTTTCATAGGGTGCACTTTGTTTCCTTGGTCTCCGTCCATCCTTCGTTGCTACCAAAAACAGACAGGCAGTTTGTAGAGTTGAATAAGCTAAAAGAAGTGGACGAAACAAATGTTGATGCAGGGGTGAAAATGAAGTTTCTACTTAAATTGATAGTGCTAGCAGATGCACTAGGAGAAAGGGTATTAGTGTTCAGTCAGTTTCTCGACCCCCTGCTCTTCATTCGGAAGCAGATAGAGTCGTGTCTCTCTTGGTCTGAAGGAAGAGAGCTTCTCTACATGGATGGGACTCTCGATGAAAGACAAAGGCAAGACTCCATCTCTTCTTTCAATGATGAATCTAGTGAAGCAAAAGTGCTTCTTGCATCACAAAGGGCTTGTTCTGAAGGTATAAACTTGATAGGCGCTTCCAGGGTTGTACTCCTCGACACCGTTTGGAATCCTTCTGTTGAGAAACAAGCAATAAGCCGAGCATATCGTCTGGGACAGAAAAAGGTGGTGCATGTCTATCGCCTGTTTACATCTGGAATCGAGGTCAAACAGTTTGCTCAACAGATCAAGAAAGTGCACCTATCTCAGCTGATATTCTCCCTTTGAACGAACTTGCCAGGGCGAAAAGCCAATTATTACGTCGAAGGACGACAAGATTCTAGAAGCCATGCTTGGTCTTGAAGGATTCAATGCCATTTTTGAAGATATTATTTACCAACCAACTGAATCCCAGCTCACTCAAATGTTTAGGTTGGATAAATGAATTAACAGGTATTCATCAACTGTGGTTATGTTTTTTTTTATATATTATGACGTGTTATTTTTGCATGCTTAAATATGTGTGAAGAATCGAATCTATATTTTGTGAAAATGATTTTTTTGGCACATAAAATATTAACCATGCTAGTATCAATTTTACAGTTTAAATTTATATTTCATGAATATATTATAAAATAATTCTCTATTGATAAATGAGTGAAGCAGCCATATTTTTATACAATCACCATTATTATTAATAGAAAAATGTCTATCAATACCATGGAGTACTATAGCATATATACACTTGATACGATGACACTTGATACGATGAAGAGGGTTGATATTATAAACAAAACAAAAAATAATATAAAATTTAAGGAAAGTAATAAAACTAAATGAAATATAAATAAAAAATATATATTATATTTAGTGAAACTAAAAATATCATATTATGAATTGTGAATACAATGCCTTAAATAATTACTTTAAAATATGATAGGTTGCGACGTGGTTAATTATTGTATTTTTTTATTTTAATATAACATATATAATCTTTTTATTTTTATTTATTATTATATATTAATATTTATAATTATATCACTATTGTACATGATACAACTCTAAAATATTATTTTTTATCTATAAAATATTTGATAAAATTTTATTCAATTAATTATTTTAATAAGATAATTATTTAAATATTATAATATATTGAATAAAAAATGAGATCCGGCAAATTTTTTATTTATAATTTTAAAATTTAATTACACTCCTTTCATTTATAGCAAAACTACACTTAAAATTAATTACTTAAAATTTAATTACTCTAAAATTTTGTAATTTAATCACCATAAAGGTCCACCTAAAAATTAATAATATTTATAAAAATATTTATTTAAAATAAAATACTATTTATAATTATATATAAAACATTGTTTAATTAATTTAAATTTAAAATAAATCAATTTTGTACTCCTATTCCAAAATATACTTATTATATAAGTAAAATACTCTTATACATAGTTAGAATATATTTTTAATAAATTATATTATAACACTTTAAAATGTATATTTTAATGCATCATTTTTCATACTTTAACAAATATATTTTTATCTATCAATAAGTATATTTTATCAATATAATAATTATACTTTTTAACATGTGCTAGTATTTATTTCACAGCAGACTATGTAATGAAAATGTTATTTGAAAAATTGGAGAAAAATACTATTACTTATAATATAGGTTACGTACAGTTAATTACATTCTACACGCCAGTATTATTATGAGGGGAAAATTTCATTTTTAGTACCATAAGAATGTTCAAATGTCAAAAAGGTCCTTTTTTTTACAAAATTAGTACCATAAGAATTTTTTAACATTCTCCGAAACTAACGGAACGAATCACGTGACACATCACGTGTACTACTAATAGTAGCCCACGGACCACGGACGGAGGTCATTTAACTCAATAATAAACAAAAATATCTTCAAGCCCTAAATTTGAAGAGATAGATCGCAGATCCCTTCCGATCGCCGCAGCTAGTTCAGAAAAGAACCCAAAGTTCAATTCCTCCATCTCTGCGGCCGCATCTGGGAAGCTCGCCGTCGCCATGCCTACGTCCGTGGTGCGTCCTGCGCCTTCGGCGAGGCACCGCCGAGCTCTTTCGTTTGATGATGTTAGCACTGCTGATTCGTTGGATAAGGATCGGTTTGAGTTGTAAGAGGAGCTTGATCTGGATGGGTCGGGTAAGGTGCCGGAGAGTTGTTTGTGGGAGATTATGAGGAGATTTCCTCCAGCGGTCAGAGTGTTGTAGGGGGTTGGAGGGATACGACACGGTGGATTTGGCGTGCGGCGGAAGAACTTAGGCTTAGGGTCCCAGCGACTGCGCATATTCGATTTATTGGATTCGTAATGCATAAATGCCCTGCACTTTTGAAACTCTCTTAGAATTGAAAGGTCAGGATTTTGAAGATTGGTGATAGATCTAATATTTTATGAACTAGATCCGGAGATTACTCAATTACATAACTAAATACTCACTGTTTATTGGACAAGAACTCCATTTGATGATGTGTGTGGTCAGTGGTGTGCTGCTTGGACTTCAATTTTTTGTATTATAGATGGACAGCCGTTTTAATTTTAATTTTGTGCCCAGGTTTATAAGTATGTTTCTCTCTTTATTGTGTCTTGGACTTCTTTAACCTATTCATCTATATATATAAAAGATATTCTTATACATGTATATATTTTATATTTTGGAGTGGTGGTGAAGATCACGCCGGATAAATGTGATGCTTGAAAGAGCAGGGGTGAACAGATTTGGCCAGAAAGGTGCAGATATTCCATGAACATGGAGAAGAATTTTTTTAATCTTTTTTTTTTTAATTTTATTTAACGTTTTCCATTCATAAACTAACGGATGGGACTGAAACTGCAACTTTTAGGACCTATTTCTAGGTATGAGACTATTTTTGTAATCCAACAATTCTCATGGGACCAAAATTGAAATTTTCCCTTATTATGAGATACTACTAATAAATTTAGGGAAATACCACAATTTGCCCTATATGGGGAAGTCAACATCTTTTTTGTCCTACCTTTTCTAATACATCTAAATTGCCCTAAAAATACATGCATTGCCATGAATACCCTCAAGGATGGTCCACCTTTTTGTATTGGGAATGAGTTGACAAGTACAGCTGCAGGCAAAATAGATGTGTCAGGAAATATGTTGATTATTTAGGTTTGACACATTAATTAAAGAAGAAATAAATAAATAAGTCTACTAAAATATAAAATAAATAAATAAGTCTACTACTGCATGTGTTTATTAATAAAAAACCTATTATAAAATAAATAAGTCTACTAAAATAAGCTGAATGAAAATTTTAAATTCCTTAAATTGTTATATTATAATAGGCTTTTTATTAATAAACACATGCAGTAGTATTTAGGTGATTAATCACATGCAACTACCTACCACTCCACTGAAACACACTTCATTTAATGGGGTGAAAAGGCCCTGTTTTCACAATCAGTTCATTTATGTAAATTCTTGTCACATTAAACTCTCAACTATCCCTACCAACCAAATAACTTCACCACCAACAAACATAAAAATTGGGGACAGTGGATTCAAACTTTATTCATCTGTATCCACAAATTATTGGAGCATAAAAAGGTCATCGATTCCCGCATTTACCCACCGGTTTTGTCGACGGATCCATAGTTAGAGCCAAAGGTAAGATACGAACGCTGTTTGCATTGTATTTTATTTATTACCTTCTTTGAATGTTTTAGGATTTTTAGGGCTTTAGGGTTTCAAAAACGCATGTCCGCTGAGTAAAATGGTTATATATATCCATGTCCACCAAAGAAAATGGTTAAGTAGATCATGTCCGCCGAAAATTTAGCCTGTCCGCCGAATATTGAGCCTGTCCGCCGATGTTTTCCCCATATTTGCGCATGTCCGCCGAATCTGTACCATATATGAGCTTGTCCGCCGATGTTTTCACCCTATTTGAGCATGTCCGCCGATTTTCTCACCCTAAATTATCATGTCCGCCGTTTATTTCACACTATATGAGCATGTCCGCCGATTTTCTCACCCTAAGTTATCATGTCCGCCGTTTATTTCACACTATATGAGCATGTCCGCCGATTTTCTCACCCTAAATTATCATGTCCGCCGTTTATTTCACACTATATGAGCATGTCCGCCGATTTTCTCAGCCTAATTTATCATGTCCGCCGATTTTTTCACCCGTAATGGTCTTGTCCGCCGATTTTTCCTTCCTAAGTGAACATGTCCGCCATATTTTCATCCTAATTGAGCATGTCCGCCGATTATTTGGTGGTTTTTGAACATCTCTGCCGATTTGTAATGCATTATTGAGCATGTTTGGCTATTTTTTAAGCATATTATATGATGTCTTTCGATTATAATAGACATGTTCGTCGATTTATGAACTTAATTGAGCTTGTCCACGTACGTACGACTTAATGTTTAACTTTCATGTGTGCTTGATAATTTAATGCTTAACCGCTGGGCAGTACTCACGAGATTTAAAAAAAAAGGGAAAGATATGACATGTGTCAGGGGGGTAAATTAGGAATACACACCAAAAACAGGGCAAATTAGATGTTTTAAAAAGTATAGGACAAAAAAAAAGTTGTATTTGTCATATAGGGCAGAAAAAGTGCTAACCCATAAATTTAATTACTCCTTTAAGGAGTCCATTTTACTATTTTTGGCATTCGCTTCAAAGGTATACATTTCTCCTATTTAGTAAAAAAGTACACGATATGGCCCCACTATTTCCCTCTAATACAACTATCCACTTTACATATAATAATAATACTCCTTAATACACGTGCAAAAAATAAATGGACACCTTAGAATCGAACGGAGGGAGTATATTCTAAGTACAATTTTACCCTTCTTCTTGATATATTTAATTTTTGGGTTAATTGCATTAAAAACCATGAACTTTCAACGAATTGCAAATTAATCCCGACTTTTTAATGCAATTAACCCTTAATTTTTTTTATCCCATACACGTTATTTTTTCTATAAAATCCTAGTTGATTTTTTATTTTCTCTTTGTATATGGATCTATTTTTAAAAAAAAATAATACAGAAAGTCTTGTGTGAAACGTCTCACATTATTCTTTATGTGATGTTAGACAGATAAAAAGTAATAACATCATTAAGAAAAGTAATAACATTATTAACGAAAAGTAAAAAAGTGAGTAATATCATTTTATAATAAAAGTGATAACATTTTATAACAAAAATGATAATGATGTTATACGTAAGACGGTCTCACACAATTATTTGCATAATTATATACGGACCTCTTCATAATGATAATAATTATAAAAACTCAACTTAAGACTCTACCCACGAAATCTCATTGTGGGATAGAAGAAAGAAAAACGAGACGACGTGGTTCGGTTCATGAAGAATCTACATCCACGGGAGAAAGATTATCTTTTGATTGCTATGATATCAGTGTTGGAGTCTTAAAAGAAGTTTTTCACAGTTCAGTTCAGTGTTGGAGCCTTGGAGAGAGAGTTTTTCATTAATCAATTCCAATAATTTCTCATTAAACTCTGTTAATTAAGTCTTTGAGTTTTCAAAAATTAAGTTTAGTTTTGAAGTCTGAGTCTTTGAGTTTTCGCTATTAATCAGTTTTCAAGTGTTAGAGCTTTCAATGTTGGATAATTTTCATTAATCAGGATCCGATAGTTTTCCATTAATCAAACCAGCCTTGAAGTGAATTTTCATCCGTATAGTTTTCCTTTAATTAGATTCTACGAGTTTTCGCTAGTGAATATCACAATCACTTTTGGAGTCTTGAGTTTTCATATTAATCAGATTTTGGGAGTTTCTGTTAGTGAAATATCACAATCAGTACCATTAATTAGATTCTGGGAGTTTCTGCTAATGAATATCACTATCACTTTTAGAGCCTTGATTTTTCATATTAATCAGATTTTGCAATCAGAGCCTTGATTTTTCATATTAATCAGATTTTGGGAGTTTCCCGTAGGGTGTGTTTTCATATTTGGGTGCAACTTAAAATTAATGGATTTATAAATTCAAGATTTTGAATTAATGGATTTCAAATTATGAATTTGATTTTGAATTTTTTTAGTTGTTTTAGATGAATTTTAAATTCTTACTCAAACTGTGACATTTGAAATCCTTTCGTTGTATAATTGATACTATATGAGTGTATATTGGGTGCACCCGGGTGCAAGGGTGCACCCATATGTGTATGACTTTTTATTATATTTTGTATATACATATTATTCTATTTTGTATACGTGTTTTGTAATAATTGTACACTTTTTTCACACTAAATTTTTCATTAAAAAAACTAACATTCATATGTGTATAACTTTTTATTCAATAGTGTATACATGATTTTTTAATAATTGTATATTTTTTACACTCAATTTTTCATTAAAAAAATTAACAATTAAATTGTACTCCTATACATTATTGCTCATAATTGTATGGAGTATGTTTTTTGTTATATTTGTATATGGGTGCACCCGGGTGCACACTATAATTAACCTTGATATATTAATATATAAAATTAATAAATTAATTAAAAAATAGTATATATATATATATATATATTTTTTTTTTTTTTTAATTTTAAACTCTACCATCCAGCCTACCCGATACCCCCACCCCCGTCACCCCAAACACTGCCCCTAAAAAAAATTTATAAATTTTTTTATTTTAATATTTAAATAATAAAAATATTACCTGGAGTGATGGTGAGTTGGAGTCAATTTTGAAGTATTGGAGTTTTCATGGTATCAGTGTCATGGAGTTTTCAATTAATCTGGAAGTTTCCATTAGTGAATATTTTCACAACAGCGTCAGTTTGGAGTTTTCAAGATGTCAGTTGGAGCTTGGAGTGATAGTTTTTCCTTAATGAAGCTCCGATAATTTTCCATTAATCAGACACCAATCAATAAAAATAAATAAAAATATATTAAGAGACATATCTTTTAGGTTTTGAATTAAAAAACAATCGTAAAATAATTGACCCAACTGATACAAAATTTTGCAATCATGTTGTAATGTTTAGATGGTATATACTCCTTAACAGGCACGATTGTTTTCCATTAATAAGACCCAAATTGATTAAAAATAAAATAAATTTCAAGACCATAATTTGACATATCTTTCAGAGACATCTTTCAATTCTTAATAAAAGAAATTCATAAAATAATTGACCCAACTGATACAAAATTTTGCGTAATGTTTAGATTTTTTATACCAATGAAGACAGAATTAAAAATAAATGATTTTCAAAATAAACTCAGCATACATTTGGAATAATTTCTTGTAAGAGACGACTCAATAGCCAATTCTCAGTACAGTATTATGAGCAACATCAAATATATAATGCTATATTTCAATACCAAAAAAACAGAGAGATCTCCCAGTTTCCACAAAAATATATCCTTTTCGAAGAACAAAACGTTGGACGAAATATTGAATAAAAACGAAACTCACATGTAGAAATGACAATTGTTTGTCGGCCTGCATCTGCATGGCATCCACAGAAACAGATTTATACATTCTGAAACATCCTATTTCCAATTTAAAGCATTGTGTGTAGCAAATACTCAGCATCAAAATTTTTTCCATCAATGTTAACATTGATTAAAGAGAGTACCTTTTATTCTCGAAAAAGCCTGCAGTTGAAACAAAGGGTATTGCAAAAGCTTCAGATTCAAGATTCGATTGGATCGGGCTGTACGGCTGTCTGCACTATATGGTTTTGTTCTTTCTTGTGAACTTCTGAAAAGCCAGTTGCTGTGGCAGCAGATGGAGCACGGCCAACATATTTGATGTCATCGATAGTTCCTCTACCCACAGACTTCATTGCAGTGCCAAGACGAGGTGCAATATATGAGTATGCTCCCATGTTCATTGGCTCTTCTTGACACCAAACAACCTCTGCATCTGTAAGAATCGAGGGTGGGGGGAATTTACGCAAAATTTTAGTTCATTGAGTACTAGTATGAATTATGAGTGACAAAAATGGTTAGTCACAACTATTAGAGGTAAAGATTATAAGTTATTTTCATACTTGGATATCTCTTTAGTTCACGTTGGACGAGGTCATATGGGAAAGGACAAAGCTGTTCCACTCGACAAATTGCAATGTCTTTTCCATCAACATTTTTCCTTTGTTCAGCAAGCTCATAATACAACTGCAAAAGAGATGTGAAAGATCAAACGAAACCCTAAACGTTACCATTGATTCAGACTTCACTTTCAGAGACTTTTCTATAAAGACCAACAAAAGAAACGAAGAAGAAAGAAAACAAGAGAGCGTACACATAAGTCAGAAATAAGCAAGGCAAGAATAAATTATTCATACCTTTCCAGAGCAAAGAATCAAACGTCTAATACCCTCTTCAAGATCTGAGTGATTATTTTGGTCCTTTATTAGACGTTTGAATCTGGTTCCTTGTTTATCAAAACCTGGGTGACCTTGAACATCATCAAACTCAGATAAATTAGATTTGCAGTCCTTATGCCGGAGTAAGTTCTTTGGTGACATCACAACGAGAGGTTTGCGGAATTCCCTGTGTATCTGCAACATAAAAAGATAAAATGTGAGAAACATAACTGCACACTCTCCCCCCCACCCCCACCCCCCAATAGCACGAAGCTTAGCTACTAAAATCCACTGACCTGGCGCCGCAAAACATGGAAATAATTGGCAGGCGTAGTTACATTCACCACCTGCCAGTTGCATTCCTGAATCTGTTTCCTGAGGGTAGAGTCCATCTCAGGTATAACATAAGGATTGTCATCACTCATCTGCAGTAAACCATAAAGGTCAATTTTCATGTTCACAGAATAAAATATAAAGTAAATAGTAAATTAAAATATCTAGAAACATAAATAATTGGTAATTGGACTATTACCAAAGTTCCAAAAGTGACTATCGACTAAGCAATCTCAGGAAGTCAAAACTGAGGGTTATATCAGTTAGCAGAGAAGAAAAATGTAGAAGATAACCTAAGAAAATAATTTAACTGTGGCTCATGAAAACCAAACAAGATCAATGAAGTGCTATGATTAGGGCAGAACATCACAACAAAAAAAGAGTAAAAAAGGAGAGTACATCCTAGAAGAGATATCAATTTTCAAACGGACTATGTGAAAAACGTGATCAATGGAAGGAGCCAAGTTCCAACAACAGAGAGTTTATTCTTTGAAATCCACAGGAAAAAAATCCACCAAAACATACTGAGGTGAAACCACTAAAACAAGGATAGGCCACCTGATAATGTTGCATCATTTCCATCACACAAAGTTCCACCAATAAGTTGTGGTCTCTCAGAACTATAAGAGAGCACACGACTGGGATTTTTAGGCTAAGTAAAGAATATGCACTTACTTCAAGAATTTCCTATAAGCAATCTTTTGAATATTTTGAAGAGCCACGGGAAATGCCCATAGGCAAAGGGAAAAAGAGGTTGAAAACAACAAAGTTTGGAGGTTAAAAGCCATAACTTCTGGTGTTGTGGCATCCTCCTCTTAGATTGTCTGACATCTATATATTCTTTCTTACTTCATATGAGGCTATAGGCAATTAGCAGAAATGCAGCCAGAAAAAGAGGAAATCTAAAAGAATTTTTAAGAGAAGAAATTATAGACGAGAAAAGTTTCATTAAATTTTTAACTTTTCCTGTACTTGCAGATGTATGTAAATGCAAATACATGATCAATTCCAACTGGATAAGCAGTATTGTAATGGAGAATATTAGCAAAACCTGAAGATAGCGCTCTAATCGTGCACTAGAGTGTTCTGGGCCTTGTCCATCGTATCCATGAGGTAGGAGGAGAACCAAACCAGTTTGACGCAGCCATTTGGCCTCTCCACTGCTCACGAATTGGTCAAACATCACCTGAGCCCCATTTGCAAAGTCACCGAACTGCGCTTCCCACAGTACCAGAGAATTGGGGTTTTCCATTGAGTATCCTAATTCAAATCCCAAAACTCCAAACTCTGAAAGAGAGCTGGGTAGGACAAAGTAAAATCAGATTAAGTTATAATTTATCATAGAAAACTTTCAAATTAGTTTAGATAAAAGACAATGGAGGACGTCCTAGAATTAGGTGCTAAGGATTTGTCATAATCCTAGATGCATCCATTTAAAGGTGTATTTATATATTCAAGGATATTTGCATTACCAGGAATGCACTTTCAGTCTCTGATCAGAACTCACACTAGTAAAAGGGTGTGAATCTAACCAAGAGTCATGCAGGGTGCAATCAGATTCTTTTTCTTTTTTTATCAGGTACAAAGTAAACACATTTAAATTTTACAAAATGTTAGTAAAATAAAATCTAGTGAAGTTTCCTTTGAATTCTCCACAGAAGATTCTCACCCTCGAGTAAGTAAATATCAATATGAGGGAATCCATTTCCCTTATAACATTTAAAGGATCAATTTTAATCCCAATATTCAAACTGAATGATAACATATTTGAATGTTTGGTTTTATAAAAATGACCTATCAGGCTAAAAGACCAATTGAAACAAACAGAAAAACTAGCACGTAACTGAAAAAGTAAAATGTTTGCATGCATGAGAATTGATGTAGAAAAAACATTGCAACACAAATCACCTGTTGCTCACAGTAAACATCTCTTCATTTTGATTGATCATAACATGATCTAAGGGGCAGTATACTTCCCCTGTTTCCTGATCGTGAAGAACAGCATGCCTATGGCTAAAAGTCCCACGCTCAACGTCCTGCCCACTCAACCTGACATGATTTCCCTCCACAAGCAATGTTGCAAAAGCAAGTGCTTCACCAACTGCCCAGTCAATGCCCTCTCCTGTCTCAATCATTTTTGCGCGGTCATCAAAAATCCTCTTAACTCCTTTATGAGGTTTAAAATTTTCAGGAATTGATGTGATTGCCTTGCCAACATTCTTCAGAATCTCTGGTTTGACTCTGCAAAAATGTAAACATCTTAGTGCTCTATTGATAAGCAGCAAGAAAAACGAAGGTATTGGCTTATGAAATAAGGATTACCCCGTGTTACGGATGCGTGAAAGCTGCTCAGGAGACTTGAAACCCATCCAGTAAGCTGAAAGCCAGTCCCTTCTTTGAGGCACATAGTCTTTGCTGGCCAGAAATTCTTCATTCAGAATTGAAGTGACTTTGTTGTTTATCCGATCAACATCTTCTTTTTTGACCTCACCAGATTCTAGAAGTTTCTTTTGATAAATCTCAAGGGCAGAAGGATGGCTTTTTATAACCTAAAAACAATCAAGAAATAAGGAGCTTTAACAGACAATGAAAATAGTAAATTTGAGCTTCTATGTAATCAAAGCAAACAAAAACTTGGCCAAAATCAACTTTATAGAGAAAGGCTGAAATCAGTATGCTAAAGAATAGAAAATTAGCGCAAATACCTTGTACATTTTAGGTTGAGTGAAGAATGGCTCATCAATTTCGTTGTGCCCAAATCGACGATAGCATACAATATCAACCACAACATCAGTGTGAAATGTCTGTCGCCATTCTGCAGCAAGTTCACAGGCATGAACAACGGCTTCTACATCATCACCATTAACATGGAAAATAGGTGCGCTCAGAGCTTTGGCAACATCAGTACAATACTGGGAGGATCTTCCTGATCTTGGATCAGTAGTGAAAGCCACCTGATTGTTCACAACTATGTGAATAGTCCCACCAGTAGTGTAATTTGGAAGAGCACTAAGATGCAAGGTCTCATAGACAACACCTTGTCCAGCAAAACTACCATCACCATGAATCAAAATACCCATGTTTTTTGTTCTGTCGACGTCATTAGAGAAGTATTGTTTGGCTCTAGTTTTCCCAATCACAACAGGGTCCACTGCTTCCAAGTGACTAGGATTTGCAACTAGGGACAAGTGAATTCTCTTACCACCCCTTGTTGGGCGATCATAGGAAGTTCCAAGATGATATTTTACATCACCCGTGCCAGTGTAAAGGCCAACCTCATCCACAGGTTTTGTACCACCACTAAACTCACTGAATATCTGTCTCAGAGGTTTCCGGACAACATTACCCAGAACATTCAATCGTCCTCTGTGTGACATCCCAATGACTATGCTTTCCACCCCAAGGTCTGCTGACCTATCAAACATTTCCTTCATGCCAGGAATTAATGTCTCGCAACCTTCAAGCCCAAATCTTTTGGCAGCAGTCCATTTGGCAGCCAAAAAGTTCTCAAATTGGGTACTCCAAATGAGCCGATCGAGGATCACCTCACGCCGCTGTTGATTATATTGAGTTGGTGTCGGAGTCTCGATTTTGTCCCTCAGCCAATTACACTTGTCGCGATCAGTAATATGCATGTACTCATAACCTATATTCCCACAATATGCTTGTTCCAGTCTTGTCAATATTGCCCTTAAGGTCTGTACAGGACGATTCTCAGACAAGAACCCAGACATCCTCCAAACACCAATAAAGAATTCTCTATCAAGATCAGCCTCCGTAAAACCATGAAGGGTTGGATCAAGATCCTCAGGAATAGGTCTCTGTTCTAAACCTAATGGATCTAGCTTGGCCTTCATGTGACCATACACCTGGTAAGCCCTCACAAGCAACAGCAGCCTCATGCTCTCTTGAATTGTTTGACCAGAAATTCCAGCAGATGTTGTGGCCTGGCCCACAAAGTTTTTGAAGAAATTGTCCCACGACTCATCCACGCTATTGGGATCCTGCTCCCAGGCTCTCTGTAACTCCTCCAGATAAACGCTGCTTGTGCCATCCAAAAAGCTATCAGTCAACCTGGAGAGAGGAACAGGACGAGGAACGGGAGCAGCTTGGGCCTTTGACCGAAAAACTGTAGTGTGAAAGCATCGGTTCTGTGCGGGAGCAGCCCGCACTCGTGTTGCGTATGAACCAGTTTGAGACAATGTTTGCTTAATAGCAAGCTTTGCCACAGTAGAGCCAGCTCTAAACCACGCCATTGATACGACCAAATCCAATAAATTAACACCACAACAGCAAAAAATCCTACGCCTTTCCAACCAAATTAAACGCTGTGAACTGTCATTCTATCTCCTAAACATCCTGACCAAACAAAAGCAGTTCAAATTCAAAAAATAAAAATCTAGACGAGTAACCCCAAATTCTCATGATATTTAAAGGAAATACACATCATTAATGTATCAATACATCAAACAGAGAAAATGCCATTCAATGTAAACTTAATACCGAAATACAATCAACCCAATCTATAAAATTGATAAAGAAGCACTGAAAGATATACATATATTTTTTTAAAAGAGAGTATAAAATTAATCGAGCCACCAAAGATGCGGAAAAAGAAATCAAAATTACAGATTTGAGGGAAAATCAATGGATAAAATCGTGCAACTGAAAATTGAACTAGAATTTTATTATTATGCTATAAATCATAGAGATTTGATACCTGGGATGGATAGACGTAGGTTTAGATAATAAACCCTAATCTGCGAAGACCCCTTTTAAAAGAAAGTTTAGTCTTGATATTACACGATTTTTGCATTTATGGAATTTTCCCCCTTTCTATTATTTCACAAATGAAATATCAAAAGTTCAAGGTTGACTTTTTGTCTCAATAGAAAATATCATGCTCATTCTAAATGTTATTATAATGACATCATATATATTTATTTAATTACTATAAATAGATAGCAAAATTGGACTTCCAAGAAAATTTTTGACATACTTAATCTATAAATATATTTTACTTATTTCATAAATATATTTTAATAAATATAAATAATAGATTTCTTATATTTAATTTTAGGATCTACTACATAAATGAATGACTACATCATTGGAATGAGCTAATGCCCCAAATACACCCTACTAATTATCAAATTTATCGAAAATATTAATATAAAAATTATTGGTCAATAAACCGAATGTTGTGCCACGTTTCAATCACATCAAGAAAATGAAAATTATTTATTTTGAATTAGTAATTATTAATTTAAAATAAATATCACTCCAGAGTCTCCTAAATTTAAGTAAGAATTGGCCAATGACGAATATTTATATATGTCTAAAAATTGACATTTATATATAAAAAAATTATACACTCCAAAGTTGTAAGGGCAACACTAGGTCTATACAATTTGCAAAATTCATAAACTAAATCATATAGAAAAATAATAATTTATGTGTTTTAGATGTTAATAATAATTGATGTGTTTTAGATGTTAATTAATTAATGTTGCGATACACTCAAGATAATATGGGAGGATTACTACTAGGTACACAAAAAAGCTCTAAATTACTATGAGATACAAACATACAAAAGTATTACTACTAGGTACAAAAATATATAGTGATATTCCAATATTACCCCTATTAATGTGTTGCACATAAATATTGTGTGCAGCAAAAGTTCATGTGCAGCAAAGTGTGTGCAGCAAAAAAAGTGTGTGCAGGAAAAAAAAAGTGTGTGCAGCAAAAAAATGTGGTTGTCCGGCGGCGGCGGTCCGGCAGCTTTTCCGGCGGCGGCAGTTTTTCCGGCGACCAGTTTTTTTTTTTTTTTTTTTTTTTTTTGGACGAACAGTTTTTCCGGCGACCGGCTGCCGGAGCTCCGGCGGCGGTGGCGGGGCAGCTTTCCGTCGACCAGTTTTTTTTTTTTTTTTTTTTTTCCTGACGAACAGATTTTCCGGTGACCGGCCGCCGGAGCTCCGCCGCCGGCGGCGGCGGCGGCAGAAGTCCGGCAGCAGCAGCGGTGGTCCGGTGGTGGGTGGAGGTTGGGGTTAGTGTTTTAAAGGTATATGGGTTTAGGGGTATATTTGGTATTTTACTTTAATATTTTGTATTAAATAATAATTATTTTAAATCAATGTATCTAGTAGTAATTAGGGGTACAAAGTGTGTACCTATCAGTAATTATTTCAGATAATATTAATTTATAATACATATTTGATACAAGGTGATTTCAGATGAACAATATTAATATGTCTTATTACTTTAAATTTGACTTTAATTCAATTCAATTTTAGTTCGGACAATTCTTGCATCGCTTGTCTTTGCCAATCAAAACTTGTCAAATCAATTAAAAAAAAAATCACTTTTGTTGATAAAAAAAAATAAATTAAAAGTTTCTCCCAATAAAATAAAATGTTAAGCTGAGTTTCCTTAAATTCACTTCCACACCACATAATATATCAAATAATTTAAGTTTTTAGGTAAAAATAACAAACCAAAAAATATATGGAGTAAGTTTTTATAACCTAAAGAACAGAAAAAAAGAAAAAAATCATTCAACATTAACAGCAAACACTACACGCACAATATGTGATCCATCAAACCATCTTATATCTCCAAAATTGTATCCCTTAGATGCTTGTTTTCCATCAAAGAAAACTTTAAAAGATGTTTTCTTCAGACCTTCTGAAAACACAATCTTCTTAGGTACAACCTTAACAAGCAAACCAGTGGGTGCATTCACTGAGGAATAATATGTAGCATTTGGTGATGATCCCATGTTGGTCACAATTCTTTTCACCTTTCTTGGTCCCTCTTGCTGGTTCAATCTAGAAATGGATATGGTGGGGTAGTTGATGCCCGAGATGAGCTCGTCGTTCAACCCTTTTGGACAGCTGAATCTAGTGTTTGACATTGATCTTATTGTTCTTTGTTTGTAGCCATAGTGACAGAGGAAGTAGAGATGATCAATGGTGGTGGTCTCGAATGCTAGCCCCGGATCAAGAGCTTTCGTGGGGCTGATCTCTCCGACTCCAACTT
This sequence comes from Pogostemon cablin, assembly GCA_023678885.1. Lineage (NCBI taxonomy): Eukaryota > Viridiplantae > Streptophyta > Magnoliopsida > Lamiales > Lamiaceae > Pogostemon > Pogostemon cablin. The sequence goes on from CM042999.1 coordinate 2,455,643, forward strand.
CGTGTGGATTTGATGAAGAGTGTGAGGTGTTTGTTAGAGTTCTTCCCATGTTGTCTGATGTGGATGCTGCAAGAAAGATGTAGAATGTTAGAATGATTTGTTTAGAACTAGCTACTTTAAATCTTGTGTTCTTCTTTGTAGTGTTTTAATATCTTGTCACATCTATTTATACAACATAGTAGTTGTAAGTTGTAACTATGTTGATGTAACCTGTTGTCATCAGTGCTGATTTGATCACGGAGGAGCTCCAGTTGGGACGAACGGATTTGATGAACGCCATCGCGCCAGTGACATGAGGACAAGCCATGGAAGTACCAGATTTGATGCCAAATGCTGATGATTTATTACCAGGTGCTCCATAAAAGGACTCTATCTCTGGTACAGTTGCTGCTAAGATGGCCACCCCTGGTGCCATGATGTCCGGCTGAAATTAACATAAAACCGACACGTATTTTTGAGTGATCATACAATGTAGATGAGTACAGACTGTTTTAGTTTCTGTCAAGACTTGTTACCTTGAGAATGTTCCCTGTGAGGCCTCCAGGGCCTCTTGAAGAGAAGGATGCAACGACCGGAGCTGGTCTGAAGTTTCGAATTTCTTTTGCTGGAAGTATAGTGGCAGTAGGGTTCCTGTTTGAAGCATCAGATTAAGGATATGGATACATTACATTAAAAGTTGCTAATTAGTGTACTAAAATTACTTACTTGGTGGAGTTGATGTAATGAAGGATCTGATAGCCTACTGTCTCTCCAACTTCTGCATAGGGGTAGGTTCCTGAATCAAATGGTGAGGATTCTGTTTCTCCATCTATGATGATCACCCCTTTGGCTTTAGAATCTTCCACGACGAGTTTCTTGATCTTACGCGAGACGGTTGGTTCATCATTCATGCAAACCACAATCTTTCCAGCCACTTTTGTTGGATCCAATGATCCTGGTATGCAGTTCCTGCATGCATAGTTTTTAGAATGTGGAATATAGTCGAATCGCTTCATTTTTCACGCGTAGCCCGTTTAAAAATGTGAAGAGAACCACCTGGCATCAGAGGGTGAAGTGAACTTAGCAGCAACTTTGTCTCCAAATGCCAGAGTATACCTTTGATCATGTCCTAAAGGAGAGAAGTTGATTGCATTGCCCTGATTAACATGAGATAGAATGTCATACAGATTGATGTGTTATTTTCATTTTTGGACAGAAATCATTGTCTGGTTCAAGATACCTCCAAGGTTTTGTTGTTTCCGAGCAGTATAGTCGACTGGAAATCGCGATCAATGGTGGATGCAGCAACTGTGAATATCCAAGGAGCAGAGTTGACAATGGTGTAAGAATCAGGTCCATCATTGCCTCCTGAACAAACCACCATGATCCCATGTTGCTCTGCATGGAACGCTCCGATGGCGATAGGGTCGTTGAGATAATCGGACTGGAAAATCGAGCTCAATCCAATGGATATAGAGATGATATCTACTCCATCCTTGATAGCATCATCAATTGCTTTTAGTATAACAGAACCAGCACAGCCATCCTGTGTGCATGCCTTGTAGCTCGCTATACGAGCCGAGGGCAATCCACCACGGGCCCTGCCACGTGCAAGCCCATAGTAACTTGCATTAGCAACGGACACACCGGCTGCAATGGATGCAGTGTGAGTTCCATGGCCTATAAAGTCCCTTGGTGAGCCACCAGCTGCACTTGGGCTCGTCTCGTTTGGTTTTTTTGAGACTGGTTGGTTTGCGTAGAAACGAGCACCTATCAACTTCCTGGATTAGGCAAGAATGATACGAAAGCAAACGATTATTGATAGTTCAACAATGCACATTTATCTTTGAAATTAAAAGTACATAAACTAGAGTATACACCTGTTGCACTTGGACTTGTGGAAATCTGAACCTTCCATGCAAACTCCTTTCCACCTCGATGGGATTTCTCCGATACCATGGTCATTGAAACTAGGCGACTCGGGCCATATACCTGAAATGAATCAAACGATAGCAACGTACATCAACTGATTCTTGGAATCTGCTAAACATAAGACAGCATGAGTAGATCAAAATAGAGTAGGTTGCATTGCATGCACCTGTGTCTATGATTCCGATTATAACATCAACTGACTTTTGCTCATACAGGTATGTTGATCTAGCCGTCGACTCTGTATCTTCAATAAAATCCCACGAACGCGTAGTGTGGAGCTTCATATGTGGGTCAGGAAAGACAGACACAACCTCATCATAACCTGCATGTAAATGTACTTCAAAATTGTGTTCTAGCAGCAAATTTAACTCAATTGTGGAGTATAAAGTATAACAAGTTCATCATATTTCAACTTATTTTGATCAATCCCATAAAAAATCATTCAAAAGTTGTAAAAGTACCAGATAACACAGAAGCTTCATTCTCTGTAAGCATAGCAGAGAAGCCCTTGAAAGCATGGTTATAGGAGTTCAACAAAGTCTTTCTCTCACTCTCTTCACTGTCAAAACACATTCAAGAGAGAGAAACATTAAGATGAGATATAAACTTATATACTATATACAACTCTACTATCATCCATCAATAGTACAAGATTAACCAACCACCTTGGAATCAATGATGATAACATCTGCAGATGGGATGAATCATCACCTCCTCTTGCATTAGAACTCCCCATATAAACAATATAAGGCTGCAAGATGAAAAAATCCGAGTCGAAAACGAACTTCATCACAACCACGCTTCATCATTTCAAATGGCAAGACATCATGTGATCATAAGACCAAAATGGAAAACTCTAGGCCAAGATCAACTTATGTATATGTACACATATAAAAATCAGATGAAATCATAAATAATCGTGTTTTTATTAGAATTTACGGAGTTTTTCGTGTACTTGCCTGAGGGCCTTTTTGTAGTCCCACACAGCACTTGATTGTGAAGGCAAGTTGCAGCATGAAGAACAAGTGCAACACAGAAGCCATAGTGTGTGCTTTTTGTGATCATTTGAGTAATCAACTATGTTGAATATATATACAATAAATAAGTGTTTGTATAGCTTTTTTCTTGAACAAGACATCTTGTAAAGAAACATGTTTCATGTAAGTAAATAAAGATCCTTTGACAATAACAACAATTCTTTGCTTTGATTACAAGATTTCATCACTGCACAATTGTACGTTATATATGCATATGATTTCTTCATTTACCTGTAGTTCTTTGATTAGTTGAATTATTTTATTATTAATATTTTAACATCCAAGTAGAAACATAGAGAATTACATAAATATTTTACTAAAAAAACAAATGGTAAATGAGGACATTTGGATCTTTAACTCATGAAATATATATCTTGTGGTTGCTTCATCTTTAGACATTATAGTTACCTATTGTTATGAAATCAAAGACACATCAAATTTGGCCCTACATGTTAAGAAATTCTCTTAATAGAAATTAAAATATAAATAAATAAGCCACCCCCCCCCCCCACCCCAATTGAACTTGTTGAATACAAAACCCTGAAAAGTAATTCTTGAAAACTTATGTTTGAACACTTGACTATTTTATTTATTAATCATTATTATTATTATTATTATTTTGGCATTTTTTGTCACGAGGTGTAAATCTAGTACCAAACACCATGGCTCTAAAATTATATAATTCAAAGATAAAATCAAAATTTCATTAAATCATGTAGGGTCCGGCGTAATTTGTCCTCAGAGAGCAAAGTAATTAAGTTATAATATCGTGTATGACCAAAAAAAAAAAAAAAAAAGAAAGAAAACTTAAGATGATATTCGTTAAGATTAATTAATCATCTTTAATAGGAGCATATAATATGATAATTTTTTCAGTAAAGTTAGATAGTTAAATGATTGAAGTGTAGATTTTATATTATTAAATATACTTATTTTTTATTTTTTCATAAAATTACCTAAAATATTTTCACTTTTTCTTGTTTTATAAAATTATATATGCAAAATACTTCTAAAATGGAGGGAATACTATTGACAAAATTGTTTTTCAATTTTAATCATTTACCCGCAATTAGAACCCTCGTGCACTATAACTACTATAGATCATGATTGTAATGAATCATTTTTCATGTCCAATACAAGAATCAAAACTCTAAAATTACTGTTTGGTTAAGATTACAACGAGTCATTATTCACATTAAATGTAAGAATTGAATTCTCACCTTATATCAATAAGTTAATAACAGTTATTATTCACTTTGTATTTCATAAGTTATTTTCTATTAAAATATTGTACTATATACTTAATAATTATTAAACATTTGCATATGTGATGTTAATTTAAGCATCAATTATACATGACAAGGTATATAATACGTGAACTAGATGAAACACGAAAATTAATTATAGGTGATGTAATTTTTAATAACTCTATCTAAAGACTTTTTCATGCACATTTCTACCAATTAATCTTTTTTCCTAATTTTGATATACTGAATACAGTATATGTATAATTCCCAAGGCCATGTGCAATATATATTCTTTTGTTTTTTCTAATAATTAATTTTGGGTATCTTACGCTTTATTCTTATTTGTTTTTTGTTTTTTCTTTTTATCCACAAACCTCTTCTTATCCCTCTAGATGATACATTGCGTGTTTTCATTGAGTATGACAGCCTTGGAAACGCGCTTTTTAAAGTTGCTTTAAATTTTATTTCTCTACTTTTTTAAATTCTAGGTAACTGCTAATAGTCGGTGAGTTTTCTTATACAAAATCATGATTTAATTTACATTAATATTTATATATTGTGGTTGACTCAATAAGAAAATATAAATATTTTCTCTTAATTATTTAATTATGAAATTATATATAATAATTAAAATTAGTAATTCAATTAAACATAATGTGAGTAAAAATAAAAATAAAAAACTTAAATAAAAAAAATCAATATCAAGTTATTGAACCAAATTAAAAAAAAAATTATTTATTAGAAGCTCTTATGGGCTTCTAATTTTTCTGGGCCTTAATTGGAAAGCCCAAAAATAAAAAGCATTGGACATGGTGACAGGCCCTTATTTTGGGCCTTGTATATCACCCTATTTGAACAACTAAACGTTTAGTAGCTCCTTTTAACACAACACAACAATAAATCTTAGTACTATTTGAAAAGCTTAAGTTCATAAAATTTTGTTTGATGAAAAATAAGGAGTTTGACTCAAAAGGTAGGTTATCATCTCACGATGATTTTACACTTTTTAAACTAGTTATTACTTTCGTTATTAATTATTATCATTTTTCATTTATACTATAAACTGTTCATGAAATAGTATTATCACTTTTCATTAATTGAGTATCACTTTTTGTTATAGAAGTTATCACTTTTTATCCGTCTCACATATACCCTTACGTGAGACGGTCTCACATAAGTCTTTGCCTTGACTTAAATATCAATACTTTATTTTTTTAAATAAATGGAGTAGAAAATATGAAACTTTTTTATGAATAAAAATCATGCAGTATGAATTGCTGGCTGGCATAATTCTTACAGTTGAGTACTAACGTGCATGAACTAACTACCTTAGGTTGCTTCAAAAATTAGAAAATTCAAAGGATACGTAGAATATGATGGGTTTCTTGTATGACATGTTAAAGAAAGTATAGTACATCACAACATATCATATCAGGAAGTATGCTAGTCTACGTAGAAAAGAAACTATGGCAAGCTAGAAAATTTATTAAAACTAGAAAATTCTCCAAACTAATATTTACGAAAATAAGGAAAATCATCCAAACGTAAAATTTTCAAAAACAAGAAAATCCACCAAATTGAAAATTTATGTTAAAACTAGAAAATTCTCCAAACTAATATTTGCGAAAATAGGAAAATCATCCAAATGTTAAATTTTTCAAAAACAAGAAAATCCACCAAATTGAAAATTTATGTTTGGTATAAAATTATTCAGTTAATATTGAACTTACAAATATGTTGTTGAATATTGAATACACGAGCACATAAATTTGAAGGATGGGTAGAATATGATGGGTTTCTTGTATAACATGTTAAAGAAAGTATAGTACATCACAACCTATCAGGACATATCAGGAAGTATGTTTACACGTTCCTAGGTGCAAGCCTACGTGGAGGTTTGTCAATTGACCAATTCAACCCTCAGAATTGGCCAATCATCTGAGAGCTTCATCATCTTCATCTCTTTATTCGGAATCTCTAAATCAATCTTGTCAACTTTTTAAAAGTATGTATCAGCAAGAGGAAATTTTTTTTGCTTTGAACGTCCCTCAAGTGCGAATGATCTTCCAACCGCACGAATGATCTTCTAACTGCAGTTTTGTACCCGCAATTCAATCTACATATTTCAATCGGGATGATTGTGCCATAAATTTATCAAATTGATATTATTAATTAAAATTAAAAAAATATTATTAACATAAATAAATTCATGGAGATTAAAAGTATTAAATGATGATAAAATTTGATGCACATTATTAAAATTAAAATAGTTTGGGGTAATATAAATTAATCTAGAAATTCTAAATAGGAACAGATTTGTCTAGAAGTTAGTGTGTGATTTTAATCTAGAATATTAGAAGAACATCTATATATAAACTACAATATTCAGCTATTAAAATCTTTAATAACCTCAAAAGTTTAAGAGTAATATTTGAAAACATTAACATTGCATGTTCAGGTAGTAAATTATCCATAATTTGATTCAAATATTAAATCTTTATGACATAATTTACCTAGCTAAGAAAACTTAAAATAGCATACACAAAAGATTTTATATAAAACTACCACAACTTTTGATTAGTGCTGTAAGTCTAACCTATAATGTCTTGTGGGCTTTGAGTAGTTTTGTTAATTTAAATATTAATAATTAACTTTTAAAATAATATATATATTTTATAAAAAATATTAATATTTAATAAATATTTTATTATGGCGGTCGGTACAGAGCGGTTTTACTAAGAAAAATGAAATTGCATTGCATATGCGGTGCGGTTTTATGAAAAATAATTAACAGTGGTTTATATATCATAAATGCTCGTCGCGGTGCGGTTCGGTGTAATGCGGTTGATGAGAGTGAAAATGAGCGTGTTTGAGTGTCAAATTTAACACCTTTTTGATGGAAATTATTGTTATATATTAACATAAATGTCTTATATTCGATATATATGAGAAAAAGATGTGTTTGAGGTGTTTTATTATGTTTTAGGTGGAAAAATGATCGAAAGTGCAAAGTTGGAGAAAATGTGCAACTTGTGTATGAATGCTAAAAACGCACGTCCAATTTGTGTAATTTTTCGATGTTAATGTGGAGCTCTGAACTAGAAGTGTGATACATGGTTCGAAAGCCACATAAGAGAGAATCGTTTTGGCATAAGGAACACCTCAATCGGAATCCAAATGAGAAAGTTATGATCAAAGTGGTAGCGTCGTGCAAGCTGTATCGAACAGAACGGCTGTGTCTCTTTTCATTACTTGTTACATATTCAAATATTAGAGTTTCGGTGAGTTCTTTATATGGATAAAAAGCCAAAAAAAAGATCGCGTGAGCGCAAGAATCACTCAAATCGGAGCTTGGATGTGGAAGTTATGCGCGAAACGGTGAGACTTTGCATGTAGCTCGACCAGCCATTTGACCAAGGCCTCCCGTTCGACCAGAACCACTCTGGTCGAACGGGGACACGCATATTTGATTTTGACGGGATTTTTACCCCCTATTCGTGAATTTTCATATTTACTAAGAAAAAGTCAATCCAAGGTCCATAAGGAGAGCTTACAAGTATTAAAGGGAATGTAGATCACATCATTATTGATTAGATTGGATTGGAGAGAACACAACACAATCATTCTACACCCTACAAGGGGGGATCACCCCCCAACCATCATCCACATCCTTTCCTCCATCCATCCATCACTTTGAAGATTTATTTATGGAATCAAGAGGAGAACCAAGAGGAGGATTCAAGACGGAGAAGGACGCGACGACGCCCACATCTAGGGTTTATTCATTTTCTAATTTATCTTGTATTTTTCGGACTACGGGTAAGATCTATACAACACCCATGATTGTTCTTCGCAACATCATGGGCTAAGGCTTTTTTGGTAGAACTAGGGTTGTGAAGGTTTTTACGAATTAATTGAACTTCCGTGTGTATACTCTGTACAGTACTACTTGTGGTTTAGTTTATATATGACTATGCGTTTTTAATCCATATTCAGATTTGTTTTGTGCATCATTAACTGTTGAATAGAGTCTGAATGTTCATCTTGGTTATTGATTGAACGCGTTCACTGCTGAACAGGATTCCATATTATGATTCTAAGTGAGGGGACTCCGAAGCTTCATTAGAACTATTATATATGAATGTTTATTAATTGAATTGAATTCGAGTTAGTAAGCAGGATAAAGAGGTTAACTTTATAGTACGTATAAAGGGAGATCATATAAAGGGAGATCATATCGAGTTAGAGTACCAATCCTAGGGGAAATAATTAATACTGATATTACCTAGAAAGGGTGGTGAAGTTATATCTCTTGCTCCAAGGTTATTCACATGTGTTACACGCTTATTTAATTGTGTTTATAGAGTAGATTTGCATGGTTTAGTGATGTGTCCATATTCCACAAGGCAGAGTCGGACATTGATACATGATTAGCCATAGTTTAGTAGGCATGACCAATTAAAGAAATTATCGAACCACAGGGAGGAAGGTACTAGAGTTTAAGCGATCTCAAGCTTATCGAGATTTTATAAGGACGACGGAAAGAAGCGGATAGGAGCAAATGAATGCAATTACAATGAAAGAAATAAAGATAAAATGAATGCAAAGATAAAAGGGTTCCAAATGATGCAAGGATGAGATTAACAACAATCATGGCATAGATAATTAAGTAATCATGCAATTAATTCTAATCTCTCATGGACAAGGTATATAAGCGATCACTAATTCCACCTAAACTCTCTCTCGAGATGGATAGGATGTAGGCCCTCAACAAGACTCCCAAAAGCACATAGGATCGAGACCATAGCAAACACCTCCCACTAGGTACTAATTACTCTATGAGTTCCCTAATTAGGTACTAAATCATAGGCAATATTCCCTTTTAAGGTACTATGAATTTACTAATGGCTTGGTTCTCCTCACCTAATCAACCAATCTCTCGATTAAGCTAATCAAATGTTCTATCAAAGGGTTCTAAATCTAGAAGGATATCTCTATCTCATTCTAAATTAATGTACATGAAGTGTATGATGAAATGATTAAATGAACTATCCTAAACACATAATTGATTTCTCAATCTAATCACATGCCCATGGCAATTAATCACACAAATCATCATATACATCAAGCAATCAACAATCAATGATAGAAATAACACAAAGCCCATCCAAGATTAAAATCAATTTGCATAAAAACTAAATTATCCAACACCAATCATGGAGCTAATCTCACAAAGGAGATTAGCCTCTCATATCCATAAGAAAATTAACATAGACATTAAGATCCTTACAAAACATGATCAATCTATAAAGAAACGCACAAAAATTAGAATTAGATTCCCCCTTTGAAGTGCTTCAATGGAGATCTCCTTCTTCTTCTTGTGATCTCACTCTCCCTTGCTTCCTTGATCACTTGGATGGTGGATTTGATGGAGGGGATCAAGTGTAGATGGGTGGATGAAGAATGGATGAAGATAAAGGTGAAAAATGAAGAAATGGTATGTGAGGTGTGTGTGGAAGGGGTGGAAATCGGATCTGATCTCAACTATTGAAGTATTGGGTATTTATACCCCTTGGGAGGCTTCTAGAAGGGTTTTGATGTGTTTCTGATGCTGCAGCAATACGACTCGTGTGCTGCAACACGACCACAGGGTGGCCGTGTAGGCGTTTTTTATGTCAGAAAACGGCCAGGGCTTACAGGGCCGTGTTGCGTAACACGGGTCGTGTTGCGTAACACGGGCTGCGCAGTCTCACCGTTTCGCGCATAACTTCCACATCCGATCTCTGATTTGAGTAATTCTTGTGCTCATGTGATTTTCTTTTCTTTGGCTTTCTATCCATATAAAGATCTAACAAAACTTCCAAAATTTGAGGGTGTAACAAGTTATGCAAAGTAGCACAACCGTGCTGAATAGGAACAACTTGCGCGACGTCACCATTTTAATCATAACTTTTTCGTTTCGGCTCCAATTGAAGTGTTTCTTATACAAAATAATCCTATTTTCTGTGGCTTTTCAACCATATATTACACATCTAGTTTTGAGCTCCACAAGAGTACAGAAAAATTACACAAGTTGGGCGTGCGTTTGTTTCAGTATTTTGCTTGATTTGACTCATTCTCCCTCGTTTCAACTCCGAATTGAGATCCGCTTTTTTCTACATCTTTCTTATCACGTCTAGGATCCATTTTTACCTAAAAATCATATGTTTAAGCTCATTTACACATATTTACATAAAAACACAAAATACAACCAAATAACACATAAATACAGATAAAAATATACGAAAACTCACATAAAAAGATACTAAAATCTAGGTGAAAATATCACTCATCACACCCCCAAACTTAAAGTGTTGTGCGTCCCCCAACAACAAAAGTGATAAAACAAGGGGTGTGAGATTTTCACCTAGGAAAAGACTAAACGAACATAAGTAACAACACATCAATAATAATAAGAATCACAATCTATGCTAAGTCATCCTACAACATTAGATTCATGACATGAAGAATTAACAAGTTCAATCTAAAGAGAATAAAAGTGTAATATAGTCCCTTTATAGTCCAAGCCTCACATAGGATATCAATGTCTCTCAACACTCTTTAAAGTAAGGTAAATCAACACTCATTAATCGATTGACTCGACTCGCTATAAGCTTGCTCGTGGACTACATTCACAAACCACCAAAGTTTCCATTAGCGATCAAAAAGGTCTTTAATTTGGATGTAATGATAGGCTCTTTGGTAAGGTATGAAGAATATAGGTAATAGTGACTAAACAAGTGTAAGTAATCGAAGAGATGATCAACTTCCTCAACTTCTTCACTTTTCTTTCTTCCTTTCTTATCTTTACAATCTCAAGCACTATTCATTAACTTTCCTTGGATTGAGCTTCTTATGATTCATGCTTCCTTCTTTGGATTTTTAAGTACTTGAGCATATTATTGTTGCTTTGCTTATATTTCTTGTTTTGAGGTTGCATGTGCATTCTTCATTTTGCTCTTTTCATCATTTTTCTTGCTTGTTTACCATGTCCTTTACTTCTTTTGATTATTCCATCAATCATTTCTAGCCACCATCTCCTCAATTACTCACATAATGGATATATATATAAGGCTTAAGTGGGTAATCAAGGCTTGTAATGTGCTAAATTCACAAGAAATAAGCTTATAGGCTCAAAGTGGTTGACTAAGGATGGTGTTCAAGGTAGGAACATATATGACAATGACTATAATAACAAGGATGACCTTAGATCATTTCACTAATCTCCACAAATCGAGCTCGTTCCTATAGTTCTTGAGCAAGTTCTAGCTTATCAAACACAACCAATCCACTCATGAAGAAAAACCATGTATGCACGGTTGAGGCTCAAATTCTCACAAGCTTATGCATTGGACCTTAAGAAACTTATTACACCACATTCATCTCAAAATTGAACAAGTTAAGTAAAACATGTCACAATTCGAAAGTGTAGAGATTCTTAATCATAACTTGTCATCTCTTACTACCACAACATATCACCACTCATGTTCAAAAATGACTCACAACATCCCAAAACAAACCACCAAACATACCAAGACAAAAATAAGAAAACACACAAAACAAAAAATAAAGACTCAACAAACAAGAAACAAAACAAAAACACATAACATGCAAAAACAACAATCACCATCATTAGAAAATTAAGCACATATTCAATCATCCATAACAATGTAAGCTCACAATCATCCCCATCCTTATTGAAAAGGAAATCCCAAAAACATAACACATAAAGTAGCATGCTAATCCATCAATCCAAATCAACATCAATTAGAAGTGCTAAGGTGTAGAGTACTCCCTCAATAGGCATTTGGTAATAGAAGTTGTTAGCTCCGAGCTCAACTTATGCTTCCAATACCCTTCATACATGCTCAACAAAACTATTAGCTCAACACTTTCATAAAAATATGGACTATCATGCACTTCAATCACCACCAATCATACCAAAATCAATCCAAAACTCATGAGAAAAATTTTAAAATTAGCCCAAAAATACGAAAAGTATATGCTTTCAAGACAAAGTATGTCACACCACGCCATATCCCCCCAAACTTAAATTGAAACAAGAGTTTCGAGGTAAGTTTGCAAAAAGTGGTGTGACTTACTTTCACACTTCAAATCAAGCACTTATCGTTTGTCCAATACGCATTCTCCTCACAAGCACAATCAACATACATACCAAAAATGCAAAACAAGCAAATCCACCATCCTTATTGAAAGCAATAAAGATAATGATGGGTTACCTCCCATCGAGCGCTAAGTTTAACGTCTTCAAGCCGGCAACGACGCCATTTGATTAGCCATAGTTTAGTGGGCATGACCAATTAAAGAAATTATTGAACCACAGGGAGGAAGGTACTAGAGTTTAAGCGATCTCAAGCTTATCGTGATTTTATAAGGACGACGGAAAGGAGCGGATAGGAGCAAATGAATGCAATTACACTAATGAAAGAAATAAAGATAAAATGAATGCAAAGATAAAAGGGTTCCAAATGATGTAAGGATGAGATTAACAACAATCATGGCATAGATAATTAAGTAATCATGCAATTAATTATAATCTCTCATGGACAAGGTATATAAGCGATCACTAATTCCACCTAAACTCTCTCTCGAGATGGATAGGATGTAGGCCCTCAACAAGACTCCCAAAAGCACATAGGATCGAGACCATAGCAAACACCTCCCACTAGGTACTAATTACTCTATGAGTTCCCTAATTAGGTACTAAATCATAGATAATATTCCCTTTTAAGGTACTATGAATTTACTAATGGCTTGGTTCTCCTCACCTAATCAATCAATCTCTCGATTAAGCTAATCAAATGTTCTATCAAAGGGTTCTAAATCTAGAAGGATATCTCTATCTCATTCTAAATTAATGCACATGAAGTGTATGATGAAATGATTCAATGAACTATCCTAAACACATAATTGATTTCTCAATCTAATAACATGCCCATGACAATTAATCACACAAATCATCATATACATCAAGCAATCAACAATCAATGATAGAAATAACACAAAGCTCATCCAAGATTAAAATTAATTTGCATAAAAACTAAATTATCCAACACCAATCATGGAGCTAATCTCACAAAGGAGATTAGCCTCTCATATCCATAAGAAAATTAACATAGACATTAAGATCCTTACAAAACATGATCAATCTATAAAGAAATGCACAAAAATTAGAATTAGATTCCCCCTTTGAAGTGCTTCAATGGAGATCTCCTTCTTCTTCTTGTGATCTCACTCTCTCTTGCTTCCTTGATCACTTAGATGGTGGATTTGATGGAGGGGATCAAGTGTAGATGGGTGGATGAAGAATGGATGAAGATAAAGGTGAAAAATGAAGAAATGGTGTGTGAGGTGTGTGTGGAAGGGGTGAAAATCGGATCTGATCTCAACTATTGAAGTATTGGGTATTTATACCCCTTGGGAGGCTTCTAGAAGGGTTCTGATGTGTTTCTGATGCTGCAGCAACACGATCACAGGGTGGCCGTGTAGGCGTTTTTGATGTCAGAAAATGGCCAGGGCTTACAGGGCCGTGTTGCGTAACACGGGTCGTGTTGCGTAACATGGGCTGCGCAGTCTCACCGTTTCGCGCATAACTTCCACATCCGATCTCTGATTTGAGTAATTCTTGCGCTCATGTGATCTTCTTTTCTTTGTCTTTCTATCCATATAAAGTTCTGACAAAACTTCCAAAATTTGAGGGTGTAACAAGTTATGCAAAGTAGCACAACCGTGCTGAGTAGGAACAGCTTGCGCGACGTTACCATTTTAATCATAACTTTCTCGTTTCGGCTCCAATTGAAGTGTTTCTTATACCAAAATAATCCTCTTTTCTGTGGCTTTCCAACCATATATTACACTTCTAGTTTTGAGCTCCACAAGAGTACAAAAAAATTACACAAGTTGGGCGTGCGTTTGTTTCAGCATTTTGCTTGATTTGACTCATTCTCCCTCGTTTCAACTCCGAATTGAGATCCGCTTTTTCCTACATCTTCCTTATCACGTCTAGGATCCATTTTTACCTAAAAATCATACGTTTAAGCTCATTCACATATATTTACATAAAAACACAAAACACAACCAAATAACACATAAATACATATAAAAATATACGAAATCTCACATAAAAAGATACTAAAATCTAGGTGAAAATATCACTCATCAATACACGAAAGGGAGATTAATGAGTTAAATTGAATTATCCTAGAGCTACCAATTCTCCTACTTGATCCACTTTCGTATTCTTCTGAAGTGCTTTATTTTAATTGTTATTTTAATTAATTAGTTAGAAGATTATAATTAAATTCCACAAACTATATTTCCACAATTCGTCTTAAATAATTTAGTAAATAATTAAATTGATAATACGCCATCATTTGGGTTCGATATTTAACTTGGTCGCTTGCTTAAGCTGCAACTGATATCCTTCATACTTGGGGATTAATTTTGCGTGCAAAAAAAATGCGCATCAGCGGTCGGTTTAGGCGATTTAAAAAAAAATTGCTCACTCCTAACAGTGCCCTCAAATTTCATGATTTTTGAAAGTTGTACTCTTTAGTGTTAAATTTTATACCTTTTAGTATAAGAATTTATACTTTTAATTTTCTAAGAAAAACTTAATTTTTTTTATCAAACATTTAAACTATTTATATTTCAGCAATATTTTCAATGAAAAAACCATATCCTTATTAATTAAAATGTATTACCTTTATAATAAAATACTATACCTTTATAAATTTTGTGTACATGAGACACAAGAGACTAACTATTAAACTATTATGATCGTTAAATTATTAAGAGTATTTTTAAAGTTAAAATATTTTTTCAATACAATAACTTCTTTAACAAAAAAATATTTTCGTAAAGACAGTTTCTTGTGAAACACTAGTTATTATTTGAGACAATTGGTGAGACGTATTAAAGTATGCCTAAAATATACTCCTATTTTATACCTAGAATAAATATATAAAAAATAAATTCATAATAGCCCATTAATTTTATTGTAGATGGGGTACCCACAAATAATCCCTTATTAAGTGTAGGGTAAGGCATTTGAGGTTGAGGTTTTGGGTAAGGTAGTACGAACATTTGCACATATATTTATTTTTTATAATTGTGTTATTATATAATATATGGAGTATATATAACTATGTATTTGTAGTTGATTTATTAAGTATAGTTGGATTAGTTTGACAAACTAGGTGACAATATATTTGAGTGTAATAAGGTAAAGTAAGGGTAATAAAAATACTATAATTGATGATATTATATAAAGTAGACATATTTATATAAAATAGACATACACATATACCACTCCATCCCTCCATTCCATAAAAAATATTAAAGTAACCAACTTTAATAAAAAAAAGAGTAAAAAATGACCAACTTTAATAAAATATTACTCCCTCATGTTCCACGTTATTTAATAAAAGTACTTTTTGACAAACTTTATTAACTTTGAAGGATATTGTAGTATTTTTAGGTAATAAAAAAGTATAAAATAATGATATGTGTGTGAAAAAAGAGTGACAAATTTAAAATTAAAATAACTTTTGAGGTTATTAGATAAAATGATCTTTCCTTTTTAGGGTGTGAAAGATTTTATGGGATAAACAAATGAGGAAAGTGTGAAAGATTTTATGAGACGGATGGAGTATTATTATTTTATTTTATTAATTAATATTACTACTTCATGAAATTTATTGTATTACTATTGATGTTAATTCTAGGGTAGGTCTTGTGTAAAACGTCTCATAAATCCCCTTATCCTTTATGTGAGACGGATTCCTAAACTTTCTCTCAGTGAAGCGGAACTATCCACCTTCCACAGGGATGAACTCCATGCTGATAACCCAGATCTATCAAAATCCTTAGTTGGAAAAATTCTCGCCCCTAGAGTCTTTGCCCCTGACCATATTGAAAAACTCTTTCGGGGGTATTTGGAATAAAAATTCTGAGAATCTCACCTGCAAATCCCTCTATGATAATGTTATGCTCTTCAATTTCTCAAACTTGACTGATTTGCAAAAAATCCAAGAGGGATCTCCATGGTTGTTTGATAGACACCTTTTGGTCTTAAAAGAAGCAGAATATAATGTTGTTGCCTCAATAATGAGTTTCGATAATGCTTCATTCTGGACCCACATTCTTGGAGTTCCCTTAGGCCTCATGACTGATTCGTTTGCCCGATTTTCAGGGGAGCAAATTGGCAGTTTCATCAGTGTCTACCGAGACAGAAATGGCTCTCTATTGGGGAAATTTTTACGCATCAAGGTGGATGTTCCACTGGGTAAACCGCTCAGAAGAGTCCTCCGTGTTACACACAAAGGCAAAGTTCATAACTGCATTATAAAGTATGAATGGTTACCCTGTTTCTGTTACTACTGTGGTATTATTGGACATGTTGAAAAAGATTGTGATTCCCACCTTCTACAAGATTCTGCTCCTACCAGTGATGCTCGATACGGGGCATGGATGCGTGTTCAATCTCCAACCAGCCCATTCATAAACTCCAGAAATTCTCAACAATCCTCACCACACTCTCAAAAAACCACACATGTTACTATTTCGCCCCCCCCCCACTATCATCCCCCTCCATCTCCTACAAGTGCTGCACTTCCCCCCTCTCCCACAAATAATAAAGTTTCCTCCAACCCCATCCCCACCCAACATTCATCTACCTTCTCATCATTCCTTAAAGTTGACTGATATTCCCTCCACTCCATCCAAATTACCATCTCCTACACCTTCAACCCCCACAAGTCTCTCTTCTCATAAATCAGATAACCCTCCTCACAAGACCCCTTCCAACAACATCAGTACCCCCTCCCCTGAGATAAATCCTAAAATACCTCTTCTTTCGCCACCATCACACCCTTATGCTCACTCTATGGACATATCTCATTTTGCTCAAATCAAACCTGAGGCGCATGAATCCTCTCACTCTTCTCAATTCCAAACCTGTCCTTCTTCCCCATCTAAAACTCAAAATACCCCAACACCTCAAAGCCCATCTGATCAATTTCTTATCTCTGCTCCCATTTCACTTGACACCCATGCTAAAAAACTTGCCAAGAAATTCACCCGTTCCAAAAAGAAGAACCCCCCATAGCACAGAACCTAAAACCAAAACTTCTCTCTCACTCAAAAGAAAACTCCTGAATCTCTTCCCTGATACTGACTCTAAGAGAAGTAAATTGCTGATTGAAGAGGGTTTCAATGCTAGTGTTGATGTGATTTCAGCAGTTGATGATCTCCTTATGGCGGACCACCAATCTCTATGAATCTCTTAAGTTGGAACTGTAGAGGGCTTGGGAACCTAGCTACAGTTCGTGAGCTCCAATGCCTATTCTGATCGAAGCCTCCTGATATCATATTTTTGTGTGAAACAAAGTGTAACACTGCGGCTGTTGACTCTCTTAAGACCCGTTTCAACTTGTTTGGTATCTCTGTCCCTGCTCAAGGTCGCTCTGGAGGTCTTGCATTACTATGGAAAAAAACATGTCTGTCACCATTAAAAGCTATTGTGCTCGATTTATTGATGTTGATATTCTTTTAGACAATAACTCTCTTCATGTTACTGGTGTGTACGGAGAACCTGATCCCTCAAAATGCAGAGTTTTTTGGAATAGCTTCAAGAATTTGTTCTATTCTAATGTATCTCCTTTGATTTGCCTAGGAGACTTTAATGAGGTTTTTTTCCAAAACGAATTTTGTGGAATTGGAACAAGACCAGAGTGGCTGATTAATATTTTTTGGGAAGCCCTCAATTTTTGCAATCTCTCTGATATATGATTCAGTAGTAACACATACACTTGGAGCAGGCTTCTAACGTCCCCACATACTCAACGTGCGCGTCTCGACCGCAGCGTTTCCAACCAGCAATTGAGAGATATCTTTGGGTGGCACAGGATCTCTCATATCCCATCCTTCTAATCAGATCACTCTTTTCTCCATATTTAGATTGACACTCATTGTAGAACCTATGTTCAGAATTTTAAAAAACCTTTTCGGTTTGAAGCATTATGGATCAAATCTTCGAAATGTGAGGAGATCATTAAGAAACATTGGGATAACTCTCTCATCTCTCTTCCAGATACCATTAACAAGTATGCTCTGGGATTTGTTTCTTTTCATGCTTTTATCTCTCCCTTATCGGTCGTCCCTAACTAATACAAGACTATAACTTGAAGGCCATAAATCCTAAATTTTTTTGGATTCGATAAATTCTTTAATTGGTCATCCCAACTATTAACGACCAATCAGTAGGTCTTGCGTGAGACCGTCTCACGTGAGACCATTTTTTTACTTTTAAAATAGTTATCACTTTCGCTATTTTCGCTATAAAATGTTATCACTTTTTATTTATACTATAAATTATTCATAAAATAGCATCATCACTTTTTATTAATTTATTATAACTTTTCTGTATAGAAGTTGTCACTTTCTGATCGTCTCACATAATTCCTTGCGTGAGACGGTCTTACACAAGTCTTTGCTAATTTTTAATTGACCGTGTTCCTTTTTTATTAAGAATATTATCATTTTTTCCTTTCCTATTAATCATTCATTAAAAAGTTCATTTCAATGGATATCACTTTTACGAGTATCAATTTTTATTAAAAATATAATAACTTTTAATTCGTTATATGAATTGTTCATCAAATAGTATAATTGGACGGTTATCACTTTTCATTAATTATATATCACTTTTTATTCGTCATATTGATTGTTCAAAAAATTATTCACTTTAACAAATACTTCATCATTTTTCATTGATCACGCATCAC
Source organism: Pogostemon cablin (assembly GCA_023678885.1). Classification (NCBI taxonomy): domain Eukaryota; kingdom Viridiplantae; phylum Streptophyta; class Magnoliopsida; order Lamiales; family Lamiaceae; genus Pogostemon; species Pogostemon cablin. The sequence continues at coordinate 2,474,684 of CM042999.1, forward strand.
TTTTTATTAAAAATATTATCACAATTTTATTTATCTCATGAATTGTCTATAAAATAGTTCAACTCAAGGAATATCACATTTCATTTATTTAGATATCACTTTTAATTTTAAATGTTATTACTTTTTATCCATCAAATTATTTCAAAAAAATAGTTAAATTAGGTGGTTATATTTTTTCTTGATCATGTATTATTTTTATTAAAAATATTATTAATTTTAATTATTTCTACGATCAAATATCATGGAAAAGTTTAATTAATTTAGGAATGGTTTATGAAATTTAATTGTATGGGTTATCACATTTTTATTAAAAAAAAAGCGCATTCATTACAGTTCGAACATCGAACATGCGGCCACAAGCTTGAGTAACTGAACGCCGGTCAAATTTGGTTATTTGGAAGATCCGTCTCACGGAATAAGATCCGTGATCCGTGAGACGGTCTCACATAAGTCTTTATCTTAATTCAAATTTAACTATCATTTACACCCAAATCTATGAAATATCATAAGATATACATTTTACAAGATATGTATTTTTTAATGGCCAATTTTACATGTTTTAAAAAGATATATTACTTTTTATAAAAAAAATATTAATATTTTTGTAATACCCGAGCTTCTCACTACTCATGTGCTAATTTAATTTAATTTGTATTATGTTCATTTTATAATTATGTGATAATAATGTGACAATTATGTGGTAATTGTCTTTACATTTTATTTATCTTTATATTTTATTTGATGCATCCGTGCTAAAAATGGTGACAATATGTGAATATGTGTGTGCATAAATATTTATGTGAATTAATTTGGATAATAATAATAATAATAATAATAATAATAATAATTAGAAGGTTGAGTGGTTGAGTCAGTGGAAACTTTAGTTGAGTGGAATGACACATACATGTATATCTAATTATTAATAATAATTATAATAATAATAATATTTATTATTATTATTATTATAATTAGAAGGTTGAGTGGTTGAGTTAATGGAAACTTTAGTTGAGTGGGATGACACATACATGCATATCTAATTATTAATAATTATAATAATAATAATAATAAATAAAAAAATTGATTGGCTAGGGGGCGGTTGTTCACCGACGCACCCCCAGCCCTTTGCCTATATAAATGGGTGCTTGGGGTGATGACCTTGCACCCAAAATTATCGAGCAGGAAAAGAAAGTGGAAGGAGGGTGTGTCGGAGAGGGAAAAGATTAGTTACGATTCTTCACGGGTCTATAGTATTACTATTATCGGAGTCCAAGGAAGTAGATGTCCAACTACAATGCATAAACATATTGTATGTGAATTATTTGTGATTAATATGTGATAATTATATTATTAATTATTTGTAACTAGTTTAATTACGTTATAAATTATTTGTGATTAATTTGTGATACAAGCAATGAATTTATATTATTTGAATTATTTGTGATTAATTATGTGATAATTATGTTATTAATTATTTGTAACTAGTTTAATTACGTTATAAATTATTTGTGATTCATTTGTGATACAAGCTATGAATTTATGTTATTTGAATTATTTGTGATTAATTATGTGATAATTATGTTATTAATTATTTGTAACTAGTTTAATTACGTTATAAATTATTTGTGATACAAGCTATGAATTTATATTATTTGAATTATATGTGATAATTATGTGATTAATTATTTGTAACTAGTTTAATTACTCGATTGATGGAATTGGTAGAACGCCAGTCCCAGCAGATACAACAACTAATTCAGCAAAGAGACATGGGTGGACAACCAGAGGTTAATGCTAATCAAAATAGACGTCAAGTGAAACGTGTGGAAATGGTTTGTGAGAGGTTTCGAAAGCTGAACCCTCCGATATTAGAGGATGAAACCACAGATGTAGAGGATTGGTTACGTACGGTGGAAAATATGTTTCAATACAGTAGAATTCCAGATAGGGATAAAGTGCTGTATGCTTCTATCATGCTATGAGGAAGAGCAGGCCACTGGTGGGATACCATTAAAAGTATCGAGGATGTCACGACTATGACATGGAAAAAGTTTAAAGAACTTTTCAGAAATAAGTACTTTACGGCACCAGTGAGGATAATAAAGATGAATGAATTCATACAGTTGAAGCAGGGTGGTATGTCAGTCACAGATTACCTTCGAAAGTTTGAACAGTTGTCAAGATTTGCGGAACACATGGTGAGTACGGAAGCATTGAAAGTGGAAAGGTTCGTGGAAGGCTTAAGACCTGAGCTTTTCAGAGATGTGAGTATGGCAGGATTGCAAGGAGAAACATATTCACAAGTTGCAGAAAGGGCCCAAATTGCTGAACAAGCAGAGATGAGGATCAGGCAAGCGCAGGCTATCAGACGCCAGTTTCAGCAGAAACCAGTGCAGCAGTTTGGGAGAGATAATAAGAGGCCAATGCCATATCAGAGGCCGAAACCTAATGTTCCAGTGGATCAAGGGCAAACACAAGGGGAATAAAATAAGCGTCTCAAATTCGATCAGGGTAAGGTGCCGTCGCCGTCACCACTACCCAGATGTCCTAATTGTCTGGGACCACATAATGGGAAGTGTCACATTCCTCCGAGAACATGTTACACATGCAGGGAGAAAGGACATGTGACTATTACTTGTTCTAAGAAAGGAAAGCAAGGACAGCAGGTGAGAGTTCTAGTAAGAGTATACACTTTGACGCGGGAGGAGGCAGATGCGAATCCCTTAAATGTCACGGGTAAGTTTACTATTTTTGGTACTTCTGCATATGTGTTATTTGATTCTGGAGCAACACATTCATTTGTATCCACTGAGTATGTGAGGAAGTTGGATAGAACATCTAACTTAATAGAAGCTAATTATGAAGTGATGATACCTTCTGGTGAACCAAAATAAACTAATCAACTTCTTCGAGGTTGTGTTATTTCTATTAAAGAAAGACAACTTCTCACTGACTTAATTGTGTTAAGTATGAATGATTATGATATTATATTGGGCATGGATTGGCTGTCAAAGTACGGTTCTACAATAGATTATCAGAAAAAGAGTATCACTTTTCAGCTATTGGGTGGAGAATTATTCACTTTTGTTGGGATCAAGAAGAATTTTAGATTTCATGTTATATCAGCAGTAAAAGCACAGCGATTGCTGAAAAGTGGTTGTGAGGATTATTTGGTGAGTGTAATGAATGTTGAGGGATAGCAATGTCCAATTCTCGGTGATGTATCAGTAGTTCGGGAATACCCGGAGGTATTTCCAGATGATCTTCCAGGTTTGCCACCAGACCGGAAAATAGAGTTTGTTATTGAGCTGCAACCGAGAACTGCTCCTATATTTAAAGTGTCATATAGAATGGCACCAGCTGAATTGAAGGAATTGAAGATACAGTTGCAAGAGTTGCTAGACAAAGGATTTATCCGACCTAGTTTCTCACCTTGGAGAGCACCAGTTCTTTTTGTTTGAAAAAAGGATGACACGTTACGGATGTGCATCGATTACTGGGAGCTTAGCAAAGTTACAATCAAGAATAAGTATCCATTGCCTCGCATTGATGATCTGTTCGATCAATTACAGAGTGCAGCTATCTTTTCAAAGATTGATTTGCGGTCGTGGTATCATCAATTGAAGATTAAGGAGAATGATATTCTGAAGGCTGCATTTAGTACAAGGTATAGACATTATGAATTTTTGGTGATGTCGTTTGGTTTGACAAATGCTCCGGCAGCATTTATGGATTTGATGAATAGAGTATTTCAGGAATTTTTCGATAAGTTTGTGATTGTGTTTATCAATGATATTCTGATTTACTTTAAGAATAAGGAGGATCATGCTCTACACTTGAGAAAGGTGTTGGAGATTCTGTAGGAGAAACAGTTATATGCGAAGTTCAAGAAGTGTAAATTCTAGTTGGATTGAGTTGTTTTCTTGGGTCATGTAGTATTGGGAGAAGGAATTTCGGTGGATCTAAGTAAAGTTAAAGCAATCCATGATTGGCTACAACCCTTAAATCCCACTGAGGTTCGCAGCTTTCTTGGATTGGCTGGATATTATCGAAGATTTGTTGAAGGATTCTCTAAGATTGCTTCACCATTAACACAGTTGACCAGGAAGAATGTGAGGTTCACATGGACAGAGGCATGTGAATAGAGTTTTCAGGAATTGAAGAGACGGTTGACATCAGCACCTATCTTAACTATTCCTACGGAGATAGAAAATTTCAAGGTTTATAGTGATGCTTCGAAGAATGGTCTTGAATGTGTATTGATGCAGTATGGGAAAGTAATAGCATATACATCCAGACAATTAAGGGAGTACGAGAAGAACTACCCAACTCATGATTTAGAGTTAGCCACAGTGGTGTTTGCACTCAAAATTTGGAGGCATTATCTATATGGGGAACGTTGTGAAATCTATACTGATCATAAGAATTTGAAGTACTTCTTCACTCAGAAAGAGTTGAACATGAGGCAGAGAAGACAGTTGGAACTGGTGAAGGACTACGACTATGTTATCAATTATCATCCGGGTAAAGCCAATGTCGTTGCTGATGCATTGAGCCGAAAGGCAATACAGAGTGTGGCTGCTACAAGCCTAAATCAGAAATCAGAGTTGCTTGATTTACAAAGGATGAGTGTGGAGATCATTCAGAAAGGATCGTTGGGAAGCAAAGATGACAGCTTTGACACTTCGACCAACTTTGATGGATAAGATTCTATAGGGACAAGAGGTGGATAAGTTGTTTGACAAGATAAAGAATAATATCAACTCTGGAAAGTCTTCTGACTTTCAATTAAGAGATGATGGCGTGATTCGTTATAGAGGTCAATTATGTCTACCTGAAGTGGATGACATTCGAAAGGAAGTAATGACAGAAGCTCATTCAACACCTTACTCTGTACATCCAGGAGCTACTAAGATGTATAGAGATTTGAAGTTATATTATTGGTGGCCAGGGATGAAGAGAGATGTCGCTCAATATATGGAGCAATGTTTGACTTGTCAGCAAGTCAAGGCCGAGCATCAGAGACCAGCAGGAACTTTACAGCCTTTATTTGTTCCAGAATGGAAGTGGGAGAATATCACTATGGATTTGTCACCGGCTTACCAAAGACAGTGAAAGGTCACAATGCCATTTGGGTTATTGTTGATCGTTTGACTAAGTCAGCCCATTTTTTCCTATTGGTTCTACATACTCTATGGATCGTTATGCCCAACTATATATTCAAGAGATTGTCAGACTCCATGGAGTACCACTTACCATTGTATCAGATAGAGATATGAGATTCTTGTCCGCTTTCTAGAAGAGTTTGCATAAGGCATTGGGGACACAGTTATCTTTCAGCACAGCATTTCATCCACAGACAGATGGTCAATCGGAGCGTACAATACAGATTTTGGAAGATATGCTCAGAGCATGTGTGTTAGATTTTCAAGGTCAGTGGAGTAAATTTTTGCCTTTGATAGAGTTCGTGTACAGCAACAATTATCAGTCTACTATCAGGATGGCTCCATATGAAGCATTGTATGGGAGAAAGTGTAGGTCTCCAGTACATTGGGATGAAATTGGAGAGAGAAAACTTTTGGGTCCAGACTTGATTCGTGAAATGTCAGAAGCTGTTACCCGTATTCGAGCAAAGATGAAATGTGCTCAGGATCGACAGAAAAGTTATGCAGACAAATGGAGAAGGGAATTGGAATTTGAAGTGGGTGATCAGGTATTCTTGAAAGTATCTCCAATGAAAAGGATAATGCGATTTGGAAGGAAAGAAAAACTCAGTCCAAGATATGTTGGACCGTTCACTATCATTGAGAGAGTTGGAAGTGTTGCCTATAAGTTGGAATTACCAGCATCGATGTCTAGAGTACATGATGTATTTCATGTGTCTGTGTTGAAGAAGTATGTTCCGAATCCATCTCATGTTCTCAGGCAGGAACCAGTTGAGTTGAAAGAAGATTTGAGTTATGAAGAAATATCAGTTGAAATTTTGCGGCGAGAAGTGAAGAAGCACATAAATAAAGAGATACAATTAGTAAAGGTGTTGTGGAGGAACCCGTTAGTTGAGGAGGCTACCGGAAAGAGAGGATGAGATGATGGCTAAGTATCCAGAACTCTTCAGGTAAGTAAATTTCGAGGACGAAATTTTTATAAGGTGTGGAGAATGTAATACCCGAGCTTCTCACTACTCATGTGCTAATATAATTTAATTTGTATTATGTTCATTTTATAATTATATGATAATAATGTGACAATTATGTGGTAATTGTCTTTACATTTTATTTATCTTTATATTTTATTTGATGCATCCTTGCTAAAAATGGTGACAATATGTGAATATATGTGTGCATAAATATTTATGTGCATTAATTTGGATAATAATAATAATAATAATAATTATTATTATTATTATTAGAAGGTTGAGTGATTGAGTTAGTGGAAACTTTAGTTGAGTGTAATGACACATACATGCATATCTAATTAATATTAATAATAATAATATTTATTATTATTATTATAATTAGAAGGTTGAGTGGTTGAGTTAGTGGAAACTTTAGTTAAGTGGGATGACACATACATGCATATCTAATTATTATTAATAATAATAATAATAATAATAATAATAATAATAATAAATAAATAAATAAATAAAAAATTGATTGGCTAGGGGGCGGTTGTTCAGCGATGCACCCCTAGCCCTTTGCCTATATAAATGGGTGCTTGGGGTGATGACCTTGCACCCAAAATTATCGAGCAGGAAAAAAAGTGGAAGGAGGGTGTGTCAGAGCGAAAAAAGATTAGTTACGGTTCTTCACGGGTCTATAGTATTACTATTATCGGAGTCCAAGTAAGTAGATGTCCAACTACAATGCATAAACATGTTGTATGTGAATTATTTGTGATTAATATGTGATAATTATATTATTAATTATTTGTAACTAGTTTAATTACGTTATAAATTATTTGTGATTAATTTGTGATACAAGCTATGAATTTTTATTATTTGAATTATTTGTGATTAATTATGTGATAATTATATTATTAATTATTTGTAACTAGTTTAATTACGTTATAAATTATTTGTGATACAAGCTATGAATTTATATTATTTGAATTATTTGTGATTAATTATGTGATAATTATGTTATTAATTATTTGTAACTAGTTTAATTACGTTATAAATTATTTGTGATTAATTTGTGATACAAGCTATGAATTTATATTATTTGAATTATATGTGATAATTATGTGATTAATTATTTGTAACTCGTTTAATTACGTTATAAATTATTTGTGATTAATTTGTGAT